>JANKKI010000268.1:0-652500 GCA_025175665.1 Cinchona pubescens | reverse complement strand
ATATATTTTGTCGAATTTTAAGTGTTTGGCATGTATATGATTATGATCACGCACGTTGTATGTTAGGTTTCATGTTTATGTTGGCTCTGATATTATAGACATGTTGAGACACCGATGAACCATGGTTCATCTTTAGTCAACTGCAGCCATTTAGATCGGACTGTTTACTCATGTTATGGATCAATTGTGTTGGCACAAGGTCGGCCCTTTGGTTATGTTATGTTCATGGTCCCGTATACTAGGCCGGGTGTCGGGACAACCTTTTCTAGTGAGGCAGCACTTGACTAAGTACTTAGTGTCGGTTAAGGCATGAAAACTAGTAGATGAGCCAAATTGTTTTGTTTTATGAAATTTTAGAAAGTCATGACATGCCTACTTGTTATATGAAATTTATATGTTTATGATATAATACATGATGTTTTTTTTTTTTTTTTTGCAAGTTATGTATGTAGTAATAAACATGAATGTTTGCATGTTCGAAAAATTATTTTCATGTATATGTATGTATAGATATATGTATGGTTCACCATGGAAGAGGTACAAGTTACTTGCTGAGCGACGTTTCGCTGACTCTACGTATTCAACATTTTTGTAGTCGATAGTGAGCACGGGTACACTTACATATAAAGGAGTCAAAGGCAGTTGGAATTGGTGATTGCTAGGTTAAAGTTCAAGACCTTTATTAGCATTATATCTTTGTTACTAGTATTAAAATTTGAGTTTGTAGTTCAAGGACAAGTCAATCCTTAAAGTATTTTGTGACTTCTTATGTTAAGGTGAATTTGTATCGCTTGCAGGTTTTATTATTATTTTTATTTAATGAATACTTATAAATTTTATGAATTAGTTATGATGCCTTGTATTTTCAAGTGGTGTACTTGAAAATACGGCGAATGTTATGTTTCAAGTTTAGCGGGCTCGGGGTGTGACATTTACAGGGCTGTTATGTTTCTCCATTCATAATTTCACAATACTACAATTGTGAATGTGCAAAATTTTCCATGTAATGAGAATTTGAACTCTTCTCAATTAAACTTCATGTATTCATAGTACCTACATACAACATCAAATTCCATGACAGCAATAAAGGATATAGCCCCCACTATTTTGTCATACTCTAATAGTGCATTTAATCTAACATGGTACAAGTTCTTTGTAATATGATTCACATGACTATTCACATGAAAAAATGCATCAAATTTTGACACATTATTCAAATTTAATTAACAAAATATTTCTTTTCTAGAAATGTTGCATCATGAAGCAGGGATAACAGCAAGTGCGTTACCCAAGTCACTTTACTTGGTATTTCAACCAGGCTAAATACACAAGTCCAAGAGCTACACAAAAAAAAAAAAAACCATTTTCTTCTATTGCAAAGAATTTTGCTCGTACATAGTAGATACCATAAATTTATAAGAGTCAGTAAATGGCATCTTCATGTAAGCATGATCCCGGGACGGACGCAGAGATATAACTTTGCGGGGGCGAAAATATAAAAAGAATAGTGTGATTTACAAATTTCACATTATTGATAGTGTTTGGGATTGATCGGATCACTTAATTTATAGTGTGCAATATTATTTCACATTTCTTGAATAACGAATTTTCATTATTCAAACTCATAACCTCCAAATCAAATAGAGACAGGGCTTAGTATTGCATTAATCGCTAATTTGGGACGAGTGAAACACAAAAATTTAATATTAGCAATATATTTTAATACTCCAACCAATATCACAGACAAAAAAAGAAAGAAAGAAACAAAGAAAGAAAGAAACATTGTATAAACAATCTATATATTCCATTTTTATTGAGCATTTTTAGAGTAGTTTGACTTGACAAAAAAATAATATTTTTGGATTGTAAATGTTAACAAGAACAATTTAAATAGAATAGTTAATCATTTATTAATAAAATTGACATGTTAAGTCCTTGTTATATATAAATGAAGTAAATTAATATTTAAATACGTAGTGTTTTTTAATTAAATAAAATAAAGAATGATAAATATTAACTTGTATAAAACTGATCAAATGCATCTTTAAAAAATGTTTGAGGGTAAAATCCTAATAAAGAAGAGTTTAGAAAAGAAAAGTACCCCGAAAAGTTAAAATTTTTAATTTTTAATAATGCAAGAGTCTTGACAATATATTTAGTCTAAAATTACCATATTACAAAAATTTACTAGATTAGTAACTTAAATACAATTTGCCAAATGCTAATAACATTAGTTATTTTTAAATGCCCAACACAAGAATATAAATAGAGCCGAATACATGACAAAATTAACTATTAAAAATAGAGTCCAAATAATTAAGGCGGGAAAATATAATAATTTTATAAATATCCTACCCAAATTACATAGGTAATAAGAGAGATTATAGGATTCTTGGGTAGGCGGCCGCCAATCCCCGTTCCCCGTTCTCCAATGGTCCGCCATTGCATAATCCAAAAATAATGTAAAGACTTCAAGGAATAAGTTGTCTTTAATCTTTTTTTTTTTTTTTTCAAATAGATTCTTATCTAATTAAATCTACTACAAGGATTAAGGGGAAAGGGAAGGCCTAACAGGGTCAAAAAATAAGATACCTAACCTCTATCCTTAAGAATGCAAAGTGGGGAATCAAACTCCCGACTTTCCACCTAAACAAAGTATTGCTTGATAGCCCACTCATCTACAGTGAGTTGGTTAATACTCCTTCCATCCCATTTTATATGTCAGTTTTTCTATTTTGGTTTGTCCCAAATTATTTGTCATTCCTTAAAATGACAGATTTTTAAAGGTTATTTTATCTATTTTACTTTCCATGCAAGTCCTAAGGATATAACATTAAATTGATGTTTCAGTATTAATTGCTCTCACAAGCCATTTCAAATTTTGAAACTCTAAAATCAACTTACAAATTTTGTATCTTAATTAAAGGATAATTCTGGAAAATAATATCTTACTAGTAGGCCAAATACCAATTTTTCTTAAATTATGTAAAAGTTTCATCATGCCAAATAAAATGAGATGGAAGAAGTAAGTTGTCTGTAGTCAAATGGCACTTCTTTGAGCATGATAATTCTTATGACAAAAGCTTGGGAGAATTGGATTACTGTATCACTTATTCTAGTACTAAATTTAAAGCATGGAAGCAGCCAAGGACAAATTCCAATCTTAAGTGATATAGAAGTAATACCATAGAAAACCCCAACCTGTACCTGATTTTCATATTTCACAAGTTTCCTATTCTAGTTTGTATGCATATGCATACATCAGTGAGAAACATTGATGGAATCTAATAGAAAATTCCATGACTGAACTTATTTCATATCAATATTAGCTGATCATATTTGTAGCACACATATTAGTCCAATTGGTATAAAAGAAGGCTTCAAACTGAAACACTAGTATCTGACAACTAGAACTTATTTCATATCAATATTAGCTGATCATATTTGTAGCACACATATTAGTCCAATTGGTATAAAAGAAGGCTTCAAACTGAAACACTAATATCTGACAACTATGTAAGAAAGCAATTGAGCTTCCTAAAATTATCATGTGGCAGATGTTGCTAACTTGGAATCTGACATGTAAGAGGCAATTTTTTTACTTTTTTTGGATGAAAAAACACTTTTCATGCCCCTTATGTAAGAGATAGGCTTTGTAGCAGTGTTTTCATCCATAATAGGATAGTATTGTCATTTTACTAACTTTTTGCTATGTCACTTCTAAAGAAATGGGTTTTTTCCCATCAAAAGACACAAATACTCTTTTACTCGCAACAGTTTCAAACTAGACAGGGGTATTATGGTCAGTATACTAACTGTATGGCTTGGAAATATTCATTTTCCCTTGGAATGTTAACTGCAATTATTACCATAACAAGTCAAAACACATTAGCTGCAATAATCCCCTATTTCAAAATAGATTAGGTATCAACTTTTTGACTGCTGGATTTGTCTTTTAGTCTAATTACAGTATCTACAGACTGTTGGATCAAGTTTAAAGATAATTAACTAAACATTGAACCCCAAACCTAATACAAACTAGCCTTCTCTCCTCCTTTCTTTCGCGCTAATTAACAATCCCATCCCAGATTTTTAGTTGAGCCAGATAAGGATTCTCCAGATTCTAGATTTTCAGGGATATCACAGGAAATCGGAGATTCTTTGGCACTCTTATCTTTTCCATTTCTTGATATGTTGATAGTTCAAAACTGGATGACAAAACTTCCTCCTTCCTTGTGCCTAATTTTTTCTTTTTTTCCCCTAGATTTTTCTGTATAAAGAAGACATCAACATAGTTTTTTTTTTTTTTTTTTTTTTTTTTCTGTGAGACCTTACTCTTTAACTCCAGAGTTTTTTTTTCCAAAATTTGCTTCATTTTCTCTGTTTGATTTTTACTGATATGAATTTTTTTGACTTATTGCTCGATCTAGTGAGAAATAAATGCTTGCAAGATTGATTCTTTTAGCCCTTTATCCCAAATTTTGCACTGCTCTTCCTTTCTTCAGATGCTCTGGTTCTTCCTTTCTCTTCCTCATTTGGAGTTCTTCTAAAAATTTTGCTATTTCAGTTTATTAATTACTTATTTGTTATGATTTAGGAAGATTTTGTGTAAATTGGGTAAATAGATATTGGATCTTGAGTACTCAATCCCTTTATATCTATGAGAAATGTCTGTTTATTTATCTTCACTTTTTTAATTTTTAATTTTTTTTAATTTTCTTCTGTAAACATTATATAATAAGCAAAAATATCATATTATTCCTTAAGATTTTTCTAAGAATTTGATAACAATAAGATTTCTCAATATTAATGTTAGAGATTTGTCTTGGATCTTTTTCGTTTTTTGGGTTTGTGCAGGTTTAGTAAATGTTTGCCAAAAGTTGAGCCTCTTTTAGCTCATGGATTAGTGATAAGTTCATAATTGTGCTATATTTTATATGTCATTTATCACGTTTTTGTGTGTTGTACGCAAGATTTGAGTTATTATTGAGCTTAATTTGGTTATTCTTAGTTTTTGTAGGGTTAAAGTAAAAAAAGAGCTGAAAAATATGGAAAAGATGAAAGAAAATGCTAAGGCGGGAGCATGCATGAATATGAAGCCATTTTCGATGCTGTTTTGTATTTCAAGCATAACTTTCAAGTCCAAGCTCCAATTGAGACGATTTTGGATGATTTGGAAAGATATTGAAGAGTTCTACAACTTTTATGTTTTGAGTTTTCCAGAATTCTATAGGCATTTTGTTCAAAATTGCAAAGTTGGAAAATATATACCGGCGAGGAGTGATTCTGACACAGTTTGATAAATTCAGCATAACTTTCTTATCTAAGCTCCAATTGAAGTGATTCAAGATATTTTGAAAAGTAAGACATAGAGCTACAACTTTCTTGTTTTGAGTTTGCCAAATTCGATCTACGTCAAGGTCAAAATCGAAGCTGAAAGTGATGTCCAGCGCATATGCACTGGGGTTGTGCAGCGCATATGCGCCCAAAACAGCAGAATGGTTGTTTTTGAGTTTTTGATAGATTTCTTCGACCGGTTGGACTCTTTTTCACCCGATTTCATGTTCTTATCAATAGAATTTAATTGTAACCCTAAGTACTCATTATAAATACCCCAATTAGGGTGAGAAAAAGGAGATCGACACTCCATTTTTTAGTTTTATCTAGGGTTTTCAGTAGAAAATTCTTCTTTATTCTTTCATGGCACTTTGTGCCTAAACCCTTTTCTTGTGTCGAAATGCCGTAGAGGGAATTGAATCCATGGTCAATTCTACAAAGTTGTGAGACTTCTTGTGCTTGAATTATTCACTTTTATCTCAAGTATTGATTATTTTTCTGCGATTAATTTTATGGTTGTTCTTTTTAACTTATTATTGCTGCAGAATATTAGGTTATTGAAATTAATCTACTGCTAGATTGTTTTAACCACGTGTGCTTAATTCAATCTGTGAAGCAACTGAATTTGATAATTACTCGATTAGTATTATTGAATTTAGGGAAATTAATCATCTAATTGGCATAACCGTGTGTGTTTATGTTTAATTAGCCTAATTATTCTTGTTGATTTTAAAACTTCTATTAAATTAATCTTTGACGCGTGTCTGGTTAAATTAATAGTTAGGGTTAATTGGATCGCATGTTGAGAATTAACCAACTTTAGAAAGAACTACGAATCAACTTTGAATTGGTATTCGTTTGGGTTAATTCTTCAATTAGTGCTTGATATAAAATTGAATTTTCTTGTGTGAAAATCAAGGATCGAATAGTGAAATTGCCATGGTGGATATGACCAATACCAAGACCTTTCTTAATTGAATTCTCTTTAGTATTTTGTTGTTTTAATTTTGAGTTCAAAACCCCCTTTTCCATTTAACACAAGAATAAACTCCGTTCTCTGTGGGACGATCTGTACTCACCACTACTACATATTGAGAGTTGTTAATTTTGGGTGCCTACGTCAGCATTGCAACTCCGCATCATATTAATTCAATCTCACCAATTAGAATGTTAAAGAATTGATTGTGTTCAACAAGAAGAGAAGAGGAGAAAATTATGATAGAACCTTGAGTTCTGTGGCATACTTGGAGGGATTTTTTGATAAACCTAAAGTTATGTCCAAAGTGATCTTTTGTTGTGCATTAATATATGGACTTGGAAAGAAACCATATTTATAACTTTTTTCCTAGCTAATTTTTTAGATTGGTTACTTTTAGAACGTATATTGGTTTTTGGATTTCTTGGAGTCTCAAAAAATTAATTGAAATGGGAGTTTTCTCTTCAATTTGTTTCATTTCAGGTATGTTACAAATTTCATACTTACTACCTTTCTTGCTTAGCATGACTCATCTCATAACAGATTTATGAGGCTTAATTTTTTGTTATTTGTCATTTATTTTGCTCCTTTGTACTAAACTTCTAAAAATTTGATCTTTATTAGAACACTATAGTGTTTTACAAATTCAGCATCTGAGGTTTTTGGAAAAATTTATGTTTAATAATATGGTATTACTTTAAAATAGTGTATTGGTCATAGAATCTTTGATAGTTTAGTTTCTCAATTTACTGTCTTAAACATAGTTCACTCTTGCATTTATAAAACATGCTAAGAAAAGATGGCCTATGTAAGAACCTAATATGATTAATCAATTATTGGATTAGAGACATTATAAGATAAGAGTATTATTTCACGTGTGTAGAAATTATCCTCATACGCAACCAATCATGATTACTCACTATGAGCATGAATTGTCTTGAGAGTACTATTCCTTATACATTGAAATGGCCCTGTTTTTAATCACTATGAGCATGTAAGTGATTTTCAGAAATAGACGACTATAACAAAAAAAAGCTCTTGATTTTCACCAATGTCTTCTCTCTTTATCTATCTTTTCTGTCAATGAAATTTTATCACTAGAATTCCCTATTTTTAGTGAAGAGTTGATGCCCAAAAAAAAAAATCTTATTAATAGTGGAATAGCTCCAATTTGCATATCTGGTGATGTCAGATGGACTGAGTGATATTGAAACAACATCAGTTTTATATGGGATGTATAATATTGTAGTCCTTTATAAAATTGATTTTTGCATTTATATTCATTGTTTGCAATCTTTATTAGTTTTGACATTTATTTGTTGTTTTTTTACTAAACAAATAGTCAATCAGCTTTGGTCGAATACTGTTTGGATAATTTTTGTATTCTTTTCGTGTCATATTAGATGCTAGGTAGTGAGAAAGCTATGTAATTCTTCTACAACTTGACTTCCTTTTTGTTATAATGGTGACGATTAAGAATTGGGGGATGTGGTGAAAATGGTCTAGAATTTGTTCCAAGATCTTCAACCTCAGTTGGGATTGGCAACTATCAAGTGATTCAGACCCATGTTTGCAACTTTCGTATGACCACCGCAGACAGCCAGTAGTAGCTGCAACTATACGATATCTAGAATCGCAATATGCATGTTTTATATTTATGTTTTAATTCTTTTGCTTACCTTTGAATTTGAAAGTATGTAAACCCATGTCATGCAGCTTAAAGAAAAACATTTCTTCAAAAGATTAAGCAAGGAAGTTGCTAAAGAGGTCATTAACTTAGTTCTATGGTTCTATATGTGTACTAAGGTTGCTTTTTAGTCTTTTCAGTATACATATATGGATTGATTCTTCTCTAAGGCATAGTGTGCACATAAATGTACATTTTTTTAGGCTTATGATATTTTGTGTTAATAATTAATTACAAGTTTTTATAAAATATTTTTCTTTTAAAAGAAATAGTCAATGGACACTATTGACTCTGCATTGCACGGTTAGATTTTACTAATATTTTTTTAATAAATCCACGGGATGCTAATGTAATAATTTGTACAATTAATCTTGTAACCCATGCTTTTTTATATGTTCACATTTGAGATAAATGAGTACATTACATGAGTCAACATTTCAAAAAGAAAGCATACGAATTATCCAAGCTTTATTGTTCAATTAGAATTAACAAACTCTTTACATTGGTAGATGAAATGGATCTTCCGACCGAAGCAATTTAACGATTTAGCTTAAGGAAAGCATTGAACTACTGAATGCCAATTCGAAATATAAACAAGTGATAAATTAATCTTTTGAAATAAAAGACGGAGAGATTTTCAAGATATATTAAGGCCCTGTTTGGTTCTTGGAAAGTGCTGAGGAAAGGGAAAGTGTTTCCGTTCATTATTCTTTCCCATGTTTGGTTGCAAGAGAATGTACAAAGAAAAGAAATCATGGAAATCGATATGGAATTTGGTAGTGCAATTTGCTTCTTAAAAACTATTTCCATCCTCATAAATTAGTGAGGAAACGGTGGAAATGGGGAGTCTGACGGGTCAATAGGTGGACCTTGATCGGGTTAAATAGTAAAACGGGTCATATTAAATAAAGGAACCAAAAAAAATAAAATATAATTTTTATTAACGGCATTTTTTCCACCCATATTTTTGCAACTGAGCTCTTCCAAAGAAAAGTATTTACGTATTTTGCTATTAAAATTAAATATTATAAATTTATTTTTATAATTTATATAATAATTAAATAATATTTAATCTATATATCTAGAGAGATTTATCTAAATATTTCTCTCTTCCAAAACCTTTTCTTTTCCATGGATGCTACCTCCAACCATGGTGAATTTTCGGCTATCTCTACTCTCAGATAAAAGAATTACAGGATTTCTAAACAAAATGTTCTTCATCAACGGCTAGAAACAGGAATGCTATGGACGAAGCAGAAGAGGTATTTTCTTGATTATCATTTTTTAAGCTTTTTTCTTGAGCATTCGGTTTTACTGTACTTACAATGGTAATCTTTCATGTGCGATTCGTCTTGCTTTTCTGTTAATTTCTTTTGAATTGTGGAGGGATTACTGGATTGGAAAGAGTATGAATTAGGTTGAAAATTTTTTGGACAGCCCCTTGAAAAGTTTTGCATAAATCAGCACAGAACTTTTTTTATCTACTAGGTGTTTGTTAAAAGGTATGAACGAAAAATCAGAAAGTGCTAAAATAACTTTAACCATATAACATAGATAAAAAGTGCTAAAGCATGTGCTCCTGCTAGTGACAAAGACAGGAACAGTATATGTGGGTGTTTTTTTGAAAGGAGAGGGGTGAGATGAGGAATTATTATCAATTGAGTTCTTAACAAATGCGACTGAAAGGCTTAGTATTGAATTGCCTAGCTTATTGCAGTGAAAGAATAGGGATATTAACATTGAGTAAGATGAGATCTTTTGCACGTAAAATGTAGCTAGCTCATTGTTTGTTCATATTTACGTAATTTTGACATGTAGATAATCCAGATTAGCAATTAAAAGTTTTAATTCTATATGATCAAATAGGGAATATTTGTTCCTGTAATGAAGAATGCTAATCTTATCATTTGGTTCCAGTTATGTATAAAAATTTGGCATAAAACCTTTATATCCTGAAACCATTTTGCTAGTGGTATCATATTTTGCAAGCTTCTGTTGAAGCGATTCAAAATTTTTTTCTTTTAAAAAAAAAAGAAAGCATCCACATTCCACTTTTACTAATGAGATTATATACCAGAATAAAGAGGATTTTGCTTTTATTGTTCATAATATTTTCAGTCAAATATCTTCTAGCTCGAAGTAGTATGTACTTGTAGATATGAGTAGTTGGAGTGGGTTGTAGGAACTAATAATAGCTGTGTACTAGGTTCTCCTGGAAAGTGGTAAAAAAAAAAAATAAGATATCATTTTTAATCTTGAATAATAGAGAATGGGATAGAAAGTATTGCATTAAATTTAACTCCGCCGTCTTAAAAAATGATTTACAGAACATGGATAAAATTGCCAATGCAAAAAGCAAGCTCTGTATTGCTTGCATGAAGAGGAAAAGTGTGATTATTTGGCGGTAAGATTCATGCCCTTAAACTTACTTCCACAGATGCGTATTATACAAAATCAAGTTAATAATCATGTTTATTACTTTTTGATAATTGGATATAGACACCTAGAAATACAGCTATAAAGAAAAGTGATTTTTTTCTTTTGTTGTTTTGACCATATCTCATGGATGAGAGTCATTTTTATTGTCCTTTTATCCATGGAAATTGAGAAAAATGGCTGTTGTGGACTTGTTGGCTTTAAAACAAAATTTAGTGAACCAATAACATAGTTAACAACAAAATATTACATATTTATTCAATTTAATGCTTCATCTACGGAAGCAGGAAATTAGGGCTTAAAATCAGTTAAGTCCTTGCAGACTTGTGCATATTTGTTGCAAAAGTTGATTGTGACACCTGTTGTTTGCTGAAATTCATGTTGATTATGACCATCCAAGTGATGCTTGGTTCTGCTTGTAGTTGATGGAACTAATTTTGGGATGAGTACAATTAAATTGTTGTCAGGATGTACTAACAGGGACTATCGCAGATTAGCGGCTTCACGTTCCCTAGCTGCAGCTAGAAGAATTGTCGAAGCAGACGAGTCCACGAGGGATGGCTTCTAAATCTATATGACAATGTCTATAAGATATCCCATGTTCTTTAGCAGAATATGTTATAAAAGAGTTATCTGCTCTACAATTTTGTAATGTTGTCTTGCTTAGTTTTGTGGTGAGTTTGTGTTGTTATACTAACGAAGCCCATGATGAGTGCTAACAAAATTTTGTTCAATTTTTTTTTCCAAGAACTTTATTGCATATCATGTAGAGCTCTTGTTAGAGATCCGAATTGGCTTTATGTTGCTATAGGGGCTGGAGACCTTACATGAATGTACTGCTTGGAGTTGGAAAAAAGTTAAATATTCCTTGTTCATCGAAATTGGAACCAAGGGTACATATTACCTTAATTCTTTGTGTCTGTTGTAGCATTTGGACATTAATGCAAACAAAGAATAGGAGTAGTCATTAATTTGTATGGCATGGTATTAATATTTGATTCAGTGAATTGTAAACAGATAGTTTTTTGGTTCTAGGATATCATACACACTCTTTTTAACATTTTGCACAACCCTATTAATATTTATTCATTTGAGAAGCTGTGTGAGGAGTTAGAAAATATATGTCAGAGGCTAATTGTACTAATAAATAAAGAAAAGGATTTGCAAGAGGTTAAAAAAAATGTGTAAATATCATTAACCTTAAAAAATAGATGGCTTTGAGAATATTTATACTTAGATAGTTAATCTTTTAATTACCAAAAAAAAAAAAAAAATTACTAGAGGGATATTCAGTATCACAATTGTTAGTCAATGAAAATGATATTTTTCTATGAACAAAGTTATTTTTAAGTAATTTTGGGCATTAATAACTCTTTTTAGTGGTTATTTTCCTTTTCCATTTCTCAAAAAATAAATTATTTCAATTGATTATGAATACTAATTTGTTAATTTTCAACCAAAAAGAAAGAGAAAAAATATTTTTCTTTTCATTTCTTTTACAAAATCCACGAATCAAACAAAAAAATTACTTTCTTAGGAATTGTTTTTCTTTCCTCATTGCTTTCCTCAGTAATCAAATAAGGTGAGGAATTTATCATTTCAAAGGAATTACTTTCTTTTTCCTCCATTTCCTTTTCCTTACTAGTTTCCTAGAAGCAAACGGGGCCAAAGACAACATCAGATTGAAGAAGCAAATTAAGTCACCGAACCTTCTCAAGAAGGTGGTGGGTGATCCAACGTAATATTGAAGTTTAATTTTCACCATCGAATGAAAACTGACATTCTCATCTTATCATAATTAATAAAGATATTTCAGTGAGCAGTACCAAACCAAAGCATCCATGCATATATACAATAATGTCACCTTTAATATCATGATTCCAGTTTTATTTTGTATCCATGATATATGGATATAATTTTTACTCATAATAATAGATCAACCCGTAATAAGAAGCAATAGATCAAAAAACTTAATCCTAGTATCTCAGTAATATATCTAACAACATGGTACTACTTTCTCTGCCAATATCATTGGAACCACAATCCTAATAGGATATGAGTTAAAAGACATGCATATGATGATACGAGAAAACATGCAAATTACAAACACTGAAATACCATATAGTACACATTACTACATCATAGACTACTAGTTTCATACCCTCGTCCAATTAACACTGGTTATGCAGATCAGAAAGTAAAAAAAATAGGTAACCAAATTTTATTTTTCTTTCTAAACCAAAGGCTAATCGTCTTAAAATTATTGGTTTTACATCACAAAAAATCATGTTATTCATAATTAATATCACAAATAATTTGAACTCAGCAAAAAACATTCACAAGATAAATCTTACCTTGTTTCCCATAATAAAAAGGAAAATACTTAGTATCGTTTTTCAAACAATCTACTATCAAGAAATCACACGATAGATTTGAGGGGACGTATTTGTTTTTTTTAAAACGATTTGCGGTCCTACGGATTTTTAACTCCGATGTATTAAGTTGTAGATCATTGTCTCTAGAATACAACAATTCAATCCAAGGTTCTTACTTCACTTTGATATGCATAATCAAAGGGAGCAAAATCTTTCCCACACACCTTACTTTATGCACTAAATTATAGTTACACACAACATTGTTTTTTTTTTTTTATACCAATTTAGAGTTATACAGACATGGAATATATATACATATATATATAAAGAATATGAATTTCTTCTTCTCTTATAGCCTTATTTTATAGACTAAAATAATACGAGAGTTATAATAGTAGAATTAAATGGAATTACTACATAATTTTATTTATAAATCACATTATCTATATACAATGTACAAAGATCAAAACACATTAATATGGTCATTATAACTAATTTATGTAAAATCATTACATATATTTTCATATTTATGTGGTAGAATACTAATTAAATGAATTAATATTGTGTTTGGATTGATGGATTTAGTAAAGGATTTGAAATCAATTTATTTGTTAAAGAGATTTGTAAAATCAAAATAAATGAATTTCAAATTCATGTAAATTAGAAAATTATTTGAAATTTTTTATTTCATACTTTTTAATTTAAATAAATTTCCATTTCAACCTTATATATCTCTCCAAAAAAATAAATAATTTTCAAAAAATTTTTATTCATCGATGCAAACACAATCTAAAAGAATTATAATTTATAACTCTCACAATTTAAATTTAAATTAATTCATAATAATTGTAGTTACTTTAGGCCCAAAAAAAATTATAGCCACTCTAATTTTTTTTAATAAAATACTCCAACAGAGGGATGTTAGAGGAAGGGAGGACACCAGATCTAAGGGGAAAAACATTCCTGACCATCAACACCAATGAATAGTTCCTTGCTGGTAACGGAAGGCGATAGGGCAAAGTGACTCGGCTCGGGCTAATAGGGCGCCTAGACATTTTCAGTATTGCGTTTAAGGGAGGAGGGCAAATAATGGGCTAATCAAGAAGAAAAATTGTATCTGCAACATTAATTATAAAAAAATAAAATAAAAAAAATCTGGCCCAACACGGCAAAGCCAGCAAGAGCTTTGGGTGACCAAAGAACTGGAAGAACCAGAAGGAGAAGGAGCCAAGACCTAAGAGAAAAATGGAAGAAAAACAAAGAGAGAGAGAGAAGGTCATGGTGTATGGCTGCGTACACTAACAGAAAGATTGCGTCGTCCAATACTTACAAGGTTGGATCTGCGTTTTTTGGTACACCAGCTGTAATCTTGGCAATCTCCTCACAATCAAATCTCCTCAGAACAATTAGACTTCCATCTTGATTTTAGCTGCTCAAAACACGTCTTTTCAAGATTTGGTCCCTTTTTCTATTCAGGTAATCTTGTAATGATGATACACAGGGCATTGCATGAGACAGTTGTTTATTGTATTATGCCGCTGATGTGTCTCTAAAAGTAATAATTATATATATATATATATATATTTCTACGTCCCCAAGTTCATCGGCCGACAGTTGCCGACCTCCTTGTTTGTCGGACAGTAGATCTGTCTTAAATGTGATTGTAATTGTCTGCAATGGTTTCAAAAACCATAGCTCCAATTTCAAGAAAGAACGAGGACGAAGCTTCTTCCCCTAAATTTTATTTTTGACAAAAGATTTTGGCCCAGCCAACCCTCTGAATGTATAAATATTTTATGGCAATTTTGTTAGAAAAGGGTAAATATTAATTTTAACTAGCTAAGGGTATTTTTGACCTTTTATATTAGTTTTTTTTTGCTGACATCAGCGGCATTAGTAAATGGCTTTAAGGGTCAGTAGTTATTTTGTTAAATGTTTAGACATTTAAAGATTAAATAAATGTATGAATAAATCTCAAAATAAGTAAATACAATTAACTGCATTTTTATTCCATGTCATTATATATGTTTAAAATATGAGAAAATTTTATAAGGTTTTTTTTTACAAAATTATTCTTTTATAATTTAAATATTTGTACAATATAATATTCTTTTGTATTTTAAATATTTGTACATTATAATATTATGTGTTTTAAAAATTTATATTATATAAATTTTTAAAATTAAAAGAATGATTATATAGAAGAAACTATAAAATTCCGCTAAAATATGATTGTCCATTTGTCCGAAGTTTCCTTATTCCTTACTTGATCCTTGAGGGCCTCGATTATGAGTTCTAATTTCAGTATAGCTGGGTCTACAACTATTATCAAGTCTTGTCGTAACTTCATCACTCAAGAAAATTGACTATATAGAGTATGACACGCATTGTGATATTGTCAAATGCCTGCAAGTTATAATTTTTCTAAAGAATATACGTACATAAGGGTATGTAAATTGTATATTATAATAAATCAACTTTAAGGATGTGTTTGGTAAGATTGAATATATTTTTCTGAAAAATATTTTCAAAAAATGCTTTCTCACCAAATCATCAGAAAAATAAAATATATTTTAATTTTTCTCCATCTGCATGTTTACAAAATTATGAAATTATTGAAACGCACGTCATTTTCTGAATAGTACAAGAATAACACTAAATCTTATGTACTTACATTTGTAACTTCAATTACTAAAATTATTTTTACTTTAATTCTTATACATTCATTCTCTTCATTTCGGATCCCACAGTATTGAAACCATTATCATGCACAGTTTACTATTCTTTTATGTGCATAACTATCAAATGATTTTGTAGTATAATCTTTATTACTTTGTGTAGTAGAGGTGCTTACATAACGTATTAACAATCAGAATATAATCAAAAGAAAAAATGTTGGACATGCAAAAGAAAAACACTATCCCCACTCTCGGATTAAGATAGAACATAGCCATTAATGAAACTTTTCACAAAGAAGTTAAAATCAAAATACTTAATAGTATGGCAATAAAGATACCATAAATTTCCTGAAAATCATAAACTGATACCATACATTAAGGTCGACCATACAATGTAATATAAATTCAAAGTACTTGTTTTCCACTACTTTTTTTTATAATTGACCCTGAACATACGACCATACAATGTAATATAAATTCAAAGTACTTGTTTTCCACTACTTTTTTTTATAATTGACCCTGAAATTTTCCTTAGAAGGTATCGGGAAAGAATTGAAATAGAATAATATCGATTCAATGCATACAGAAGAAAAGTTTGGCGGGTACTTTATATGGAAACTTGAGGCCAGGGGACCATTCTTCCAATTAATATAATAATTCAAAATTAATATTTTATTATCTATGATTATATATCAAATATTTATAATAATTATTACAAGTCTTTTTAACTCATATTAATAATATCAAACATAAAAAATATAAAAATAATATATTTCACAAAATTTCATAATATTATTCTGTGCGTAAAGATATTTTGAGTTTGTAAAATTTAACCAAGACAAGAAAAATAATAATGAATATAATTTAATTATCTCAAAAAAGAACGTAGTTATAATTTCGTGGATCTTCTCTGATTTTTCTCTTCAATTGTTGATTCATAGGCCTCATGGCTTGATCTCCGATTTTTGTATGATCAAGGGCTTGATAATTTATTCTTGAACTTTGACTTGATCAAGAGTTTTGCAACTTGATATCCAACTTTGATTTGATTGAGAGTTTGAAAACTCTTCTTGAAGTCGAGAGCTTTGCAGCTTGATTTCGAATTTTAATTCGAGCGTTTGGTAAGTTGATCTCGAATTTTGACTCGAAGGTTTGATAGCATAATTTCGAATCGAACTTTTACTTCTTCAAATTTTGACTCATACAAAATTTGAAAATTTTGATGAAGAATTTAGGAGAACTTCCAAAAATATATGTATTGTGTGTTTATGTCAAGGGGTGATCCCGTATTTATACAGATGGGACGAGAGAGGTTGGAGTGATTTGGCACAATCCTACTATTAAGGTATACATTTCTATTGTGATATGGTGCGATTTAATTAGGTACTACTCCAATTAAGCAATATAGAAATTTCAATTAGACTGAAATTTCATTGGCTATACATCCAAATACCAAAAAATTATATTGAACGTGGCTTTTATATGTACTCTCTATCACATTTTATTTAATATGGTCAAACTTGTACACAATTTAATAAAAATTGATGTTTGACCCACTACTAAAATTCTTTTTTCATGATTATTTCTCAATTAAAATTTAAAATTTGTTAGTTGATTTTTGTATTTCAAATTTTGAAATGGTTTGTGAGAGTAATTAATGTTAAAACATGAATTCGATGCTATTTTTTTGAGACTTGTATGAAGGGTAAAATAGGTAAAATAATATTTAAAAATTTCTATTTTAAGAAATAATAAATAATATAATTTAGGACAAATAAAAATAAAAATAGTAACATATAAAATGCAATCGAAGGAGTATTAAAATGTCAATATTATCCTTAGGAATATATTACACATTCGCTAGGGACCCACCGGAGCCTATAAGTCTTTTACTTTCATTCACGTAAGAGTACTACTTATACCAGCAGTAACTTGAAGGATTTTAGTTTACCAATTGTTGATGATATGAATTTAGGAGGTGGATACGTTGGCAAAGGAGATGATGAGAAGTCGCCGGATTCACCAGGTCGCCATCATCTCCGCCGCCTCCACCACCGCCTCACCATTAATAACCTATCTCCTAAAAGCATCACTTGGATAATGCTTTTAGTCGTTTTTCTTGATCTATTTTGCCTCCTCCTTTATCAATCTATTACTAAAAATCAAATTTTGGCCACATCTCAAGGTCCTAAACACTCTTTTCCACCTCAAGATTCCAGTTTCATGCGTGCAAATATTTTCTCTCCATCTGATGATGAGCCCAATACAGAAGGAAATTTGCCTTCTCCATCTTTTGAACCTCAACATGATTATACAGCTTCTTCAGCTGCTTCTGTGCGTGGAAACCTATCTTTTCCGGCTGAGTCAGTCTGTGCAAGGAAACCTATCTTCTCCGGTAAGTTCACCTTTTTAACAGTCTTATATATATCAATTTTTTTGCATCTAATTAGTATTTCCGGTTTAATTGGAATAAATAGATAAATTTTATGACAACAAAATGTAGTATAGATAGTAAAACGCTTTCGTACGCATAATCTTCAGTCATAGCTTCGATTGACTAAAGAGATGGGAAAAGGTGGATATACGCACAGCGTGTCCTTAACTTGAATTTTCTGGAATATGTTAAAATAGAAATTTGCAATCATGTATTATTTGTCAAATAACTGCCTTAATTTTTATTTTAAAAAATAACATAAATTTATCTTTCTTAGAAAATGCACCATAAATAATAAATTTGATTCATTAAGCTTCCTTATTACTCCGATGGTTTCGTTTTAACTGACATTTTCATTTCATGCACAAAGATTAAAAAATATTAAATTACATTAATTTTATAAAAAAAATCATTTTATATTAACATTCTCCAACTACATAATCTTTCCTCCCAAGTAATATATATGGCACCAAAGACAAAGTTGAAAAAATTTATTTAATATTTCCATAAATTTTTGAGGTGAGAGATGATTTAACAAAAAATAAATTACCTAAAGCGATATATTTAATCAAAAGGAATGAGTAATAATTTTATATATATATATATATATATTAATATAATATTTCTTTAAATTTTTATGGCGAGGGATGGTTTGACAAAAAATAAATTGCCTAAAGCGATATATTTAAAAAAAGGGACGAGTAATAACTATATATATATATATATATATATCTAAAAAAACAGAAAAAAAATACTTATTAATCTTTAAATTGCATTTTAATTAATGTCAGCAATTTTTCTGCCAGACACAATATGCTAGATTTTTTTGTTAATCTTCAAAATGCATTTTAGTTATTGATATAGTTTTTTATAGCAAATAACTTTCCTTTATCTTTAAAATTGTACAATAATGTACTCGAATAGTGAAAAGAAAATTGTCTAAAAAACCAGAATGCAGCGTAGGCATCTTTTTAGCTTAATTAAAGGAAGGAGGATTTGAATTTTCAACTCCATCTACGTAACTCAAGGGCCAAATGGCCAATGGACTGCCTACCGCTACCACTTGTGATTTTTCTAGTTTCAAACTTTTAACTTTCTTTCCGAGGACCAATGACCTGCTGCCGGCCACTATTAATTATTCAAATAATAAGTAATAAAATAAATGCAAAGTAGGTCCCCAAGGACAAAAAAATAAAATAAAATATTCTTCGAACTCACAAATCCTTATAGTTTATATGTCAAACAATCGGTATCACTGGAGATTTAAGGAGAGAGAAAATAATCTTAGAATGTTAAAAATAATCTTAACTAATTAATTCAATAAGGTTAATTGTACTAAATGATTAGACTTAAAGTGAAAATTTAAAAATAAACAATGTTTGAAATTCTCAAATAATACCATACATATTTGTTAAAAAATATTAAGGGTAAATGATCTCAGTCGTCCCTAAGCAATCAACTTTGGATAGAAGTCCCATCCCGTCTCTCAAATTTAAAAACATCCTATTTTGTCTCCAAAGCAACATACTAACTAGATCCTATTATGACGCTGTCCTAGTTTCCATAAAAACGCCCACCAACGGAAGTCAACATATGTGGCTCAAATGACTTGGGGTACATAGGGGCCTTTTAGGGAACATAGCAAAATCATTCACATGCACCACCTGCAAAGTTTTTTGACCAGAATATTGAATGGCTGAAAATGGTGGAAAAAATTCACTCCAGTAAAATCCATATAAATACGTAAAATGTGAGAAGAAAAAAACTCCAGCTCCATTATCTTCTCGCTTGGATTAAAAATCGAGAGTGAAAGAGAAGGAGAGAGAGATGGCTAGAGTAACTAGTCATTGTGTTCATTTAATGCACTTTTTATTATTGAAAAAATTGTCAAAAATTGTCATTGTGGAAGTGTGGCTACAATGAGACTTCATGGACAATTATAAACATGACAGCCTGCTTCAATATCACGTGATAAGCAAGTGAATGATTTGTTGTGTTTCCTAAAAGCTCCTACCACAGGTCATAAGAGCCGCTCATGCTACTTCATGGACTATTTTTGTAAAATTATCTTTGAATTTATAATTTTGTTTTGAATTTTTTAAACTTAATCGTAATGTGATGCGCAAGTGACCATTTTCTGTTAAAAATTTTAATTTTCCATCAATTCTCTTCTTTTTTTTAAATTTAGAAATATTGGGGAGTAATTTTTTTTATCCGAAACTTTGAAGACTAACTTATTAAATAGTCCAAACAAGAGGGACCAAAAATGCATTTTTCCTCCTTTCAAATATCTATTTAGACCTAAGTTAATAGGAACACATAAAGGGGAGGTGTTGTGGGGCTTTTTGCACCTATATCTCTAGCTAACAGGGGAAATTGTTGAACGTATCCCTGACGTTTTAAAAGATATCTTTTGTTTCCTTTAATTCAAAATAATTAATGGGTTAATATAATGTAACTTTGAACTATAACTGAAATTGTATTTTGCTGCTTAAATTATTACTTATAGTACTTTAGTAACTTATAGTTCAATTTAAATACAGTATTTAGATCAATCTAAAATCAATAATTTTTTCTAACTATTTTTATTAAAAAGGCTTTAATACCTCTAAGTTACATTTATTTACTGAAATATTCTTATTCATTATTTAGGGTGCAAATCACAAATCAATAGTTGTTCAAGGGTGCAAAATGCAATTAACCCTTGGGGAAACTTAAATTTTGAGATAATTTCGTAAACCTCCCTTAATGTTTATGACAATTATAGGAGCTCCCTTAGTTTTAAATATTTCATTCACCTCCTGGTCATATGAAGGACTATAGTACCATTTCACACAATGAGAAACTCCATATAATACCTAAAACTGATGTTTCAAAAATAGAAGAAATTAAAAAGCCCTACAGTCTAACCTTATCAGAAGAATTATAACATTGTCCATTTGATCCACCTTTGTCCCTACTTGATCATAACTCTAAATGTCTACGAATATCCAACCCAGTCACTCGTATGTCACTCAAAATAAAGAGTGGATAGGAAAAATAGAACAATAAATTTAAGTTTGTATTTAGCTAATGTTCTTCAATTATCTAACCGATGTGATTTTGGTTTGTTTATATTTGTTATTAAGATATTATGATTTTCTTCTGTTTGTTTGTCTATGTGTTGTTTATCATGATAATGAAGTCGTTGAATTCCTTTTTTAATGGTTGAAGAAGATGGGCATAAATTTTCTCTATTTAGGGGTAAAATGGAGAATCCTTTATTTACTTTCCTAAATACTTGACACATCATATTTTATAAAATCTAAGAGTTAAAATTGCTATCACATCACAACCTTATATAAAACTACGTAATTTTACTTCTAACTCTGTATTTTAATAATTAGTGAATATAACATTAAATTTTGAAACAAGTATCGTTAATTCTGTAATATCATCAAAATCATTATGCTTCTTCCTCCTGCCAAAATAAAGCTTTACATAAGAGACGTGGCCTTTTATCAGTAATTTATTGAACTCGAAGGACTATTTCTTCTCTTCTTAAAACAAAAGCAACAAATAAAGAAAAGTATATTCACATCATAATGGGTAGTGAAGGCCTGAACAAACATTCAAAATTTTTGTCCACTTGCACAAAATAGGAACTTGATCAACATTTAGAATCAATTAAAAAAAACTAAATTTTGAAACAAAATAGATGGATTTACTTAATTTAAGTTGATAGTGCTCTACCTAATTGACATAATTATTCTCAAAGGGTTCAAAATAAGTTAACTACAAGTTCTTATCATAAGGTAGCTGTACAAGACAATTAAGCAATAAAAAATCAGAAAAATATTAACATAGGATTTTTTTTTTTTTAGAATTTGTTTATATGATGGATAGAGCTTTACTTGCAATAACTTTGCGAAGCCACAATCCTCTGTCCATTCATTGAACATCTCATGTACAAATTTTGATGCATTAGATGTACCCTATATCATTGACATTACCTCTCAAGTGGTAATATACAAAGTTAAAATAATGAAATCTTCCAAACAATATGGCTCTTGAAAATTTCATTATAAACCTTGTAAATGAGCATGCTGTTGGCCCCAAAAGCAACCTAAGAGGGGGGTGAATTAGGTTGTCTCTAAAAACAATCCTTTTTATGTGCTTAATAGAAATTATAACTTTTTGCACCAAATAAAAACTTAAGCACAAATGAATACAATAGATATTCAACAATTTAAGCTTGAAGAACAAATAAGAATATTGAGATTAAGAGAATCAAACCAAACTCCCTAGCTTCTCAAGCTTGGAGCTTACAACTACAAAGAGCTTCTTACAAGACAACTACCAAGTTCACAACTTGAAGTTCAGCCACTAAAAGTCTCTTCAAAGTAGGTGAGACAATAACCTTTTGTACACAAATGAGAATCACTCTTGCTCACACTAATTTCCTTTAGTTGAGCCAAGAGTTTTACACTCACAACCTCCCTTTGTTACAATTGTTATCTCTCCACCCCTCTCACACTTGAAGAACTCTTACACTTCTAAGCTCTTTTTACACTACCTACACTATTACAACACTTGTACCCACTATTTCTCTCAAATAGCTCAAGAATTGTTTGTAATCAATGTAGAAGTCTTTTTTCCTTAAATCAGACCTAAGGGTATTTATAGTTGCCAAATATCTGCTTCCAACAACTTCCCAACGGCTAATTTCATTTCTTGGAAAACTAGTGTTGGACCTTTCATTCGAACAAACTAGCCGTTGGACCCTGCTAAATCTGTCCGTTCTTTGAGGTATTCGTTCGGACGTCCGAGGATGCGTCCGAACATGCGTCCGATCGAAGCGAAGTCTTCTAGAAAATGATCGGACGCGGTTCTTCGTCCGAGGCTTGCTTCAAATTCTTTGTGTCGGACAATTACCATCGTCCAAAGCTCTGTCATTCGGACAGTCATTTGCGTCCGTGAAGTTTTGTGGTTGTTTTGTTCGGACGATCATTTGCGTCCGAACCTATGCACATTACAAACAAACCTTGAGTATGATTTGGTCATCATCAAAACATGATTAACATAACTGGGGTTCAACACATGCATTTTGTGAACTTGTAATAGTTGGATATGCTTCAAGAGAAGGACAATAATCTTGCAACACCCCAAAATAAATTGAACTAAAAGACAAATATCCTATTAAAAGATTAGTTAATTTTAAGGAAACTTTAAGAATGAAACAAATATATAAACATATACAATACCTTAGGTTTTTTATTTGCATGATAATTTTAGTTTGCAATCTTTCTTTTTTTCCCTTTCCCTATTTTTCCACCCAACTTTTAAGCCGCCTTCTTAATCGAGAGCTTTCTTTTTTCTTCAATCCTCTTACTCTTTTAGCAAGGACTTCAATAGGGCTCTTCTTTTTTGCACTTTCAATGGTTTCTACTGGAAATGCTTGAATGTCAACATTGAATTCACCCATTTCCATACATCTTGATCTAATTTCTTCAACTTTCAGCACCAAATCATGAGCAGCTTTGTTTGAAAAACCAACATTTCCGAAGCCTCTTCGACTTCAGATTCAAGAGCAACCAATTTTACAAATTTTGGATAAAGATACTTGCATTTTTTAGCATTACTTAATCAAACATACTCTTGGACATCTCTATCATTTTTTCTTAATTACAGAATTTTTCACTTCCCTTGCCCATCTTTTCACAATGTACTTCTAGGAATCAACTTAATATCCATCACATCCAAAATTTTAAGCACATGACAACATAAGATTTCAAATCTTTTAAACTTTCTACAACTGCACAAGATTATTTGATTTGAAGTATCATATGAGACTTTATACTCTCTATCTTGATCAACAAGGGCAATCACAGACTGATGTACATGCCTTGACAAATCTCAAAAATTAACTTTGGCTGCTATTGACAAGTCATATTCATTTTGGAACATCTCAAAAATTAGAGGAGTATAAATATTCACAGTTTCTTTTAAAATGGGGGGTATTTTTCATTCCAAGCCGAGGCAATTTCTTCCTAGAAGCATACTCGGCTTGTACCTCATTATAGCACTTTTTCTCAATCACTCTCTCAAAATGATGAAAAATTCCAATATGTTATAATCAACTTTCAAGTGATTTTTCAAATCCTATTTAGGCTTTCACTAAGTTTTGTACTTTGCATTCCTATTGTATATACATTTTTCAATTATGCATTCACCCATTTATCTTTTAAATTATAGATCCTTCTAGACCAAGAATTTTCTTGAAAATTATACTCATGAAGAATATCATCCCATGCCTTTTAAACTCTATTGCATCTTCAAAATCGTACATGCATGCCTTAAAATCTCTGAGAAACAAGACTCATCTTACATTAGATTTCCCAAGGCTATTTCATCATATAAAAGTGATGCACCAAATATGATGTTCCTCTCTAGTGATTAAATTCAAGAAAGACACCATGTGGCCTATATTCTTTATTTTTGTTGTAAGTAGTTTCATATGTGACTGCTTCACCAAAGTGATCATAATCAATCAACATTCTCCTTTGGGTCAGCCCAAAATTTTTTTGTGATTTGCTCTTGATTATGTAATTGAATAGCAATAAAAAATGAAGGATTTTTTGAAACTTGCTCTTGAAAGTACCTTAGCAAACTTCCAGGTTCACCATACTTTAAATTGATTTAACGTGTAATCTGTAGATAGTTCTTTTGATCCAATCGGCTGTAACCAAGGTTTACTGTTCTATCGGTTTTCTCTTCCACCGGCTTGCCTATATAAGAGTTCGTATGATACTTTAAGTTTGATTGCTGAAGCATTCGCCAAATCAACTGAAAAAGCTTGAGTTGGCAATAGGTTTCATTGTTAGCGCATCATATGTGTGGTGCCCTCAACATGAAGAAAGTGATTATGCTCTGGTATGAATTCATATATATTGTATTTCTCAACATATCGATTCAATGAAATTACCATTCTTGCAGGACAACCCATTCTCGTCACTACTCTTCAATTTTTTATAAACCAATCACATTTGTCTTTCGATCTTTTACCCTTTCCTTGTTGCATATAAATCTCCTTGAACTCAACCTTCCATCTATCCTACTCTTGTTTCCATGTTCTCATTGAACACTAAATCCAATTTGTCTACCATAGTTATTATAGAACTCATATGCTTCATTTTTAGTATTAAACTCCATACCAAGTCTTGGTATCCAATGATCAGATAAGTCCATTAGCTTCCTATAAGAAAAGAAAACCAATTGATAATTATGAATACATAACTTATCTAATCAAAGACTTGAAGTGGGTAGTAAATTAACAATCACAAACAAAGAATAATCATTTGACTAGAGACAAATTATCATGTTATGTTGAAAATCAAGAATGTAATATACAAAACAGAAACTTTTCTAGCTAAGAGGGACATTCAAGTTTGTCATACCCAACTATCTGTTTGTTGGTAAGGTCAAATACTTTTTTTATTGTGAACTTGTAAAGTAATCAAGTGAATAATTTAAAATACATACCTGATATGATTGTATGTCCAATTTTTTGCCTTGTCTTCAATATTTTTAATCTACTTCAAGCTTGTCACTATTTGAACCCTTAGTCCTATTCCCATCTGTGGTTAAAGAGATTGGGAGAAAAAATTGTGGACAATTCCCTAATTGGTTCATCTTTCCTATTTCCCTATAAACGTTTTAGCAAGAGGAAGAGAGAAACTTTTGGCGGCTATAATATATTGTGGCAAACATTTGACGACTGTTAGTGTTAGTTGTAGCTATTTTTAAATTTAATTTCATAGTTGTTAATTAATAAAATATAGAGTAAGAAGCAAAATTACATAGTTTTATATAAGGTCATGATGTGGCAGCAATCTTAACCATTAGATTTCACAAAATATGATGTATCAATCATCTAGGGAGGTAAATGAAAGAACCTCCATTTACCTCCTAAATAGAAAGAATCCATGTCCGGAGAAGACAAATTGTTGCAAATATTTTTGGATGGTAAATGATATTTGCACAATTATATATATATATATTTTTTCTCTATTTTAACAACCACAAAAGACTAAAATAACCTTCTTTCATACCACCATATTGGTATATACCTATACTATCCTTATTTCAAGCCCACCACTCATTTCCACCATTATTTCTTCTGAATTTTATTTACATTGAAAATTATTTGATCTCACTCTCTTTTTTATATAGATCTTGCATATCTTGAAAAAAAAAGTAGAAAAAAAAATATTGGATGCAATTTATATTTTGAGTAAAAAACTTCAACTACTCTTGAACTCTTACTTGAATTTTGTTTTGGCCCCTCAACTACTAATATTTATTCTGTTTTAATGCTTCAACTACAAATACTTTTAACTCTTTTATTAATTTTGTTAAGGTTTATAGATCGGGGTTTTGTCATTTAAATTTTTTTAATCATAATTTTTTTTTTGAAGTTGAATGTACAAATTTTTAAGCATTAAAAATAACTCAAATAATCTTTTTCTATCTCCTCTCCTATCTACCACTCTTTCTCCACCCTTCCCACAACCATTCTCTCTTTTTTCTCAAGAGTGCACTCCCTCTCCCTTTTCCTCTCCCTAGTTAGCCCCTTTCCCTTCCTTGTCAAATCCCTTTGTTTCTCTCTTCCCCTCCTTAGCAGTCAAGACCCCTTTTTTCCTTTCCCTCTCTCCTTCCCTCTTCATTCCCTCTCCTCTGTAATTCTTCTTCCTTCTTCCTTTCCCTCATCTTCCCTCAACCAATCCCCTTCCCTATTAGATTCCTACCTGCCATTCTTTCTCCCATTCTCCTATCTCCTGTTTCCCTCATCCTCTATTCCAATCAGCACCTTTTCCTTTACTTTTCACCTCCTTTTCCCTTTCCCTCATCCTTTCCCTCTCCCCTTCCTCTTTTTCTCTCCTATCATCACCATCCCTTCTCCTTCCCTATCATCGCCATCCCTTTTCTTATCTCTCTACTCAATGGGTCTAATCTAATTCTGACTAGGGAAAGAGGGAGTGAAAGTGGCACTGAAAGCAGCTGCCCCTACTGCCCTTGAAAACACATATTGTATATAGGGTGAAAATCTGATAAAAATAGGTAGGCTTCACTCAATTTTTGGCCCTACAAAATTTTGAACTTTTGCAATTCTACATTAAATTCTTTAATATTGTCAAATTTATTTAGGCCTATTCTACATATATATAACTATAATCTCACCACACTATTACAATATTTTAAAATAGTGCATCTATAGATAGTGATGAAGTCACTGATATATCACTAGATTCAAAAAAATTAGGGATGAATTTGAACCGAGTATCTAAAATTAGGTGGTTGTTATTCAATATGATCTTGCCACATGGAGTAACTTTAGCAAATGGTTTTGAATTTGTGGCTTTCTAAATTATTTTCCATTTTAAAACCTTCTTGGCCCATTATGCACCTATCACTACCTTTTCTTTTTATCCCTATACCTAATTCCGTTATGAGAAAGAAGAACAATCGACAAAAAAGTTTTTGGAGATAAAAAGAAAAGCCACACATTTAGGGAAGAAAAGAACTCAACTAAATTGAATACAAAGATACAATTTTTTCTCCCATTGTCATAATAATCAAGTAAGCATTATTTGTATACAATTTTTTCTTCATAATAATCAAGTAAGCATTATTTGTTTGTTTTAAAATACAAAGTATTGTTGTTTCTTTTGTGATTTTAAATATATGATTTAATCATACTTAGTAAATAACTAAATTGGTATAAATTATAAATAAATGAAAAATATGTTTGCTATTGTTTCATGTAATGATTTTTAATTATTTATATAATTTAGAAGTTATTTTATTATTTTAAATAAGAAAATGTATTTTTTATTAATTTTTTTATTTGTTTGTTGTTCGTTACCTAGCATAATCACTTATATTTAACTAGTTACAAGCTACAAAGAGAAATTTCTGAGCTGATACTAGAATATGTGAATATGTAGGAAATAATTGTATAAAGATGATATGTTTGAATTTATAAATAAAAGAAAGATGTTTGGTAATACATTTTGATGTTTTGGTTGTTTACTTATTTTTGTATCAAATTGTATCATTGATTCTATTGTGATAAAATACTTGCATATGGATACATTTAATTTGTAATAAAGTATAAAATTTATGTACTAAACTCATCCCTACTAACATTCGTTCTGGTTGCGTCTTGGTCCAACCACTACCATTGGCACCTAGTCAAATTTGTTTCCTACTAGTATTTGATGATGATTAATTTTGCTTATGATTTTTTAGTATTTGTTAGTTAATTTTAGAGGTTGAGGCTGTAGGGAGGGAAGAGGTTGAGGCTGTAGGTGGAGGGGTTGACAAGGAAGGGAAGGGGCAGGGAAAGAGATAGGTGAAAATTTTTTCTTTTAATTTTATTAAGTTGTACCTAAAATTTAAAAATTTATACCTTCAAGCTGTTGATAAACTACAAGATTTTGGTAATGAAATTGGTTGAAAAGACAAATTAAACCCTCGTTTTGTTGATCTTAATAGCCAAAATTAATTGAAGGTTTAAAAATATACACTTTCAACAGTAAAAGAACCAAAATGAAACAAATGATAGTATATGGACCATTAAGAATAAAACTAGGTAAGAGTTCATGGCTATTGAAGTTTTCTATCTCTATATTTTCTTTTTATGTTTTTGAAATTTGTATTAATGAACAAATCTTGCTAGACTTATTGACATTGTGATGATGCCACCTCTTTTTGATTACAATAACTAATAGTTTCTTCTTTTATTTAAAAAATAATATATGAGTGAATATTTTCATAATTAGATTTTATTTTTGCTTTTATTATTATTTTTTTTTGTAATGATTGATTGTTTCTAGGTGTAATATTATTAATAAATTATTGATTTTACCTTTTTTCTTATTGTGGCTATTGATTTTCATGCACTAATTTTTTACTACTTTTTTCTATTGAAATCAATGTTGTACGAGTCATGATGTTCACACCATCATAAGAAGTTACAAGAACTAGTTCATTGTATCCACTGAAATGTTATTATGTGCAAGGAATATTTGATTGTGCACAAGGGTAGATTTTGGACCCTGATGTTAGTGGAGGTAATAACTTTAATAGGTACTTAACAATTGTCCTTATCTTTTACAAATAAAAAAAAATATAACACTAATATAGACTATTTTTACAATTGAAAAAACAACATAATACTCAATTTTTACAAAATATGGACTTGAAAAATGAATTTAAAATAAAAATTATATGTCCACTTTCAGTACTAAACATCAAAAGTCCTTGAATTTTTATATTTTCAAGTGAGACTTATTCTTAATTTTGGATACGCCATCATTTTTAATTCTGTGATTTATAGAAATTCAATTTTTTAGGGGTCAATGTAAAGAAAAAGAAAAAATTGAAAATTTTAGGGGCAAAATTATATGATAGAATTTAAATTTAAAATTTTTCTTGGCTATTCTATAGTTTTTTTCAAAGTTGAGAGGATGCAAATGCTCCTTTCCCTGTACCTCAATAGACAGCTCTGCCATTGATTGTACATCTTTGTATGATAATCGTGAGCATGATTTTAATTTTTTATGAACAAAATTTCAATGATGGTTGGATGCTTTCCTTTTCTAATATAAAATGATTATTTTCTTTAAATTGTAACAATACTAAATAAAGAAAAATATGCAAAATGAATTATTGTGTTTGGCAAAATATAAGGACAAATATGGTATAGAAAAATATGAATAGAGGTGTTGTAGAGGTTTTTAGTCTTTTTAGTTGATAAAAAGGATAGGAGTGTGCAAGAGATTTTAAGGTGTGTAAATGTCATTTACCTTTTGAATTTGAATTTGGAGGATAGAGTTATTGTCAAAAAATTATATTCATGCACTAAATTATCTTTTTCTCCTTGGGTAAGTAAATCCAATAGTCCTTTCAATGTTACTAAAAAGATCCTATTTGATCTCTTAACTTTCAAAAGTGTTAGCTCATTAAATTTTTAATTTGGTTTTAAATGGTCCGGGCCAAATCCAATAGAATACTTTTCAGTTTACCATACTAAAGTTTAATTAAATCTCAGTTTAGTCCTTTTTAAGATTAAGAGAAATATTTAGCAATTTCCACTTTAATATTTTTGGTTTAACATTGAACTACTTATCGGTATAACTAATAAAAATAATAAAACTACTCTTGCAATCAATTTTATTAAAGGGTGTATTGTGTTCTCATATAGTTTTCAGAATATTATCATTATATTTTGGGTTATTTAAATTATTCAAATTTTTATAACAACTTTCACTTTATTTTGACTATTTGTTATCAAATTATTTTTCTAGTGGAGTTTCAAGGTAGTAGTAGTAGTAATAATAATAATAATAATAATAATAATAATAATGAGGATAATGATGACATTGGCAATAATATATAAAGTCAATGCCATTTTCTAAACACAAAATAGTGTACAGTTTTTATCTATTAGATATTATGTTATTTTCTAAACTTATAGGGGAATAGACATTAAACCATACTTAAGGGAACAAAGTAAAAATAACCACACTTGGATTTTTCCTACATATATAGTAAAAAATATGTAGTCATTTAAGGCTATATAATTGTTGGAGTTGATGATATTCATCAAATGATTTAGATTATAAAATTCAAATCATCTTTTAGTCCCCTATGTTGTTTAAAGACTCAAATAGTATGATCTAAACATGAATAGGTTTGCATTTTATTCCACAAATGTAGTTGGAAACTAACTTATCAATTTCTATATTATGAAATTAAAATTATCTTTTCCTTTTCCTCATCTATGAAGGTTAACCAAGAAAGAGAAGAAACCAAATTGGAAAATATTCTAGGCAAAGCAGCCATGGAGACCAAAACAGTTATCATAACTACAGTAAATGCAGCATGGACAGCACCAAATTCAATATTTGATATCTTTCTTGAAGGTTTTAGAATTGGCAATCAAACTCAAGCTCTCTTGAATCATTTAGTAGTTGTAGCCTTGGACCAAAATGCATATTCTCGTTGCTTGGAGTTACACCCATATTGTTTTGCACTTAGCACGGAAGGGGTTGACTTTTCTGGTACAGCAAATTTTATGTATCAGTGAGGATTATCTAAAAATGATGTGGAGAAGGATTGACTTTCTGCATGCAGTTCTTGAGATGGGATACAGCTTCATTTTCACGGTAATCTCTTCTATCTCGATCTTATTGGATTAAATTATTTCACCCAAAGTTTTTAGTATAACATTTGGAGCAGTAAAAAAGAAAATTACAATCACATTTAGCATAATAAACTGAGAGAAGAATCCAAATAAATTGTTTACTAGATTTTTATCAATGGAAGAATAATCATCATTTATTATTCTCTCATATTACTAGTCATGGTTAATAATGCATAAAGTTTAAAAGCATTTAAATTTGATCAAGATTGTTGAATTGGTAGCACGCTCTTAACATTGTTGCCCTTTTATATATTTAAGTTGCAGGTTGGAATATTGTCCAAAATCCTTGTAATGAAAATTGTTTGGTCATTAAGATAAATAAACAGTTCTCAATGTTTTGATTTTTGAAGCTAACAACTATTTTGGGACAAACAAAAATAGGAGTGTGAGGAACTGAATCACATTCCTTTATCAACCTATTCATTATCAAGACAATGATACCCTTTGGTGGGATGGATTTATTCCAATTTCAATTTTTCTTACATTATTTACTATATATGTGGAAATATAAGGTAATGCTATAAAAAAGTAGACTAAACAATATTAGATAAATGTATGCTTAATAAGATGCATCTCTAGAGACAAGTAAATAATCATCACATGACTTTTCCTTGTCAGGATGTGTTTAGGATTGGATAAAGAACGTGAACCTTATAGATTTTAAGTTAGCTATCCCTTTTATTATGTCTATCAGCTTAAAAATAGCAATATTTATTTTGGAAAAAAATCATGTCAAGTTAATCCTACAATTGATGTCAGTGTTGGTGTTGGTTGGTGTTACTTGATGATGGTTTATTGTATATGTGGGCATTCTGGAACTTTTTGAAAAAAAAAAAAAGGGCGTTAGTTATTAAGTTAGCTTTGACAATTTAAGTATAAGGTTTACCTATTTATTTTCATGTCAATTCTTGCATAAATACGATACATGACTCTACTTGTGAATCAGATGTTACAAACAAAAGTTGTATATTGATATAAGCACTAAGTACCATTAATAATCTAAAAAAATAAGTACCATGAATCTTTATACACTTATATTTAACCTAAAAGTATATGAGTACAAGCCTACAAACCCCGATGATACAATACTATAGGCAGAATTTCCTTATTATTATTGGACAAATACTGAAGGTTAGATGGTATTTTACTTTCAACCTCGCTTATAATGTATCACAATTGTAATTTTAGTTATATCCATATATAACTCTTTCCTGGTAATTATGGATAAGCAAAACAAATAGGTAAAGCTAATTACAATTTGCACATGGTAATTATTCTGCTAAAGAAATAGGGCTTTGTTTGGACAACAACAATTGCTCATTATTTTTCAAATAATATTTTACAATTATTTCTTACACGCATTCGAATAACTTTTTTATATCAACTACACATCACATCCCAAAGACGTGTAATTTTATTTTCAGAAAACGATTTAGAATGTTTTGTTCTCATATTTGTTAAGAAAAATTGTTGTGTATCCTCCAAAACCAATTACTTGTATTTATTAATTTACAATATCTTATAGTTAGAAACAAAATACTAAAATTTTGATGATTAATAAGATATCAAATTTGGATAGAAAATGCAAATGTGTACTTACACTTCAGAATTATGACTATAATGTTTATGGATGTCTTTTTGATGATTAATAAATCTGAGATTTGAAATAGTATTTACATGTACTCTATAAGACATTTTGCATTTAGATATGCAAAGTAAAGAATGTCTTCTACATGCATTATTCATATACAAAAAGTTAAAAAAAAATAAAATAGAAATACACATTTATGTCTTCATTGATTTTCTTTGTTCTTTCTCTTTTAATCTCAGGATGTTGATATATTGTGGTTTCGAGATCCATTTCAACAATTTTATTCAGATGCAGATTGTATTCAAATTGCATGCGATCATTTCACCTTCAACTCTACTAATTTAAACAACTCCCCAAATGGTGGTTTTGTCTATGTTAGATCAAACAACATGACTATCCAGCTTTACAACTTTTGGTACAAGTCCAAAGAAACTTATCCATGGACTCATGATCAGGATGTGCTTAATAAGATCAAATTTGATCCTTTCATCAACCAGATTGGATTGAAAATCAGATTTTTGGACACAGCTTATTTTGGAGGATTTTGTGAGCCAAGTAAGGATCTTAATGTAGTTTGCACGATGCATGCAAATTGTTGTACTAATTTAGATAGTAAAATTCATGACCTTCAAATGATGATTGATGACTGGAAAAGATACATGACAGTGCCAGCAAATCATACAAAGCCACAGCCTTGGACAATGCCAAGATATTGTGGATAAATTCAATTTGTTTGTACCAAGTCAGTAGTTTCAAAATAATGTACTAAATGTTCCTATTTTCTTTCCTCTTATGTCTTTACTTTTCTAGTTTTTGTATTATTGCAAAAAATTGGATCATCGAAAAAAAAGTGTAATCGAAATTGTCAATTTAATTTTTTGACACTGATAGCTATGTATAACCACAATATTCATGTAACATGAAAGTTGCTCCAATTCCAAACAAAAAAAAAAGAGGGAAAATCGCTGAAATAGTCCTTAAACTTTTTTACTTTAGCCAAAATAGTCCCTCAACTTGTATAAATTGAATGGTTCCCACAATATCTTATACACATCTAAGGCCTGTGTATATAGACACAGGTCCTAAAGTGTACCTTAATACATTTGAGATGACATTATTTTGAGTGGAAGATTGGTACAGATCAATTGAATTTATCTACAATAAAAAAGTTGTCTCTTATATTCATCTAATGTGAAAGTTGAGAACTATTCTGGCTAAAATAGCAAAAGTTAAGGGACTATTTTGGCTATTTTCCCAAAAAAAAAAGAAGAAGAAAAACTTGCTGTAACAACTTGTGGATAAATTCTACATGTTATCAACAAATAAATTATTTTGTGTATGTTATAGATGTAGACATTGATCTCAATTGATCTTCCACTCAAAATATTTTCATCTCAAATTTGTATTAAGGTACTCTTTAGGACTTCTATAACTTCTAAAAAGTATTTCATGGACAAAATCTCAAGTTTTTACCCTAGGGATAAAATTATTCTTTTGATTACATATTTTTGTGACTAAAAAGTTGTTATTTAAGTTTATAAATTTAGGTGTATATTAATGAGTTACTTAAAAATTTCACAATCTCTTGATAATCCTTTTTTATTTTTATTGCATCTCTATTAAAATCTTGGCTAAATGATCATAGCACATTCTTGTTCTATATTTCAGTATTTGTAGAAATAAAACTCATATTTCATGCTTTTAAGTTTTGCTTTATCACATGCCATTCATTATTCATTTGAATAATAAGTGTTTTTCTTTTTGAGACTTGTGTAACTTATTCTGGACAGTCTTGCCTTTAGGATTTTAATTTTTTACAATTAGCATTTCTTTTTTTTTTTTTTTACGTTTTCAAATCTTTGTGGAAAGTAAACATTTTTTTTTTTTGAATTTTAGAAATATCTTTCCATTAGATTATGACAATATAACATGTGTTATGAATACATTGATTATAGTTGTTCATTTGCATTCTCAACTCACATGACTTTTTCTAATTTCATTATGTGATTAATATACCATAAATATATCTACACATGAGATCAATGAATTTCTAATATACCTATTCATCAGTATTTATTACTCAACTATTAAGACTCTTCATAAACTCCCAGTATGCCTATAAATAAAGGAATTATAATACAGTATATGTCATATATGCTTGAAAAGGAATAACAAATAGTTCCACTTCTCTCAATATTCTAGTCTCTCTAAATTATATTTATGGTACTATATTTATAAATATTATCAATATGAGTATCTAATTTCGTTAATTTTAGTCACACAAGAATTTTATCATCACCTTCGAATTGCTTCAATCTTCTTCTACATGTATGTGTTATATTCATTATAGTAAAGAATATGAATTCCAAGATTTATTATGATTATATGTTTAAATATCTTCTGATGAAACGAATATTCTTGTTATTCTTTAATGTAAATCATTTGACTAGTCATTTAAAATTTTAATAGATTTGTTGTCATAATATTTATTCTTATTGTTTCTAATTCTTCAATATTATAGTTTTCAATATACACAAATTTGTCAAAATTTGAATTTGTGCCTCTTGACGTAAAGAGCAAGAACTATGCACTGTGCTAGATTTAAAAATTCATCTAGAGGTTATGAATTTGTGCGATACAACAAAAATGAAAGTACTACATCTAATAAAGAGAAAGACAAAGCAATAATTTTCCTTTTCCACCATCTCCATGAATGATTAAATTTGAATATCTTAGAGTAAAGATCTACTTGAACTCTTTCAAAGTTTGCAAGAAAGATATAATCAATAGTAAACTATAATCCTTCCAAAGCAAATAATGAACGAATATATTTACTCTTATAGGATTTTAAAACTAGGGTAATTGAGTACAACTCAGCCATGTTTAGAATTAGTTTTCATTTGAAATCATCATGAACAATGTTGGCCCAAAAGCAACCTTAGACACATCTAGATGTGAATTAGGTTTATAAAAAAATAAACCTTTTGAAGTGCTTAATAATAATGCAAACTTTGTGCAACAAATGAATACTTAAGCACAAATGATCAAAAATAAATATTTAACAATCAAAGTTTAAAGAACAAATAAAAGATTAAGATAAAGAATATCAAACCAAACTCTCAAACTTCTCAAGTTTGGAGTACATCCACTAGTAGTGCTCTTCAAAGAAGGTAAGGCAATAACCCTCTTGTACACAAAATAGGCTTACCCTTTCACCAACTATGTTTCTCTAGTTGAGCCAAAGGGTTTTACACTACAACCTCACTTTTGTACACTTGTTGTCCCTCCACTCTTACACTTGAAGATCACTCACTAGTCTACTCTTGCTCACACTAATTCCCTCTAGTTGAGCCAAGAGAACTATCCACATACTCAAACCAATACAACCCACAATATTTTAGCCTATTTCTTCCAAAATAGCTCTTACAAGTGTTTGTATTGAATGTAGTAGTTCCTGTCTAGGACTGATGTCCTATCCCTATTTATAGATGAAATGTGTGCTAAAATTTGAGTTCCAACGGTCAAAATACTAGCCGTTAGGAGTTCAGACAGAGGTTCGAACGTTCGATCATGCGTCTTACAGCTTTATGAACAGTGTTTCGGATGGTCATATGCGTCCTACAGCTTGACATAAACTTCTTCATTTTGAACTCTTTTCTTTGGACGATCTTGTGCGTCCTACAACTTTTGGTTCGGACGGTCATGTGCATCCTATCCTATAGTTTCTGGTTCGGACGATCATATGCGTCCTACAGCTTATGGTTCGGACGGTCATATGTGTCCTATCCCACAACTTCTGGTTTGGATGGTCATATGCATCCTATCCCTCAACTTCTAGTTCGGACGGTCATATGTGTCATACAGCTTCTGATCATCAAACGATTTTTCGGACGCTCTCTTGCGTCCGAGTTCCTTTATTTCGGATGCTCTTCATCGTCCGTAAGGTGTTGTTCAACTTTTGGTTGTTTTTCTTGATTGTGTTCGGATGATTATTTTCGTCTGAGCCTTCCTATTTTTCTAGACACTTGTTTTCAGGCCATTAGTACGATTTGGTCATCATCAAAATATGATTATCGTAACTGGGGTCCAACAATCTCCCCCTTTTTGATGATGACAAATCAATTGGACAATTCTAAAAATAACCAAAACATACAAGGCACAAGACAAGAGGTTTTGTCCATTATTTTCTCCCTCTTTTGGCATCATCAAAACATAAGAGTAAAAACAATGTATACACATAATCTCTCCCTTAAACTATGCATGCAATTCAAGTAAGTATATAGAGAATAAGTCAAGTTCAAAACATTTCTTCCCTTCAAGAATAAAAATCAAGTAGAAATGAGAAAATCTATTCAAAGGATTAACATCAAGGCCTTTATCGCTCATTGATCTAGATCTGCCTTACCAAAAAGTATCATCAAAACAATAAAGCATATGTGATGCAATTTCTTGTGATGCAAATTAATTTCCAACAAATAAGCCATTTAGAATGAGAATGCTCCCCATTTCTTTTGCAAGTAGTGACTTAATATAGATAAAATTTTGGGATACTCATAGCCAAGCATTCTAAACAAATTTAGGGATACTCATACCCAAGTATTCTAAACAAAATCAATCACATAGTTGACTAATATTCAAAAGATCATAATTCACATTAACACATTCTCAAAAAATTTAAATGTTACCCATTTCAATGTCATCTTAGCTTATATGCTTTGAACACCCTTTATTGATAATCCATCTTGAATCCCTTGGTGCTATCCAAGCATACCTACATAAAAAATTAAACAACAACTTTTGGTACCCAAACTTTCTTGGGTCCAATTGGGTTAGTAGCATGTTTGATCACCCAAATTGCCTTCATTCCAAATTTTTCATTTTGTTTAACATAGAAATCATTTTTAAAACACATTTCCATGTTGATGACAATAATTGCAAATAATATTCTTATTGCCATAAAAATAAGATTTAGATTTTACAAAGCATAAACTATCCTTTGTAAAGGTGGTAAAATTCTTGTTGAAAAGCATATGTCTAGTACTTTTCTTATCAAAAACATTTTTCTTTTTCTTTTGCAAAAGTACATCAAGATCATCTAATCTCTTCTTCAATGAAGCTTGTTCTTCTTTGATCTTGGTTTTTGCATCCAATCTTTTTTTCTTAAAAACATTATTTTCTTGAGTCAACATATTATTTTCATGCAAAGTTTTGAGTTTGCACTCAATAAAGCATTAATCTTAATTTTTAACTCTTTGTTCTTAGCATATGATTCTTTCAAACATTCATGCATTTTAAAATAAATGATTCAACATCATCATCATCATCATCACAAGCATCACATATTCAATTACAAGAATCATAACTAGAGGATACTTTATTATCTCTAATGGCCATGAAAGCCATTTGATTAAGTCACCTCATGTTCTTCTTCAACTTCTCCATCCCAATTGCAATCATCCCATGTGATTTGGAAGTTGTTGAAGTGAGGCTTCCTTCCTTCTTTCTTCTTCTTGGATAGACAGTCATTTTGGAAAGTATTCCAATTGGCCATATTTATAGCATTTTTCACTTGGCTTCTTGCTTGTATCTTTTTGTGAAGCCTTCAGATGCTATGCTTCTTTTTGTCCTTGCCTCCTCATCATTTTGTACCTTATATTTCAACTTCAATTCAAAGGAGATTAGTGAATTAATCAAAGACTCAATAGGCATAGAATTTAAATTTTTAGACTCTTCTATGGCAATGGATTTAGGTTCTCATTCCTTAGGTAAAGCATTCAAAATCTTTCTATTCTTTTCACCCAAGGAATATCATTTACCTAAACCTTCCAAGTCCTTTACAATATCATTGAACCTACAACACATCTTGTCAATATTCTCATGAGGTTCCATTTTGAAAGATTCATATTTAGCCACAATGATTTGAAAGAAGTGACTTTATTTGCTCTCTTATATCTTCACTTCTTTCATGGATTTCGTTTAATTTGTCCCATATTTTCTTGGCCGATTTGCAACCTTTCACTTTAGAAGACTCATCTGCATCCAAAGCATTATAAATGATATTCATGGCTTTAGCATTTAAAGATAAATTTATTCTATCTTGTGCATTTAACTCATATCTAGTTTTAGGCCTTAATCTATGTGTACTTTTATCAAAAATATTAGCTTCAAAAGGACTTTCATCAACAATATACCACAAATCAATATCAATGGATTGTATAAAAATTTTCATTCTTTCCCTCCAAATAATAAAATTAATGCCATTAAACGTGGGAGGTCTAATAATGGAATGTCCCTCTAAAAATAAAGTATTATTGGTTACCATAATGTTCTCTACTCTAAGGTGATTAAACCAAAATAAGAAGAGACCAAGCTCTGATATCAATTGTTGTTCCAAAAGCAACTTAAGAGGGGTGTGAATTAGGTTGTGCCTCTCAAAAAACAAACCTTTTGAAGTGCTTAATAATAATGCCAACTTTGTGCAACAAATGAATACTTAAGCACAAATGAACAAAGATAAATATTTAACAATCAAACCTTAAAGAACAAATAAAAGATTAAGATAAAGAATATCAAGCCAAACTGCCAAGCTTCTCAAGCTTGGAGTACATCCACTAGTAGTGCCTCTTCGAAGAAGGAGAGGCAATAACTCTTGTACACAAAGTAGGCTCACCCTTGCATCAACTATGTTCCTCTAGTTGAGCCAAAGAGTTTTACACTACAACCTCACTTTTGTACACTTGTTATCCCTCCACTCTTACACTTGAAGATCACTCACTAGTCTACTCTTGCTCACACTAATTCCCTCTAGTTGAGCCAAGAGAACTATGCTACCCAAACCAATACAACCCACAATATTTTAGCCTATTTCTTCCAAAATATCTCTTACAAGTGTTTGTATTGAATGTAGTAGTTCCACACATTAATCTGATCTTGTCCTTGGGCTATTTATAGATGAAATGTGTGCTAAAATTTGAGCTCCAACGGTCAAAATACTAGCCGTTAGGAGTTCGGACAGAGGTTCGAATGTTCGATCATGCGTCTTACAGCTTTTATGAATAGTGTTTCGGATGGTCATATGCATCCTACAGCTTGACATAAACTTCTTCATTTTGAACTCTTTTCTTCGGACGGTCTTGTGCGTCCTACAGCTTTTGGTTCGAACGGTCATATGCGTCCTATCCTATAGCTTCTAGTTCGGACGGTCATGTGCGTCCTATAACTTATGGTTCGGACGGTCATATGCGTCCTATCCCACAACTTCTGGTTTGGATGTTCATGTGCGTCCTAAAGCTTATGGTTCGGACGGTCATATGTGTCCTATCCCTCAGCTTCTGGTTCGGACGGTCATATGTGTCCTACAGCTTCTAATCATGTTTTAGATGCTCTCTTGCATCCGAGTTCCTTTATTTTGGATGCTCTTCATTGTTTGTAAGGTACTTGTTCAACTTTTGGTTGTTTTTCTTGATTGTGATCGGATGATCATTTTCGTCCGAGCCTTCCTGTTTTTCTGCACACTTGTTTTCAGGCTATTAATACGATTTGGTCATCATCAAAACATGATTATCATAATTGGGGTCCAACAAACAAAATATAAGGATATTTTAGGAAAAATTTTCTCTATTTTTCATACCACAAATATACTCCTATTATAGCAACACCATGAAAGGAGTTTTAAATTAGTCTAAAATGATTTCATGTACTCTTGTGGTTGAGTAAAATAATGAGCTATCATAAAAAATAAAAAAATAAAAAAAACCATGAATCTTATTCAACTGGTTATGCTTCATTCCCTAAAGTGAATGGAATAACATCTAATATAGCTTAAGGACGTGGCCATGATTGTGTCGTGGTTGTAGATATTATTGAAATCAATATATTTGTGGTAGTCATAATAAACACTATTCTGATTATAAAAGTAATCTCACCACTAGAAGTAGTGGTGGTGATTTTCGAATACAACACAAACTCGACATGAAATTATCATGTCTAAATTCGACTAAAATTTAATTGGGTTGTTATAGAATTGACACGTTATTGAATTGGAGTTAAATGGGTCGTATCATGTCAACCTGCGGGTTGACTTGATAACCTATTAAGTAATCAGTAAACCGACACAACCTATCAAACCTGTTTTGACTTGCTAACTCCATTGTAATTTTGAATAATTAATTCAGGCATTTCTAAAATTCTCCATAGATATAGAACATACCCTTAATGCCAAACCTAAGTACCTAACCTAGCACCGGTCTCTACTCCTATTTCTTTTCTTCAGAGTTCAAACTTGAATTTAGAAATACAATTGTCAAAGTACAAATTGGACTGCGAATATGAAATGTCATCTTAGTTGATGTGTTATGGCCACTACAAAAGACATTACACAAGCACTTATTGATGCAAAATATGGCTCCCGTAGAAATCCTATGATTAATCACGAAAAAATTAGGTAGTGAGATCCTAACTTTTTCCATCATAAAGCATAATTTGCCTTTATCACTTGTTGAATATGAGGGTATTAGACATAATTTTGGATAAGAGATATACACACACACACAAAAGTTAAGCATATTACAAAAATACTGCCAAAAATGGATGTTTCATATATGCATGCAATTGAGGCTAGAAGGAGAAATTTTTGCTGCATGAATGGCCTAAGAGAATTTATTTAATATTTGATTTTTGAACTTCTATTGCTACTGATGGTTATATGTCTATTACAGCTCATTTCATTGGTAAAGAATGAAAATTTCAAAAGAGAGTCATTAACTTTTTCATAATTGCCACACACCACTCTAGTGTTGTTTTGTCATAATACATTTGTCAGTTATTGTGCTCTTGGGTGATTGAGAGAAAAGTTTTCTCAATTACATTAGATAATGCATCAGCTAAAGATGTGGCCTTTTATTTGTTAAAAAGTCAACTGATTTTCTGAGACTCTTTGGTAATAGTGAATTTCTGATTTTCATATTTTGTGCTCACGTTCTCAATCTAATTTTTTCAATAAGTACTGAAGTAAATTTATCATTCTACCGTAAGATTAGGGAGTATGTGAAGTATATGAAAGATCACAAGTTAGAAAACAAAGATTTCTTGATTGTGTTTTTCAATCAATGTTCAATAGTAAAGAAAACACTTAAGCAAGACGTTCCTACTAGATAGAATTTCCATACTAGATTGAATTTTAAGCAAGACGTTCCTACTAGATAGAATTTAACATATCTTATGATTGATAATTTATTTTTTAACTATTGGAGGGCTTTTCAATTTTTCTTATGTGTGTTTCTGATTTCGATCATTGTCCATCACGTCTAGACCCATTTCGTGAATCATTTATTTGGGTTTAGATCAATGCGTAAATCAAATACTTTATGATAATAGATTCGATTTGGATTCATTTAGTTATTGTATAATAAACCAATCGGATATGGATCTGGTTGTTTTGAACTCCGATTATATATATATTTATTTATTTCTAATATAGTTTTTTCTCTAATGTAAAATACATGTATGCATATGAATTAAATCTTCCTTTTTTTACAATTAAAAAAAATCTAACAAGGTTCGACAAATTCGGATATGGATCTCCTTTTTTAGAATTAGAAAAAATCTAAATTCAGATCTGAATCTGATAATATTAAATAGATTTAGGTATGGATCTGCAAGATTTAGCCTGGATCCGACCTGTTTACATGCCTAATTGGATCTCCACTTCAGTTATTATCAAAAAGTTTAAAAACAACAATGCAATAGGCCTGTCAATGGGTCGGATCTAGAGTCGGATCCAACCCAATCCGGACCCATTGATCTGAGTTTGAATTTATGACCAATTTCGATTACCTAGATCCGATCCGGACCTGACCCGTTTAGATATTATAATAAATGGGTCAGATCTGGATATTGGTGTTACTACCCGATTAAAATATTTAATATATAACAAAATTATTGTATATTAGTATTATTTATCATATATGTATATATCCATATATATGTTGTGTAAATTGCCCATATAATTTGTATTTAATGTAGCATACGTGCATAAATATTAATTATGAACTAAATACTTTTTTATAATTAAAAAAAAGAAAAAATTTGATAAATTGTAATAGTTCTATACATAATTTTAAAAGTTATAAAAAGAATATTAAGATCCGGATCCGAATTCGACAAGACTCGACGGATCAGGGTATGGAAATACTTTTGTAAACCAGTCGAAGATCCAGATCCGAATCCAAATATGATTATATTAATCAGATCTGGGTCCAGATATGCTAGAACCGACCCGAAACCGACCTGTTTACAAGCTTACAATTTAAATGGAAAAGTGGCAATTGTAAATATTCTTCATTTAACCTCACCACAGTGCATTTGACGAAGACACGTTACTTAAAATTATTTACATAATTATTAATTGAATATTTTTTAAAATATAAATAATAAATATGATATGAATAGTGCAAATAATGGATTGTGTGAATAATGAATAAGACAAAATATGAATAATGCGAAATATTATTTGGAAAAAGTAATTTGCTGACTAAACAAAAATTATAGTTGATCAATTATTATTTGGCAAATAATGCTATTATTTGGCATAATGCCATCCAAACAGGCCCATTGGTATCAATATAGCTTGGTTTTGGCTATAGCTATTGTGTTTGATCCTCAGCATAAGTTTTAGCTTGTGAAATTGTCTTACAAGAAACAGCATGGTGATAAAATTCCTAAATTGTAAAGAGTGTGCAAAGATAAAAGAGAAATTGTTCTTACTTTTTGAATCATATGCGAACAAGTCTTATAAGTCGATGACTACTAGTGGAGATTACACTTCTATAAATATTGATACATGTTGCAAAGAGAGTTCAAATTTTCTATCAAAAAATTAGCTTGTTTGACTATTTACTTCTGAATTAGATCATGCTTGCTTCCCCTTACTCATTATTGTTTAAAAATTTTTATCTTTGTTGATATTTCTTTAATTTGTTTATACTAGTTTGACAATTTTGAAATTGAAGATTTTCTAATAAATGCACAAAAAAGGCTTAATTAGAGTTGTATTTAGAAGAGTTTAGAATTGATAGAGCTGCTCAACCTGATCTTGATGTTTTTGGATATTGGAAAGCCCATCAATATCATTATCTTTAACTTTCAAAGAAGGCACTTAATATTTTATCTATTTCTATAGTCACTGTTGCATCAGAATCTGGTTTCAGTGTTAGAGTGTAAGTACTTGATCAATATTGTAACTCACTTAAAAAATATAATGTTATTCAAGCTTTAATTTACACTCATAATTGGATATTCAAAAATAGTGATAATTTCTATAAAATTATGATTTCAAGTTTATCCTCATTTTATTTTACTTGGAAGTGCTTATGATTATCTACTTAATAGTTTATTAGGAAGCACTATAGATAACTGATCCTTGATGGTTTTACTCGAGACGTCATACCTACAAACTTATCCAAATCAGTGGAGTGTTCTAAGATACAATCACTGAGATTACTACATGAGGTAAATGATGGAAGACATGAATTTGGATATTTATCATCAGTCATGTTTTACATATTTTTCTTAAATATTGTATGACCTTATTACCTAATATGGCGGTTAGATGGATTCAGTAACTTGATGAAGAGCGGATAAGCAGAGACTAGCTTGCTAGAACTTAATGTACTGTTGATTTTTGTTTTGTGAATGAGAGTGGATGTAATGCTGACTTTTGTATTGTGAATAGGGGTAGATGTAATGTTGACTTGTATGTGAATGAGAATAGATGTGGAAGATATTGTTAGTTTCTAGTACTATTAACGTAATTGAAGACTTATCTCTGTTGTGTTCTCTGTCATATTTAGACTCTAACCAGTTTGTTTCTATGACAGTTCAGTATCTAATAGTAAATCAAAACGAATTTCTATGACAGTTTAGTATATAGATTTGAACTTTTTTTTTTATTCCATTTGTTTTTTTAATACTTGTTTGATTATATATTTACATGAAATAGTCTAGTCATTAAATACTATGAAAATGCATAAACTGGTCAAATATGATATTATTTAAACAAATCAGCGGATTAATAAGGTTGAATATATGTTAATTGTGATATATCGTGTCATTTAAAGATAAACAGATGAAGAGATTAATTGTGAGTTATTATATCAATTCAAGTAATCTAAGTAATTGTTATCTTTCATATATAAAAGCACCGATGGCCAGCTATAGTAACATTTTGATACACCCTTTTTTGACGGTATGCGCATTGTTAGGGGTAATCCTGTAATTTCTCTAGCATGCACCATAGTTGGCTTCCTACGTTTGTTGAAGACCTGAAGCATAAAGCAGTTCTTTGGCAATTTTGCCTACCTTTGACATCGATACCCTTGGATAGCCTTTGAACCTCTTGTATGCGGACCCCAGTAATTGCGTCTTTCCACCGGAAAAAGTTGACGCCATTGTCGGTGCTCGTGGGTAGGCCTGTCAATGGGTCGGGTCTAGACCCGGACCCGATCCCGACCCGGACCCGTTTATCCGGGTCTGAATCTATAACAAATTTCGATTATTCGGATCCGATCCGGACCCATCTAGATGTGTATAAGAAACAGGTCGGATTGGATAGGTGTATCCGTTGTTTTTAAGACCCGGATCCGATTAAAATATTTAATATATAATAAAATTATTGTATATTAGTGTTATTTTATATTATACACATACATATATGTTGTGTAAATTGCCCATGTAATTTATATTTAATATAAAATACATGCATAAATATTAATTGTGAACTCAATACTTTTGTATAATTAAAAAAAAAAAAAATTTGATAAATTGTATAATTTTTAAAAAAATTATTAAGAATCGGATCCGGATCCGGAACTAGTAATATTAAACGGATTCGGGTCTGGATATGCCAGATCCGACCCGAATCTGACCCGTTTACAGCCCTACTCGTGGGCCTTATTTAACACCCATACCATATAAGCCGTAATAGCTCTTTAGCAGTTTGATTCCTTCGCATGGAAAAATTCTCTGTTCTATACTCAAAATTCACTACTTTTTCCTTTTTTCATACATTCTTATACGGATTGGGTTATAATATTAGTATTATGAATCTCTTGACTATAAAAAGTCAATATCATTTATCCGAGTGATATGTTGATATGGCCTATTATTAATTAAGAGATTTATAATATCATATCATTGACCTGATCAATTTAAAAAAATTTCCACTTTTTTTATTTCCGACAATATATTTAACAGTGCGAGAGATCATAAAATCGATTAGTTTATTACTCACCCTATTCTATATATTTTTTTTTCATTATTTGACTTTTTGGCTAAAACTAATTACTTTTGCAATAAAGAATTTATATAGATTCACGTAAAAAATAATGTATATAGATTCATTTGATTTTCAATGAAAATTTTTTAACAAAAATAAAATTCATATTAAATATTAACACATGACAATTTAAAAGTTTTAAAAATAAATAAAGAAATTTATACAAGTATGAGCAATAAAAATTTAATATATTGACCAAAAAAAAATGAAAGAACGACAATTTTAATAAAACGGAGATAGTATATACCATTTCTAAGTATGAACGTCATGTTTATACAGTTAATACAGTAATTTATTATCATTTTGTTTACAAAAAAATCTGAAGGCACAAAATGGCGCCCTCTTGCAACTGGCAGCAACACTGTCAAGTGAAAGTAATTAAAGAACAAATGTTTCCCAACAAATTAGAGGAATTTGGATCTTCTTCATATCAAAAAATCAAATTCACATAGGGAAAATATTACCTTTAAATTATATGTTACATTTAAACGATATAAGAATTTCAAATTTTGATAAAACATAAAATCACTTAATCAAATGGTACAACTTATAATTTTCCTTTTTGCAAGGCATTTGTATAAAACTTAACTTGAATTATATTTAAAATTATTTTTTAATTTTTATTTTTCTTGAATAAAGAGAGTTCTTGTCCAATACATTTGTTCTAAAATATTGTGTTGAAAACAGTGTAAAATTATATTGGTAACAATTTCGACAACAATTATTCAAAAATTATTCGGAATACATATTTTAGCAATTTTTTTAGATTTAATGATATGTGAAATAAAAAGTTAGTTGCAAAATGTGTTTGAATTATTGAATGTATGAGATATGTATTGTATGACAATTATTTGCCTTGTATATTACGGTTCTTGTCTATATATATAAACTCATGATGACACCCTAGAGGTGCATTAAATTAATCTAGCACATGGTATCAGAGCCGCACTCATCTTATTATAAGGGTTATTGCTGTCTTAATCCTCGCCCAAATCAAGTGTAAATAAGTAGGCATATAGTTTTTCATGAACAATCTTTTCCATATTTAACTATTTCTTTGACACTCTTTAGTTCTCCAACACCCTCTATGGATTCCGTCTCTTCATCTCTTGTCCTTGTTTCTTCGGATCGCATGCTTACTGCATCTTCCTTTCACTTAGTCGCTTAGATTGTCCCCTATCAAGTTCTTCCCCATTCTTGCCTACTTCCTGAGGCTTCTTTCCCATTCATCTCCAAATATGTCTCATTCTACCAATGCACGTGAGTCACCAACTTTTCCATCATCTTCTACATCACATTCTTCTGCAGTTGGTAGTCCCGCGCTCCCATTATCTCCTTGTTCTTCTACTACTCAACATCCCATGACTACCCGTCTTCGAGCTGGTATTCGCACGCTAAAGAAAATTCTTTCCCTAACCACTACTGTTAGCCATTCTCATAATTTTCCTGTTGAGCCGACTTGTTTTACTCAAGCTATTAAGGATCCTAGGTGGCGAACTGCTATAGTAGATGAATTTAATGCACTTCTAGCTAATGATACTTGGCTCTTAGTGCCCCTACTGAACAAAAATATTGTTGGATGTAAATAGATTTTTAAAGTTAAACAAAAGTCCGATGAGACCATTGATTGGTTTAAGGCCAGGCTAGTGGCTCAGGGATATAAACTACAACTTGGTATTAATTACACTGAGACATTTAGTCCTGTTGTAAAACCTACTACCACTATTCGTCTCGTTTTATCTCTTGCCATTTCACTTTCGACAGTTAGATGCTAAAAACGCTTTTCTACATGGTTCTCTCTCTGAGGAGGTGTATATGAAACAACCTCTGGGGTTTGTTGATTCTCATCATCCAGACTATGTCTATAAATTACAGTGCTCTATTTATGGACTCAAACAGGCCCCTCGAGCGTGGTTTTAGCGTTTTAGTTCCTATCTTCTCCGTCTTGGTTTTTCTTCTTGTCTAGCAGATACTTTCATGTTTATTTCTTGCACACAGTCCCATATCATAGTTCTTTTACTCTATGTTGATGATATTATTCTTAGGGGGAGTAGTCTACCTCATCCCTTGGATCCAAACCATATCTGCTACTATGAAAGACTTGGGGGATTTGCACTATTTTTAGGTGTTGAAGCTAATCGCACTGCGTCTTAGTTATTGTTAAGTCAGACTCGTTATGCTACTAACCTTCTTCTCCAGTATCATCCGATGCAAAATTGTAAACATATTTCCACCCCTCTTTCTACCAGTACTAGATTGTCTATTAATCAAGGTGACCTTTTGTCTGATCCTACTCTATACCGTAGTATGGTTGGTGTCCTTCAATATCTTACGTTTGTCCGGGCAGACATAGCCTACTCTGTTAGTCTCGTCAGTCAATTCATGCACAATCCTCATCTTTCACATTTTCAGGCTATTAAAAGAATTTTCCGTTATGTCAAGGGAACCTTACACAATGCCCTCACATTTTTCCCGTCATCCTCTACCTCTCTTATAGCCTATGCTGATGCTGACTGGGCTAGTTGTCCTGATACTCGTAGGTCTACTACTGGTTATGCTAATTTCTTTGGGTCTAATCTTATCTCTTGGAATTCTAAGAAGCAGCATACTGTTTCTCGCTTTAGTATTGAATCTGAGTATCGTTCTATTGCTTTTGCCGTTGCAAAGACTTTTTGGCTTTGCTCTTTGCTACGCACTCTTCATTTTTCTATTTCTCTTCGATACCTATGTTTTTTTTGTGATAATGTCAGTGCCACATATCTTGAGGCCAATCCCATTTTCATGCTTGTACCAAACATATTGAGATTGACTTTCATTTTGTTCGAGAAAGGATTGCCTCTGGTGATGTAATTGTTAGATATGTGCTGACAGCTGAACAAGTAGTTGACATTTTTACAAAGTATTGTTATTATCTAAGTTTTTGTATTTTAAGCACAATCTTGATGTGGATTCACCCCATTCAGCTTGAGGGGGACTGTATAAGATATGTATTGTATGGAAATTACTTGCCTTGTATATTACGTTTCTTGTCTATATATATATAAACTCATGATGACACCCTAGAGGTGCATCAAATTAATTCATCACATTGAACAATATAATTTTTAAAAAAATGAATAATATTGTCATTAAAACAAAGCTACTATTTTTGCCAACAAATATCGATAAATTCGGTGTATTAATATTAAAACATAATAATGGTAAAAAAATTACCCATGGAACAAATGTAATTCTCCAAGTTTGTTATACTACATATTTTTTTTGAAAATGTCATGTAAAATTCCACTTTACAAGAAAAGAAATCTCCTTATAGGAGTAGTTCTTGACTACTCACTCCGCAATACGGAATGGGTATGACAACGATTGAGATGAGTGAAAAGTAAAAGAGTCTCATCATTTTTCAATCATTTAATGACCTATATTACTCACTCTACATTATAGAATAAATAGTCAAGAATTTTCTCTCCTTATAGATGTCACCCGACTTTTAACACCCCCTACCCATCATTTGTGTTGGTAGCTGATTGCCGCCTTTATGGGCCTTTTAGCTAGTCCGTACTATGCAAAATAAGCAATGGCTTTCTACAGTACCTTTTTGGTACACCCTTTATGGGCAATATTCAAATTACTAGTGGTACTCTGATAAATTTCTCAGCTTGCAACTTACTTTACGCAATATGTTCGGTGAATCCCTATTGCATGCAGCAACTTTTTGGCAAATTTGCCCACATTGCATATTTGTACACTTGGACATGGTGTGCTCATGTTAACCTGGGCTTTGGCCATTATGTCTGTGCACTAAAACCAATTTGAACCCTTTGTTACGTGTGTAAAGAGAAATTGTATATCGGTAAAGAGTTTAGGTTCTTATTAGTTGATGAACAATTATTAGATATGTGAGTAGTTACTTCTGAGCAAAATAAAAATTTTCTTATGTGGAGAAATTTTATGTAATTATATTTATTATTATTAAATTAAATTACATGATATAATTTCACTTACTTCTGCCGAATTATTATCAATAAAACCCACACAAATATATTGAACTATGTGGTAAATAAAAAAAAAAATTAGGAAGTTTTTATTTTAAATATAAGTTTTTGTATAGAATTTTAGTCCAAATATCAAGAGTATAACTAACCCATCTTGAATTTGGTTAATCAAATTCAAAATTGAGTATTGAATCAAATTTGAATAATTAAATTTTCTATCGAATTAAATTAGAAATCAAAATTGATTTAAAATTTTGAAAGAGTTTTTTAAATTTTCACCCATTTTATTGATCGATGATCACTTGTAGTCCTAATCCATACTACATATTCTCAAACAAATTGTTTAATTATAATTTAATATTCACAATACATATGCCAAAATTTCACAGATTTGTTTTACACGTTCCACAATGCAACTTCTATAGACAATCAATCAACAAATGGCTTTAACATTCAATTTACTACGAGTTTCAGTTGAGGCTAGTTTCATCCATCTCCAAAAAAATCCTCTATCACCCATGCACAATTTTATAGCTTGTTTGCTATATCATAAAATACCAATCTCATCGAATGAAGGAAATATCAACAATGAATCACCCAAAAAAAAAAAAAGAATCACCCAAAAGGCACGGTCATGCCTTGCACGAGGCTTGTCTAGTAGTATTAGTGTAAAAAATTTATTGGGTTATGTGAGTAGGATCATATCGTGTTAACTTTTTAATAAATGGGTCATGACACAGTACGATATGAATACTTAATAGTCTATTTTTGTACCTGGGTTTAAGATTTCTATTATGAACACAATAAAGGCCTGATACAATAAGGACACAACACGACCAATTACCACTTCTAATCAAAAGTGACAAAATAGTGAAGAGATAAAATAAAAAAATAAAAAGATATATATGTAAAATTAATATTATAATTGTACCATGAATGGTCATTTGGTCATGTATCTATCATACATTAAAGTATCTTATTAAATTTATCAAGCATCATTAAAAGACACAAAAAAAAAAAAAAAAAAATTCACAACAAATCTTATCTATAATAATTTTGACAATGACCTTACAGCACATTTAAGATGTTGATTTTCTCTATAATTTTGACAATGATCTTACAACACATTTAAGATGTTGATTTTCTCTCTAAAGGAAGTACTGTCTGTATGATCGTTAACAAAAGTATTTATGAAAGAACTCTTGATGTTATCACATGTCTCCATTATAGTTTTAAAATTTTATATATACTATAGCTAGAGTTAAATTTTCATCTTATTTTATTGTGTTTGGTCCTTATGAAGAATATATGGATATTAATCTAATTGGCTCTGACATCAATTATGAGAATATATATCTCACATATAGTGCAAATATTTAAACTCGGATTAAATTGGTTAGTTCGATATAGTTAAATTGTGAACCGATAAAGTCACCGGTCTAAGTGAATATAGTAGCCGGAAAAGTAAAAAAACCGCTCAAAACTACTTAGAACCGGTATAAACCGGTGAGAATGGGGAAATCCCGATTTTTGGATTGCTTCACCATTGGCAATAATATGTCACCTTTTCTGACCATGAATCATCTTCTCCGGCATTATTTTTTCTCCAAAAAAATCAATCGAAGCCCAAAAAAAATTCCTAATAGATATCAAACCATCATTTTTTTTTCAATTAATCAATCATACTTTTCCCTCAAAACCCCAAATCCCAATCAATGAACCCTATTTGTTTTCTCAAAAACCCAAATCTTCAGGTCTGAGAACACCAATGATTCAAAAAAAAAAAAAAGAATATTCAATTCTCAGTCATGTGAGAGGAGACGGAGGGAAGAGAATATGAGAGAAGACTGGGAGGAGGAATTGCAGTGAAGATAGGGGGATTGGTAGATGTAGAGGAGATAGCGGGAGAGGGGTAGAGGAGGCAACGAGGAGGGGAAGCAGATAGCAGGGGAGTTGGGAGAAAGATGAGATAGTCTGAGAAAATAAAGCCGTTTGGTTAAAAAAGGGAGTAATTTTGTACTCCAACCTTGATTTCGAAGCTGATAAATAGAGGGGTCAGCCATTCGGGCTATCACCATCACTAATCAGCATTGACATTATTTATTTTTAAAAGAATTGTTGACCATGCGGTTCAATTGGTTGGACTGTGAACTGAAAACTCTATCAGTTCACTTATCGGTCTGAGTTTAAAAATATTGGCAAATACATGTATCATATTTAAAGATAAAAATTTATTTTCGAATTATGAAACCAACATTGTGATCACACATTATTTGGTAGTGCAAAACTAATTTAGGTCTCCAGAAGAGCAAAATACCTTACAGAGAATAACGCATTATTCTTCCCTAGGTCTTAAAGAAATTTATTAACTTTTAAAAGCATGTGACTTAATCGCAATATCATAGTGAAACAATGAATCATGGAAATAAAGAAAACGTTTGCATCACTTCTATCATTTTATATAAGAAATAGTTTTTGAAAAAAAATACTCTCTTCCTCTGGGTTGTACTACACAAGTTATGATTAAAAAACATTGTATAGTACATCCGAAATTTACTAATCGATGTAATTTTATTGTTTGGCACAATCAGTTGGACCATCCCAATTTAATAATGATACAAAAACTATTGAGAATTTATGTAGTCATTTATTAAAAACCTAGGAGGCTCATCAATTTAATGAATTCTGATGTGCTGTTTGTTCTCTAGGTAAATTGATTACTTAGACATTATTGTCAAAAGTTGGATTTAAATCCGTTTTTACAACATATTCAAGGTGATATACATGGCTTTATACATCCATCATGTGTACTATTTAAATATTATTGTTTATGATTTTAAATGATACATCAACTAGATGGTCACATGTTATCATCTTGTAATTTGGCATTAACAAGATTGCTTGCATAATTAATTCTCTTGTGAGCACGTTTTGTTACTATCCAATTACGACAATTCATCTTAATAATTCTACTAAATTTATATCTCAATTTTTATTGATTATTGCATGTTGAACATCCAGTAACTTATCTTCATACATAAAATGTTCAGGCAAAAATAATTTGTTAAACAATTGTAATTTATTGCAAGGGAATTAATTATATGTCAATAACACTCTGTAGTCTGTTTATTGGACATGAAATTTACATGCAGCAACACTTATATGCCTTAGGTCAAAAAGTTACCATAATTTCTCCTGTTTACAATAGTTTTTGAGTCAAAAAACAAATTTTCCTACCTACAAATATTTGGAAGTATTGTATATGTTTCAATTATTCCAACATAATGCAATAAGATAGGTCTTAAAGAAGGACGAGTATAGATATATGTGTGTATGTATATATATTACAATTAAAAATCTAGAACGTGAACTAGATTTATTTATGACTAGGTTTATTGATTGTCATCTTAATGAATCAATTTTGCTGATATTAGAGGGAGAGAATAAGTGATTGGAAAAGCAAATAAATTATAATGAATTATCATATTGCACTTCGATCCTTGTATAAGGTAATGTGAACTTGAAATTCAAATGATAATTTATTTGCAAAATATTGTTATCATATTTCGAGTTAGATAATTCATTTAAAAAATATTGCAAATCTATAATTCATTTAAAAAATATTGCAAATCTAGTACCAGTCGGATTTATTGATCCATATATATAGAGTAACTAAACTAGGAGTGTTCATCCTGATCTATTGATTTGAAAAACTCATTGAACCGATTCATTTCAAAATGATAAAATAAGATACCTGAACCGTATTCAGCAATCAGGTTAGGTAGTTTAAACATAGGGTTGGATAGCGATTCTCATTCTAGATACATGTTGGATACCCTAGACTAACTCCTGGTTTATTTCAAGGATAAATTTGTAAAATAACAAAATAGAGTTACCACTTGGTCATTTAATATTTATCGCTCAACCACTCAACTCTACCACTTAGTCTCTATCTCTCTCTCACTCATCAGTTCCAACTCTCTACTATTTCGTCTCTTTCTCTCTCTTTCTCTCAACTCTATAAGGTCTACCATATAGTATCTACGCCCTCACAATCATAGGATGGAAAAATAAACCTCAAATCTCTTTGCCATCTTTTCTCAGATCTCCTCAGATCTTGTTTTAGTCCCGAGTTTTTCTCTCTCTATAACATGCTTAAGAACATGCTTATTCAATTACTGATTGAGTTTGATCCGATGATATGTAAATTAGTTTTGGAAAACTTCTTTATGTGTAACGAAAATTCTGTTAAAAATTTTAACAACATGGTACCTTCCCAAACAAACAGTGTTGATATTGTTTATGGATTTTGCTTGTGTTATACTTATTTGATGGTGGTTGTCCACTAAACTTGTTGCCCACGGTTTTATGTTTGAATTTGATCAAAACCAATAAAGGATGATTAATTGAATTTAATTTTCTAATGGAGGATTTCAACACAAAATGCAGTGTTTTGGTTCTTTGGAGAAAACAATGCATTCGCATTATTCAGTTATTATCTTAGGGTTTATGAAAGATGAAATCTTGATTTTGATAACTTGTTTTGTTTTTGAAATTATAGATTTTTTGCTACAACAATTTTAGGATTTCAGTATTCAGATTATTGTCTTATATGCATGCTAAATTGATTAGCATTATTTTGTTATTTTGTTGTTTATAAGGTTGGGTACTTGATTTACTAAATTCGTTTTTGCGGGTACCTATCCAATCAGGTATTCATTGTCATGGATAGGATAAAGGATCAACTATTTCTTAACTCAATTAGATCAGGTCAAGTATTTTTTTAGACTTATGTACCAGGTTCTCAATCCATGAACACCCATAAACTAAATTTCATATATCAACTATAAATGCTCCGTAATAGAATTGAATTTCCTGAAGAACAAACTACTATTACTAATGAGTCTACAACACATCTGAAATGAGATGGACCTATCAATTATAAAGATAAAAATTCTAAAAAATTGAAAATAAATAAATTTCAAAATGGTCATATTCCAAAAGAGACCTTGACTAATAAATTTTTAGAAGAAATTTAAGTACCTAAAATCAATGACAATGAGGAGAACTCGATAATTTATATGATGTTAGGGCAAAATGGAGCCAATATAATATATACTTCGAAAATATATTTGCATTTTATGTAGAACTAAATATTGTGGATAATGACAAGAATTTTAAACCTAAATCTATTTATCAGTGTAGGCATAGAAATAATTGACTAAAATGGAGAGTCGCAATCAAGGAAAAATTAAATTCACTTGAACACAATAAAGTTTCAGGGCCTCTAGTACGAACACTAAAAGATGTCATGCCAGTGGGATATAAATTGATATTTATGCTAAAACAAAATGCAAAAAATATAAGATCGTGAGATCTAAAGCATATCTTATTGTACAAAGAATTTAGCAATTATGATGGTACATATTTTTCTATGGCGGATGCAATTACATTTCGATGTTTATTAGTCTAGTAATAAACAAAAACATGTCAATGTGTCTAATTAATGTAGTGATGTCTAATTATATGACTCACTTGATAAACTTGATAAAGATATCCACATGAAAATTCCTGAAAGATTTAAGTTGTCTAAAGCACGAAAATCAAATTCTCATAATTTTATTCAACAAAATTATGTAGAGCTCTATATGTATTAAAGCAATCTGAAACAATGTAGTACAATCACTTGAGTGAATACATGTTCAAAGAAGGATTTAAGCTGATTAATCCTATATGTTATTTTTTATAAAAGGATTTGGATATGATGTTACCATTGTTGCAATTTATGTTAATGATTTAAACATTATTAGAACTTTTGAAGAGCTTTCAAAACTATGGATTCTTTGAAAAATGTAATTTATATAATCATGAAAAAAAACTTTGGAAAAACAAAATTTGGCCTTGGCTTGCAGATCGAGCACTTGATAGATGAAATTCTTATTCATCAATTATCTTATACAATCAATGTATTAAAACTATGCTACATCAATAAAATGGATCCATTAATTACTTTAATAGTTGTGAAGTCACTTGATGTGAACAAGGATCATTTTCATTTTCGAAAAAAAAATTATGAGAACCTCTTAGTCTTGAAATAACCTATTTTAGTGCAGTAGGTGCACTTATGTATCTTGACTGTCATACTCAACCTAATACATCTTTTGCTATAAATTTATTAATAATATATATTTCTACTCTAGTACAAAACATTGTAATGCATTTAAGTGAATACACACTGCATACTTTTTACCTTTATCATGGTTTTTTTTTATTGCATTTTCCGGTAAAACTTTTTAATGCAATAATTTATCACATGTTCTACAAATAATAATGTACTCTTTTTTTTTCATTAGGGTTTTCTCCCAATATGTTTCCTTCCTAGTAAAATTTTAATCAAATATATTCTCTAATGCATTAATATTCAAGAGGAAATGTGGGCTACACTGATTGTGGTAGATTAATCTCATTATGTAATTAATCTACAACAATGTATATGTAAGTAAGATCAATGAACTTTCTACGTTCCTTAATGAATATTTATTACTCAACTATCACGACTCTTCACATACAACTAATATGTGCCTATAAATAAAGGCATTTTAATATATGCTATATACACTTGAAGAAATAAGATAATAATTCTACTTCTTTCAATATTCTTGTCTCTTTGATAACTCTAGTAAACTAGAGTAATTTTACTCTAAATCATAGTGATTTGTTATATTAAATTCTGAATTTTGGTTGTTGATTGCGTATTTTAGTTAATTTTTACATTACGTGTTTATATTGTAACTAGTAGTAAATATGATGAGATTTTATTATAATTTTAGTTAAATTATTTACATACTTAGTTTAATATTATGTAGGTTATAAATTTGGGAGGTTGGAAGCTAAAATGAACAAAGTAGGAGGACCAAAGTGTAAATTAAGAAGAATTAAATATTTACCGAAAATAGAGTCCATGTCGCGACATCGATTTTCTCCATGTTGCGACATCAATTTTGTCCATGTCTCAATATGGATGTGCGTTCCAGCAAAGTGTAATGGCATTTTTGTAAAATTTTAGAAGCCAATTCCCAATTTTAACTTGTGTCATACTCCAACTATTAAAGATACAATTAATGTATGCTAGTACACACAATAGGTAGTGTAGTTAGTAATTTTTCACATAGTAGTATTGTAGATTAGAACAGATAGTTTGAACCTCAAGATTCTTTTAATTTAATATAAAAGTTCTCTTTCACTTTCTTTTAGATATTTTTTTGAATCCTTTGTAAGTTTAAATTTTGATTAGACAGCTTTAGTGGGTTAATCATTAGCTTCAAGTAGATATACCTTTTACTAACTTTCTAGTTTAAATTCTTAAAAATCTCCACGTCCTTCCATTTCAAGTTTTCTTAGAATAATTAGGATTCTTTTTAATTTAATGCTTTCTAGTTAAAATTTTTTAAATCATTGCATTAATTTTGAGTTAATTTTTAGTGGACTTTCTTATTTCAATACAAAAATTCAAAATTATTTAGTTTAGAAATTAGTTTTCTTTCAAGATCAATAGTTTTCAAGTAGTAGCTAATGGATGTTGCTTTGTTTTTATGTTCTTTAATTGCTTTCCTTAGTTTAAATTAGGTCTATTGCTTTTCAATTCTAGTACAAAGTTAGTATTTTTTTAGTAAATTAGGGTTAGTTTTACTTGCTTTCATTTAATTGTTTTCCATAGCATAGAATAGTTAGTTCTTTGATTTAGTAGATAATTGTTTTCATTTCTTGTTTTGTTAGATAGCATATTTTAATCTTAGAATTATAATATGCATTTTCATCAAGTTTTTGAGTAATTATAATTGTTTTCATTACTTGTTTTGTTAGATAGCATATTTTAATGTTAAGAATTATAATATGCATTTTCATCAAGTTTTTGAGTAATTTAGATCCATTACCCATTATTTCAACCGCCTAACTATACAAGGACTCGTAAAACTCAGTAATTGTTTTCCAAGCAATCTTCGTGGGACGATATCCACTCATCCTATACTAGTATTCATGCCGTATACTTGTGGTTGTGCATTAGAATATAGAGATTTGTGAGTTTTTATTATTTGTGCAACATTGTATTATCTCTACCTAAGGTAAACGCATCAAATTTTTGGCGCTGTTGCCGGGGATTGTTCTTGGTATTTTGGCAATACTGAGTGCTTTACAATTCATGTAGATTAGGCATTTTTGTTATTTAGTTACTAATTTTAGTTTATTTGTTTATATTGGTGATCGTTCTTGTTGAATTGTCTTGGCAGTTAAACTAATTATTCAGTTTGGCTTGTGTAGTGCACGGTAAGAAGAGACAACGGACCTTTAATTTGCTTAGACAACAAAAGAGAAAAAGAGTTGAGAAAAATCTAGAAGCATAAAAGAATTCAATAAGAGTTAGAGAAAATTGAAATGGCCAATGTCAACCAAAATCTAAGGAATTTGAGCAATAGGAATGATGAAGAAGAAGTTGCTGAAAATCATGGAATTGGTGGTTTTGGAAATGGGTATGGGATGAACATGAATGTTAGACTGTTGAGAGGATATGCCATACCAAGCTTTGATGGGGCAAATTCTAGCAATTTCCTTGCAAGAAAATTACTTTGAGATAAAGCCCACTTTGATACAAATGCTACAAGCTCACACAATATTTGGGAAGGGCCTAATAAAAATCTATACACACATCTAATGAACTTTGAGGAGTTTGGACACATTTAAATTCAATGGTGTATACCCGAATTATGTGAGAATGAGGGTATTCCCTTTTTCTCTAAGGGATAGGGTGAAATCTTGGCTTCAATCTCGTATTCAAGGGATGCTCATCACGTAGAATCAACTAGCACAAAAATTCTTAACAAAATATTTCCCTACCTTCAAAGACCTCCAAGTTGTATAACGAGGCTATCTTCTTTAAGCAAGATGTTGGAGAAAGTTTAGGTGATGCTTGGGAGCATTTTAAAGATTTGTTAAGGAAGTGCCCTCATCATGCAATTCCACTATGGCTTGACACAAGAGACGAAGTCAATAGTAGATGCCTCTGTCGATGGTTGCATATCTTATAAGACACTAGAAGAAGATCAAGAATTGGTCAATAGAATGGCTTATAACCATTACTATCATGGACCAATGACTCCACCGGTAGCTCAACATCGAGCTCATCAATATAATACATAAAATGGAGTACTGAATTTGAATGTGTGTGATGCTCTACTTGCCTAACAAAGTATGTTTATGAATATGATGAATAGTGTTACAAAAGCATTAGAGAACTTAAGGAGACCGAGCAGTGTGAACGCAATGTCTTCTTCTCCATCTTAATCTCCCATGGTGTGTGATTTTTGTGGGGTTAGGCATGCAAATGGGCAATGTCACTTAAAATGCCTTATGGCTCTAATGAGCAACTCACTTATGTGTCCAGTCAACCATCTTTTCTAACAAACCCGCCTGGAGTTTAGGAGAACACATATAATCCCTCTTGGACAAATCATCCTAACTTTTCATGGAGTAATCCAAACAATCAGTCCAACTTTCCTAATCAACCTAATCCCCCACCTCAAAATTTCATCCTCTAGACCTTATCAACTTCCTCACCAAAGAAACTTCCAAGCCAACTCCAATCAATCTCCATCTAATCCTTCATTTCAAAATCAACAACCAAGGCCTCCATTTTAACATTCAAATTCTTCCCAACTTATGTATAATAACCAATTTACTCCAAGAGAGAGTGTATGTGAAGATGGTTGGAAAAGAGAGGTGGAGTACTTGAGAAAAGAATTGGAAAGAGAAAGAAGGAATAAGGAAGAACATAGGAGAGATTTTGAGAATTTGAAAGCATCAACAAGGAATTTGGAAATTCAAATATTTCAATTGGAAAAAATTTAAGATTTTTTGAATAATGAAAGACCTATAGGGGCACTTTTGAGTGATACTATTCCAAATCCAAAGGAGCAATGCAAGGCCATCACCCTTAGAAGGGATAAGGAGGTGGAAGAAGGGGTTGGAAGACAGTCATTGAAAGGTAAAGATAAGGAATGGTTGAAGATGAAGAGGAGGTTAACGAGAAGTCATCGATGGGACAAGGAAAAAAGATGATGAACCTAACATGCCCAATATGCAAAGCAATAAAAGGCAAGGTTCCTACTTATCAAGAGCCTAGGCAATTGAACATACCATTCCCTCAAAGGTTGAAGGAAGAAGAAAAGAGGAAGAAGTTCAAAAAAATTCTTAAAATATTCAAGAAGTTTGAAATTAATATTCCCCTCATGAAGGCACCTGAGAACATGTCCACTTATGGCAAATTTATGAAACAAGTCCTCACATCAAAAAAGAAATTTCATAGGGATGATATTTTTTGGCTAACGAAAAATTGTAGTGCACTCCTCACAAAAAGGTATCTACCGCCTAAGCACAAGGACCCCAGATCCTTCACCATACCTTGTGAGATTAGAGGTTTGCAATTTGGTAAGACTTTGTGTGATTTGGGGACCTCAATAAACCTCATGCCTTATGTGGTGTTCAAGAAATTAAATGGAGAAAATTTGAAGCCACAAGTGTCTCGTTGCAACTTGCGAATCGTAGCATAAATTTTCCAAAGGAAATTATTGAGGATCTGATTGTTAAAATTGACAAACTCTACCTCCCAACCGATTTTATTATTCTAGACATAGATGAGGATGAAGAGATGCCGATTATACTTGGGAGATCCTTCCTTGCAACCGGGCAAGCACTTATTCATGTTCAAGAAGGGAAGTTGGAATTTCAGATAAATAATGCAATTGTCACATTCAATGTTTTATTTCATCAAAGATTTCCTCAATTTATGATGATTTTATGAGTACAAATGTAGTGGATGATTTAATTGATGATTTTTGTAGGAACAAGTTGTTGAATTCTTCACTTGGAAAAAGATATGTTGGCTTCAAATGACCTAATTGAAGATGATGAAGAAGGAATGGAGAACTTAAATCACTTGGAGAATAATGTCATATTGCAAAAGGAAGAAGAGGAAGATAAGGAAATAAGTAAAGGGGGCTCTCCGACCAACAAATCCCCCAAGGTAAAACTTAAACCTCTTCCTACTCATTTGATATATATATATATATATATATCTTGGTGAAAATGAGACATACCCAAGTGATTATGAATGCATCTTTAATAAGTGAGCAACTTGAAAGATTGATTGTGGTACTTAAAATACATAAAAATACATTTCTTGGTCCATTGATGATATTAAGGGGATTAGCCCTTCCATTTGTATGCATAAAATTTTGTTGAATGAAGGGAACAAATCGGTAAGATAATCTCAAAGGAGATTGAACCCTACATTGAAAGAGGTTGTGAGGAAGAAGGTTATCAAACTTTTAAAAGTCGATATTATATACCCTATTAATGATAGCGAATGAACCGGGTTACTCTCACTCAAGTTGTTCCAAAAAAGGGTGGAATTATTGTGATAATAAGTGAAACCAATGAACTCCTCCCCTCTAGATTAGTCACAGGTTAGCGTATGTGCATTGATTTTCGTAAATTGAACGAGACCACCAATAAGGATCATTGTCCTTTGCCTTTTATTAATCAAAAGCTTGAGAGGTTGGCCGATTTTGCATATTATTGCTTTCTTGATGGGTATTCTGGTTATCTTCAAATTGTCATTTGTCCGAAAGACCAAGATAAACCAAATTTTATATGCCCATTTGGTACTTTTGTATATAGGAGAATGCCTTGGGGCATTGCAATGCTCCTCGCACATTTCGACATTGCATGTTTGTAATTTTTCATGATATGGTTGAAAAGTGCATAGAGATCTTTTATAAGTTCATAATTGTGTCATTTATCACATTTTTATGTATTATAAGAAAGATTTGAGTTATTATTGAGCTTATTTAGTTATTTTTAGTTTTTATAGGGCACTTTTAATTGTAGTCGAAAAGGGTTGAAAAAGAGGAAAAAAAATTCCAAGACGAATTGTGCGTGAGTATGGAGCTAATCTGGACGCTATTTGGTATTTTAAGTGCGACTTTCAAATCTAACCTCTGATTGATTTGATTCAAAATACGTTGGAAAGTAAAGTACTAGAACTACAACTTTTGTGTTTTACACTTTTTCAAAATTTAAGAGCATCAAATTCAAAATTGAAGCCAAAGGTGAATTGCAGGATTAGGGCATACGCACATGCGCTGTTTCCAGAGAGCAAAGTTCCAGAAATTTATAGCGCGCATGAATTGCGCATGTGCGTGCGAACTCAGAAGGGTTACGTAATTTTTTATTTTTGACAAATTTCTTCTTCCGATTAGATTCTTTTCCAGCTGATTTCACGGTCTTATCCTAGGATAGGGATTGTAACCCTAATATTTACTGCAAATACCCCATGTAGGGTGAGTTGAAGATAAGACATTGGCTTCTAGATGTTTATTGATAGTTTTTCAATGTGTAGAATTATTGTGTGTTCTTCCTTAGCACTTAGTGCCTCTTATACACATCTTCTTGATAAGGGAATTGAAGCCATGGTTGGTTCTATTAAATTGTCAGACTCTATACTTGAATTTATTCATTTTTATATCAAGTATTGATTATTTTTCTGTATTAACTTTATGATTGTTCTTTTTAATTTGCTATTGCTGTAGAATAGTGAGTTATTGGAATTAATCTACAACTAGATTGATTTTAACCATGTGTGTTTAATTTAATTTGTGAAGCAGTATACGTTTAATGATTGCTCGATTAGCATTATTGAATTTAGGAAAAATAATCAACTAATTGACATAGCCGCATATGTTAATTAGCCTAATCATTCATATTGATTTTAATGCTTTTATTAATTAATCTTTGGCGCATGTCTGAATTAATTTAATAGTTAGGATTAAGTGGATCGCGTGTTGAAAATTCACCAACTTTAGGAAAGAAATAAGAATCAACTTTGAATTGGAATTCGGGTTAATTCTTCAATTCAATTAGTGCTTGGTCTAAAAATTGCATTATCTTTTGGTGTCGATGATCAATTAATGGAATTTCCATGATGGATGTGATTGGAACCAAGATCCATCTTTCATTGAACTCTCTTTAATTTTCATTCATGCTTTAGGCTTTAGGTTAAATTTAACTCCGTTTCCTTTTCTCCTTTTAAGCACAAGAATAAACCCCATTCTCTACGGTTGCTCAATCTAGTTAGTCTTTAGAGGAAATGCTAAATGCTTTAACTGCTAATACTATGTAATTCCAACAAGATACCAAGGCCAGTATCCAGCAATTATAGCACTAAATGGGACAGTTGGTGATTGCAATTAGTTGGTTGGAGACACAAAATTCTAGAAAGTTGCCCTCAAACAATTGTCAATCCAAAGGAAAATGTAAGTGCAATTGTGTTGAGGAGTGGCAAGAAGGTTGAGGTGTAGTGCAAAATGGTTCCTGAACATGTTGACGCCGAGAAAAATGAGGTTGAAGCTGAAAAAGAGGTTGTTCATCACAAGAAACAAAAAAGGCAGCAAAGGTGAAGAAAATGGTAAATCTACTGTGTGGCCAGAATATAAACCCGAGCCCTCATTTCTCAAAGCATTGAAAGAGTTTGAAAAAAAGGACCCTAACCCAGATTTATATGAAATTTTTTGCAAATGCAAGGTAAACATTCCATTATTAGATGCTATTAAACAAAAATCTCACTATGCTAAGTTTTTGAAGGAATTGTGTACACACAAAAGAAAGCAAAAAGAGAAGAAAGTTAGGAAAGTAGAGATTGGGAGAAATGTATCGTCCATCATTCAAAAATCTCTAGAGGTTGGGAGAAATGTGTTGTCCATCATTCAAAAATTCCTACCTAAAAAGTGTAAGGACCTAGGTATGTTCTCTGTTTCTTGTAAGATAGGCAATACACAATTCAAAAAAAAAAAAAACATGCTAGACTTGGGTGCATTTATTAATGTAATACCATATTTTGTTTATGAAGTATTGAAAATTGGACCATTGAATAAGATTGGTATAGGTATAGGTAATTCAGCTAGTTGATAGATCTTTAGCATATCCTAAGGGAATAGTGGAGGATATCTTATATCAAGTGGGGGAGTTTGTTTTTTCCTGCTGATTTTATATGCTAGAAATGGAACAAGGTGATTCTCCTGTTCCTATTTTATTAGGAAAACCATTCTTAACTACTTCTCACATTAAGATAGATGTTCTTAATGGCACTTTTAGCATGGAATTTGTTGATACAAGTGTTAAATTTAGTATTTACGATGATGTTGAATTTTCGGACCATATTAAACTTGTTTCTGTAACTGAAGTGCTTAAGCCTCCAATACAGGATATTCATGGACATAAAAACAATAAGGGGGTGGAAGTGATCCACAAAGAACATTTTGAGGAAAATAATAAGAACTTGTAGCTAGTGCTAATGTGCAACAATCGGTGGTAGAACTAGGAATTTCATCTAAGTCACAGCGGACAAGTAATGGAGGTTCTAGCACTTTAGCTCCTATTAATGAAAAGTTGATGCTATCTGTATATGTGTAGGGAACAATTCCGTATAGTAATCATCTTCCTAGTCACCTTAAATAGTTGTTTTTGAAAGATAAGGAAAAGGTTATCATCTTGAGTCAACTTAGAAAATTGCAAGAAGAGTAACTTGTTCGAATCCTGAAAGAGCATAAGAGGTTAAATCCATTGTTTATGAGAAAAGTCAAAAGCAAGATTCTTGGACTGCTCAATATGGGAGTTAATTGAGAAGAAACAGGATCAAGTTGAGCCAACGACAATAAACAAAAATGATGCATGGGAGGCAACCCATGTCCATATACATGCTATTCTATTTATTTATTTTTGAAGTCTTTATTTGGATATTTAGTGTTTAGGGTTTTAATAGTTGTATTGTGATATTAGTGTTGGAAATCAACTTAATTAACAAGTTGAAGTAACAAAATGGTCATTTAAAGGTTTTGTGTGTTGTATGGGTGATTTAAGAATGAAAACTTTATGCTTAAAAGCGTGTTTTTATGCACATGTGCACCATTTGTTGCGTATGTGCACAAAATCTAGAAGCAAATTTTCCCACCCAGGGTCGCATGCGCGAGGCTAATCCGCATGTGTGGGCGACTCTCTGTCAAGCGCGCACATGCATGCAAAAATAGTCACGCATGTGCGCGCGACTCTTCATAAGGATAAAACCCTTATTTCACAATCATAACACAGCCCCTTTTTATATTCTAACTCACTTCCTTTCAAGCCCTTTAAACCCCCATTATTCCCACCACGTTTGAACATCAATTCACTCCTATTTCATCAAGTCACATCAAAAACCTTTTTTTTTTTTCACAAGAAGCACTCAATTAAGGTATGAAATTCTTAGGCTTTTCTTATATTTTTCCTTTTTTGGGTTTTAATTTCAATTATGTGAAGGTTTTGATTTTTCACGTTTTAATTGATTTAATTTGTTATGAATTGAATTCTAAATGTTTGCCTTGAGTGATTTATGTATGATTGGTTAATTGAGGAGCGATTGCATGTTAATTATATCAAGTACGAAAATTCGTTCTTTGATAAATTGTTTCAATGAATAAAAATTTTGAAACACAAGGAATTGGTGCATGAATTCAATTCCTAGAATGTTAATTATGCCCTATAATTCATTCCTAGTCAATTTGAATGCATAAGAATGTTCTTGGAATTTATATAGACCATAGTTTAGGCACTAATTTGTTGCATTACATCTTGTGCATTCTAGGTTTATGAGTTGGCTTTAGGATTTTGTATAAGTGTGGGGTATTGGATTATGTGTTAGGTTGCCATGATTTTCACATTTATATTTTGTACGTAGGGCAAGAACGGGCAAGAAAGCAGCAACGAGCAAAAGTGCCGACCATCTTCATCATCTGGGTCTTAACAGATCAGGGAGATTGGGATAGTGAGATTTCTAACTATAGTAGCTCAAAACAAGTACAAGAAGGATATATCAACAAGGGATGTGATTAAGGAACAGGGCATTCAAGTACCTTTGGTAGGGGTACCCGAAATTAAAAAGACTGACGATTCGCAACCGCGTGTGGAATCACTTTACCTCCACTCCTATAGAGGTAGTTATACCAGTGGTGCGTGAGTTTTACGCAAATTTGGAGCATTATAGTGACACTAGAGTATATGTTCAAGGGAAAGAAGTGGATATCTATACACATGAGATTAACATGGTTTTAAAGGTTAATCGAGTACACAATGATGACTGGCCAACTATCAACAACACCAATATGGAGTTGAATGAGATCACAAGCATCATTTGCAATGGTGCCATTGAATGGATGTATATTGCTGATGGACACATGGCAAGGCACTTTAATGCGAATACGCTTAAACTAGCTTGGCTGGTATGGTTTAAATTTATTTGTGCTCGCTTTCTCCCAGTCAGTCATCTTACATATATCACTCTAGAGAGGGCCAAACTTCTCCACTATATTTCTTCCAAGAAATCTATTGATACGGGTCAACTTATCCATTAGAAAATATGCTATTTGACCACTAATAAGCCGTCAGACTTCACGTATGGCTTCCCAATCTGATTATTGCTTTGTGTCTTGAGAGCGGCATGGTGATTAACCAAGCACAAGAGAAGATGAAACTCGGGAAGTTGATTGTGATGGAGGATGTGAGAGCTCTGATTAGACGCACTCACTTCCATGCATCTACATCACAAGCGAGTGACGATGCCGATTTTAAGGATAAGCCCGACCCATAGCATATTCAAGAGGAGATCTTATAGAAAATCATGAAGGGGCAGTAATAAATGAGTCAACAGTTTGACACATTTATCTAGTACCAGTATGCTTGGCAGTAAACCATGGAAGCTCTCTAGTTTTCGAGGGAGCAGGAAGAGGACCTATAGATATTCCCGTCTTTCCCTCCATTCCTGCAGGATTTGGTGCCTAATGCTCCCTGAGTATATGATGTCTGATACCCTATTCTTAGGGCCATTTTGATGATTTCCTTATCTTTAAGTTGATTTCATAGACAATTTAATTGTTTTTACCAATTAGACATTTCAGCTAGGTTAGTGTTAATTTTCGTAGTGGTATTTTTCTTTATTTTTGTGGTGTATTCCTGTAAGGGCATAAGTTTTTTTCCTGATTATTGTAGGATTCATTTCTTCAGTTTTCTTGTTTTTCATATTATCTCAAGGGAATTCTCTGTTTTGTTTTATTTAGTGTTACTTGAGCTTCAATTCACCTCAATTGGATATTTATAGTGGATACTACTCCAAACACACATTAAATCCAGAAAAGTGGTTTTTTTTTTTTTTCTTATACTTTTATTTTCGCATTAACGACAATGTTTATATTTAAATGTGGGGTGAGGGAGTTATTTGGATTTATAAGTTGTTTGGTGTATTTTGCTCGATTTAATCATCTAGAAACATTGTCCTATTTTGACTTTTTTTTTTATTTGAGAGCTTCTCAAAATTTTTGAAAATTTTTTGCATGGATTAGTTGACAATTTTTGAAAATTTTGGAAATTTTTGCTTAACATGTTTTTTTTTTCCATTTTTCTACACAATAACTCTTTAGTTGAACCATTCATGAGTTGAGTAGTCGGTGTTAATTTTTTCCATTCATGAATTTTAAAAATTTTGAACACTTAGCCATGAATTAATTTTTGGTTTGGACACTTAGAGATAATTATGTAGACTCAATTATATTGCATCCCAGAAACTTGCCTTGTTACATTTTTTGAAGCAAATTATGTAGACAACCTGATTTAGTTTAAAGATAATGGTAGAACCTTCTTTTGTCATTTGAGCCTTTCTAATCGACCCTTTTGAAATCTATCCTTAGAACCTTGTTTGAGCCTCGAATAGTTATGAATGGAGAGAAACACCATTAACCTTTTTTCATTTAAATTTGGTTTACCTATCCTTATTGAGCCTAATAATTTATTTTAATTATTCTATCCTAAATTTTCCCTTTAGGTGCTTTATTATGCATATTAATTGCTAAAGGAACATAAGGGTGGAAGATTGTGAGAAGTGGGTGGTGTACATTTATGGAGCAAAATGGGGTACTGAAAAAAAAATTGAGGGAAGAAAAATAATATAGTTCCACTGATAATTTGTTGATATATACTGGTAATGCCTATCACTGGTACCTATAGTTGCAAGTAGTGCCCATCTCTAGCACCTGTGCTTTTATATGTTGTGGGTAGTGCTTACTACTGGTACACGTACTGTGAGCAGACATAAAAATAAAATAATAATAATATTGTGATGCATAAATGTCTGGAGGAATGTTGGCATGTTTGGCCAATTCAAAGAAAAGGGACTTATTTACATATTGGTTGTTTGGAATTTTTCATGGGTGTTTGTTACTCAAGTGTGAGGTTGTGGATGTATGATATTTCACATCTGAAGAGAATTTTTATTTTAATGTGTGGCCATGATTACTATAAAGCTCTTGCTCTTATTTGTTATATCCTTTCCCTTCTTTGGTTAGCTAATACCCTAACCTACGTTACAAGCTAAAAAGTTCTACCTAATTTAAATTGAATCAGTTATTTAGTTATTGGAGAGGTGTAAGAAGAGTGAGCCAAGGGGTGTTTAGAAAAAGTTGGCTAGAAGGGTTTACATTATTTGATCTGAGTGTTTCCAATACTAAGTTTTTGAATGGCTGCACACGTACACACGAATCTTATGTTCTAGTTTTTTTTATTGGCATTTGAGTTCTTGGGTTCTTAGATTGCTCCAAATGATGATTTGGCTATTGGTTATTTATCTGGATATTTGGGGAACTATGTTGGGTGGAATTTGGATATGCTTAGTTGTTTTAATTTTATATTTGCTCAATGGCAATCAAAGGCTAAGTGTGGGATAAATTGATAAGTTCATAATTGTGTTATATTTTATGTGTCATTTATCATGTTTTTATATATTATAAGCAAGATTTGAGTTACTATTGAGCTTAATTTGTTTATTTTTATTTTTTACAAGGTTGTAGTGAAAAAGGGTTGAAAAATATGAAAATAAATTCTAAGGACGAATTGTGCACGAGTATGGAACTAATCTAGATGCTATTTCATATTTTAAGTGCAACTTTCAAGTTCGAGCTCCAATTGATTTGATTCAATATCAAATTCATAAGGTGTGTTGGAAAGCTAAGTACTAGAGCTACCACTTTTGTGTTTTACACTTTTTCACATTTCAAGATGATCGAGGTCAAATTCGAAGCCAAAGATGAACCGCACGATTAGGGAATCACACACATGCACAACCCTTCAGCCGTGCACATGCGCTGTTTCCAGAGACTAAAGTTCCAGAATTTTATAGCACGCTCATGTGTGTTGTATAAGATGCACAAATGCGAGTGAACTCAGAAGGGTTACGTAATTTTTTATTTTCGGCAGATTTCTTCATTTGGTTGGACACTTTTTCAGTCGATTTCACGGTCTTATCCTAGGATAGGGATTGTAACCCTAATATTCACTATAAATATCCCATGTAGGGTGAGTAGAAGATACGACACTCGTTTCTTTAGTTTTACTGTTAGTTTTTCAGTAATCATTATTTTGTGTTCTTTAATGGCACTTAGTGCCTAAAACCCTCTTTTTAGTTCAACGAATTGAAGCCATGGTTGGTTCTATTAAATTGTGTCTAGACCTCTGTACTTGAATTTATTTATTTTTATATCAAGTATTGATTATTTTTCTACATTAATTTTATGATCGTTCTATTTAATTTGCTATTGTTGCATAATAGTGAGTTATTGGAATTAATCTACAGCTAAATTGATTTTAACCACATGTATTTAATTCGATCTATCAAGCAACTAAGTTTAATGATTGCTTGATTAGTATTATTGAATTTAGAAAAAATAATCAACTAATTGACATAGCCACATGTGTCTATGTTTAATTAGCCTAATTGTTGTTTGTTGATTTTAATACTTCTATTAATTAATCTTTGGTGCATGTTTGGATTAATTTAATAGTTAGGGTTAATTGGACCGCATGTTGAAAATTAACCATCTTAGGAAAGAAATAAAAATCAACTTTGAAATGGAATTTGGGTTAATTCTCCAATTAGTGCTTGGTTTTGAAAATTACATTATCTTTTGGTGTCGTTGATCAATTGATAGAATTTCTATGATAGATGTGAGAGACATGAAACCAAGATCTATCTTTTATTAACTCTCTTTAATTTTAATTCGTGCTTTAGGCTTTAGTTTAAATTTATTCAAAAAACCCTCATTTTTTCCTTTTAAGCACAAGAATAAACCCCGTTCTCTGTGGAACGACTCGACTCACCGTTGCTACATAAGTAATAGTGAAATTCATTAGTTTTTGGGTGCCTACGACAACATATCACCAATCTTCATGGATGATTTTAGTGTATTTGATACCTCATTTGATGATTGTCTTGCAAATTTGGCTAATGTGCTGAAAAGATATGTTGAGACCAATTTGGTGCTTAATTGGGAAGAATGTCATTTTATGGTGCAAGAAGGAATTATTTTGGGTCATAAATTTTGATCAAGAGGAATAGAAATTGATACTGCAAAAGTAGAGGTGAGGGAAAGGTTACCTCCTCCCATTAATGTTAAGGGTGTGAGAAGTTTTCTTGGTCATGCGGGTTTCTATAGGAGATTCATTATGAATTTCTCACACATGAATAGCTAGACATTGGTGCTTTTTACTTCAAAAGGACTGTCCTTTTAGTTTTGATAATTCTTGTTTGAAAGCATTCAATGAGTTGAAACATGCTCTCGTAATTGCACCTATCATTGTAGCGCGCAATTGGTCTCTTCTATTTGAGCTTATGTTTGACGCTAGTGACTATGCAATAGGTGTCGTTTTGTGTCAAAAAGTGAATAAAATGTTGCATGTCATCTATTATGCAAATAGGATCTTAAATGAAGCACAACTTAATTATTCTACTACAGAAGAGGAACTACTTGCTATAGTTTTTGTATTTGAGGAGTTTATATCGTATTAAATGGATTTAACATAATTGTGCACAGTGATCACTCTGGATTAAAGTAATTATTCTCTAAACAAGATGCCAAACCACTTTTATTGAGATGGATACTTTTATTGCAAGAGTTTGAGTAGGAAGTGGTGGACAAAAAGAGAGTTACAAAAATGGTAACGGACCATTTATCAAGGATTGAAGCAAAAAAGTCTAGACTTTTCAATCATGAAGAAAGAGCCATCAATAAGGAATCTTCCATTGAGAAATTGCTTGAAGTGAAGGAAGCAAGCTCGTGGTATACAGACATTATGAACTATCTTGTTGCAAAAGTAATGTCAAATATGATTAATATCAATGAGAGAAGGAAGTTCTTTGTAGAGATCAAGTTTTACTTTTGAGAAGAATCTTATCTGTTCCGAAGATGCAAGATCAAGTTCTAAGGATGTGTGCTCTAGAAAGTAAAGTGAATCAAATTTTGAAACATTGCCATTCATCTCCTGTAGGAGGTCATCATAGGGCTCAATGAAAAGCTTTTAAAGTCCTTCAGTGTGGCTTATATTGGCCAATTCTTTTCAAAGACTCTAGGGAATTTGTTCTCAAATGTGACAAATGCTAAAGGATAGGTAATATGTCAAGGAGATACGAGATGCCCCTTCATGGCATTGTGGAATTGGAAGTATTTTATGCTTGGGGCATTGATTTTATGGAACCATTCATTTCCAACATCATATTTCAACAAATTCAGTTTGGTTGTGGTGGATTATGTGTCAAAATAGGTTGAAGCAATAGCCAACCCAACCAATGATGCTAGAGTGGTAACCAAATTTCTTCAAAAGAACATCTTTCCTCGGTTCGGAGTGCCTCAAACTATTATTAGTGATGGGGTTATACACTTCAAGAATTCTCATTTTGAGACCTTAATGACAAAGTATGGGTGAAGCACAAAATTCCCTTAGCCTATCATCCTCAAATTTCAGGTGAGGTTTCAAATCGAGAATTGAAAAGAATTTTGGAAAAAGCATTGAATAGTCCAAGGAAGGATTGGCAATTAAGTTGGATGATGCATTATGGGCTTACTAGACAACATCCGAAACACCAACAGGCATGTCTCCTTACCGCATTGTCTATAGTAAGGTGTTTCATTTACCGGTTAACTTAATTATCGAGCATATATATTCGGCAGTCAAGAGCTTAAAGTTTGATTTGAAAGAGGCATATGTTACAAGAGTCTTCTTGATTTGAATGAATTAGATGAATTTAGGAGAGAAGCATATGAAAATTCCTTGATTTTTAACGAAAAGACTAAAGTACGGTATGACAAACTAATCTTAAGGAAAGAGTTCAAAATCGGATTTGGTGTTACTCTATAACTCAAGCTCAAACTATTCTCGAGTAAACTCAAATCAAGGTGGATTATGGTGTGGTGGAGATAAAAGAGAAAGAAGGGACGTTCAAGGTCAGTGGTCACTGACTCAAACCCTACTTGGGAGGAATTTTTGAAGAAGGGTAAGAAATCATCCAATTTGTGCAAGAATGAACAATCATGCCATAGTCAAGCTAATGACTATAAAGAGCGCTTCTTGGGAGGCAACCCAAGCTTTAATTTAGTTGTTTTTGTTTTCTTTTGGTGTGATTATTAGTTAGATTGCATTTTGGGAAGTTGGTTTGAATGACTTAAAGAAATAATGCTAAAATATGTGTGAAAATGATCTTCTAATTGTAGATTCAGAGCTATTTTGATGTTTATAGGTGATGCGTGGACTTGGAAGAAAATGGTGAAAATTCGAGAAAAAATTGGCTTAGTGTTGAAAATACACTTTGTAGAAGATTGAGTTGACGTCACGATATCAAATTCTCCATGTTGCGACATCAACTGGGTTTGGGTTAAAAAAGGTTCTATCTAGTCGATGTTGTGATACCAACCTAGACTTCTGCAAAGTTGGAAAATTCTACCCCGACCCCATGTCACAACATCAAATTCTCCATGTCGCGACAATGAGACACGAGGGGGTCACATGACAGGTTGATGTCGCAACATCAATTTCTTTGATATCGTGATATCGAAGCGTGAACAAGTTAACAAATCAGTCGATGTCACAACACCAAAACGAGCAGAGGCTAATTTTAAAAAGTTTTCTTCTTTTTCTTCTTCCCCATTTCTTTCTAACCCCAAACCCTAACCATACACTCTTGATATTCCCCATCAAATTTTTGGTCTTTTATCCAAATTTTACCCCAGAAACACATATAATCCACCATCATTAATCACCCCAACTTCCATTCAAGTATCAAGTGAATTGTTTGTTGAAGAAAATTGAAGCTTCCAAGAGGCAAATTTTTTCAATTTTTGGAGGAGAATTTCGGCTAAACCAGGTAATATCTTCCAACTTCTATGTGCTTAAGCCCATAAGTATGGCATTGAAGGACTGTTTGTGAATAAATTCTAAATTTTGGCCATATTTTGTTGCAAAATTGTGCATTTGACTGCTTAATTAAAGACTTTTTTTGGTTGATTGTGGTGAATTTTTATATTACTCATGTGGGTTGATTGTTGACTTGTTGAGAGTAAAAAGAATGGCAAAGAGTGTATATGGTAGTGGAAGGGTGCTCAAGCAATGAGGTGCAGAGGAGGATGAAGAAAGACTTGACATCATCCCAGAGTAAAACTGAGAATAGTTGATAGGACAACATCTTTGCTTTTTGAGATTCATCAAACATTTCCACCATATTTAGCTATTTCAATTTTTTTAGTATATGTGTCGTATTTTGGTTACATTGTTAATTTCATTAGCTTGGGGATATAGTTTTTAGATTGAGGCTTTTCATTACTTTTTAGATTGTTGGATTAGATTGACTAATGGCCTTAAACTAATGCCAAGTATATCTCTTTTATTGATTCCAGGTTGTTATCATTTTGAGATTTATCTGATGAAATGCTTAGTTGAAGCCCATTGTTTTTGGTTGATATAATTGATTAGTTGTGATAATGGCTAAAGGCCTTTTAAGTTGATGCCTTATAGAACTTTATTAATGATTTGACACTGATGTTGATTTTGCAAGCATATTAATCATTTATAGGCATGGGTTTTGTGTTCTAAGGTCATTCTTTGATTAAATAGTTAGGTTAAATCTTACTTTAGTTTACTTTTTAGTAATTAAACTTTTCATGTTTCTATTGATATTTTGGGTGAGTGATAGGCTAAGTTTACTCATCAAATAGAATAAAATAAACAAGTTTGGAGGTGTTCTTTTCTTGTGTTGGTAATCCCATGGTTGTTTTTATGATTATATATATGTGTTTGTTTGTGTGATGACTATGTTGAACCCCAGTTACGTTAATCATGTTTTGATGATGACCAAATCGCACTAATGGTTTGAAAACAAGTATGCAGAAAAACAGGTAGGTTCGGACACAAATGATTGTCCAAACAAAACAACCAGAAGACTCCACGGACGCAAATGACTGTCCGAAAGACAGAGTTTCGGACGATGATAATCGTCCGACACAAAGAATTTGAAGCAAGTCTCGAACAAAGAACAACGTCCGATCATATTTCCAGAAGACTTTGCTTCGATCGGACGCAGGTTCGGACGCATCCTCGGACGTCCGAACGTATTGTAAGAAAGTAAATCAGAGATAACGCAGCGGAATTTAATATTTTTACTTTCCTATCACGGATCACCTTGATTAATTTATGCGTAGTACAAGAAAAGTATAGAGATCATACCTTAAAATTGCAGTAAAATCTCCAATATGTTTGAGACGTCGATCCACAAGCCGCACAGGTGTCCGGCCTCTAATGGTATCCACACAAATAATTAAATCAGGAATCTTCACAAGATTGATTGATCCAAACCACGGAGTGCTAGCTCCTAAATTATTTTCCCTTTTCTTTTCAAACCGTGACCCTCACGATTTAAAAAGGAATTTGATGGCTTTTCTTCCTTGCGGCTTTTTGATGCAAAGCCGTATGTAGTACTATATCTTATATTAGTACTAACCTTATAAGTCTAGCCGTTAATGTACTAGTACTACTAATAGTACTACTTCTTTTTATATATATATTATAATATATCATATATATATAATAATATAGAATTTCAATCAAATTGAGTTTAGGAAATTATAAATTCTAATCAGTTTGGGACATGGGTATATGAATAATTATAAAACCATTAGGACTCTTAATATGTCTCACATATTAACTCCTAATATTTATAACTTATTATAATTAAACCCAAAAGTTAATTTATCTCATAAATTAACCCATAAGTATCTCATAGACAACTTATCAAATCATTTTAATCCTGAATTAATTATCCTTAAGTGTGTGGCCCTTTAGGTTCCCAATCACATTGGTAATAAGTATAAATTATAATCCTAAATTAATTAGGATTAGATAAATTAAACACCTTTAATTTATGATTAATTCTCCAATTAATTAATTTACACTTATAGATCAAGATTGGCTTCTAGCAAAGCATCATGACCACCCAAGTGTTGAGATATGTCAAGTGGTTCGACATACCCATCCGTGACTAGTCAAAGTAATTAATATCCTTTCACCAACCTATATCCCGATTAATTCAAGAATACAGATATAATGCCAACTCTTATCGAATTAATCAAATTTTACTTCTTTCCAAAATACAACTCACTTGAAATAGAATTTAAGACACTCTTAAATCTATTTTCACTTTGCGCAAAGATAAAGAAGTGATCTTAGCCCAAGTACTTCAAACCGAGGGTTACAGGCACTTATACTCGTCAAAATCACTGGGAGCAATGTATCTGTCTCTTATACACATCTAGATTAGATCAAGATAAACTCATGACCTCAAGTCAAAGGACCATTACACTACTATCACAAAGAGATTAATCCACTGGCATTTAAATAATAATCCGTGTGGAATACTCTTAGCGGGTCAATCCGATGCACTTATTCTTAATAAGCATCCACATACTCTTATGTGCTAATCTACTAGTGTCATACACTACGATTAGGGATATACACGAATAAAATATAATTACATCATAACTCCTTATGATTTTACATATAAATATTTTATTCGTTAAATGCCATATTACAAAATATACATAAATATAAAAGTGTAATCTATCCCTAAAATTAATTGGCTTTAGGGCATACACTAACACGTATAACCTCAGAGAACGGACGCAGCGTCGGACGTAGAGGTTAGCAATGGCCGTCCGAAAGGTCCAACTAGAGGCTAGTTCGTTCGGACGCACACCCACTGCATCGGCCGTCCGAAAGGTCCAACAGCTATTTTTCCAGTAAACAGAAAATAGCCATTGGAAAGTTGTTCGAAGCATATTTTTGGCAACTATAAATACCCCTAAGCCTGAATTAAATAGATAAGAGACTTCTACATTGATTACAAGTAATACTTGAGCTATTTGGGAGAAATAGTGGGTACAAGTGTTGTAATAGTGTAGGTAGTTTTGTGAAAAGAGTTTAGAAGTGTAAGAGTTCTTCAAGTGCAAGAGTGGAGAGATAACAATTGTAACAAAGGGAGGTTGTGAGTGTAAAACTCTTGGCTCAACTAAAGGAAATTAGTGTGAGCAAGAGTGATCCTCATTTGTGTACAAGAGGTTATTGTCTCACCTACTTTGAAGAAACTTTTAGTGGCTAAACTTCAAGTTGTGAACTTGGTAGTTGCCTTGTAAGAAGTATCAAGGCATCTAAATTAAATATATCACAGCTTGAGAAGCTTGGGAGTTTTGGTTTGATTCTCTTAATCTCAATATTCTTATTTGTTCTTTAAGCTTAAATTGTTGAATATCTTTTGTATTCATTTGTGCTTAAGTTTTTATTTGGTGCATAAAGTTAACATTTTTATTAAGCACATAAAAAGGTTTGTTTTAGATACAACCTAATTCACCCCGCCTCTTAGGTTGCTTTTCGGGCCAACAGACTATTGGATGGAAATTGATCAATTGAGTGCTCATGATGATATTCTACTTACAATATTATACGAGTGCAATATTTGATTGGGTCATTTAATGGATTTGTGTGTGAATTGTTCTTTTACAACATGAAGAATTCAAAATTTTGGTATTACTATTTTTCAAAAAGATGTACTAATATTTTGGGGAAGATTTATTTGAAATATTATTTTTTATCCAATTCTCAATATTAATTTTTTAGTCGATTTATCTTTTAGAAAAAGTAGGTTAAATGGAATAGTAGAAAATTAGGACAATTTGTGTGTTCGCATAGGGAATGTTATTCTAATTTGTGAAAAATTGGTAATTGAGATTAATTTTAAGTATGTTTTACTCCTCTTCCTTAGTTTAGGGCCACGAAGGAAAAAAAAATCTTTTTGCTGATAGTAATAAGATGAGTACGGGATTCTGAAATATACCCACATTATTTCTCCAAAGTAAGCAATTAGGAATAACATTTTAGTATACCACTAAGTTGAAGAGGAAATATTTGTAATACTTATCATTGATATCATGCTACTTAATCCTTATTAGATTAATGTTTCCAATTTGTGTGACATATGCATTTAGGTAGATTCTTAATGAACTTCTCTTTTCATGCAACCTTATCGGGATAGTTGACTAACTTCGTAATGCTCATGATTTGAACAAAAATGATGTTTTAAATGAATAGAATTCAATTTTTGAGGATCTTTACGAAGAATGGCAATGCTTAGTAATTTGAAATCTTGTGTAGTAGATGAACATATTTTTCTAAGACAATCAAAAAACTTGGAATGACTCATTGGAGGAAAATATTTCAATTGTCATATAGTATCGGCGGTCGCTTGAGATATTTTTTAATTGTTCCAAGTACATCAATTGTTCATCACGTGTTTGTCTATTTGGTAGTGTTTTTGTTAAGTCATTTAATAAAGTTCTTTTTATTTCTTGTTTTGCTAGTGACTAGCAAAATGTTAAGTTTGGGGATGTGATAACTCTAGTAAACTAGAGTTATCTTACTCTAAATCACAATATTTTGTTAGACTAAATTCTGAATTTTGGTTGTTGATTGAGTATTTTAGTTAATGTTGCATTATGTGCTTATATTGTAACTATTAGTAAATATGATTAGATTTTATTAGAATTTTAGTTAAATTAGTCACTTAATTAGTTTAATATTATGCACATTATAAATTGTAGGTTGAAAGATAAAACGAACATTGTATGAGGACTAAAGAATAAATTACGAAGAATTGAAGGCTTGCCGGAAACAAAATCCATGTCATGATATCGATTTTCTCCATTTCATGACTTATTGAGACAAAATATGGTTAATTTAAGGTAAGTCCATTTTGCGACAGCAATTTTGTTCATGTCGCGATGTGGACACACGTTTCAGCAAAGTGTAATGACATTTTTGTAAAATTTCAGCAGCTAATTCCCAATTTTAGCTTGTGTAATATTCCAACTATTGAAGATACAATTAGTGTGTACTAGTACACACATTAGGCAGTGTAGTTAGTAATTTTTCACATAGTAGTAGTGTAGATTAGAATAGATAGTTTGAACCTCAAGTTTCTTTTAGTTTAATATAAAAGTTCTCTTTCATTTTAATTTAGATCTTGTCTTTAATCCTTTGCAAGTTTAAATTTTGATTATATAGCTTTAGTGGGTTAATCATTAGTTTCAAGTAGATATAATTTTTATTAAATTTCTAGTTTAAATTCTTAAAAATCTCCTTTGTTCCCTTTTCAAGTTTTCTTGGAGTAATTAGGGCTCTTGTTGATTTAGTGCTTTCTAGTTAAAATTTTAAATCCTTTTCTTAAGCATTAATTTCGAGTTAATTTTTAGTGCGCTTTCTTATTTCAATACAAAAATCCAAAAATATTAGTTTAGAAATTAGTTTTGTTTCAAAAATCAATAGTTTTCAAGTAGTAGAAAATGGATTTTGCTTTGTTTTTATGTTATTTAATTGTTTTCCTTAGTTTAAACTAGATCTACTTGCTTTTCAATTCTAGGATAAAGTTAGTCTTTTTAGTAAATTAGGGTTAGTTTTACTTGCTTTCATTTAATTATTTTTCATTGCGTAGAACAGTTAGTACTTTGATTTAGTAGATAATTATTTTCATTACTTACTTTGTTAGATAGGATATTTTAATCATAGAATTATAATATACATTTTCATCAAGTTTTTGAGTAGTTTACATCCATTACCCATTATTTGAACCGCCTAACTATATAAGGACTCGTAAAACTTGGTAATTGTCCTCCAACCAATCTGCGTAGGACAATAACCCACTTATCCAATACTACTATTTATGCCGTATTATCTGCGGTTGTGTGGTAGAATATAGAGATTTGTGAGTTTTTATTATTTGTGTGACTTTGTGTTATCTCTACCTAAGGTAAATGCACATCACTTTTTCAAGTTATGTTTAGAGTATTATATTTAAAAGTTTAAGACAAAACATGTATATCTTATAGAATTTAGATACTTTTTATTGTTTTGAGGACAAATAGCTTGAGGGATTCCTTTATATGGATGATAGGAACTGATAATTCCGATCCAAATTCGATTAGATATACTGTTCAGGATTCATTTTTATTATTCGATGAGTCCTGGTACATGGATCCACATTTGGTTCTTACCGGATCTAGATCCAAATAGGGTATATTTGATTAGTAAAGCAATTCCATTGGTGTAATTTAAAATACAACACAATCCCAATCTTCAACTTTTCAATTCCACACATACTTTCGTAATTATATATATACATATATATATTGTTAAAAATTCTATAAGTTGTGGATGTCTACTTATGTATTTTATTTTAATTTGATAAGTTGTAATGGAAGTGTATCTATATCTAAGTATCTGATAAGTATAGACACAAGTTATGTTATTTATGTTACGTAACTTATGGGTCATTGAACTCTTATAAATATATGCATTGTATGAGGAATAAAAAAATAGACTGTCAAGTCTTCCATATTTCTTTTCTCTCTTTCTCTCAATTCCATACATTTTTTTTAATATTTTATTTGACTTTTATAACACGTTATCGCATGATTAATCTAGTATAACTTGAAAATATTAAGGTATTCTCTTATCTCACTACCTATTTATTATTTGTTTCTATAATTACTTTGACTCATGTCAAGTCTTACCAAACTCAAATTTACAATCTTTGACATAACCGGCAAAAATTATCTTTCATAGATTTTGGATGCTAAAATCCATTTGGATTCTATGGGTCTTGGAGATATCATCAAGAAGGAAAATACTTCATCCAACCGGGACAAGACAAAATCAATGATTTTCCTTCGTCATGTATCTCATCTGTATAAGATCCTATTGATCTATAGAGAAATCTGAAAGATCAATTAGACAATTAGAAAATAGTAATTCTTCCTAAACCTCATTATGAGTGGATACATTTAAGATTGCAAGATTTTAAATCTATAAGTGACCATAATTCAGCAATGTTTAGAATCAATTACTAATTAAAATTATGTGGGAAAAAATTACTGATAAAGATATGATAAAAATAAAAAATATAAACATTCTCTACTTTTCACATTTCGAATGTTCTCCTACAGCAGTAACATCATGAAAAAGATTTTACGAGACATTCTCAATAAATTTCGTATCTTCTTGTTGCTGATTTAAATAATGAATTATTGATGAAAAATCATGAATTTCGTCCCACTAGAACTACTCCATTCCCTGACGTGAATGCAAATATGTCTGGAACTGCTCCATTCCCTGAATTGAATGTAGCTATACATAACAATTCTAAAAATAATTACGGTTATGGTCTTGGCCGTGGACGCGAATGTGGACATAGTCAGATTAGTTATGGCCGTGGAAAAGGCCGTAATAATTACCCATACCACTAGAAATGGATTAATCCTAAAACAATAAGAAAAGAAAAGAAAAGAAAAGTTGGTCAAAATAATCCTACCAAAAATACTAAAGATTTGTGTTATCATTGTGGCATGAAAGAACATTGGTCACATACCTGTTGTACCGCTGAGCATCTTGTTAGCCTTTGTCAAGCATCCATCAAAGGGAAAGAGAAAAATGTGGAAGCAAATATGACTTATCAAGATGATGGAGTTATAACAAATTTTACTAATAAATCTGATGACTCAAACTATAGTAATAAATGACTTCAATGACCTTACCGATATTACACATCTGGATGCAATCACCTTTAGATATCTTATTAGTTTGGTACTTAATGAAAAACTTGAAATGTGTCTAATGGATGCTGTGACAGCCTATTTGTTTGACTCACTTGATATAGAAATCTAAATGAAAATCCCTTAAAGATTTAACGTGCCCAACGCATATAAAGTTTTTTGGAAAAGCTATTATTCAATAAATTTTTGTAAATTCTTGTATAGATTAAAGCAATCTGGACATATATAGTATAATCGCCTCAGTGAGTATCTCTTGAAAGAGGGTTACAAAAACGATCTAATTTGCCCATGTATTTTTATAAAAAGAACTGAATTAGAATTTGAGATTATTACTGTGTATTTTGTGATATAAATATTATTGAAAATCCTGAAGAGTTTCAAAGTACAATGAATTGTTTAAAGAAAGAATTTGAAATGAAAGATCTAGATAAAACAAAATTTTGTATACGTCTACAATTTGAGCAAGTAACACGTCAAATTTTGATTTATCAATCAACTTATACAAAAAAAAAAAAAGTATTAAAATGATTATATATGGATAAAGTAAATCTTTTGAGTACTCCAATGGTTGTAAGATAGCTTGATGTGAAAAATATCCTTTCCATTCTGGGGAGAATGATGAAAATCTTCTTGATCCCGAAATACTATATCTAAGTGCTATAGGAGTATTAATGTATATCTTATTAATAATACATGACTTGATATAATATTTGTCGTAAGTTTGTTAGCAAGATTTAATTCTTTTCCAATACGAAAACACGGGAATGCTGTTAAGCATATATTTAGATATTTCCAAGAGACTATTGATATGGGTTTACTTTATTCAAATAAATCTAAATTACAGTTAATTGGCTAAGCAGATGTCAAATATTTATCTAACCCACATAAATCTCGATCTCAACGTGGTTATTTATTCACATGTGGAGATGCAGCTATATCTTAGCGTTCAACAAAACAAACTTTAACTAATACTTCTTCAAATCATGTAAAATTAATTGCTATACATGTGGTTAGTAGAGAATGTATTTAGTTAAGGTCATTAACCCAACATATCTAGAAGATATGTAGTTTAAATAAATAAACAATATTATATGAAGATAATACAGCATACATAACCCAGTTAATAGGAGGTTATATCAAACGAGATAGAATGAAGTATATTTCCCTAAAGTTTTTCTATATACACTCATGATCTTCAGAAGAATGGTGCTTTTGATAGCCAACGAATTCACTTATGTGATAATCTAGCTAATTTATTCACAAAGGCGTTACCAACATCAACATTTGAGAAGATAATTTGTAATATCAGAATGTGTCGTCTCAAGGATATTAAGTGATGTTTTCATGAGAAGGAGTAATAGTACACGTTGTACTCTTTTTCCCTTAACTATAGTTTTGTCCCAATAAATTTTTTTGGCAAGATTTTTAATGAGGTAACATGCAAAAGTATACTACAAATATTGTGTACTCTTTTTCCTTCACTAGATTTTTGTTCTACTGAATTTTTCTAGTAAGGTTTTAACGAGGTACATGTTCTAGTCAATAAACATCCAAAGAAGTGTGTTCCAAATTCTATAGGTTGTGGATGTCTACTCATGTACTTTAAATTTGATAATTTGTAGTGGAAATATATATATATATAAGTATCTAATAAGTGTAAATGTAAGTTACGTTATCTGCATTATTACGTAACTTATGGTTCATTGTACTCTTATAAATACATACACTAATGAGGAATAAAAGAACAGACTATCAGGTCTGACATATTTCTTTTCTCTCTTTCTCTCAACTCCATACTTTTTTTTTTATATTTTGTTTAACTTTAAAACACACACAAATATATATATATAATGACGTGCGTCACTCACTTTTAGTACCGGATGATATGGACAATTCGTTTAATTGCCATCTAAATAAATTTTGTTGGTTTGGGCTATGCTTGCACCATATGTGTATCAAATTTGAAATTTAGATCAATAAACCAAATTTTAATTTGAATCACTTAATCCTATAGATTAAATTTTAAAGTTTTTTTTTTTTCAAGTTATTTTAAAGAAACTCAATTTTGGAAAGTCATTTATGCATTTTGTCCAAGCATGGTATTTCATATTGAATCTGTTTATTATTTCACAACAATAAATATTCATGTTTTGAAATTTCAATAGTTATATATCAACACTTACAATACTATTTTGCATTTGTAGGTAAGGGATCTATACAATTTAAAATTATAATTTGCTTATTATCTCTTATACATATCAATTAAATATTTAATAGTATTTTTATTCTTTTATTTATTAAAAATAAAATTATCCCGCGCAAATGCACGGAATTAAAACTAGTATTAGTAGAATATAAAGACAACAATAAAAACATTCCATTTCCACGCTTTCATTCCAGACGTTAAAACTATAAACACACCGAGTTTATACACACATTATAAGGTGGTTCTCTAAACACAGTTAAACATATAAAAAGTAGTAGAGTACTTTGGTCCCTTGTCTTTAGAGTATGACCAAATTTACTCCCTTATGTAATAAAATAAATTAATTTAACACTATTTTTCAAAGTATTAGCCAATGAAGGAATTTTGATAAAAAAAAAATTAGACAAATTAATAATGAAAGCCACATAAATATCACGTGGCCGTTAAAATACAAACAAGTTGAAACTAAAAATCTTATTCCTCATTCCTACTCCTAATATTTTTGTTTCTTTCCTCTCATTTTTCTAACCTTAATTTTGTCTCATCTACTTCAAGCAATTTTTAATGACAGAAATTAATGAAGCAAAATTTTCATTATGTTCAGGTTTTTAATGTCTATTCAATTTTGTTTGAATGTCACGTGATGTTCACGTGGCCTTTATCGTTAACTTGTCTAATTTTTCCGTCAAAAATCCCAAATTAGTCAATATTTTAAAACATGATGAGTTAAATTGGTTTGTTGTTATACATGTAAGGGATTAAATTGAGACGTATCACAAAAATAAGAGATTAAAATAATTTTTTTTTCGAAAAAAAAAATTATGTATAATACAACCCTATTTCCCAATTAAGAATGCCATAATAAAGATCCTCAATAACTGGAACTTCAACTAACTAAATACGTTATTTATTTAAATATTATATAAAATCGAATGGTATCCTAATAGGATCAAAGTCAAAAAATCCATATTCATTGGTTTACAAATTACCCTAAACGGATCATCTGGTTGTATACGAGGTCTAAATGTAAATCCACAAAGACAAGGTTTCAATTTTTTGTTAAGTTAGTAAAATATATTTTTTAATGTTATACTCCCTTTATTCCATTCTTTTAGATAAAAATACACAATTTTCCGACCATCTTAAATTATTTTGTAATCAACAATTTGCTATGATTTATTTAGCTTTCAAAAATATAATTGAACAATTTTAAAATTCCCACCAAGGGTTACAATATTGAAACTTGATTTTTTTTCAAAAATATTGAAAAATACATAAAATTGAAAGCTTTGAAAATTGATAAAATTGACAAAAGTGAAAAAGAATGGGACAAAGAGTTACTTAGTCCACTTGATCAGGGCAAATGATAGATTGTTAATGACAGAGTAAGTTTTTATAAAATGTTGATAATACCCTTCACATCAAATTTAATACTCCCTTTGTTTTAATATATGTCCACAAATATTTTTATTAAGTTGAATTGACTTGACATCATTAAATGACAAATATTTAAATTAGAGATAGTATAGATTTAGATGGGAATAGAGAAAGATATGTCAAATATTTAAATTAGAGAGATTTAGATGGGAATAGAGAAAGATAGAAATGAGAGATGATGCATTGATTATTGAAGATCATTGGTTATTGAAATTTGGAATATTTTCAATGTTTGAAGGGTAAATTTAAAAATTCACATCTATTTTAAATAATGTAATATTTTTAATGGATATTTCAAAATAAAAGATGTGATAATATAAATATAACAGTAATATCACTAATGTCGTTTCTTTGTTAGCGGACTTCCCCCGTTGCTTGAATTCAATTGCATTTGCCTTACTTTCCACCCCACCGGCCACCAAAATGCCCTACCCCCTCCTATATCCTCGTCTTCCGATTTAATATTCGTAATCAATCACCACTTTAACCTCAGCACTCACATTTTTCATCACTAACTTATATTCCCAGAACAAAATACAATGAAAATCTAGAATTTTTCAAAAATTGCCGTCTTAACAGTCCCATTCTTCTCTTACATACCTTTTCATTAGTGTCTTAATAGCATCATTTGCAGCGGAAACAATTGAGAAAGGGAAATGATCTGAAAAAAGATGAAGATCTCAGTTTTCTCCATCATTCATTAATCACTGATCCCTACCCGCAGTACCGGATCACGAGATCTTGTGGCCACGGACACTGTTTCCTCAAAGGACAACGATTGAGAATTGCACTCTACATCTTCACCACAGCATCCATATAATGACTCAGCTTTTCCTGCTCTTCTCACAATGACTGAATTCGTAGGTAAAATATCATACAAACATTTCCATATGACGTGTTTCAGTTTGTATTTCAATTTCATACCCCAAAGTACTTTCCAAACCTTAGAACCTTGGACATTTCTACTAGTACTTGCTCAAGATCTTTTTGTCTCTTTTTCCTTTTTGTGGAATTTTTTTGCCGAGAAATACCCTAATTTAATAGTGTAGACTCCAGAATTGGAATAAGGCTGCCAAACCAATCTTTCAGTTCCTCCAAAAAGTGACTTAGAGGCATTCTAGAAATATGTCTAACTTCATCTTGCGAAAAATATTGATTCAGCAAATCCATATTCCACTTTTCCTGACTAATCGGTTGATTCACGAAGAGAACAGAGTGATTGTCAGGCCTACTAGTTTTAATTTTTCCTTCTTCAAAATCCAAAATCCAAAATCCAAAATCCAAAATCCACCTATCCTCCCAAATTTATATGGACTTACCATCCCCAATTTTACCTCTACTGCCCAACTCCACTAGATCTTTAGCCCACTACAGTCCTTTCCAAGTCCGTGAGGCATTATTCTTGCATTTCGATTCCCAGATGGACTCATTAAGGAAGTACCTACTTTTTAACACTTTGCTAACTAAAAGGTTTGGTTTAGTAACAATTCTCCATACCTGTTTAGCTAAGAGAGCAAGGTTAAAACACTGGATATCCCTAAACCCCAAACCTTCCTCCCCTTTAACTTCAGAAAGCTTATCCCATTTCATCCAATGAATCTTCCTTATCCTGAATATCCCTTCCCCACCAGAAGATAGCCATTTTAGCAGATAAATCATCACAAAGCTTTTTGGAATTTTAAAACAAGATATAGCATAGTTAGGCATCGCAAGTACCACAAATTTAAGCATTATTTCTTTCCCAACTTGGTTAAGCAATTTACCCTTCTAGCTTTCCAATCTTGAACACACTCTTTGCTTGACAAAGTCAAACACCTACCTCTTTGTCCTACCAATAACCAGTGGCAAATCTAAGTATTTGCTCTGTTTGACATGAGTCATCTCTCCCAGTTAGTGAACAACTTGCTCTATACACTCTTGATTGGTATTCTTTCCCAAAAAACCTTCGAAGATTTTTCAGTGTTAATTAACTAACCTGAGGTTGCTTTCTCAAGATCTACACTATATTATCTACTTCAAAACTTGTGGCCTTAAAGAAAATTAAAGAGTCATCAGAAAGAAAAAAAAATAGATGTGAGATTGAGGGACCACTTTTAGCAATTCTCAATCCTGTATATCTGACTTCTCCTTGCTACCTACTTTAATAAACTAGTGAAATCTTCAAAGCACACCCAAAATAGATAAGGGAGAGGGATCACCCTGTCTAATGCCTCTACTTGCTTAATGTAACCACACTTTTTCCCACTGATGTTCACAGAATATGTTACAGTAGAAATGCACTAATGAATCCAATTAATCCAACTTCTACACAAACCTATTTTAGACATGACTCCAAGTAAAAAAGATCATTCTTTTCTATCGTAAGTTTTAAATATATCCACTTTAAGAGCCATGTAACCCTCCCTACCACTTCTTCTATTATTAAGAAAATGTATGTGCTCATGAGCAAATAAGAATATTATCTAAAATCTATCAGTCTGGAATGAAAGTCTAATTACGACTAACGAAATTATGTAACCAAGGTTTTATTCTTGCAGCAAGGAATTTAGCTATAATTTTACAGGATACATTACAAAGACTAATGGATCTAAATTGAAAAACATTACAAGGGTGATCTAGAGCTTTAAGAATGAGGGAGATTAAGGTTTAATTGGTAGCTATAAACAGATTACTAGAAAAGAAAAAACTTCAGACAGCAACAATTATATCCAATTTGATTATGTCCCAAAACTTTTGAAAGAAAATTAGGAATATTTCATCAGGACCAAGAGACTTATTTTAATGCATTGAGAAGATAGTCTCTTTAATCTCCATTTCAGTAACAGGTTTAATAAGCTCATTATTTTCATCTGGTCTGTTATTGTTGTAGGAATCCCTTGGAGTATTTCTTCAAAATCATTAGGCTGAGAAGTTCCGAAAATTTTGCTAAAATACTCTGTGATTTCCCCTGAATATCCTGATAAGTCTCACACCAACTACGATCTATCTTCTACAACTTGAGATCTTATTTTTCCTTCTTCTTTCAGCCACACAAGCATGGAAAATTTTAGTATTTCTATCACCTTCGGCCAGCCACTTCACTCTAGCTTTCTAACTCCAATATATTTCCTCCTTATAAGCAGTCTTACTTGATTTATTTATCAACTCTGCCAAAACAGTCGCCTTATCCCCCTCATAACTGGCTTTAACATTTTTTATCTTTGCTTACAAGACAATAATTTGGTGATTAGTTTATTAACTAGCCAATGACTTCTATTAGAGAAAAATTACTGAGATAAAATGAATTTTTAATCCCACTTATAAATCTTGTGATATAAATTAAATAATATAGAATAAATAACATCAAATGATATAAATAAAGTTACACAAGATTTAATTATGACTACAAGGTTGACAAAGTGAGCTCCAAGCCCCTATTAGAGTTATATTACACCAACACATTCTTACGTACTTAGTTTCTTGCCATTTCTGAAGCATTATAGCTAGTAGAATAGCAGAAAATGAAGTGTCCTGTGATTATTTAAGGCAACAGCATTCTCAAGCTGAAGCCCCTTTACTTGCCTTCTCACATTGAGCAAAATTTTGTATAGTTTTTGCTTGCCAACTATAAAATTCCAATGCAAGAGCTGCCCAGTTTAAAAGTAGCGTCCTCCGTAAAAGTTAAAAACTTTCAACCGAAATGTGAACAAATAATAAGCAGCACACAAAAAATTTCCTACATCAAGAGTCAAAATTGATATTCTCTTCCAATTTTGATTGTGATTCATATTTGCTTGTGTACCAGCCGATGCCTGAAGACACTATAGTGATATATGATCGATCCAACACATCACATCCACTATTTTTCACCATAGGCCAACAATACAATCGTCTCGTCTTCAACTTTCATCATCAGAGTTGCCAAATTTTATTTTTGTAGCTTTTGGAGCATTTGCATCGATTTCTCTAAAATGTGCACCATATAGCTTGGATTCCTGTGAAAAATACAATGTTGATGTGTAAAAGCAGACAATGCAAATAATAAATTAGGTAAACATAAAAATGGTCCCTCTAGTAATCCATACACACCCGTGTTTGATACATGTAAGAGTACTGCTCATCTTAGTATACTGTCTTTCAGTTGGAAAATCGAGATTTATTTTTATTCAGTTGTACTAATCTTGAATGAAATTCAAACAGGGGAATAGATAATTTGAGTGATTTTCCCTTCACTAAATTATGGATATTGTTTTCAGATTTCATGAATTTCTTTCTTTTTGTTTCTATTTTTACCAAGCCCTACGGAAATGCTATTGTATATGTCGCGCCACAAGTCACAATTCAAAGTACAAAGATAAAGCACACCTTCTTTTTGACATGCGTCCCAAAGTTTAAGAGGTCAGCAGGAACAACTTGCCCAGCTTCTCTGAGGACATTTATCAACTCACCAGCAAGTCCCTACAGCAAATTTAAGCTCGATAATACGAATTCTAAAATATACTTGTTAATTTCCAAATTAAAGTGTAAATAATGACATAAATGTTGCCATACGTTACTAAGTAGTAAGTACCTTATTTTCTTTTGTGAAGAATGTGTGAGCCACACCCTTCTTTCCAGCTCGTCCAGTCCTTCCAATTCGGTGAACATAATCCTCTTGTCGTTAGAGGAAAACTGTAGTTGATTACAACCTCAACATCAGGGATATCCAATCCTCTAGCAGCCACATCGGTGGCTATCTGCAAAGGCATTACCATTACTATATGAAAAACAGGCTTCCAACTAGCATACCCAACACATCTGAGGGGGGGATTTTTTTTTTTGGAAAATTTGAACATGTTGCGAGACATGAAAAGGGAGAGATAGAAGCACAGTCAGATACAATAGCATGCAACGTAACTCTTTTCTCTATTTTGATAAGTCGAGCATCATGTCTCGAAAATCTTAAATAAGCAAGCACAACTAGTACCACTATGTTGCTCATTTGTTTTTCTATTTTTGATGTACTTTTCCTTCCTCTATACAATCTTTTCATGTCTCGCAACATGTTCAAATTTTCCAACACTGCTCATTATTTCATTTCACCCATTATTCTATTTGAACTATATTAGCTTTCTTCTTATCATGCATTCATCCACAGAAACTTTAATTTCTGCTTTCTACGAGATGCGGTGTGGGTTGGATGGGGAAATGTCAAAGAGAGATGTGACTCTAGTGCTCAGGAGCAGAGTGCATTTTACCCATCATCTCTTACTAAAGCTGAATGTGAGTATGCATGCAGGACAACAGCATGTCTCCAATGAAACGAGTTATTTTTTATTTTCTAAGAAAGAAAAAAAAACAGGTTATCATATACAAATAATAAAATGTAAAGAATAGAACATAGGGTAACAGGGTGACGAGAGAGGGAGGAGAGATATTCGTTAACCATGTCAAAACATCACCTAAAACTAAGGGCAAGGGAGTGGTGAAGAAATTTGGACTAGAACTACATAATCTCAAATTTGTTAGATGAAAATATAGTAAAATTATTTCAAGCTAGAAGCAAATAAATTAACTGTACTGGTTAGTACCACAAAACAAATAAGAAAACAAAAGATCAAAGAGTGCAGAATACAAGTTTCAGAATTATTTCATACCATTAGAGGACAGCTTCCCTCCTTAAACAGAGATGCCGAGGGCCTCGTTACGGGCATGTTGTGCTTTGTCACCACTTATTGAAACAACTTTCCATCCCCTGGAACAACAAAAAGACATGCATATTGAAGAAAATTACTAGAACTGTAGAAAAAATCTTCAGACACTGACAAAGATCATACGAAGGAAAGTACATCAAACTAGCATGCATATATAAAACAGTCCGATGATATAAATACCGTTATCCCATTCTCGTGTCATATTGTTAGTGTGAGATTAGAAACAAGTAATTGCAGAAAACATTTTGCTAAAAGAACAATTCCATTTTAACTTCAATAAATACAAAGAACTAATCTTACCTTTTGAGTAGCATATTTTCAACTCGAGATGCTTCTTTCTTGTACAAAACGAAAACTAATACTCTGTTCCTGCTCAAGAGATAAACCCCAAATCAACTTTAAATTGTTGAACTATAGAAAAAAACAAAATTATAATAGAACATAGAAATGACTTCAAACAACAGAAAGCATAAATATGACGGAACGGGTTTGTTAAACTAGCAATTGTAAGAATACAACAAAAGTTAAAAAAACAACCATATTTGGTGTCCAGAATGGCATTTAATTTGATGAAAACTCATAATACTAGACTACTTGAAGATATCTGTGACATATTAACGAAAAGTTTCCCTTAGGGGATTTTGTGTTGATGATGAGCAAAAATTTCACAAGTATATTTGAAGTTGGTTTTAAGAAGAAAAAAAAAAGAACTTGGTATATAACTAGAAATTATATACCTTCTCGATTTATGGTATTTCCCCAACAAATTTGTCAACCGTTCATCACGTGCTCTATCATCCAAAACCTTCAAAAAGTGAACAGGTTGATAAAATCCAAACATTGAAATGTTCACTTAACATTGATGTGTATGATGTCATCCAAGTATTTTACCAAGAAATAAAATCTATACCTCCACAATTTGCATGACATCATGGTTGGCAGCTAAATCCTCAGACCCCACAACCACCTGGAACAAGGTTCATAATTCACTACAGCTATTAAAGAAGTGGCAGGCACATCAATAACAAAGAACTCTTAACAAATTGCCACACCTTAACAGGATTAGGATCCATGAATTCTTGAGCTAACTGGTGAACTGGCAGAGGCCATGTTGCACTAAACATTACCATTTGGCGAGCTGCTAGATTGCCAAGATTTGTAAGTAGATATATCACCAATACATAATGATTAGACAATAACTTTACAAAGTCACATCTGAAGGCCATAAAAGTGAAAATGAAATTCAAAGAAATCGGATACGAGTTGCCCAGGCAGCACAAGGCTTGAAAGATCTCAGTTGCAAAAATTATGGCATTATCTATTTTAATCTTTCATAGAAAAGAAACAGAATACGGGTATCACTGAGTATACCATGCAAGATTTAAAGACACCACTACAACCACATACTCCAATTCATGGGACAAAATGTAAGTGTTGCAGGACTCCACTAAAAAGCAAGACAAACTAAACCACTTAAAGAACTCAAAATCTTTTTACACATCCTCTATGAAACCTTAAATATATAGTATTGTGAAAAAGTTTATCTGCAAACAACTAACTTAACAAAGGAAAGAATGTTCACAGAAAGAAGCTCAAATCATGCATAGTGCATCAACAAAGTTACGGAATCATTCATCATACAATTGATCACACTTAATTGAATTTGAATATATATGTTGCATCACAGTTTATCAGAATTTAACTAGCAACGATAAGTAGAAAACTGAATTTCATACCAGAGCATGTCTGGCTCAATATAGCTCGAACCTCTGGTTCAAAACCCATGTCAAGCATCCGGTCAGCTTCATCTAACACCTAATTTAAGAAAGACAAGAGTTAATAAATATTTTTCTGACTTAAATCGTAATTCACAAAATCCATAAATGCCTCATGTAGCAAGAGGTATGTGCATATTAACCTACGAGATGCAGGTAAAAATTACAGATGCTCTATTAATAATTAGAGTTGATCATAACAGTTACAATCTTTTTTAAGGATATGGAGCATACCAAGAAACCAACTAGAGCACTTTTTGTAATGTGAATTGTAAGTGCATCCAAACCAAAGTTATCGAATAGATCAGACAGACAGGTAGACAAATACAAGCAACCTGCTAGGTTTCTTCAAATGCATATTTTTTCCCAAAGGTTCAGAGGTCCTAAAAATTTAGAACCCATACACACAAGGAACACAAAGAATTGAAAGTCTACAAGAAGATATACACTCTGAAAGGTACTAAATAGTTCACATGGTAAGCAAAATAATTGTTAGCAATGCCCACCATTAACCTCAACACCTAGCCTCAGACTATAAGATTAGTCCAGGAAACGGAGACACTACTGTCTTGTGAGATCAGCATTTCTTCATTCCTTATAACAAGAAAAATAAAACTCAATGCATGAGCAGTCCATTCAAATTATAAGCATCATAACCAGGATCAATAAAGATAATGAACTAGATAGTATAAGAAAACCACAGTTTATATAAGAGATATCACAATAGAAGACCAAGGCACAAACGTCCATGCGTCAATATAAGGTATACAGAAAATGAAACTTTCCTCCAAACCAACACCTCCCACCACACCCCCTATGCAGCAAAACCAAAGACAAGGATAAAAGTAGAAACTAATTCTAGGGTGCAATATTTAAATTCATCTGTAAGGTCCGACCTGTTTTGCAAGAATTGTCCCAATGAGCTTTGGTGCCCCATCATGTAATTAATTGCTGACATGAAACTATTGAAGAATTACAGCTTAGCCTTCTGTAAATTCATTATCCTTAATGGACCTCATCCAGAAAAGTTCATCCTATAACTCCTGCTTAACCTTCAGATGAACTTTTTCAGCTCATTAACGCGTATAAAGATATGAGGTCATTAGACAAGCTCATTTTTCAAGTTTTATATATATATATATATATATATATACACACACATACATACATACATATATATATGTATGTAAACTCCGCCTGTGTCAAGTTTTTCTTAGCAAAGCCGGTCCCAAACCGCGGGTAAAGGAGGAGGGTTGCGTTAGGTAGACAGCCAGCGTAAAACTTTGTCAATCTTATAAGATGAATCCACTACGATATTTCGCTAATGCTAGGGCGTTTCCCGTAAACGACACGTCGCATTCTGAGTGCGGCGAATAGTGGGCAAGGGCCGTACATCTCCATGGGGGACTGGGTGTAGTGAAAAATATGCAAGGGTCCTCACATAATAGGGGAAGGGTAGTGGGGAAGAAAAATGTTTTGGAGAATAGGATTAGAATAGGAACTTGGAATATTGGAACTCTTACTGGTAAATCAAAGGAGGGGTAGATACAATGATTAGGAGAAGAATTAATATTCTGTGTTTACAAGAGACAAAATGGGTAGGCGAAAAGGCTAAACTTTTAGATAATTTAAGATTTAAACTTTGGTACTCAGGAGTAAACAAGACTAGAAATGGGGTAGGTATTATTGTTAGATGGGTCGATGAAGGATGATGTAGTGCAGGTGACTAGGAAAGGAGATAGGATTATGCAGCCCTTAAACTAATTTTAGGACGTGAAACTATTAATATCTTTAGTGTCTATGCTCCTCAAGTAGGTCTAAATGAGTATAAGAAGGCTAAGTTTTGGGAGGATTTAGATTTAGATCAAAATTAGCCAAAATAGATAATGCCACAATTTTTGCAACTGAGATGATATGTTTGTATAGAAGCTCGATATCATTCTAGGAGTTAGCTAGAAAGTGCGAGAGTATAGATGTGTATAAGAGACAGGCGTATTGTCGTCTGGATGATATCCCAATCGAGGTATAGAAATGCTTAGGAAAGAAGGGCATAAGTTGGCTTACCAATCTTTTCAATAAAATATTGAAGAGTAGAAAGATGCCTGACGAGTGGAAGAAGAGTACTCTCATACCCATATTCAAAAATAAAGGGGATATATAAAATTGTGCGAATTATAGAGGTATTAAGTTAATGAACCATAAGATGAAACTTTGGGAGAGAGTGATAGAAAGAAAGTTAAGAAATGAGACTAAGGTGTCAAATAATCAGTTTGGTTTTATGCTAGGGAGATCGACTACTGAAGCTATACATTCTTAAGGAGACTTGCCAAGAAATACCGGGATAAAGAAAAGGATTTACATATGATTTTTATTGATCTTGATAAGGCATATGATAAAGTCCCTATAGAAGTTATGTGGAGAGTTTAGAAAAAAAAGGAGTTAGAGTAGCATACATAGAATCACTTATTGATAAAGGAGATGTATAGGAATGTGGTTACAAGTGTGAGAACACCAGGAGGGTTGACACGAGAGTTTATAAATATCAGTTACACCAACGTTCAGCTCTACTAATCCTTATCTATTTGCGTTAGTCATAGATGAACTTACAAGGCACATCTCCTTTATTGATACCATGTATCTCTGTCTATTTGCTGGCAAATAGATTGTGTTAAGAGATGAAACAAAAAATGTCTCTTATACACATCTAGATGTGTATAAGAGACAGGTGAGAGACACTTGACCCAAAATGGTTTAGAATTAGTAGATCAAAAACAGAATATATGAAATTTAAGTTTAGCAAGGGTGCACGTAGGAATGGAATAAGGGTTAGTATCGGAGATCAAGAGATACCCATAAGTGAAAATTTTAAATATTTATGATCAATGGCATAGATCGAGATGTTACACATCAGATACAATAGGGATGGACTAAATGGAGAATGGCATTGGGAATATTATGTGACCGCAACATTCCTTTACGACTTAAGGGTAAATTTTTTTATGGAACGGCAATTAGGCCAGCAATGCTCTATGGGTCCGAGTGTTGGGCAGTGAATCACACACATGAGCAAAAGATGAGAGTAGCAGAAATGCGAATGTTAAAGATAGATGTGTGGGTACACTAGGATGGACAAGATACGAAATGAACATATTCGTGAGAAAATTGGAGTAGCATCTATTGATGAGAAGATGATAGAAACACGCTTAAGGTTGTTAGGTCATGTGTTAAGACAACCAGTAGAAGCGACAGAGTAGTCAACATAAGAGGGGTAGAGGAAGATCGAAAAAGACTTGGTAGGTAGCCCATCTAGGAATTGAGAGGATACGGTCCATGACAGAACGCAATGGCGTAACAGGATTCATGCAGCCGACCCTACTTAGTGGGATTAAGGCTTGGTTTGTTTGTTTGTTTATTTGTTTATGTATGTATAAGTTCTTCCTAACACTCATGTTTAACCTTCAGACAGATTTTTGAGCTTGTTAACTCTTGCAAAGAAATGAGGTCATCAGACAGGCTCATTTTTTCTGTTATTTATTTATTTATTTAAAAAAGCAGCCTAGCAAACTCAATCCATAAACCCAACCCAAAAACTAATCTTACGCTGATCAAAATAATCTTGAATCTTGCATTAAGTTATCAAAGTGGGTTAACACCATGAATCTTCCAACAAGGTTTCTAAATAGGCTGTGTCTGGTTTTACCCCACCCCACTATACGCAAAGTGTGTGTACATAACTACTACCAGTAGTGCAAACGTTAAAACCCCATGCATTCCAAACTTTCATTTGGATACTTCCACCTTGAAACAGTCATTCATTGCATATATCCAAACGTTAGATGAGCTGGAAAATATAATCCAATCTACGAAAAGTAAGACATAACTGATCCAAGTATCTATCAAACTTGAGGGCACTAACCTACATGTTAAAAGCTGCAACAAAATTTCAAATAGTACTTCTCCTCCCACAAATCATAATAAGGTATGTCACAATTTTCAAACCAGCTCGATTACCTCATAATTTTTATGCAAAAGGAGAAGCTCAGAACTTATCAGCTACCATACAATGTGCACAAGAAAATTTATAGAAGGTGTAGAGCACGCACATGCTAAATTAAAACATCAATTGTTGCTTTAGTTGAAGCAACCCCCCGGAGTCAACAATTTTTGATCTTCTATAGGTGTTGGTCATTTACCTCACTAAACCCTTATATTACACAAGAAGTCAGATGGAAACATCAAATTGCAGCAAAGACATGCACTGACCAGATTTTTAGAATAAACAAGTTAAAAGTATAATCTACTGCCCCCTGGGTTCAGGAAAGTTGAGTCTAGATTAACACCTTGTTCACTTAATTTTGAACTTCAATTCCACAGCAACAGTTACCTAGGAGGTGACAGGCTAATAAACATAAAGCAGGATAACCCTGCAGCAACCAATACTTTCTGTAGTAAGCTCGTAAACAGCCACCCCTTTCAGGCTAGGCACTGGCACAAACTTGGAAGAACGGCCTCACTCAAAAAGTTCACATATACAGTCAAAAGACATTACAATGCTTCTTTTCATCAGCAAACTAGATCCATTATGTATACCATGACAAAAAGAATTAACTGTCTGCCAATTATAGCAAAAAAGTAATTAATATCAACTTACCACAAAGGAAACCTCATTGAGGTGGCACACTCCCATTTCCATCAAGTCCTTTAGACGACCTGGTGTTCCAATAACAATTTCCTGGTGGACGAGAGAAGGTGTAAGACTAACATACTCCAGCCAAGTAAAGAGAACACTTCAGATAACAGATTGGTCATATCCTTATGAATAAAAATTAAATCCTCAAAAGAGAAAGCCATGTGTCCAAACAACACATAGGATAGCTTACAAAATGAAATGAGTTTAAGAGTCCATGATGAAAGAAAATTTTGGAATCACAAATTACTAGCCAGTCATCAGCACTCTGCGGCAATTATTGCTTCTATACAAACATATCAACCTTATGATACTGCCACAAATTAAGTACTTAAGCCTGGTATTCTTTAAGTTATCTTAGCTTCTAATAATAGAAACAGCAAAAGGAGCCAGGGGATGCGGGGTTGTTTAACGGAAATGGAAGCCTTTCCTCCATTAGAGAAGCCCTAGCATCACACAGGATTGCTCCATAAGTAATATCAGATTGATGATATGACCCTCCACAATACCAACCCTAACTGATGCCTGGATCAAATTCAAGGAATATTCCAACAGAATCAACAGCTTACATCTCAACAAGGACCATTTATGCAAACATGAAGTTATAAAATTCCATTAGTCACCATTAGCCAATCCATTTATAGACATTTACTATATGAAAAGTGCTTAAGTGTAATCTGCAAAAGGAGGCTATAGAACTCGTGGGATATGCACCTCAAGCCTAAATTATAAACCAAACAAAACAACCAGCAACCTGTCCTCTAAACTGGATCTGTCTTTGACCATCTTTCTTTTTCTAAAGAAAAATGTATATTTATTCAGAAAAACAGTTGGATCAAGAATACTTTTGATTTATGACCTTTTGAATATACTATTAAATTTTGAAAGTAAAATTAACCAAAAAAAGACTGATAGTTTGATACAACTATGTAAACTTTCAATACAATGTTTGAAGTTGTTCAGCAGTTGAGGGAGCTGAAAAGATAATTAGGAATATTGCCTCCAGAAACAGTGAGTTCAGATTAAGTTCCTCACATTTCACGGGCAAAGGGAAGGTAGCAATTTTGCAGCACATTGGCACCTAAATCCCCCTCAGAGAAGGATAGTATTTGTACAGCCTTGACTTTACTTCCCTTAATGTTTGAGTCACTGATAACAAAGAAACCACTCACAGCAACAACGGAATATATCTTGTCTTCAGCAACCATAATGTACAAATGTCTCTTATTATAGAATGGGTTAGATCACATGTTTTATGCCTTAAAAAAAAGAAAAAAAAAACTACCCAAAATCAAAGAATTGACATCAGCAGTAATTTTTACATTGCCAAACACATAGTTCAAACTTTATATCACCATGCTAAGTATTTATTTTGAATATGACTGTTTACACATCAAAATTAAAAGAACCATACCACGCCCGACTTAAGAGAAGCTATCTGAGGTCCTTTAGATGTTCCTCCATATAGACAAACAGACTTCACTCCACTTGGCTTTCCAGCATCAGAGAGCACGTCTGCAATCTGTCCATTCACATACAGAAATTATTTGGCCATTGGTTTGTATTGCATGACAGTTAGGGTGTAGAAAGGATGCAACTTATACAAACAAGAAATTCTCACCCAGATTGCACACACACACAAAAAAAAAAAAAAATATAGCGTCCTTCTTTTCACTCAATAACATTTATCTATGTAGTTCTCTGCCAATGATGTACTTCACATAAACTTTATTTCCCTTTTCATGCGTAATTATGATACAAAATAGTAATGAAAGTGAAAAATCAAACCAGGAGTAGCACAAAGAAAAAGTACAATGCCAGTAACCCTAAACTACAATGAAAGTGAAGAATCCTGACCATATTGCAAATGGTGTTTAAACACATTGACCCTAATTTGACAAACCTAGTTCTTTTGGACAAGAATCACATCAGCCAGTAACCCAGTTGAATAAATGATACTTCAGCAAATGGTTGAATCCTTAAGGTTTTTTCCACAAGAATTTCGAATTACTAGGGCATTGAGCCTCTCAATATTTTCCTTTACCGCAGAGCTAGCAAGCAAGGAGAGAATGATTCAAGCTTGTAACTACAAGGAACATGGGAGGCCTTTTATCCACCAGGTCAACTATAATTATATCTCACCACTTGATCCTAATGCCATTAAAAAAAACGAAAAAAAAAAAAAAATCTCAACAAACGAAGGTAGATAGGAACTTCAACTCAGAAAACAAAAAACAAAGATCTAGGTAACCTCCTCTGGCCAAACATAATGCCTTCCTTTATGGTCTACTGAAAGGTTAGAAACCTGACCTTCTATAGAAACAGTCTACACTCTCCAACTACATATTTTTCTGCAGCCTATAACATGCATGCGTTACTTATAGATATATTTGAGACCCAAAAAACCAATGCCCAAATATCATAGTAAGGAAAACAAAAGTGAGCTAAAGGTAACAACTGAGATAAAGGTAACAGATGCAGGTAACAGACTCAAGCAACTTCCGAGCAACAATAATATCAAATTTACAGCTTTCACTTCTGCGCCACACTGACATTCCCCGCGACATTCAACTCAAGTAAAGGATAAAACTAACTAATACAGATGATTTAAACAAAGGATGGTTCACTGAACAAATTACTCTGATACCAATCTAAGTAAGAGCTAATCAACAAAGCATTCAAGTATGACATTCTTTCACCCTTAAATGATTTCACTTCACATCAAAACAATACTAAATCTGATCATATTTTCATTTATGCCAATGAAACAACTCATCCTAGATACTTAGCAAATTTAAACACACAAAATCTCTATATTCATGCAAACACTAAGACCCAAGCAGAAACAATCTGTAGCACTAGAATAAGGTATATTACTGACTACATACTTGTTGAGCTAACTCTCTCGTAGGCGAAAGTACAAGACAAAGTGGATTCACTTTCTTAGCCGTCTTACTCTTCCGCTTGCTTAATACATACATAATAGCCGGAATCCCAAAAGCCAATGTCTTACCTGACCACAAAAGGCACAACATAACAAAAACATAAACATCATAAAAACCAAAATTTCAAAGCAATGTACACACATCCAACAATTACCTGATCCAGTTTTTGCAATGCCGATAAAATCGCGACCATTCAACAGAAAAGGCCAAGAATGGGACTGAATTGGAGACGGTTTATCGAAATTCTTGCAGCATTCCAGCACATTATCAGGAAGCCCAGAATCCCCAAATGATTTCAAAGCCTCATACTTTTTATCATCCACATCTTTTCCAGATACCACCACACCATCCTCCATATTTTCAACAGCCCCATCAATTTTCTTGTTTTCTTTACTTTTCTCCACAAACCCATTACTCATGCTGTCTTGGGTTTTACCCTCTTCTTCCTCCCTTTTCTTCTTCTTTTTCTTCTTTTTCCGGGATTCCTCAACTGACCCATTAACAATTTCAGCCTTCTCATCGAAATCTGAGGACAACCCATTATTCAAAATCTCATCTTGCTTCTGTTTCTTCTTCTTTTTCTTCTCTTGTTTAAACGCTATACCAATAATCTCTGGCTCTGCATCAGCTTCAGCTTGTTCATAATTTCTCTTGTGCTTGTTTTTCTGCTTCTTATGAGATATCTTTTCACTGTTTTCCATGGTTTTTGGGGGGGCTGGGATTTCACTAGCGACGGCAGTTTCTTGGTGGTTTTCGGTTTTGACCCACAATTTGCTGAAGCTGAAGAAGGAGCAAAACCCCAGAAAGAGAAAACCACAAGGTTTGGGAAACAAACCGAATGGGATTTTTAATCACAGAAACTGAGGTGTCTCTTAAATAACCTGGATTTTTGGATAAATTACAGATTTGGGAATTACTTTTTGGACCCTAAATATTGGGATCTACCTTTACTTTAGTCGTCATAGTTTTACTAGTGATTTAAGAAACCCAAATTGTTCACGGTATCCGTCGCCGGTTGGGACACAGCAGCTTTAAGTGTTTGACTCTGATTAGTAAATCAAAACAATCGGGCTGAAAAAAAAAAAACAAATTCTAATACTAATACTAGTAGATGTTTGAAAATGATGAGAAATTTTGAAAGTATGCTTAGACTTGCATGTTTACATATAGGAGTAGTTCTTTCGATATATACATTGGGATGAAGTAAATATTTGTTGAGGGTTGTCATCTCAGTTAACAAATATAAGGATCAATACATTATAATATTTTCATGCTTGGTAATTTTTTTTTTTTTTTTACGAGTTTCTGCTTAATTTTGTATTCTTCTTTCCTGAGAAAATTCTAAATCTAAAACTCAAATAAATAAATAAATTACACGACCTATTAAATGTTCAACTCCATTTCAAAATTAAAAAAAAATGTAAAAATTGACAAAAATACTTGGTCTGCATGTATAAGTCACATTATTGTTACACATAAAATCAATGACATTAGTGATGAGCAATTATTGCCATAAATTGCAAAAAAAAGGAAGAAATTTGTGAAAAAATAGTATATTTTTCTAATATTAAACAACAATTACAACAGTGATTATTGAAATTAAAGAGAAGTATTATGAGTCATTCATATAGATTTGTGTTACATATTAAACTACAAGCACTACAGGAATATCTAATAAAATGTAATCTCTTTAATAAAATTGTTACATTAATATGAAATTTAATCCAAAATAAAAATTGAAAAAACTAAGAATATATTTTTCGATTATGAAATAATAACGATAATAATACTGTTCAAAATAAGAGGAAGAATACATGTAGTATAATATGAGAGATCAAATTAAAGGCACTATATGCTATTCACAGAATAATTTTGTAATAAAGAGCGAAGAAGATAGTACTGTGGAACATGAAATGAAATACTATTAAAAATTTAAACAAAAATACTCTCGCATTAAGTAAACTGTAGTACTTAGTAGAGGTGGCGTAATTTGGGCCAATCCGCAGAACGGCCCGCTTTTTTAACCGAAGAGTTCTTGTAACAACCGGAGCTAGGCACAGGACCGGGAGGCTGGCTGGGCCGCCCAGGTCTGACCCTGAGTGCACCACACTCGGACCGGTCATTGACCCGTGACTGGCCTAGGCCCTGTCTCTTATACCAACATCAAACATGTTAGGCCGACCGTTTAATTTTTTTTAAATGCTATTAATGACAGTTTTACCCCCGACAGCTATAAAATGACTAGTTTTTAGAGGTAATGTTGGAAAAAAATTTCTATAAAAATCACACAAGTTTACCAATAAATCACACAACAATTTCTCTTTACTTTCTCTTATTTCTTTTTTCTACTCTCTAATTCTACTCCAAGTGATATTATAATTTCTTTCATACTACTTAAATTATAATATATAGTATTTTAGAAATTTAAAATTATCTTAAGTTGAGAGCTCAATTGATAGATTTAGATATTTATCCAAAATTCAAGTAGTGAAGTGCTCAAATGGAGTTCAAGTACTCAAGTGTATAAATTGAAATTCAATATTTCAATTTTCAAGTTGGTTTTTTTATACTTTTTAGTTTATTAATTGTCTTTACCAACTCTCTTATTTTTTTTCTTTATTATTGTTTTGTTATATTCTTTTATTTGAAAATTTAGTAGTTTGCATCTTTAGTTTTCATATTACCACTTTATTTGTTTCTTTATTTAAAAAAATTTTCTATTACAAGAAAATGAAACAAGGATCACAAGCACCCCCACACCCTACTAGATGGTCCTAAATTATTTGTTGATTTAGATGATATAGATAATCAAAATGAACAAACACCTAGTAAACAACCCACTACTATAAAATGAAAAGTCTAGTTTGGAAATTTTTTGAAAGAGATGAAAAAAATGAGACTGCTACTTGTAAATTATGTGTTCCACCTATATCATTTAAGCACAAAATGGGGGGGAAACCGGAACACTACTTAATAGGCACATTAGTAAAAAACATAGTGAAGCTCAAGAAAAATAAAAAATGGTTCAGACACAAATTCACACCACACAAGGTATAGTAACGGGAAATTTAAAATATTCACATGAAAAAAATAGAGAGAAATGACTAAATAGATAGCTAGAGATGAATTGCCTTTTATTTTGAGTCAAAGTTACAATTGAGAACAATACATGCACGAAGTCGTGAACCCACAATTTAAAAAGGTTCCTAGTAGTATTTTGAGAAGTGATATTAAAAGAATGTATAAGGAAAAGAAAAATGAATTGATAGCTACTATTGCATCGACTAATTGTAAAGTTGCCTTTACTGTAATTCTTGGAAAGCAATCACAAATGAAAATTATTTTTGTATCACTACACATTGGATAGATGTAGATTGGCATTTACAAAAGTGAATTATTAGTTTTCAAATTTTTGAACACCCTCACAATGCCCCCCAAATTACAAGGTTAATGACTAATTGTGCCCGTGATATTGTATAAGATTTGCTTGAAAAAGTTATATCCATTTCTTTTGATAATGCCTCAAATAATATTGCAAGCGTGCCTATGTTAAAAGATGTTTGCAAACCTATTTTAGGTAGTGAATTATTTCATAATTGATGTGCATGTCATGTACTTAATATTTGTGTTCAAGATGGTTTAAAAATTGTTGAAGATATTATTAGTCCAATTAGAAGTGTGATTTGTTTTATCCGTACATCTACTGCTCGTCAACAAGATTTTAAATGACTTTGTTCAGAAAATGGCATGAAACCTAATCATTTTCCAATAGATGTACCCACTAGGTGGAATTCTACTTGTCATATGTTATCAAGTACTTTTGGTTATGAAAAATTACTTTCCGCATTTTACAACGAGCACATTGGTTCAGTTAATGCAACTTATTTGGGCGAGGAGGATTTTAATCGAGTTAAAACAATAGTAGAAATTTTAAAGCAATTTGAGTATGCTACAAACTTGTTCTTTGCTACTTATAGACCTTCCTCTTACATAATGTTGTTTTACCTGAGCTAAGTGTTATTAAAGTTGTTTTTTTTAATCATAAAACGAATGAGTTTTTTGATGATATGATTAGCGCAATGGAAGAAATATTTGACAAGTATTATGAAAATATTCCATTGTTGTATTATTTGGCATGTGTTATTGATCCACATAATAAATTGTATAAATTAAATGCTTTCATTGAATATTTTAATAATCATAGTACCGTAAATATCATAAACAAACAGTTATTCACAGAAACTATTAAAACAACTTTTGATGAATTATATGAAATTTACAAACAAAACTCTCCCACGCAACAAGGTGCATCTTCTAGTTCATCTACATCAGATTCATAATATGCTATGCCTCATATAAATGTTAGAACACATTTTGATCCTCACCAACTACTCTTTTCTTCGAAAAGATCGAGAATTAAAAATACTAATAAAATAACTCAATATTTAAGTAATCCACTACATACAAGAGACGACGAGTTCAATCCCAATTTTGACTATGCATTCTTTCTTGGTGGCGAAAGCATAAATGTCAATATCCTATTGTATCTCAAATTGCTAGGGATTTGTTAACAATTTCGGTTTTTACGGTTGCATCGGAAAGTATTTTTAGTGCAGGTGGAAGAGTTTTAGATGATAGAAGGGCTCGAATGACACTTGTAACTTTGAAAATGTTGGTGTACTTAAAGGATCTTATAAATATTTTTGCTCTATGATTAACAAATAATAAGTTATAATAATAATATTGACTTATACAACCAAGAAATACCTTGGTCAAATAAGTACTAATTTGGAATAATAAAATACTAATAACTAATTTCGAACTTTGGTTTTGAATATTAACTAAGAACTTTAGTTTCGAATAATAAGTATTAGTTTGGACTTTGAACTTTAATTATTAATAACTTGGTCTAATATATAAGTACCAATCTTGATTAATAAAGTACTATTATTAACTAGTAAGTAGTAATTCGAACAATTAATAAGTTATAATTTAATAAATTACTAATGAATAGTAAGTAAATGATTTTAAATTAATAAGTTATTAATTTTAAAATAATAATTAATAAGTAAAAATTTAAATTTCTCGAAATGTATTAGTTTCGAATAATAAGTATTAGTTTGGACTTTGAACTTTAATTACTAATAACTTGGTCTAATATATAAGTACCAATTTTGATTAATAAATTACTATTAACTTAGTAAGTAGTAATTCGAACAATTAATAAGTTATAATTTAATAAATTACTAATGAATAGTAAGTAAATGATTTTAAATTAATAAGTTATTAATTTTAAAATAATAATTAATAAGTAAAAATGTAAATAAGATGGAAAAAATATTTTTAAAATTTAAGTAAGAACTTAGGACCATTGGAGGGCCAATCCATGGGCCACATGGTCCTGGCCCACCGTGTACCTAGCCCCCGGGCCGTGCAGGTCACCTCTTCCTTGCAGCGGGCCCCTAAGCCACATGACAGAGCCCGTGACAAGCAATCACGGGCCTAGGCCGGCCCACCGCCATATCTAGTACTTAGTTCATTGTATCAGGTAAATAAGTGAATCAATAAAAGATTAAATATAGAAAATATTTCAAAAAATAAATGAAAAAATTGAATCATACGTTATTAATTGTAACATCAACAAAATTATAACATGTAACAAAATAATACTATGCAAAGCAAAAGAAACAAATTTATAAAATGTAAATATGGCTCTAGTATTTAAAATAACTATAGTGTAATATTTCCTCATCTAAATAGTATTTTAAAATTATATCCTACTAAATATCACACTCCAATATGTGGACATAATACGCCACACTTAAGACAATGATATCAACAACCTTGGCCCATCTATTCCATTCAACATATTATAATGAATACCTTATTTAATATAATGGTACCCTCAATGATAGTATCGTGGAGTATTAAAGTAAGTACTATATGTCTAGTAAAGGTACCACTTGATCCATAATGATAATATAGAATCCCTTTAATGATAATATTGTGGAATATTAAAGGAAGTACTATATGTCTAGTAAAGGTACAATATGATCCATTGTACCAACTAAATAATTACATCAATGCAAAATGAAAAAAGGTCAAAAATACTAAATGAAGAAAAAATTACATGATGCATTACTTATCGTGATATTATTAGCCAAATTATAACAGATAATGAAATAGTACTGTATAAGAAAAAGACACGTACTACCAAGTGTTAAAAATAGTATTATTTAGGATATCTATAATGTATTATTTGTAATCTAAATAGGATTTCAAAATTTAATTGTGATTTATTATATATATAATCCTAAAATACTCATAAAACAAAATTTTCATGAGAAAAATAAAGTAGAACAAACTGTCAAATATGAAAAATGTAGAAAATAAATCAGTTAAACAAAATTTTCATGAGAAAAATAAAGTAGAACAAACTGTCAAATATGAAAAATGTAGAAAATAAATCATTTAGTGTAATAATATTGTTAAATACTAACAGGAATATTGAAAGGAAAACAAATAAGCACTATCAATTATTATAAAACCTACTACATGTTGTTTTGTTAGCAGAAGCATTAAATATAATAAAAACTACTACCCTAGTATTTAGTTAATAAACGAAAATAAATAATTTATGTACCAAAAAACTAGTTAACGGGTGTTCAATATACAGATAAAATAAGATAAAATCAACTTGTAATGTTATCAGTTTTAGCTATATGAAGTGCACAAATTCTGCATTGAAGGTGTAATGCTACAGTAATATCTAATAAAAAATATAAAATTTTTAATAAAATAATTACCTTAATGTGAAACTGAACCCCAAACTAAAATAAAGAAATAAAAATTGGGAAAAAAAATCAAAAGTTGTTATAAAACTTAAATAAAAAGGTTAATTTCACTTTACTCTCTTAACATTTAGGGCCACTATCACTTAGTCCCTAACGTTATTTTTTAGGTACTTAAATCATTCCATTAAATCCAACTTAATATTGCAACTCATTTTGATAAAAATACCCATATAACTTTATTTAAATAAATTTTTATCCTTCTACAAATATCATTATCTCTTTTTGCTTCATATTTTTACTGATTCATTTTCCCTTTTCTCTCATTTTGTTGTATGATTCAACAATTTTTCACGAAAATTTAGGGTTAAAAAGGATATTTTACTTGGAAATCTAACACCGTTATATTTGACATTTAGTTCAGGGACTTTAGTGACTAAAAAATCTAGTCAACATTAGGGACTAAAGTGTTAGTAACCTAAGTGTTAAGGGGTAAAGTGAAATTAACCCTAAACAAAATATATAGAATTGGGAGATAAAGATAGAAAAGAAATATGAAAGATTAGATAGTATGTTTTTCTGTCTGCGTATTCATTGTACATATAGTACATCTATTTATAGGAGTAAAATGACCCCTAAGTTATGTGACGCATCAGATATTTGGATGTAGATAGATTTTCATTACAACTTAGCAAATTCAAATACATGGATAGACATGCACTAAATATAAAATTTGTAACACTAAAATCTCACTAGGAGAAACCCAATGGTTAATGAAGGAAAAAGAGTATATAATGTTTATAATATACTTTTACATGCTGCCTCATTAAAAACTTTGTTTGGAAAACTTATTAGGACAAAACCATGATGAAGGAAAAAAGAGTACAACGTGTACTATTACTTCCCCTCATAAAAATATCATTTGATATCCTTGAGACAATATATTTCAATATTATAAACTAAATGTTCTCAAATATTGATGTTGGTAGCGCCTTTATGAATAAATTAGTAAGATTACACACGAGCGAATTTGTTGGATATCAAAATCATCATTCTTCTAAAGATCATAAGTGTAGAAAATTTTTGGAGAAATATGTTTCTCTCTATCTTCTTTGATATAACCTTCCTTAAACTGGGTTATGCATACTGCATTGTTTTCATATAATATTGTCGGCAACTTCTCTTCTAATGTTAAACCACTTATCTTTTGGATATATTAGGTTAATGATCTTAGCCAAATACATTCTCTACTTGCCTTATGTATTGCAATTAATTTTACATAATTAGAAGAAGTAACAGTTAAACTTTATTTTGTTGAATGTCATGATATAACTGTATCTCCACATGTGAATAAGTAACTAATTTAAGATCCGGGTTTATGTAGGTCAAATAAATATCCAACATCTACATAACCAATTAATTGTAATCTAGATTTACTTGAACAAAATAAACTCATCAATAGTTACTCGAAAAGCATATCTAAATATATGCTTAACGCCATTCTAGTGTCTTAGTTTGGAAAAAAACTAAATCTTGCTAACAAACTTACAACAAATGTTATATTAGGTCGTGTATTATTAGCAAGATATATTAATATTCTTATGACACTAAGATGTGGTATTCAATACCAAGAAGTTTTTCATCATTCTCCCAAGGATGAAAAAGATATTTTTCACATCAAGGGATGTTACAACCATTGGGGTATTTAATGAATGTACTTTATCTATATAGAATTACTTTAATACTTTTTTTTTTTTGTATAAGATTGGTGAAGAATATTTCATTTGTTAAGTGTTTGAACTATAGACCTTTGCCTAGATCTTTTACATCAATTCATTACCTTTTGAAAGTCTTTAGGAGTCCAATAATATTTGTGTCATCAACATATATAGTATTTATCACAAACTATGATACTTTTATTTTTATAAAAATACATAGACAAATCAGATCATTTTTGGTATCTCTCAATCTAGAGATACTTATTGAGGTAATTATACCACATATGCTTAAATTGTTTTAGTCCATACAAAAATTTTCATAATCTTATTTTACAATATTTTTCAGAAAACTTTACATGCTTCTGGCATGTTAAATTCTTAAGAGATTTTTATATAAATATTGATATCAAATGAGCCACATAAGTAGGCTTGTAACAACAACATTCATTAAATGCATTTCAACTTTTTCATGAACTGTCAAACTAATAAGATATCTAAAAGTGATTGCATTGCCACAAGAAAATACGTTGCTTCATAATCAATGTTCGATCTTTGCAAAAACCCTTGTTCAACAAGGTGTGTTTTATATCACATAGTTTCATTTTGAGATGTTCCTTTCTGCAAAAATACCTATTTGTACTATAGACCAGTTTTATACATTTAGACGTTTGGACTACAGGTCCAAAAACTCCACGTTTCAACGTGAATTTAGTTATACTTTTTGCATCTTTATAATTTGGCCAATCATTTTTCATGTCGACATTCTTTAACAAATTTATATTCAAAATCCTTATTTTTCATTCAAAATATCAGCTGATATTATAAATAATATTATTGTCCATAATAATATTTTTTCGATTCCATCCTTTTCCACTAGAGACGTAATTTATCTAAATCTTGTTATTTTCATTAAATTTAGGTATATGATCCACTTATAGGAATTAGTTATATCTAGAGCCTTTTCAGGAGCACCCACTTCCATTGTATGACCATATTTAATGTTTGCTCCTTTTCCTATTATAAGTATTCTTATCTTTTGGAATCGATTAGTCAACCACACTTTATGTATAGCTTACTATTGTTAGTATTGATAGATTGTCCCACTAGAACACCAATTCAGATTGGAACATTTAAACTAGTATATGAGATTTCATGCCACATTTTAGGTTAATAAATGAATTTGGCAGTTGATTCATAATAAATTATTTTTTGAAGTTCTGGTTCACAATATTTTGTATGAGGATCAAAATGTGATAATCCATTTCATTCATTTTTTTCTTTCCAACTGCTTATCTTTAATCACTTCCTAATGTTGGAAAAATATTTTAATTACAATCAATAAATCTTTCTATAAATAAGTCCCCCGCTAATATTTCAATATATTTTTGTAGAGCCATTTACATCCAATATATATTCCCAACTTTTTTTAATGACCCATCTTTGTGTGTGGTGGAGCAATTGAAATGTATACCACACAACAAAAAATTCTTAGATGAGAAAAATTAGACTCCTGATCAAAAGCCAATTATAACGGGGAGAATTTAAAATAACTTATTGGCCTGATACGTATAAGTGCTGTTACATGCAAAATAGCATGTCCTTATACATAAGTTGATAATTTTGTTCTTAAAGAATGATCTAACTATTAATTGGAGGCATTTAATAAATCATTCTACTATATCATTTTGACAATAGACATGTAATTCAGGATGTTTAACATTTATATCAATTGACATACATATATTATTAGATGTTTGAAATATAAATTTACCAGTATTATTAAAACAAATTTTCTTGATTGCATAATTTAGAAATACTCCTCATGCTTTTAATCAAATTATATGAACTAGCAATCTTGCAAATTTCAGGTTGCGATTTGAAAATAACATCAGATGTGGCCATCTAGTAGATGTATCTATTAAAATCATAAAATATTTAGACTAATTCTTATAGTTGGGCCCACATATATATCACCTTGAATTTGTTCAAAAAAAGCAGGGAATTCAATCCCTATTTCAACTGTTAATTATCTAATTAATTTCTACATAAAATAAACAGAACAAAAGAATTTACTAAATTGAAGAATTTTCAAATTCTTCAATAAATGCTATGTGAATTTTCAATGATTTTATGCATATAATTGACCCGAGATGATTTGACCAGTCATGCCAAACAGTAATCTCCTTTGAATCAGTAAACTTTTGGTTTACTGTAACATATGTTTCAATTGTATAGTACAAATCAAAAGAAAAAAGTCAACAATTTTTTCAAAATACATTTATTTGCTATACTATTTTTGTGATATAAGGATACACAATATTTTTCTTATTTACCGTCTCAGTATAATTATATTATCCATTTCAATGGATATCCGTAAAATTTAATAGATTTCTTTGAGACTCGTCAAGTAATAATATGATGGCTTTTCTGGAACCATCAACCAATTTAGTATTACTTGATTAGAAAAGCATTTCTTATTTTTTTAGTATCATATGTGCTGTTACATTGTCAATGAGATATATATCCTCATATCTCAGATGTATTTAGATTATATTCATAAATTTCTCATTAAAAAAGATAAATATTATAGCAGAATAATGTAAGATTATAAACTAATGCAAAAGAATAAGACATACAACATTTTAAAACTATAATAAAGATATGCGAAATAAAATATTACAACATTTTTTCTTAGATTTTTTCAACACTAACCAAAGGGTTAATACTTTCTTTAGGGAATAAATCTTCGATACTATGACTATGGTCAAAATCATTACAAACAAAATTTGTTTCTAAGCATACAATAGGTATGCAACGAATGAATTTTCATGGCACAATGATAATATTCATTTTTTAGTATTTTTATTGGTAAGATTATTTCGGCAACTATTTTCCTTCCCTTTCTCTTCTTTAGGATTAATTCACTTCGGTGGTAAGGGTAATTATTACTGGTTCATCCATAACTGCCGTCAAGTGGATCATAAGCATAATTATTTTTAAAATTGTGATAGATAATTACATTTACTTAAGGAATGGAGCATTGCATTCACTTTAAGAAAGGAGCATATCCAAGTATGGTTGCATTCACTTCAAGGAATGAAATAGATATAGTAGGACGGGTTTCATGATTCATTATTTAATTCAGTCACAAGATGACAAGAAATTAATTTGGATTGTTTTTTTAATTCCCTTTTTAGGGTATTGCTGCTGCAGGAGCATACTTTCGACAAGAAAAGTAGAGAGTATTTTCTCTAACATGTATTCATTAATAATCTTTTTAATTTTCTATAGATACGTTGAATCCTTTAAATAAAATAACCACTTTTTCTCATTGATCTATAGGATCTTTTACGTACTAGCTTTGTAATCCTTTATTGATATAATGATTAAGGAAAATCAATGATTTTACTTGTCTTGATTAAATTCATTATTTTGCATTGTGTTTGTAGGACTCATAGAATCTAAATAGATTTCAACATCCAAAATTCATATAGATAGTTCTTGCCCATTATTGTTAAGGATGTAAATTCGATTCTCGTAATATTTGATAAGATTCAAATAATAATTAAAATAAATTTCAATAATATTATGATGACACAATTGAAAGTACAAAACAAAAACGTAATAATAGGTAATATTCAATATCTTTAAATCATGCCTCAATTGTGGTGATTTAAAGATCTACCTCATCTCGTTAGAGTCTTGTACAAGTGCTGCCTCAGTTATTCAGAGTTTCATATTGATAATATGTTATAAAATTTAAGTAAAATATATGGAATTGGGAGACAAAGAAAGGAAAAAATGTGGAAGGTCAGATAGTCTGTTTTTATTTATGTATTCATTCTATATATGATACATCTATTTATAGGAGTATAATGACCCATGAGCTATGTGTGTAACATGGATAATATAACTTATATCTATATTTATCAGATGTTTGGATGTAGATAGGCTTTCACTATGACTTGTCAAATACATGGATAGATATCCATTAGATATAGAATTTGTAAAAAAGTATATTTTTTGATTATGAAACAACTACTTTAATAGTAATATTCAAAATAAGAGTAAGTATTATGAGGTTCATATAATGCAAGACATCAAATTAGAACTGCAATCCATAATATCCACAAAATAATTTTACGATAAAATATAGATAAGATAATACAGTGGAATATGAAAGAAAGTAATATTAAAGATCCAAAAAAAATACTCTCATATAATAAAAAGTACTATTTGATTCATTTTATCAACTAAATAACTGAATCAATCAAAAATCAAATATAAAAAATATATAAAAAATAAATGAAAAAAAGCATCACACATCATTAGTTGTGACACAAACTAAATCATAACGTATAACAATATAGTACTATGGCAACAAAATTAGTACTCCCTCTGTCCCATTTTATTGTTTGGTATGGTCAATCCATCATATTATTACATAGTTTAAGAGAAGCTGATATTTGACAACTAATAATACACTTTTTCCATTATTGTCTCTATATTCAAATTCAAATTTTGTTAGTTGGTGTTAGAGTTTCAAAATTTGAAATAGTTTGTAAAAATAATTAATGCTCTAACATGACTTTAATGTCATTTTTAGGGATTTGTATGAAGGCTAAAATATGTAAATTAGCCTTTATTTAATTGCATTTTTAAGGAGTGATAAATAATTTGGGACAAACAAAAATAGAAAGAGTGACTAATAAAATGGGACTGAGAGAATATTATGTAAGGAAAATAAACCTACATACCTGATATAAATATAATATTATACATAATAATTATTTAAATATAGCACAATGGCAAAATAAAATAAAAAAATAAAAAAATAAATGGAAAAAAGCCTTACACATCATTGATTGTGACACAAACCAAATTATAACATATAACAAAAAAAAAAAAAATAGTATTACGTAAGGCAAATAAATCCTATTTATCCTATGTAAATATAATATTATTTGAAATATTACATGCAATTTTATACAACTTTTTTGATATCCTAGTTATTTATTTATTTATTTTTTTGGTTAAACATACAAGGCATATATGCAATTTTAAAGTTTAGAATGATGAAAAAGAAATCAAAAGATAATTTTTTGTGGGTAATCCCGTCCCCAGAGTCTTGATCTTCCACAAACTAGAGTTATATGTTACCTAAACTTGAAGGTTTGGCTACTAGTTTCGATCATTTTTAGTGTTTTCGTGTGTGTTTTTGTCTATTTTGCATTTATGTGTTAGAATGTCGTAATATGTATTTATTAAGTTTTTTAGCATTTAGGTCTTAATTAGCATACTTTATTAGGTTCTTGTGTATATACTTGTATCGTGTCTTTGACTTAACTTCGTTAGGAGTTAAGTTTTCATTCGTCTTTGTTTGTCCTTCATTTTTTGGCCTATTTTGTGAGAATTTTATTTATATATTTAGTTGGTATTTTAAGTGTTTATGAGTTATAGCTAATAATGTTCTCCTATGTGTTAGGGTTGCATGAAAAAATGGGCGCATTAATCAGACATCGAATGAAGATTTTTGAAATAAAACTGTGAAGTGTTGCATTTTAGAAGTTTTAGTTCAAATCGCGATCTGGATTTTCCAAATCATAATTTGGAGGCGGTTGGAGCAAAAAAATGCCTTTGTCTGGGGCTGATTTTTGCTGCACAATTATCCCACTACCCTAGCACTATATATACCCCTTTTAAACCTCATTTGAGGGATAACTAGATGTAGTAGAAGTAGGCTAGAATAGAGAGTAATTTTCTTCCTTTTTCCTTCCCATTTGGGGAGGGTTTTCTTAGATTATATTAGAGTAGGATTTCTCTTTCTTGTAATCACAATTTCCTAGCTAAAGATTGAAACTTTTTAGTGGTAAGTTCCTTATTCATGTTAAAACTCTTTTATTTAAACTTTAATTTCATATTTTCTTAGTTTTATAAGTCTAATTACTTTCATATATTTGCTCTCTTTGCATGATTTCTTAGTGTAATTGTTAGATTAGTTAATGGGTTTCCTTCAATTATGCTTCCTTAGGGGTAATTCATAGTTTAGATTGGTTAATTAGGATAAATTAGTTTATGGGCTAAGAATTGCTTTCTTTACTTGCTTTCTTAGTTTAATTGGTAGATTAGTTAATGAGTTTTCCTTAATTGTGCTTTCTTAGAGTTAATTTGTAGTTTAGGATTGTTAATTGCTTTTTAGAAATACTTTCTTTTTACATTTTTTTTAAAGAATAGATTATGGGCTTTCTGTAATTGCACTTTCTTAGGAATAATGAATAGTTTAGATTAACTAATTGCTTGCTTAATATGCTTTTCATTTTAATCGTTCCCTTTATTTGCTTTCTAAAGAGACTTCCTTTTTAATTGCTTTCTTAGTGATTAATCTTTGCTTTAAATTGCTTCTTTAGATCCATTAGTTATAATTTTAGTTAAATCTCTTCTCTTAATCAATCGCTTCAACTTGTAATCTGACCAAATATCTACCGGTAATTATCGACCAATCCTTGTGGGTATGATCCCTACTTCCCTTTACTACTAGTTGACAACCGTATATTTGCGGGATGCCACCTAGTTAGTAGTAGGATTTAGGTGTTTTATAAATTTATAACTAGGTGTTTGCACATCAAGTTTTTGGCGCCGTTGCGGTGGATTGTTTTTCGCTAATATCGATATAATTTGATTGGACAACTAGATTGAAGCCTTTTGTTTTCTTGTATAGTTGTTTCACCCATTTGAAAAACCAAAAGATTTTCATTTTGTAGTTGTGTTCTTATTTTCAAAAATCCAAAAAGATTTTCTTTGTGATGGATGGTTTAGACTAACTCTAAACTTTCCTAATTTTCTTATTTGTGTTGTTTTAGATCATTTTCTTGTTTTTATTTGTGTTGTTGATTTTTTAAGAACATGTAATGACCTAATTGGAATGATTCATACCAAGGAGATTACCATTTTTATGGTAATGGATGTATGCCGAATGAGCATGATTCTCATCTAGACTGTTATGGTTACTCTCCTTACCCCTTGGATTATCAAGTGGGATGGTCTATCCATCAATACGCTTACGAGAGCCACCAAAATTATCAAATGGGATGGTCTAGCCATGCATATCCGTATGAGAGCTATCAAAAAAATTTCTACTCTTTCCCTCTGCCGCAAGAGCCTTGATATGATAAAATGGAGTCATATTTCTTCCACCAAACAACTCAAGAAAGTGAAGAGGCAAGAAGAATGGACATGTGGATGGAAGTTCAAGAACTTTGAGAAGAACTAGCCAACTTCGAGAAGAAAAAGAGGCAATGGCTATACTTCGAGAAGAACATGCTAGATTACAAGACCAACTTGACCAAGTTCAAAGAATGGTAAATGGTGAAGAACATCAGACTCCAATCCCCTTACCAATGGTTGAAGAACTGGTTCAAGAAGAACAAATTGAAAATATCTTGCAAGAAACTGATTTTCAAGAGCCTCATGAACTTGAAGTTATACAACCGAGACATTCAACGCTTACGTAATTTAGAGGAATCACCAACTTTCCCTTTGCATGAGTGTGCGTTTGTCCCGATTACAACAAAAGAGTTTGGGGACAGGGGGGTTCGTGGAGAAGGAGTCGGTTCTAGGAGGAGTGGAAAAAGAAGGATACATTCTATAGGGAGAAGGTGCCGACTACGTATGCTGAAGTTCAATTCCTTGGGAACTTCGGAGGACCTAAGCATTGGTGCAAGTGCACCAAAGATTACAATATCCTTGGGAAGCCTCCTTGGTGTTGAGGGTGTATTTCCTTCCCTTTTATTTATTATGCTTTATTTTAGTTTTCTTGCTTTAGTTTAAGTATCCCATTGGTAATAAAGGCTTGTAGCCTTGTGATTAGTTTAGCTTATGTTTTGTTGTTGGCAATTGAATTTGGATACACTTGGATGAATTTGGCCGTTGATGAAAATGTTGATGACAATGTATGACTTGTTGTGATTTGTGAATGATATACATACTTTATGGAATGACTTTTGACTTGATTTTTACTTTTTAGTTGTGGATATTCTAATTGTTGTACATTTCAAGTTCGAAATAGTTGAGCTCATTTTGCTAAAATCATTTGAATGATTAATTTGGATTGAGAGTAGTCTTGGTGGTTGATTATTTCTTTGAAACCAATTATGTGTGAAACTAAGTTATGGGGGATGAGTTGGGCATTTAGATAACCCATTTGTTGTGTTAAATCTTGTTACCCGTACATGTGCTTTTCTTTTTATTTAAATTGTTTGAATCCTATGAAGCCCCGAGGACCCTTCCTTAGTATAACCATGATTGGATGTTGAAGAAAAATCAATTTTTAGGACTCGTGTTTAATTGGAAATTGCATTTATATGATCTATTTGAAATTTGCTCATTGCGTAGTCTTGTTTTGTGTTGTGCTCAATGCTCGTGAATTCCATAATTAAACGGTAGAACTCTTGTTTTTAAATTCAATTTGTGCTTAATGGGTTGCATTTACATTCACCTGGCTAGTATGTTGTTCATCTTCTATTTTAATTTTTTTGATTGTTCAAGTGTAATTCAAAATCATTGCCTAGTATTTTATTTTTAAGCTTTCTAGTAGTATTATTATGCGTTTGTTCTATTTTGGGTGAGCAGTAGGATGAATTGTATTCATCACTTGAATAAAATGACAAGTTTAGGGGAGTTATTTACTTGTGCTGGATGGTTTCTTTTGTGAATGCAAATATTTGTGTGGTGAATTTTGGATGAAAAATTGATTGATTACGGTACCGATAATGACAAATGACTTGCAATATCATATGATTGAGTTATTTAAACTTTGCATTCCACGGATTTTGGTGTGTGTTGAGTAGTTCTTTTGTGGCAAAAGAATTTCAAAAGGCTTGTAACTAGGTTCAAAAAGTGAGGCTTTCACATTTTTATAGTAGTTCATTTGAAACATTGTTTTTGACCAAATCAATAGTATTTCTTTGTTGGTCATTTCATCTTTTGGAAAAAAAAATTTAGTTTAAATGGAATAGAATTGATATAGGTCATTTTATGTGTTTGAATGGGGAGTTTTCTTCTAACCTGTGAGTGATTGGTTTGAATATAATATTGCGTACGTTTTACTCCTCTTCCTTTGTTTAGGGCCGCGTAAAAAAAAAAAACTTTGCTTTTAGGAATAAGGCGAGTACTAGATTCCAACATGTACTCATGTTGTTTCTCTAAATTAAGCCACTAGGAATTATGTTTTAGTATACTAACAAGTTGAGGAGGAAATATTCGTAATACTCATCATTGATATCATACTACTCAATCCTTGATAGAGAAATATTCTCAATTGTGTGACGTGTGCATATTAGGTAGAATCCTAATGATCTTCTATTTCCATGCAGCCTTGTCAAGATGGTTGAAAAACGTTGTAATCTTTTTTATTTGAGAAAAACTATGTTTTAAATGAATGGAACTTGTTTTTCAAAAATCTTTTTGATGATGATTAATACTTGGTTATTTGAAAAGTTTTGTTGGCATTTGAACTTGTTTCCTTTAGAAAAGTTGAAAAGTTTGGAATGGTGTTGGTTAAAATAGTTCAATTGTCATATAGTATTTGACGTTCCTTGAGAAGTCTCCTAATTATCCAAAGTATATCCATTATTCACCTTTTGTGTTGTCATCTTGGTGTGTCTAATGTGTTGTGTGTTGTGTCTTGTGTCGTATGTTTTGTGTTGTTCGTTTTTGTTGTTCTTTTTCTTGTCTCCGAGGAAAAGTTTAAGTTTGGGGGTGTGATAACTCTAGGAAACTAGAGTTCTATGTACCCTAAACTTGAAGGTTTGGTTACTAGTTTCGAGCATTTTTAGTGTTTTCGTGTGTGTTTTTGTCTATTTTGCATTTATGTGTTAGAATGTGGTAATATGTGTTTATTATGTATTTTAGTACTTGTTTAGCTCTTAATTAGCAGACTTTATTAGGTTCTTGTGTATAGACTTGTGCCGTGCCTTTGACTTAAATTTGTTAGGAGTTAAGTTTTCGTCCGTCTTTGTTTGTCCTTCGTTTTTTGGCCTATTTTGTGAGAATTTTATTTATATAAAGTTTAGGTGTCATTTTAAGTGTTTATTATATCTAATAATGTTCTAGAAAACACTAAATTATCATGAAAAAAATAGCGCATTAATTGAAGATTTTCGTCCGTCTTTGTTCTCCTATGTTCTCCTATGTTTTCTAGGGTTCTTAACAAAGTATGTTCATGAAAAAAATAGCGCATTAATTGAAGATTTTCGACGCAAAACTATGAAGTAGGGGTGTTCATGGACCGGGTACTCGGTTCATGAGGTAAAAAAAAGTACCCGACCCTCACTGACCGGGTCAAGAAAATTTCGACCCTCTATTCGGTCCATACAAAGTCGGTACCCGGCCAATAAAGAGGGTCGGGTTGACCGGGTACCCGACCCTCATTAGTAACAAAACATAAAAATTTAAATAATCATAGTTAAGAATGTTAATTTCACCATTAAGTCAACAACAATTAAATCTAAGTTACAAAATACAACCCAATATTACATCCCAATAACAACAAACTAAAAAGTAGCAATAGGTCAATAGCAACAATACGTTCCATTAAATCGCTTAATACATTTCAACAGTTTGAGAAATGAGGATGCGAGAGAGAGGAAGGGAAGAGATGATTGAGGCGAAAAAGGAAGGAAAGACAAGGAATTGAAAAAGAAGAGATGAGAGGCCACCAACAAACCTAATAAGTATTTACTTCTAATGAAATCTTATTAGTCAAATTTACAAAATTACCCGTGAAATGGACCGGGTCATGTACCTGACGGGTCATAGAAATGTGACCCTCTACCCGACCCTCCACTTGAGTGACCCGACCCTTTACCCGACCCACTTTCAGAATGCGGTTCGGGTACCTTCTTTTTCAGTTCGGGTTGGATCGGTTCAGCGGTTTTTCGGGTCAGCGGGTCAGGATGAACATCCCTACTATGAAGTGTTGCATTTCAGAAGTTTCAATCCAAATAGCAATCTAGATTTTCCAGATCGTGATTTGAAGGCGGCTGGAGTAAAAAAATGACTTTGTTCAGGGCTGATTTTTGCTGCACAATTATCTCACTACCCTAGCACTATATATATCCTCTTTTAAACTTCATTTGAGGAATAATTTAGCTAGTAGAAGTAGGCTAGATTATAGAGTAATTTTCTTCCCTTTTCCTTCCCATTTGGGGAGGGTTTTCTTAGATTGGATTAGAGTAGGATTTCTCTTTCTTGTAATCACAATTTCCTAGCTAAAGATTGAAACTTTTTAGTGGTAAGTTCCTTATAACACATGTTAAAACTCTTTTAGTTAAACTTTAATTGTATATTTCCTTAGTTTTATTTGTCTAATTACTTTCATATATTTGCTCTCTTTGGATGATTTCTTAGTTTGATTGTTAGATTAGTTAATGGATTTCCTTCAATTATGCTTCCTTAGTGGTAATTCATAGTTTAGATTGGTTAATTAGGATAAATTAGTTTATGGGCTTTTCATTTAATTGCTTTCTTTACTTGCTTTCTTAGTTTAATTGGTAGATTAGTTAATGGGTTTTCCTTAATTGTGCTTTCTTAGTGTTAATTTGTAGTTTAGGATTGTTAATTGCTTTTTTAATTCCTAAAAGAAATACTCTTTTTATATATCTTTTTAGAATCTAGGGCTTTCTCTAATTTCACTTGCTTAGGAATAATGAATAGTTTAGATTAACTAATTGCTTGCTTAATATGCTTTTCATTTTAATTGTTCCCTTTATTTTTATTTTTTTTCTGAAGATACTTCCTTTTTTAATTGCCTTCTTAGTGATTAATCTTTTCTTTGAATTGCTTCTTTAGTTCCATTAGTTCAAGTTTTAGTTAAATCTCTTCTCTTAATAGAATCACTTCAACTTGTAATCTAACCAAATAACCGGTAATTATCGACTAATCCTTGTGGGTACGATCCCTACTTCCCTTTACTACTAGTTGACAACCGTATATTTGCGGGATGCCTAGTTAGTAATAGGATTTAGGTATTTTATAAATTTATAATCAGGTGTGTAAGGCATCACACCTTTCACCATTACTGTTATATTTTCCTATTTCCAGTTGGTTACAAGTTAATAGGGAAGAGCTGTATGTGGAAGGTCACATCTTAGATGTGGTACTAATTCAACTTAATATAATCTAACAGTCAGGAATTAGTTTCCATATCTATCAGTTAGCTTTAAACTAAGGCTATCATATGCTAACGAAACGTAGAATCCCCCTAAATCCTAAAGGGAACGTAGAATCCCCCTAAATTTTAAACCTCGACTCTTGTGTTTACATTAATACTAGCAATAACCCGTGCTATGTGCGAAATTTTTTTTTTAATTATTTAAATGTTATTTGTGTTTGTAGGATTTGTTTCCAAATTTTTTTAGATAGTGAATTAATCTTTAGTTATCAACATTTTTAAAAGCATAAGCTGATAAAGCTCAATATAGAGTCATATTTTGAATAGCCATACATCATTCATTTTGTTGTTCGGTGTATTTTTAAAAGAAGTGAAAAATGTAGAATGGGATGGAATTACACATTTCATCATCTCATGCCTTCTTATTGGGAGGAATTTTTCTATACTAATAACTATATAGTATACTGTAATATACTATATAATCAATATTATATAGTATAGATGTCTGTCATACCAACTCAAAAAAAAAAAAGGATGTTACTAACTAAAAATGAGATAATTAGATTTTTACTTGGTCAATGATTAGGTCATCATTTGATAAGGGACAAATAGGAAAATGTTATAAACTATAGCGGAATTCTACAAGTCTTTTGGGAGAACTATTCTGTTGGCTTTAAAGACTATACAATATAAGTTTTTAAAACACAGTGTTGTACTGTACAAACTTTCAAAGAACAATGAAATGTTTCCGTTACGGGATCGTAGAATTTTCCTAAACTATATATGTGTGTATATATATACACGATAAGAATTTAAATCTATTATTCGATATATGATAATGTCCTATTTATAGGAACACAAATGAATATTTGAGTTACAACACAGGTTAATAAAGTAAGATATATCTACATAGATGAGATTTATCAAATAACATAGACATCCACTATGACTCATCAATTTCTTGGATAGATGTTTACTGTAGGTAGAGTTTATAACATTCCCCCTTGGATATATATTTACTTAGTTAAAAACTATGCTTCATTAAAACCTTACAAGAAAAATCTAGCGAGACAAAAGCTTAATGAAGGAAAAAAAAAATAATGTTTATAGTGCACTTTTACATGTTACCTTATTAACTAAAAATCTTGCTAGGAAAACATAACGAGACAAACCTGTGGTGAAAGAAAAAAAAGTACAGCGTGTACTACTACTCCCCTTATGAAAACATTACTTGATATCCTTGATATGGGCATTCCTATATTATGAACTAACTTTTTAAATATTGTTAGCAATTCCTTTGTGAACAAATCTGCTATTTTTTCACATGAGCGAATTTGTTAGATGCCAATATCATCATTTTTCAGAAGACCATCAATGTAGAAAAATTTTGGTGAAAGATTCTTTATTCTATCTCATTTCATATAACTTCCCTTCAGCTTTGCTATGCATGTTTTATTGTTTTCATACAATATTATTTGTACTCTTCTAATGTTAAACTACATATCTTCGGATATGTTGAATTAATGACCTTAAGCCAAATACATTCTCTACTTGCCTCATATATTGCAATTAATTCTGTGTAATTGGAAGAAGTAGCTGCTAAAATTTATTTTGTTAAACTCTATGATATAACTGTATCTCCACATGTGAATAAATAATTCATTTGAGATTGAGTTTTATATGAATCAGATGAATATCTTACAGCTATATAATCAATTAATTGTAATCTAGATTCATTTGATTAAAATACACTTTCACTAATCTCTCAAAGGTATCTAAATATATACTTAGCACTATTCGAATGTCTTTGTTTTGATGAAGAACTAAATCTTGCTAAGAAACTTAGAGCAAATTCTATATCAGCTTATGTATTATTAGCAAGATACATTAATACTCCTATAGCATCATGATATGACATTTTAGGACCAGGAAGTTCTTCATCATTCTCTCGAGGTTAAAAATGCAATTTTTTTTCACATCAAGCCACTCTTACAACCACTAGGAGTACTCAATAAATATATTTTATCCATATAAAATCGCTTTCTATCAATACCTTTTCTATATAAGTTGATTGAAACAAAAATTCCATTTGTTAAGTACTCAAATGGTAGGCATATACAAAATTTGATTTTTCCTACATCTTTCATCTATAATTCTTTTTTTTAAACAATTAATGGCTTTTTGAAACTCTTGAGGAGTTCTAATAATATTTATATCATCAACATATACAGTAACTATCACAAACTTCAATCTAGTTCCTTTCATAAAAACACATAGGCAAATTGGATCATTTTTACAACTCTTATTCAAAAGATACAAATTGAAGCAATTATAGCACATGTGCCTAGATTGCATAATTCATATAAGGATTTACATAATCTTATTGAATAATTTTTCTAGGAAACTTTACATGCTTCGGATATGTTAAATCTTTCAAGGATTTTCATATAAATTTTTGTACCAATTAAGTAAGCGATATAAATCGACTATAACAACATCTATTAGACGTATTTCATGTTTTGCATGAATTGCCAGAATAACAAGATACCTAAAGGTAATTGCATCCACCATAGAAGAATATGTCTCTTAATAATCAATGTTGGATCTTTATGAAAATCTTTATGCAACAAGGCATGCTTTATATTGCACAATTTTACTTTTCTCATTTTGTTTTCACACAAATATCTATTTAGACCCATTTGGGCATTTGGAATACATGTCTAAAAAGTTCTTGTTTTCCAAATGAATTTATTTATTCTTGAACTGAACTTTCTATTTTGGCCAATCATCTCTATGTTGACATTTTTTGACAGATTAGGTTCAAGATCCTCGTCTTCATTCAAAACATTAGCTACTCTGTAATAAAGAAAATTTTGTCAATAATAATATCATTTTAATACCATCTCTTTTCAATAGAGACATTACTTTTCAAAATCTTTTCATTTTTATTAGATTTAGATACCTGATCCACTTTCAAGATTTTATAATTATATCTAGGGTCTCTTGTTAGACCATCTTGAATAGTTTCTCCTTTACTTTTACAAGAATTTTTATCTTTGGAACCAATTGGTCTACCACACTTTAAATGTAGTATACTGTCATTTGTACTGACAGGTTGTCCTCTTAGGACATCAATTTTAATTGAAGCATTTTCAATTGTATATAGGATTTGGTAATTCTTTTAGCATAATAAATGAATTTGATAGTTCATTTGCAATATTTTACAAATGAATTATCTTTTGAATTTGTAGTTCACATTATTTTGTATGAGGATCAAATTCTGACACTGATAATTCATTTTATTTATTTTTTTCTATCCAATTGCTTATCTTCTCCCCCTGATGTTGGAAAAACATTTTCACCAAAATGACGATGGGCAAAACGTTCTGTAAATAAGTTCTCTATTAATGGTTCAAGATATTTAATTATAAAGAAGGGCTCATATCCAACAAATATTCCCCTCCTTCTTTTACGACCCGTCTTTGTGTGTTGTGGTAGAGCAATTAGAACATATAATGTACAACGAAAAAAATTCTTAGATGAGAAATATTAAGCTTCTAACACCCTGAACAAAAAATAGTTGTAATGGGGAGAATTTTTAATAACTTTTTGGTCTGATGCTACAAGTGCTACATGCATAATAGCATGCCCCTATTCAGAAGTAAATTTTTTTTATTCTCATAAGTAATGGTCTATCAATTAATTGTAGGCATTTTGTGAACGATTATGCTAAACCATTTTGAATATGAACATATGCTACAGGATGTTTAATACTTATACCAATTGACATATAAAAATCATAAATGTATAAGATACAAATCTATCAACATTATAAGATGAATTTTTTGATTGCATAATTTGAAAATGTGCTCTTAATCGAATTATTTGAGCAAGTAATCCCACAAATGTCACGTTGCAAAATGATAATAAATACACATGTGACTATCTAGTAGAAGCATCTCTTAAAATTGTAAAATAATTAAATAGTCTTGATAACTCTATTACATCGAGTTATTTTGCCCACGAAATCCACAATATTTTGCTAGAATTTTCTAGTATTATTATATAGATTTGGAATTATTTGATGTTTTTATGTGTGCTAGACTAAGTACTTGTGTTTATGTGGTGTTACTTGAAGGTTAAAATAGATGAAATAGGGTGAACAAGTGTAGAAATCAAGAAGTCAAGGGAATTAAAGATTTGAAGAGTCCAAATCAAGAAGCCGGACTGCGATCTCAAGTTTAAAGGCACAGACATTCATACCCCAGTCCAAAAAAATCCAATTACATGTACAATTTGAGTCCTCAGACCGTGGTCTGAATTTTAGACCGTGTGATATCCACACTATCGTCCGAGTACCATTTTGCTATGTAATTTGAACTAATTTTGGCTAATTTGTATAGAAAGGTTTTATATTTATAGTCTAGAATAGTATGCCAAGTTTATTAAGTGGAATTAATTAGTAATAGTTAATAATTTAGTCAGAAAGCTTTCTACTTTTAGCTTTAGAGAGAGAAGATATTAGTCTTTCTTTTAGTTTACTATCAAGCAATTTCTTGCTTTCGAATTTCTTGCCTATAATTCTTGAAATTTACTTGCTTTCCTGCTTTAATTTACTAGACTTTTTGTTTGCTTTGATCTAGTATAAAAAGTTATGTTTTTTAATCTCAATTGATTAGTGTTTATAATATGGATTGCAATTTCATGAGCATTTTGTGCTTGCTTGTTTTCTTGATTATGACTAGCTAAATTAGTTTGGATTGGCCAAAGAATTTAGCTCCCTATGAATGGTGGTTAAATTGCTTGGATAATGTGTGTTAAATTGCTTGGATAATGTGTAAGGTGGTGGACAGGTTAAGTATTTGTTGAGATTTATTGCTTGGGTTTGTGAAGGTGGCCAACTTTTTGAATCCATTCATGAATCAAAGGTAAAATATGGAAGTTGCATTTTAGATTTAGACCATTCAACATATAGATTAGATAAGAGAATTGTCTAGTAAAGATACTTTCTTCCTAGTTGGTTCAAGAGCTTCATGAGGTGAATTCCTTGTTAAAATCAATGGCTGTATATATACTTAGGTAGACCCGATTTTTGACTCTATTTGTAGACCTTGTGGTGTAGATTAAACCTTAGAGATCTATGACATCAGCGGATGTAAGAAAGATTCTTTAAGGTTTAATCCTGACCACAGGGTCTATAGGTGGGCCAAAGACCGGGTCTACCTAAGTATTTTCCAAAATCAATTAACCAAGGGGTTGGTTTATAATTGGGAAAGCCCTCAATTGAACCCCATTGACCTATTAGCCAAGCAAGTTGACCTAACTCCAGGAGGAACATTTTCAAGCCCAATCCCTTTCTCTTTATTTGAAAAAACCTTATTCCCACATTACTTGTGTGTTGTTCATTGATTTTGCTTGTATTTAGTTATTTACTTTACTTGCTTAGTTTTAGGGGAAAAAAAAAATTCTAAATTCACTCATTTTCATGGTCTAAATTGCAACTCACTCTTTAGTCTAGTAATTACTAAGCAAATCCTAGAGGGAATGACCCACACACCCTAACTACTACTGTACACATACAAGACTCTACAGTAGACGTAATCTGTATACATGTGAAAGTAGGTAGTTAAGTTAGTGTTCAAAAGGTAAATTTTTAGCTTGACACTTATATTGAGATAAATACCTCAAAAAGTTTCTGGCTCCGTTTATGGGGATTGGACCTTTTGGCAATATTAAGTGCTTTGGAATGGTTGTCAATTTTAACCTTTTTTGTACCCTTTTTTTTAATTGTGTTTCTAGTTGTTTTTCTTGTTTGATATTTGAAATTTTACTGTTGTATTTTATTATCTATCGTTGGTACGTTTGATGTGTTTTTGGTTGTTGCCTTGGTAGTGAATGATTGGTGAAGACGATGACATATTGTCTCTTTACTAGGAGATTTAGAAAACCTTGAAAAGAACTCGAAAGGCAGTAATAGTATGGTTCAGTAGACCATGAAACTTTTAGTGGGCAGATCTTACACAACTCAACATGTTCATAGAGAGGGAATCAATTATATGATTTTCTTGAAAATATAGGTTATAATGATCATTATAATTTCATGTTTATGATAGTAGTTATTTTCCTCGATAGCTACAGGAATAGCTAGACTAGATAGAATGCAATGTTTTAATATTTGGGTTCATTCAAACCCTAAGTTATATTCTTTGTTGGAAAGGTTTTGGCCTATTCCCCTGATAACTCTAGTAAATAGAGTTATTTTACCTCTAAAAACCATGAAATCTCAATTAGGTTAGTCCCATATAAGGTGCTTTCATGTGTTTTTTTGTTGAATTTCATGTTTAGTAGTAGTATTAGTTGTGTTAGAGTAATATTAGGTCTTTTGTAGTATTTATGTGCCTCAATTAGGTTAGTCCCATATAAGGTGTTTTCATATGTTTTTTGTTGAATTTCATGTTTATTAGTTGTATTAGTTGTGTTAGAGTAATATTAGCCTTTTGGTAGTATTTATGTGCATATTGGTGAGTAAATAATATTTATTGTGTTATGGTGTTTAATTGCAGGGATAACTTGCAATTGGAATAGTGACTTGAAGAATTGAACAAGTTAATATAGCATTGACGCTATAATTGGAAGGAAAATGGAAGAATAAGTCCAAGACTGCTGAGGTTCCACACCGCCGTGTCAAATTCCAAGGCATGAAGACCACACTGCGGTATCAAGGCCATTCAAGACTTCAAGCTTTTGCCACCGCGGTTCCAAATTCCAAGGCACAATATTTCTCACTATGGTGCTAATTGTTTGAAACCCTAGTCAACTCAAGCTCCATACCATAGTGTTAAATTCGAAGGAGATGAAATCGACCATGATCCGAAAAGATTCTCAGACAAAGGGAATTTTGGCCACTTTTGAAAATGATACGAAAATTCAAATAACGGTAAATTGTACACCTACAAACACATAGTAGAATATGCTAGAGTTTTAGTTTTAGATAAACTAGATAAGGTTCCCTTAAGTGCAGAAGAACTTCTCCTTATATCGTAAAATTGTAGCATTTTACTTCTTTTTCAAATTTTCAGCACCTTTGTCTTTGAAATTACTCTCTTTAGTTAATGCTCGGTAATCTTAGAATCCCCTTTATAATTGTTGCTAGCCTTTCTATCAGTTTTTATTTAGTACAAGTATCTCCTATTTTTATGCTCATTTACATTTCTTGCATCACGACTAGTGTATTTATGTTGTTGTTGCTTTTAGTTCTGCTCTTAGTAATAGCTATAACTTGTCTTTATTTTTCTTTGTTTTGTGTTCTTTTAAGCATGTGTAGCTAAACTACTAGGGCATTGAGCTATGTAAATTATGAACTTTATACTTGTGTGGATGATTCCAAGTGGGTAGACTAGTAAATGGTGGATTTTTGAGTTGCAGTAAATGATTTGGGATGATTAGTGAGAGGTAAAGGATCCTTCTTTGAACCATATTTATGAGGCTAACACAACATACGAGCATTGAGTGTTGATTTTATATGGGTTTACTAATTGGTTAGTTGGTTAATAGTTGGAATATGATGCTAACTTCCTTAATTAATTCCTTAAGCTCTATGTAGAAAACTAGATTAGAACCTTGGACTCAGTTGGGCCAAGGGATTGGTTAGTAGTTGGGAGGAAAATCTCAATTGTACCCATTGAATGAAAATTCACTGGATGATCCCACCTAGTAAAGCAATCATAACCATAACCTAATCCCTTTTATTTACTTGATTAAATTCACTTGTTAATTTAGTTGTCTATTTATCATTTCTCTTATTTACTTATTATCTTAGTTTAATTACAGTTTAATTTGGTTTTCTAGATAGTGCTTTTAACCTAGAAATCCTTGTAATTGCCATTCTATCTTTGTAGGAATGATACCCTTACCACTACCTACTAATCTATCCCATATACATGTGGGTGTGCGGATTGTGGTCTAAGTTAATTAGGTGGTTTTATTACTTGATAGTTGGCAATTGAAATTAAAGACTTAGATTACACCACATCAAGTTTTTGGTGTCGTTGCTTGGAATGGGAAATGGCAATATTAGATGTAATAGGATTGTGCTAATCTAAACTTTTTTATTTGTTTTAGTAGTTAAATCAATTTATTGCTTTAATAGTGTTGAATCAATTCCTCTTGTTAGTCTATTCAAGATGAGTTGGAAAGCTAAGAGAGAGAGCTACAACTTTCATGCTTTACACTTTTCCAAATTCCAAAAGCATCAAGGTCAAAATCAAAGCCAAAGGTGAAGTTAAGTGTTAAGGCCCAGTGCACATGTGCCCAAATTAGGCAGAGCATGTGCGCTGTATCCAGAAGGGAAATTTTCAGCACTGCCTAAAGCGCACATGCACCCAAAACAGGCAGAGCATGTGTGCCCGAAATAGTGAAGTTACGTGATTTTTGATTTTCGGCAGATGTCTTCGCTCGGTTGGACTCATTTTCATAGGATTTCACGTTCTTATCTTTAGACAATGATTGTAGCCTAGTATGCATTATAAATACCCAATGTAGGGTGAGACCACAAGTCGACACTTTTATTTTCTCGTTTGGCTAGGATTTTTCAGTTGATAAAATTCTTGTTTATTCTTCTATGGCACTTAGTTCTTAAACCCTTGTTTTCTTGGTCGAGAGAATTGAAGCCACGATCAATTCTACTATGTTGTGAGACTTTTTATTCTTGAATTTATTCACTTTTATATTGATTATTTTTCTGTCATTAATTTTGTGATTGTTTTTTTATCTTGTTATTGCTATAGATTAATTAAGTTATTAGAATTAATCAACTAGATTGTTTTAACCACATGTGCCTAATTCAATTTATGAAGCAACTAACTTTGTTAATTGCTCTCTTAGTATTATTGAATTTAGGGAAAATAATCAACTAATTGGCATAACCGCGTGTGTTTATGTTTAATTAGTCTAATTGTTCTTATTGATTTTAATGCTTCTATTAATTAATCTTTGGCGTGTGTTTGGGTTAAATTAATAGTTAGGGTTCATTGGATCGCATGTTGAAAATTAGCCAACTTTAGAAAGAAACAAGAATTAACTTTGAATTGGAATTCGGGTTAATTCTTCAATTAGAGCTTGATCTTGAAATTGAATTATCTTCGGTGTCAGTTAGGATCAACTAGTAAAATTGTCATGGTGGATATGACCAAAACCAAGATTCTTCTTGAATTGAAATCCCTCTAGTTTACTTTATTGTTTTAGTTTTTAGTAAAAAGCATTCAAAACCCCCTTTCTTTTTGGGCACAAGAATAAACTCCATTCTCTGTGGGATGACTTGGACTCGCCACTACTACATTATTACTGAGAATTGTTTAATTTGGGGTGCCTACGATAGCACTGGCCAATGAACTTTGAGAAAGTGGATACATTCAAATTCAATGGGGTTCACCCGGATTATGTGAGGATGAGGGCATTTCCATTGTCATTGCATGATAGAGCTAAGTATTGGTTGCAAAGCCATGATGGACCTTCACAACATGGAACAACCTAAGCACAAGAGTTTCTAGCCTAATAATTTCCATCTTTGAGGACGGCATGATTGAGAAGTGAGATCACTTCTTTCAAACAAGATACCAAGAAAGGTATAGGTGAAGCATGGGAAATTTATAGGGAATCCAGCCTTAAACTTCGTCGATGTTCACACCATGCCATCCCATTTTGGCTTCAAATCCAAACTTTCGTTAATGGTCTTTACCAAGATACCAAATCCATAGTGGATGCATAGGCTGGTGGATCTTTATCCTTCAAAATGCCAAAAGAAGTCGAAAGATTGTTGAATACCATGGAATCGAAACTATTATAATGTGGACTAACCATGCCTCCTATTGCGCAACCAAAACCTTCGAACCCACCTCAAGGCCAACGAGCAGTTTTACAACTTGATCATCATGATGCATTATTGGCCCAAAATAGCATGATGACAAACATGATGGCCAACCTTGCAAGGGCATTGGAGAACATTAGGAAGGTGAATGTGCGTATCACTTCAACCTCAAATACCATTGGTGTGTGATTTTTGTATGGGTACTCACCCGAATAGAAAATGTTCAAGTGATGGAATACCCATGAGTAATGACCAAGCAAACTGTGTGGGCAACCACGTCTCATTATCTAAAACACAACCAAATAATATTATGGAAATGTTTATAACCCATCTTGGAGGAACCAACCTAAATTCTCATGAAGTGGCTAATCATCTCAAAATGCCAACCAACCCACTTACAACAATCAAGCCTCTTTATTTAGACCATACTAATCACTTCACCAAAGACCTTTCCAATCTAATTACCAAAATTCCCAAGCTAGTGCCTCTTGTCAACCACCTTAAAAACAATAATCCTTGATGAGTGGTCCATCTCTTCAAAGAGACACGAAGGATGTATATGCTCAACTTGCAAAAATAAGAAAGGAACTTGAAGCGGTAAGAAGGGAAAATGAGGTAGTGTAAGAGGGAGAATGAAGCACTTAGGAGACACCACGATGTATTTTACGAAATCAAGGTGCCTCTATAAGGAATTTGGAGACATAATTTGGATAAGTGGCTGGATAAGTTGCTGGATAAGTGTCCGAAAGACCTAGTGGTTCACTTCCAAGCGATACAAACCCAAGGGACTAAAATCCAAGAAACCACCACACTCTCAACCTGCACATGAACATGTTCAAGCTATCATGCTTAGGATTGGTAAAAGATTGGATGATAACGTTAGGGTTGATTCAACTTTGATAGATAAGAAGGGTGTAAAGGCATTGAATGATGATGATGGTCCAATTGAGGGAGTGAAAGGGAAGTCTTCAAAGGGCAAGGGCAAGATGCTCATGAGCCTACTAAATCCTTTAAGGATAATGAAAGCAAGGATCCGCTGATGGAATTAACCAAGACAGTTAAGGTTCTATTCCTGCAAAGGTTAAAGAGTGACGAGAAGGCTAAAAACTTCAAGAAATTGCTAGAATTGTTCCAAAAGATTAAGATCAACATTCCTTTTATGGAAGCCCTATAAAATTTGCCAAGTTATGCCAAATTCATGAAGCAAGTCCTCTTTTCAAAGAGGAAACTCCATGGAGATGAAATCCTTTATCTAACAGAGGGATGTAGCGCATTGATCACAAGAAAGCTACCTACAAAAGCTATGCCTTATTACTACTCTTTAATGGCTTAATTCGGAGAAATAACATGGGTGCATGCCGAAATCCCATACTTGCCATATTATTAAATGCAAAATTATTTATTATTTATTTATTTATTTATTTAGATTTTATTTTGCAAATCCTTAAACCAAGAAAGATGAGAAAAATGTACCTAAGATTAATATCTAATACCAATTATTTGTAAATTAGAATAACATTATCTATGGAAGCACACAAAATGTCCTAAATTTCTTTTATTCTATTTAAACCAATTTTTTCAGAAGATAAATCTACCAACAAAGTTATATTTATGATTTGTTCAAAAATAATATTTCAAATGAATTTCATCCAAAATATTAGTCCCTATTTTTGAAAATGGTAATACCAACCTTTTGAAATTCTTATGTTGTGAAAGAACCACTGACACACACTTAAGTACATGAAATGTCCAATTCAAATAGTTCAATCATATAATATTGCAAGTCAAATATCATCATTGAGTACCAATTTGATCAATTTGCCAACCAAGGCCCTCATGAAACACACTTATACGAACATAAAATGACCATCTCAACACAAAAACAAACACCCTCAAGCTTGACCCTTTTATTCATTTGATGAGTAAAACTCATCCAACCCCTCATCCAAAATTCAAACAACAGAATATGTAGCAACTATCCTAAAAATGAGAACAACTAGATTACAAGAAAATCTTAACAAAACAAACATTATTAAATGATATCACTAAGAACACATCAAGCTATGCCATGTAATCATTGAAATAAGCTCATAAACGTCAATTCTAACATTCAAGTGTCAACAAAAATTTACATGGCATCAGCTTAATGACCTTAGCCACTGTCACATCTCAAACAAGTAAATCAATTAAGAATGCAACAAGCACAAACCAATCATTTATCCACAAAGTTCAAAATGATCAAATTCAAATCAAGCATCAAGAAAAGTCACTTGGAATCAGCCTAAAGCCCTTGGCCAATCTACTCCAAAATAAAGAGAATAGCCAAAGTCCAAATGTCTATAAACCATAAGAGAAACATGATAAGGTACTAAAATACCAAAGTACTAAAGTAATGAAAAGGAATAAAAGTCTTCAAATTTTCTCAAAGTCGACAAACAATGAATTGTTGAGAGGTGATGTCTTCCCCAATGGCCTTGAAATCTGTCACTCGTCATCATCTCTGCGTTGCTCCATCTCTTCATGATCATTTTCTACTCTACTATGTTGGCTCTCCTTAAAGTCCTCATCAAGTGCTCCACTAGTGCCACTAGCCTGTTGTGCTGCACCTTATTGTGTTAGTATTGCTGGTGGTATGTAGTAGGACTGTCCACGAGGTAGGCCATAATGCCAAAGTAGAGGCTGTGGTGGTTGTACCCAAGTATTGAATAATGTGGTCGTTAGAGCTTTTGCTATAATAGCCAAATTGTTATGCATCACCATTTGACTATGTGTTCAATATCCTTGCAATTCACTGCATTCCTCTTCAGTGACTGGTGTATTGCAGATATATCTTAACGGAAAAGGAATAGTATATGATGATCTTGGAAATGGAAGTGAAGGCATTTGGCCTTTTCCAGGGTAATGTTTCTTATATTCCTTGACCATCTTGTGCACATAAACCCAATTGATTCTACCTCTCTGATGTGTCATAGGTTTGTCGGTATCATATAGGCATCTTGCAGCAATACAAAGATGAGTGATCAAACTAAGTGCATAAAAAATAGGTCTCTCGAACCTCCCACTATCAAGGAATCCCTGTCTAATCAAAATGCCCACATCCAATGGCATCCCTATCAATATAGCATAGACCAATAACACTTTATCCCTTTGAATATAACTCAAAGAATTTGAATCCAAAATTCAATAACTGATGAAATAAATTTGCCGTGAAGGATAAACCATGATGAGAAAATTTCAACTTCACCGTCTTTGAAGTATTGAACACCTTATTAGCATCAACATCAGACAAAATTTTTAATTTCATTCATATTTTTGTCCTTACTGTGCACAAGAGTATGATATTCAACAGATGGAACATGAAGGTACATTAAAATAGGCATTAATCGCATTGGCACTAAAATCAACCAATACCCCATGACTCATACTTTACCATTCTCCAAATCACACATATTACAGTGAAACTCCTTGAATAACTTGGTATACACTGGCTCAACTGCCCTACCAAATGGCTTCCAATGTCTTGACTTAATATGCGTCTCTATATCCTTTCTCGCATCCTCATAATCTTCCCAGTGCATGGAAAAATCAAAACCCTCATCTCTTGTGACCTCATGCTTTTCATTGACCTTAAACAAAGCATGATCACGCTCACTCGAAAATTGAGGTTCCACCTACGGTTCATTTGCCCCACTCGACTTACTAATCTCACCTACACGACTTGAACCTTTCCCCGCCTTTCTATTTCTTGGATTCTCTCATATACTCCTCTTCATCCTTTCTTACCACGTACCATAAACTCCCCTCGTCATTGTTACAAACAAATTCAACACAAATAGCAATACACAATGCTTATGTCACAACTCAATTCAAAAACAATTTACTGCAAAAACAATCCAGCAAAATTCCTTAATTTAAGAAATTTCCAAGACCAATTGACAACAATCTACCAAAACAAATATGTCCAAGTAATGCGCAACCAAATTTACAAAAATATCACCAAAAATTCGCACCATGAAAATATCCACAATTCACCCACAAATTATTAAAAATTACAAACAATCAATTGTCAAAAATCACCTTAACAATCCAACCAAAATAATCCACAAATAATGTTCTTAAGAGCTTAAGAACATGAGAATTTGAAGATATTATCTGTTTAATTTGAAGAAAAACCCTTTTGATTGGTTGAAGAATACTCCTTCGAAGCTTGAAAATTCTCCCTGGAAAAGCCCCAAATTGTGGATGATTGAGATGATTTTGTAGGGGTGGATTATATGTGTTTGTGTAAGAATTAGTGGATGAAGAATTGAAAAGAAGAGTGTGTGGCTAAGGTTTGAAATTGGGAGAAAATTTGAAGAAGGAGAAGGGAAAGAAGAAGTCGTTTATAACTTGATTATGCCAGTTTTGATATTACAACATCAAAATTTGATGTCGTGATATTGAACTAAAATGGAATGTTAAAAAGCACTTCGATGTCGAGACATAGATACTTGATGTCGCAACATCAAATGAAAAATATGCATCTCACGTGTTTAATATTGCGACATTGAGATTGACATAAAAAATAGCCTTTGCTGAAGTTCGCATTTGATGTCCCGATATCAAATCTAATGTCTCGACATCGACCAAAAGACCAAAATGCCCTTAAAAAGATTGTGTTTTATGTCGTGACATTAGAGACCCTGTTCCGACAAAAATAAAATTTTCAACACTTACAAAAAATTTTCCTTCTTCTCCACTTCTCTTCAAGTCCATCCACCACCTACACATATTAAAAACATAAGTTTAGAAGAGCATTCTCATACATTATTTAGCACCATTTATTCAAATCAAAATCAATTATTTTACAAACTAAAATTTAGCTAAAAACAACCAAAATTAATTTCAAGCTAAATCAAAATTAACAAGAAAGAATACTAAAGTTAAGCAAATTAAAGGACTTAAAAAGCTTGGGTTGCCTTCCAAGAAATACTCTTTTATAGTCACTAGCTTGACTTTGGCATTGGTCGACCAATTCAAGCCTTTAAAGGTGGTCGGTCACCATTTTCCTTTTGGTTTCTATGGGAAAAGGTTGACACCATTTTTCTCAACTATTAATGCTTGATTCCCATTTCTCAATTGAACATTTCCTTCTTTCCATGCTTTCACCAAGGCTAGTGCACCAATTATCACATCCAATTGCTTTTCCAAACATTTTCTCTTCTTTTTATGACTTTTCAACTTTTTGCAATAAAAATTTTTCCAATCCCTTGCGCAAGTCTCTTGATCCTTTGTCACACTACACCCACCATCAGGTGGTTTTTCCTTCAATTCAATTTTTGAATTTTCTTTTGCTTCAACCATCTCTTTGAGTGATTTCATACCATTGTCCTTGAAAAGCTCTTCAGTTGAGACCTACCAATAAGAGAATCAAGAGAACGATTTGCACAATTTTCCTAAAAAATTGGGACATTATCATTATAATCAAAAACATCAATTTCAACCAATTTATTTTCAACTTGTAAAGTCAACTTTCCTTTATTAATATCGATCAATGTATGTGTGGTTGACAAGAAAGGCCTCCCCAATATCAATGAAATTTCACTTTCTTCTCCGGTATCTAATACCAAGAAATCAACTTGGAAAACCAATTTATCCATTTGAATGGGCACGTTCTCTAACAAGCCATATGATTCTTTTTTGGGCAAATATGCCAATTAAAGGGTGATTCTAGCTGTTTAGCATTAGTAATTCCCAACTTGTCATAAATAGCTTTAGGCATAAAATTAATGCTCCCTTCCAAATCACAAAGTGAACGATGCAATATTTGATCTCCAATATTCACCGGTATGGAGAAGCAACTGGGATCCTTGAGTTTAGGGGAAAACCTTTGTTGAACAATGGCACTACATTTGGCATTACACATCAGGACATACTTTCTTATCATCATCCCATTTCTACTTTTTAGCCAAAAGATCCTTCATAAAACGAGTATATTTGGGCATCTTGGTGAGAACATCAACCAAAGGAATGTTAACATTAAAATTTTCAAACATATCGAGGAATTGTGGAATTATTTCTTTCTTTACTCTTTTCATGGATCAATAAGCTTTTGAAGAAATGGCACTTCCAAGGTATCCAATTTCAAAGGTTCTTCTATTTCTTTTTCTTTATCACCTTGATTTCATCCTCTTTTTTTTTCTTTTCATTACACAAACAACTTCAGTCTTCTCCTCAATCATCTTGGATTTTTGGTTCTCATATTCTCTGTCAACCTTTTTCTTATCATTACGCACAACCAACTCTTTTCCATTCCTTAAGGATATAGCATTGCATTGCTTCTTTGGATTTAGAATGGTATCACTAGGAAAGGCCCCTATAGGTCTTTCATTTTGTTGCCTAGCCAATTGTCCTAACTGAACTTCCAAATGTGATCCATTCCTTTTCATGGATCTCAAATTTTCATACTCCCTCCTTTGGTGTTCATTTCCCTTCTTTGATTCTCCAATTATCTCTTTTGATTTTCAATTTCTCTTCTTTGACTCTCATTTTTCCTTCTCAAATTATCACACTGCATTTGGAAATCTTCACCCCTCCATGAAAATTTTGTTTGTAGTTTAGTGGTAGAGGAGGGTTGTGTTGTGGGAATTGAGGTCTTGTATGGTTAGGGCAAGGAGGATTGGATTGGGATTCATAAGAATTAATTAGAAAATTTCTTTGGTGAACAATGAAAAGGCCTAGAAGAAGAAGTTGTGGCTTGATTTACAAAATTTTGTGGAGGAGGGTTGGGTTGATAAGGAGGATTTTGTTGGTTACTTCGATTGCACCAAGAGAAGTTTGGATAGCTCTTCCATGAAGGGATGTAAGTATTTCCAAAAGCTCCTTGAGGATTCCTTGAAGATAAAGGTTGATTAGATACATATTTAATTTGTTCACTTGTACCAAAAGGACCCTCACATTGCCCATTTGAGTGCTCACCACCTCAAAAGTCACAAATAAGGGTTGGTTGAGATGAAGAGGCCATGGTGTTCAGACTATTTGCTCTTTCCAAATTATCCAACACTCTTGTAACATTATTCATAACATTCATAAACATGCCTTGTTGAGAAAATAAATCATCATTCAAATTCAATTTCAAAACTCCTTCATGTTGAGCATTAGCTTGTTTGGCTTGTTGAGTCACCAGTTGAGTCATCGGACCATGATAGTAATAGTTTGAGGCCATCCTATTTAGCAACTCTTGAGTTTCTTTCGGTGTTTTGAAAGAAAGAGAGCCATCAACAGATGTATCAACATAGACTTCGTTTCTTGTGCCAACCCATTATAGAAGGTTTGGATTTGTAACCAAAATGGGATGGCATGATAGGGGCATTTTCTTAAAAACTCTTTAAAGAGTTCCCGAGCCTCGCTCAAACTTTCACCAACATCTTGTTTGAAAACATATAATAATAGAGATGTGATCTTATTGCGAAGTTTGGCGGTCGTTGAAGGAGGAAAATTCTTCACGAAGAACTCTTGTGCCAATTGGTTCCAAGTTGTAATGTCCTTTGAGCATGTGCTTGAAGCCACGCCTTCATTTTATCTCTCTATGAAAAAGGAAAGACTCTTATACGCACACCAATCAGATGGACTTCATTGAAATTAAATGTGTCCAATACTTCTTCAAAATTCATTAAATACATGTATGGGTCTTCATTAGGACTACCTTCGAACATGGTATGTGTTTGCAATATTTGTATCAAGGCGGGCTTTATCTCAAAATTAGTTGCTCGTACGAGCATGCGTGCAATACTTGAATTGACCCTGTCAAAGTTTGGCATCTCATATTCTCTCAAAGAACACCCATTGATATTCACATCGTTTTTATTACTAAAGCCACCAGTTCCATTATTTCCCTTGACTTCCTCTTGTTCTTCATTCTCATTGTTCACATTAGTTTGATTTTGATTAGGATGAGATGCCATTTCAATTCTCTCTAACTTCAATACAACCCTTTTGTGCTATCGGATTTCCCTTGATTCCTTCTCTTTTTCGTAATCCAAGCAAATCAAAGGCCCTTTATCTCTTTTTACCATGCATTACAAAAGATAATCAAACAATTAATCACAAGTGCTAATTCACTAAACCAACAAAAATCATCAACATAAACAAGTAACACTACTAAAGAAAAACCAAAATTAATATCTAAAACAATAAAAAATGCCTAATCTATATGACCCATATAGCGCTAAATATTGGCAAAAACTGAGGAACCCAGCAACGGTGCCAAAACTTTGTTGTGTTCCCAAGGTAGAATTCTATTCAAATCAAACAGTTAATAAATAACATCACAAAATCACTATACCCTGCCTATACTTCTGTAAGTATACGAAGTTAGTAGTAATATAGGATGAATGAATACCATTCCCACAAAGATTGTCGATTATTGGGTACCGAGATTTACAAATCTTTGTATAGTTAGGCAAATCATGTAGGAATAGGAAGGAAGTAATCTACTCTACTCATAGCCATGATCCAAATATACAAATAAAATCTAGTTTTAAATTTATCTATCTACTAAACAAGTAACGAAAGTAAGTAGACTACTAGATTAAGAGACTAATAACCTAATGAAAGCATGTAAATGAAAGTAAGTAAAATTACTTCTAAATTAACTAGACTAAGACTAAACTAGAATTGAAAGACAAGTAGTCCTAAATTGATCAAGGAAAGCAATTAAAAAGTATGGAAACCAAATAAACTCCATTTTCTACTAATTTAGTCATAGTAAAATTTGCCAATAAAACTAAGTTTAAACTAAATATTTTTGGATTTTTAGATTGATAAAAGAAATCCCCACTAGAACTTAGCTAGAAATTAAAGCAAAGAAATGAAAATTTTAACTAGAAAACACTAAATTATCAAGAACCCTAATTACTCTAAAAGAAAACTTGAAATGAAAACAACTAGAATTTTAAGAAATTTAACTAGAAAGCAAAAGTAAAAATTATATCTACTTGTAGCTAAAGATTAACCCACTAAGACTATCTAATCAAAATTTAAACTTGCAATGAATTAAAAACAAGATCCAAAGAGAAATTAAAGGAGAACTTGTATTAAACTAAAACTTGAAAGCCAAATTGTTCTAATCTACTCTAATCTAGAATTACACACTACACTACCTACTATGTGTACTTTCACTAACTATTGCCTACTATATATGTTAAGTGTTTTACAAGTCAAGAAAAAAATTTGACAGCAAAAAATTATAAAAATGCCATACAATATAAGTCAGACGTGTCTGGATATCACGCTATCGATATTTAGTGTTGTGACATCGGGTTGAAAATTACTAATTGAATCTTTGCATAGATTTCATGACATCAAAATTCCATGTTGCGACATCGAGCCTGTTTCAGCTCAAGTCTTCAATTCTACATTAATTTGGCCCTCGAACTTTTGTAATCTTGACTTCCATATTTTGTTTCCTAACCTGCAAACATTCACTTAACTAAATTAACTAAAATTGATTAACAATTCATGATATTTACAAGAAATACAAATGTAAATACTAAATACAACTAATTAAATTAAAATACTTAATTCGACACCAAAATTCAAGATTAAACTAATAAAATGCCATAATTTAGAAGTAATTTTGTGACTTCTTTACTAACTAATAACTCTAGTTTAGAGTTATTAGTTAGTAAAGAAGTCATAAAATTACTTGATGCCAATATTATCTACCTGATTAGTGATAGCGAATAGGTTAGTCTAATCCAAGTCGTCCCAAAGAAAGGTGGTATTTCCATAATGCTTATTGACACAAACAAGTTTTTTCTTTGTAGATTGGTCACAAAACAGAGAATGTGCATAGACTATAGGAAGTTTAATGAGACCTCCCAAAAAAATCATTTCCCACTACTCTTCATAAATCAGATTTTAAAGAGGTTGGCAGGGTTTGCCTATTATTGTTTTTTTGATGGCTATTCCTGGTATTCCCATAATAGCCATATACTTAGAGGATCAATAGAAACTATATTCACATTCTTTTGCAAGACATTTGCATATAAGGATGCCTTTCGGGTTATGTAATACCTGAAGTACATTTCAAAGGTTTAGGTTTGCCATGTTTCATGACATGGTTGAGAAATGCATTGAAGTGTTTATGGATGAATTTAGTGTGTTCTACACTTCCTTTGATTATTGCTTATGTAACTTGTCAAATATGTTGTGTCGATCTGAAGAGACCAATTTGGCTCTCGATTGGGAAAAGTGCCATTTCATGGTACAAGAAGGCATTGTGTTGGGATATAGGTTATCATCAATAGGAATATAGGTAGATAGGTTATAGGTAGAAGTCATTGAAAAATTGCCACTACCTACTAACTTTAGGGGAATAAGGATTTTTCTTGGGCATGTGAGTTTTTACTATAGATTTATTAAAAATTTTCCCATATTGCTTGACCTCTTTGTTCCTTGTTGCAAAAGCTTTGTTTGTTTGTTCTTTGATAATACTTGTTTGAAGTCCTTCAATGAGTTGAAGCCTGGTCTTGTTGGCGTACCAATACTTGTTGCTCCAAGTTGGTCATTACCCTTTGAGTTGATGTGCGATGCTAGTGCTTATTCCATAGGGGAGGTTTTATGTCAAGAGGATAACAAGATTTTGCAGGTCATTTAATATGCAAGTAGGACTTTAAATGAAGCCCAAATGTGTTACTCAACAACTAAAAAGAATTACTTTCTATAGTATTTGCATTTGACAAATGTCGTTCATATTTCATTGGGTTTGAGATTGTTGTCCATACTGATCATTCTGCCTTAAAGTATTTGGTTTCAAAGCAAGATGCTAAACCTAGATTACTAAGGTGGATACTTCTCTATAGGAGTTCAATTAGAAGTTCTGGACAAAAAAGGAAGCAAAAATAGGGTTACGGATCACCTTTCAAGAATTGAACAATCAAAACTTGTAGGTCAAGAAGGAATTCCCATTCAAGAAGAATATCCATGTGTATAAGAGACAGCCTAGAGAAATTGTTAGTTTTTAAGAAAACTCACCCATGGTATGAAGACTAGGTGAATTATCTAGTTACAAAGATGGTACCAAGATCTTTGAACTTGAGCCAAAGGAGAAATTTTTTCTCTAAGGTGAAACATTACTACTGGGGTGAACTCTATCTCTTTTGGCGATGTAACAACCAAGTCCACAGAAGATGCAATGTGGAGGAATAGGTAGAAAATGTCTTGGTACATTGCTATTATTCCCCTGTTGGAGGTCATTATGAAGATCAAAGGACTGCATCAAAAGTCTTACAAAGCGGGTTCTATTGACTACATGTCTTCAAGGATTCAAGGAGTTTTGTGCTCAAGTAGGGCAAGTGCCAAAGAGTAGGCAATATCTAAAGAAAGCAAGAAATGCCTCTCAACAGGATTGTTAAACTAGAAGTCTTCGATGCTTGGGGCATAGCTTTCATGGGATCTTTCCAACATCCCACTCTAATAAGTACATCTTGGTTGCCATGGACTATCATATAGTAAGTCTTCAAATGAGTGGAAGCACTTGCTTTACCAACTAATGATGCTAAATGGTCACAAACTTCCTAAGCAAGTACATCTTCTCTCGCTTTGAAGTACCACACACAATCGTAAGAGATGGAGGGTCTCACTTCAAGAATGCTCAATTTGAGACTATGATGTCCAAGTATGGGGTGAAACACAAGATCTCATTGGCATATCACCCTCAAATTTCGAGCCAAGTAGAGGTGTCCAATAGGGAGTTGAAGAGGATCTTAGCAAAGACCATCAACAACTCAAGGAAGGATTGATTGCAAAAGCTAGATGATGCACATTGGGCATACTGCACTGCATTCAAGACCCCAATTAGAATGTCCCCATATTGAATGGTGTACAGAAAATCTTGTCATCTCCTGGTAGAATTAGAGCAATGAGCATATTAGGCAATCAAGAGGTTGAACATTGATTGGAAAGAAGTCGGTGAAAAGCAGTTCTTGGACTTGGAATGAATTTGATGAGTATAGACAGGCCTAGGAATTTTAGAACTCCATGATATACAAGGAAAGGACCAAGGCTTGGCACGACAAACAAAATTTGAGGAATAATTTCATTACCGGTAACCCTGTCTTGGTTTACAACTCAAGACTTAAATTGTTTCTCAAGAAACTTAAGTCAAGGTAGGAAGGTCTTTTCAAAATGATTCAAATGTTCCTATATGGAGCCAAAGAACTAAAGGGGGCCAATTCGAACTTTAAGGTTAACAAGCATATATTGAAGCTTTACCATGGAGGCCCAAAGGAGAAAAGGCGGGCATCTATCCTTTATGTTGATACCTAAGTTCCCCAAGCCATATTCAAGATAATGACTATAAACAAGTGCTTTTAGAGAGGCAACCCAAATTTTCTTTCCTTTATTTAGGCTTTAATTTGATTTTATGCTTATCAAGTTAATTAGGGTTGATTAGACAAAATTAGTGTTAATATAGTCAATTATTTATTTTTAAGTGTTTTTGACAGAATTACAAGTGAGAGTTACCCAATGTGCACTAAGAGGGTCAAGCAAAGGCAATCGTCAAGAACAAGAGGGAGCCCACAATCGCAAATTCCAAGGGTAAAGTTGTTTTAAATTGTGATCTTGGGCCGTAAGTTCAACTAATTTTCATAACGCAATCTTGCGTGTGAATTGTTGAAAAGAATTTTAGGGTTCTTTATTTGATTTGTTGGTTTGCAAGTTGATTGTTTGGATTAGTTGAATTGTGATATATTTTCTGGAGTATTTATTTGGTAAATTTTTGGATTGTTTTAGTGGCAAAAGATAAGGGAAAAGAAAAATTCGTAGCCATCACTTCTACAACCAAAAAGAGGCAAACCCTGTCAGGTGCTTAACCGGCTTTTTAGGGTGGTAATGGTAACAACAATTACAATGATTACTCATTTATTAATGCTAAAACAACTAAATTATTCCACAAAAATAGTAAATATGCCATCATCCAAGAAAGAGGTTTTGATTTGTCAAAAAGTTAGAATAATTATAAGGGTTTGAGGAAAGAGCCATCGGCCTTCTCTTGACACATCTAAGAAATTGGGGTGCTTTTAATGCCAATGTTCCCCCGGGATATGCCAATCTAGAGAAAGATTTCTATCACAATCACAATTTTCAAGGGTAAAGTTGTTTTAAATTGTGATCTTGGGCCGTACGTTCTCCTAATTTTCATAACGCGAATCTTGCGTGTGAATTGTTGAAAAGAATTTTAGGGTTCTTTATTTGATTTGTTGGTTTGCAAGTTTATTTTTTGGATTATTTGAATTGTGATATATTTGCTGGAGTATTTATTTGGTAAATTTTTGGATTGTTTTAGTGGCAAAAGATAAGTTCTAAAAGAAAAAGTCGTACCATTACACTTCTACAACCAAAAAGAGAAAAATACACATCAGGTGCTTAACCGGCTTGGAGGGGTGGTAATGGTAACAACAATTACAATGATTACTCATTTATTAATGCCAAAACAACTAATTTATTCAACAAAAATAGTAAATATGCCATCATCCAAGAAAGAGGTTTTGATTTGTCAAAAGTTAGGATAACTATGAGGGTTTGAGGAAAGAGATCGAAATTCAGTTGAGGGAACGAAGAAATTGGGGTGCTTTTAATGCCAATGTTCCCCCGGGATATGCCAATCTAGAGAAAGATTCTATCACAATCGCAATTTTCAAGGGTAAATTTGTTTTAAATTGTGATCTTGGGCCGTATGTTCTCCTAATTTTCATAACACGAATCTTGCGCGTGAATTGTTGAAAAGAATTTTAGGGTTCTTTATTTGATATGTTGGTTTGCAAGTTGATTGTTTGGATTATTTGAATTGTGATATATTTACTGGAGTATTTATTTGGTAAATTTTTGGATTGTTTTAGTGGCAAAAGACAAGGGAAAAGAAAAAGTCGTAGCCATCTCTTCTACAACCAAAAAGAGAAAAATGGGGTCAGGTGCTTAACCGGCTTGGAGGGTTGGTAATGGTAACAACAATTACAATGATTACTCATTTATTAATGCTAAAACAACTAAATACACTATTCAACAAAAATAGTAAATATGCCATCATCCAAGAAAGAGGTTTTGATTTGTCAAAAAGTTAGGATAATTATGGGGTTTGAGGAAAGAGACCGAAATTCATTGAGGGAATGAAGAAATTGGGGTCCTTTTAATGCCAATGATCCCCCGGGAAACTCCCTATCTGGAGAACTCTACTTCTGTCAATCAACTTGCAATTTTCAAGGGTAAAGTTGTTTTAAATTGTTTTCTTGGGCCGTAAGTTCTCCTAATTTTTATAACGCATTCTATATGTGTATAAGAGACAGGCCCAAGATCACAATTTAAAACAAATTACAATGATTACTCATTTATTAATGCTAAAACAACTAAATTATTCAACAAAAATAGTAAATATGAGATCAGATCAAGAAAGAGGTTTTGATTTCCCGAAAAGGGAAAATTGGGGTTTGAGGAAAGAGATCGAAATTCAGTTGAGGGAACGAAGAAATTGGGGTGCTTCTATTGCCCATGTTCCCCATATGCCAATCTAGAGAAAGAGTTCTAACAATTCAATTTTCAAGGGTAGATTTGCATTAAATTGTGAACTTGGGCCGTAAGTTCTCCTAATTTTTATAACGCGATCTTGAAAATTGCGATTGTGAACAGAATTTTTGGGTTCTTTATAGATTTCTTTCCTCAAAATTTGATCTCTTTGCTCACACCAACAAATAAAATCTGTCTCTTATACACATCTAGATGTGTATAAGAGACAGTTTTGGATTGTTTTAGTGGCAGAAGATTGGGAAAAGAAAAAGTCTTTCCATTACTTCTACACATCACAATGAACAAAAGAAAAAGCACCGTCAGGTGCTTAAAACGGCTTGGAGGGATGGTAATGGTAACAAAAATTAAAATGATTACTCATTTATTAATGCTAAAACAACTAAATTATTCAACAAAAATAGTAAATATGCCATCATCCAAGAAAGAGGTTTTGATTTGTCAAAAAGTTAGGATAATGATGAGGGTTTGAGGAAAGAGATCGAAATTCAGTTGAGGGAACGAAGAAATTGGGGTGCTTTTAATGCCAATGTTCCCCCGGGATATGCCAATCTAGAGAAAGATTTCTATCACAATCGCAATTTTCAAGAGTAAATTTGTTTTAAATTGTGATCTTGGGCCGTAAGTTCTCCTAATTTTCATAACGCGAACTTGCGTGTGAATTGTTGATCTAGATGTGTATAAGAGACAGATTAGCATATGCAAGGGGAACATTATGCATTAAAAGAATTGTGATATATTTGCTGCAACAACTGAATTTAAGAAAAAGTCGTAGCCATCATTCTACAACCAAAAAGAGAAAAATGGGGCCAGGTGCTTAACCGGCTTGGAGGGTTGGTAATGGTAACAACAATTACAATGATTACTCATTTATTAATGAGTAAAACAACTAAATTATTGTGGAATAATAGTAAATATGCCATCATCCAAGAAGGAGGTTTTGATTTGTCAAAATTAGGATAATTATGAGGGTTTGAGGAAAGAGACCAAAATTCAGTTGAGGGAATGAAGAAATTGGGGTCCTTTTAATGCCAATGTTCCCCCGGGATATGCCAATCTAGAGAAAGAGTTCTATCACAATCGTAATTTTCAAGGGTAAAGTTGTTTTAAATTGTGATCTTGGGCCGTAAGTTCTCCTAATTTTTATAACGCGAATCTTGCGCGTGAATTGTTGAAAAGAATTTTAGGGTTCTTTATTTGATATGTTGGTTTGCAAGTTGATTGTTTGGATTATTTGAATTGTGATATATTTACTGGAGTATACTTATTTGGTAAATTTTTGGATTGTTTTAGTGGCAAAAGACAAGGGAAAAGAAAAATCGTAGCCATCTCTTCTACTAACAACTTGACAAATCATGGGGTCAGTGCTTAACCGGCTTGGAGGGTTGGTAATGGTAACAACAATTACAATGATTACTCATTTATTAATGCTAAAACAACTAAATTATTCAACAAAAATAGTAAATATGCCATCATCCAAGAAAGAGGTTTTGATTTGTCAAAAAGTTAGGATAATTGTGGGGGTTTGAGGAAAGAGACCAAAATTCAGTTGAGGGAATGAAGAAATTGGGGTCCTTTTAATGCCAATGTTCCCCCGGGATATGCCAATCTAGAGAAAGAGTTCTATCACAATCGTAATTTTCAAGGGTAAAGTTGTTTTAAATTGTGATCTTGGGCCGTAAGTTCTCCTAATTTTTATAAACGCGATTCTTGCGTGTAAATTGTTGACAAATCAAAACCTCTTTCCTGTCTCTTATACACATCTAGATGTGTATAAGAGACAGGCATATCCCGGGGGAACATGGGCAATATCTAGATGTGTATAAGAGACAGCCTCAAACCCCCACAATTATCCTAACTTTTTGACAAATCAAAACCTCTTTCTTCTCACCAAAAAGAGAAAAATGGGGTCAGGTGCTTAACCGGCTTGGAGGGTTGGTAATCTTAACAACAATTACAATGATTAATCAAAATTAACGCTAAAATTACTAAATTATTCAACAAAAATAGTAAATATGCCATCATCCAAGAAAGAGGTTTTGATTTGTCAAAAAGTTAGGATAATTATGAGGGTTTGAGGAAAGAGATCGAAATTCAGTTGAGGGAACGAAGAAATTGGGGTGCTTTTATTGCCCATGTTCCCCCGGGATATGCCAATCTAGAGAAAGAGTTCTATCACAATCGCAATTTTCAAGGGTAAAGTTGTTTTAAATTGTGATCTTGGGCCGTAAATTCTCCTAATTTTTATAACTCGATTCTTGCGTGTGAATTTCTTGGGTTGAAAAGAATTTTTGGGTTCTTTATTTTATTTGTTGGTTTGCAAGTTGATTGTTTGGATTAGTTGAATTGTGATATATTTGCTGGAGTATTTATTTGGTAAATTTTTGGATTGTTTTAGTGGCAAAAGATAAGGGAAAAGAAAAAGTCGTAGCCATCACTTCTACAACCAAAAAGAGAAAAATGGGGTCAGGTGCTTAACCGGTTTTGAGGGTTGGTATTGGTATCAACAATTACAATGATTACTCATTTATTAATGCTAAAACAACTAAATTATTCAACAAAAATAGTAAAAATGCCATCATCCAAGAAAGAGGTTTTGATTTGTCAAAAAGTTAGCATAATGATGAGGGTTTGAGGAAAGAGATCGAAATTCAGTTGAGGGAACGAAGAAATTGGGGTGCTTTTAATGCCAATGTTCCCCCGGGATATGCCAATCTTTCTCTTTTTTCTATCAAATCAACAATTTTCAAGACTAAATTTGTTTTAAATTCTGATCTTGGGCCGTAAGTTCTCCTAATTTTCATAACGCGAATCTTGCGTGTGAATTGTTGAAAAGAATTTTAGGGTTCTTTATTTGATTTGTTGGTTTGCAAGTTGATTGTTTGGATTATTTGAATTGTGATATATTTGCTGCAGTATTTATTTGGTAAATTTTTGGATTGTTTTAGTGGCAAAAGATATGGGAAAAGAAAAAGTCGTAGCCATCACTTCTACAACCAAAAAGAGAAAAATTTAGCCAGGTGCTTAAATACGGCTTGGAGGGTTGGTAATGGTAACAACAATTACAATGATTACTCATTTATTAATGCTAAAACAACTAAATTATTCCACAAAAATAGTAAATATGCCATCATCCAAGAAGGAGGTTTTGATTTGTCAAAAAGTTAGGATAATTATGAGGGTTTGAGGAAAGAGACCAAAATTCAGTTGAGGGAATCCAAAAATTTACTCAAATTAAATACAATGTTCCCCCGGGATATTATACACATCTAGATGATAAGAGACAGCTTCACAATCGTAATTTTCACAATTTAAAACAACTTCTCTTTGTGATCTTGGGCCGTAAGTTCTCCTAATTTTTATAACGCGAATCTTTTGCCCCTTGAAAAGAATTTTAGGGTTCTTTATTTGATATGTTGGTTTGCAAGTTGATTGTTTGGATTATTTGAATTGTGATATATTTACTGGAGTATTTATTTGGTAAATTTTTGGATTGTTTTAGTGGCAAAAGACAAGGGAAAAGAAAAAGTCGTAGCCATCTCTTCTACAACCAAAAAGAGAAAAATGGGGTCAGGTGCTTAACCGGCTTGGAGGGTTGGTAATGGTAACAACAATTACAATGATTACTCATTTATTAATGCTAAAACAACTAAATTATTGTCTCTTAAAATAGTAAATATGCCATCATCCAAGAAAGAGGTTTTGATTTGTCAAAAAGTTAGGATAATTATGAGGGTTTGAGGAAAGAGACCAAAATTCAGTTGAGGGAATGAAGAAATTGGGGTCCTTTTAATGCCAATGTTCCCCCGGGATATGCCAATCTAGAGAAAGATCTGTCTCTTATCACACATCGTAGATGTGTATAAGAGTACAGTTGTTTTAAATTGTTATAGAACTCTTTCTCTAGATTGGCATATCCCGGAGGAACATTGGCAATAAAAGCACCCCAATTTCTTCGTTCCCTAAATTATTTGTCGGTCTGCAAGTTGATTGTTTGGATTAGTTGAATTGTGATATATTTGCTGCAACATTTATTTGGTAAATTTTTGGATTGTTTTAGTGGCAAAAGATAAGGGCAAAGAAAAAGTCGTAGCCATCACTTCTACAACCAAAAAGAGAAAAATGGGGTCAGGTGCTTAACCGGCTTGGAGGGTTGGTAATGGTAACAACAATTACAATGATTACTCATTTATTAACGCTAAAACAACTAAATTATTCAACAAAAATAGTAAATATGCCATCATCCAAGAAAGAGGTTTTGATTTGTCAAAAAGTTAGGATAATTATGAGGGTTTGAGGAAAGAGATCGAAATTCATTTGAGGGAACGAAGAAATTGGGGTGCTTTTATTGCCAATGTTCCTCCGGGATATGCCAATCTAGAGAAAGAGTTCTATAACAATCGCAATTTTCAAGGGTAAAGTTGTTTTAAATTTGGTCTCTTTCCCGTAAATTCTCCTAATTATTATAACTTTTTCTTGCGTGTGAATTGTTCTTTCTTGGATTGGGTTCTTTATTTTATTTGTTGGTTTGCAAGTTGATTGTTTGGATTAGTTGAATTGTGATATATTTGCTGAGTATTTATTTGGTAAATTTTTGGATACCAATAGTGGCAATTGCTAAGGGTTAAGCACCTGACCCAGTTAAAAAGTTAGGATAATTATGAGGGTTTGAGGAAACCATCTGAAATCAAATAAGAGAACCCAGAAATTGGGGTCCTTTTAATGCCAATGTTCCCCCGGGATATGCCAATCTAGCGAAAGAGTTCTATCACAGTCGCAATTTTCTAGCGTAAAGTTGTTTTAAATTGTGATCTTGGGCCGTAAGTTCTCCTAATTTTCATAACGCGAATCTTGCGTGTGAATTGTTGAAAAGAATTTTTGGGTTCTTTATTTTATTTGTTGGTTTGCAAGTTGATTGTTTGGATTAGTTGAATTAAGATACAGTCTTGCGGCATTATTTATTGAATAATTTAGGATTGTTTTAGTGGCAATAAATGAGTAATCATTGTAATTGTCGTCGCCATCACTTCTACAACCAAAAAGAGAAAAATGGGATCAGGTGCTTAACCGGCTTGGAATCATTGGTAATGGTAACAACAATTACAATGATTACTCATTTATTAATGCTAAAACAACTAAATTATTCAACAAAAATAGTAAATATGCCATCATCCAAGAAAGAGGTTTTGATTTGTCAAAAAGTTAGGATAATTATGAGGGTTTGAGGAAAGAGATCGAAATTCAGTTGAGATGAACGAAGAAATTGGAGTGCTTTTAACTGTCTCTTCCACCCATTGCCAATATAAGAGAAAGAGTTTATCACAATCGCATTTTTCGAAGGTTTTGCCAAAGAAAATTGCATCTTGTCTCTTATAGTTCTCCTAGATTTCATAACCCGAAACTTTTCTGTGAATTGTTGAAAAGAATTTTAGGGTTCTTTATTTGATAACTTGGTTTGCAAGTTGATTGTTGGATTATTTGAATTGTTTTACATTTACATGTGTATAAGATTTAGGGCAAATCCCAGGATTGTTTTAGTGGCATTAGATAAGGGAAAAGAAAAAAACAAGACATCTCTTCTACAACCAAAAAGAGAAAAATGGGGTCAGGTGCTTAACCGGGTTGGAGGGTTGGTAATGGTAACAACAATTAGAATGATTACTCATTTATTTATGCTAAAACAACTAAATTATCTCAACAAACCAAGTAAATATGCCATCATCCAAGAAATCAGGTTTTGATTTGTCAAAAAGTTAGGATAATTATGAGGGTTTGAGGAAAGAGATCGAAATTCAGTTGAGGGAACGAAGAAATTGGGGTGCTTTTATTGCCCATGTTCCCCCGGGATATGCCAATCTAGAGAAAGAGTTCTATCACAATCGCAATTTTCAAGGGTAAAGTTGTTTTAAATTGTGATCTTGGGCAACTAAATTCTCCTAATTTTTATAACGCGATTCTTGCGTGTGAATTGTTGAAAAGAATTTTTGGGTTCTTTATTTTATTTGTTGGTTTGCAAGTTGATTGTTTGGATTAGTTGAATTGTGATATATTTGCTGGAGTATTTATTTGGTAAATTTTTGGATTGTTTTAGTGGCAAAAGATAAGGGAAAAGAAAAAGTCGTAGCCATCACTTCTACAACCAAAAAGAGAAAAATAAAACAATTGCAGGGGTCAGGTGCTTAACCGGTTTTGAGGGTTGGTAATGGTAACAACAATTACAATGAACCCTCATTTATTAATGCTAAAACAACTAAATTATTCAACAAAAATAGTAAATATGCCATCATCAAATAGAGGTTTTGAACCCAAAAATTTAGGAACAATTGTGGGGGTTTGAGGAAAGAGATCAAAATTCAGTTTTCTCAATCGAAGAAATTTTGGTGCTTTTATTGCCCATGTTCCCCCTTTTATGCCAATCTAGAGAAAGAGTTCTATCACAATCGCAATTTTCAAGGGTAAAGTTGTTTTAAATTGTGATCTTGGGCCGTAAGTTCTCCTAATTTTTATAACGCGATTCTTGCGTGTGAATTGTTGAAAAGAATTTTTGGGTTCTTTATTTTATTTGTTGGTTTGCAAGTTGATTGTTTGGATTAGTTGAATTGTGATATATTTGCTGCAATATTTATTTGGTAAATTTTTGGATTGTTTTAGTGGCAAAAGATAAGGGCCGAAAGAAAAAGTCGTAGCCATCACTTCTACAACCAAAAAGAGAAAAATGGGGCTACAGGTTTTTAACCGGCTTTATCTTTTGCCAATAAAACAATCAATTAAATGATTACTCATTTATATTGCTAGCACAATATATCAACAAAAATAATTGCCTGTCTAAATATGCTAGATTTGTATAAGAAACAGGTTTTGATTTGTCAAAAAGTTAGGATAATTATGACCTTATGTTTAAGAAAACTCAGCAATCGAAATTCAGTCTCTTATACGAAGAAATTGGGGTGCTTCTATTGCCCATGTTCCCCCGGGATATGCCAATCTAGAGACGGTAGTAAGATCACAATCGCAATTTTCAAGGGTAAAGTTGTTTTAAATTGTGATCTTGGGCCGTAAGTTCTCCTAATTTTTATAACGCGATTCTTGCGTGTGAAGAGACAACCTGAAAAGAATTTTTGGGTTCTTTATTTTATTTGTTGGTTTGCAAGTTGATTATTTGGATTAGTTGAATTGTGATATATTTGCTGCAGTATTTATTTGGTAAATTTTTGGATTGTTTTCGTGGCAGAAGATAAGGGAAAAGAAAAAGTCGTAGCCATCACTTCTACAACCAAAAAGAGAAAAATGGGGTCAGGTGCTTAACCGGCTTGGAGGGATGGTAATGGTAACAAAAATTAAAATGATTACTCATTTATTAATGCTAAAACAACTTTCTTATTCAACAAAAATAGTAAATATGCCATCATATAAAAGAGTTGTTTTAGCATTGAGTAAACAAGTTAAGGCATAATTGTGAGGGTTTGAGGAAAGAGATCGAAATTCAGTTGAGGGAACGAAGAAATTGGGGTGCTTTTAATGCCAATGTTCCCCCGGGATATGCCAATCTAGAGAAAGAGTTCTATCACAATCGCAATTTTCAAGGGTAAAGTTGTTTTAAATTTTGATCTTGGGCCGTAAGTTCTCCTAATTTTGATAACGCGATTCTTGCCAATTAAGCACCTGAAAAGAATTTTTGGGTTCTTTATTTGATTTGTTGGTTTGCAAGTTTGATTGTTTGGATTATTAGAATTGTGATATATTTGCTGCAGTATTTATTTGGTAAATTTTTGGATTGTTTTAGTGGCAAAAGATAAGGGAAAAGAAAAAGTCGTAGCCATCACTTCTACAACCAAAAAGAGAAAAATGGGGTCAGGTGCTTAACCGGCTTGGAGGGTTGGTAATGGTAACAACAATTACAATGATTACTCATTTATTAATGCTAAAACAACTAAATTATTCCACAAAAATAGTAAATATGCCATCATCCAAGAAAGTGGTTTTGATTTGTCAAAAAGTTAGGATAATTATGAGGGTTTGAGGAAAGAGATCGAAATTCAGTTGAGGGAACGAAGAAATTGGGGTGCTTTTAATGCCAATGTTCCCCCGGGATATGCCAATCTAGAGAAAGAGTTCTATCACAATCGCAATTTTCAACCCTCCAAGCCGGTTAAGCACCTGATCTTGGGCCGTAAGTTTGGTCTAATTTTTATAACGCATCTTTCTTGCGTGTCACTCAACTTGAAAAGAATTTCGGGTTCTTTATTTTATTTGTTGGTTTGCAAGTTGATTGTTTGGATTAGTTGAATTGTGATATATTTGCTGCAGTATTTATTTGGTAAATTTTTGGATTGTTTTAGTGGCAAAAGATAAGGGAAAAGAAAAAGTCGTAGCCATCACTTCTACAACCAAAAAGAGAAAAATGGGGTCAGGTGCTTAACCGGCTTGGAGGATTGGTAATGGTAACAACAATTACAATGATTACTCATTTATTAATGCTAAAACAACTAAATTATTCAACAAAAATAGTAAATATGCCATCATCCAAGAAAGAGGTTTTGATTTGTCAAAAAGTTAGGATAATTATGAGGGTTTGAGGAAAGAGATCGAAATTCAGTTGAGTGAACAAGAAATTGGTGTGCTTTTAATGCCAATGTTCCCCCGGGATATGCCAATCTAGAGAAAGAGTTCTATCACAATCGCAATTTTCAAAGGTAAAGTTGTTTTAAATTGTGATCTTGGGCCCGTAAGTTCTCCTAATTTTCATAAAGCGAATCTTGCGTGTGAATTATTGAAAAGAATTTTAGGGTTCTTTATTTGATATGTTGGTTTGCAAGTTGATTGTTTGGATTATTTGAATTGTGATATATTTACTGGAGTATTTATTAGGTAAATTTTTGGATTGTTTTAGTGGCAAAAGATAAGGGAAAAGAAACAGCCCCATAGACATCTTAACTTAGCATACAAATCCCAAAAACAATCTTTCTTGGATGTGTCATATTTACTAACCGGGTTGGATTTAGTTGTCGTAACATTGGCAAATGAGTACTCATTTATTAATGCTAAAACAACTAAATTACCAACAAAAATAGTAAATTATGCCGTCATCCAAGAAAGAGGTTTTGATTGTGTCAAAAAGTTAGGATAATTATGATCTAGATGTGTATAAGAGACAGGGCTACACTTGAGGGAACGAAGAAATTGGGGTGCTTTTAATGCCAATGTTCCCCCGGGATATGCCAATCTAGAGAAAGATTTCTATCACAATAATCGCAATTTTCAAGATTAAATTTGTTTTAAATTGTGATCTTGGGCCGTAAGTTCTCCTAATTTTTGGTTGTAAGCATTACCAAATGGCCAATTGGTGAAATTGTCTGTTACCATTTTATTTGATTTGTTGGTTTGCAAGTTGATTGTTTGGATTATTTGAATTGTGATATATTTGCTACAGTATTTATTTCTCTAAATTTTTGGATTGTTTTAGTGGCAAAAGATAAGGGAAAAGAAAAAGTCGTAGCCATCACTTCTACAACCAAAAAGAGAAAAATTGGGTCAGGTGCTTAACCGGCTTGGAGGGTTGGTAATGGTAACAACAATTACAATGATTACTCATTTATTAATGCTAAAACAACTAAATTATTCCACAAAAATAGTAAATATGCCATCATCCAAGAAAGAGGTTTTGATTTGTCAAAAAGTTAGGATAATTATGAGGGTTTGAGGAAAGAGATCGAAATTGAGTTGAGGGAACGAAGAAATTGGGGTGCTTTTAATGCCAATGTTCCGCCGGGATATGCCAATCTGGAGAAAGATTTCTATCACAATCGCAATTTTCCAGGGTAAAGTTGTTTTAAATTGTGATCTTGGGCCGTAAGTTCTTCTAATTTTTATAACGCGATTCTTGCGTGAGAAATGTGGAAAAGAATTTTTGGGTTCTTTATTTTATTTGTTGGTTTGCAAGTTGATTATTTGGATTAGTTGAATTGTGATATATTTGCTGCTGTATTTATAAGCCTGTCTCTTATACACATCTAGATACCGAAATTAAATTGTGTCTCTTCTTTCATCTAATTCACTACAATCCCAAACATGATCATTATTCAAACTAACAAAGATTTGTATTGCAATACAATCTTCATCTAGATTGCGTTTATCCCGGGTGAACTTACGGCATTAAGTTCTCCTAATTTACCAAATAACGCGAATCTTGCCAATTGTCCAAAAGCCGGTTAGAGACCTTTCTCCAGATACACATCTAGTTGGTTTGGCAGAGAAATGAATAATCATTTGAATTGTGATACATTTGGTGGAGTGTCCAAACCGGTAAATTTTTGGACCCCATTTTTCTCTTTTTAAGGGAAAAGAAAAAGTCGTAGCCATCACTTCTACAACCAAAAAGAGAAAAATGGGGTCAGGTGCTTAACCGGCTTGGAGGGGTGGTAATGGTAACAACAATTACTATGATTACTCATTTATTAATGCCAAAACAACTAATTTATTCAACAAAAATAGTAAATATGCCATCATCCAAGAAAGAGGTTTGAGTGATTTGTCAAAAAGTTAGGATAATTATGAGGGTTTGAGGAAAGAGATCGAAATTCAGTTTGGGAAACGAAGAAATTGGGGTCCTTTTAATGCCAATGTTCCCTCGGGATATGCCAATCTAGAGAAAGAGTTCTATCACAATCGCAATTTTCAAGGGAAAAGTTGTTTTAAATTGTGATCTTGGGTCGTAAGTTCTTTAATTTTCATAACGCGAATCTTGCGTGTGAATTGTTGAAAAGAATTTTTGGGTTCTTTATTCTATTTGTTGGTTTGCAAGTTGATTGTTTGGATTAGTTGAATTGTGATATATTTGCGGCAGTATTTATTTCGTAAATTTTTGGATTGTTTTAGTGGCAAAAGATAAGGAAAAGAAAAGTCGTAGCCATCACTTCTACAACCAAAAAGAGAAAAATGGGATCAGGTGCTTAACCGGCTTGGAGGGGTGGTAATGGTAACAACAATTACAAAGATTACTCATTTATTAATGCTAAAACAACTAAATTATTCAACAAAAATAGTAAATATGCCATCATCCAAGAAAGAGGTTTTGATTTGTCAAAAAGTTAAGATAATTATGAGGGTTTAAGGAAAGAGATCGAAATTCAGTTGAGGGAACGAAGAAATTGGGGTGCTTTTAATGCCAATGACCCCCGTATACGCCAATCTAGAGAAAGATTTCTATCACAATCGCAATTTTCAAGGGTAAAGTTGTTTTAAATTGTGATCTTGGGCCGTAAGTTCTCCTAATTTTCATAACGCGAATCTTGCGTGTGAATTGTTGAAAAGAATTTTAGGGTTCTTTATCTGATATGTTGGTTTGCAAGTTGATTGTTTGGATTATTTGAATTGTGATATATTTACTGGAGTATTTATTTGGTAAATTTTTGGATTGTTTTAGTGGCAACAGATAAGGGAAAAGAAAAAGTCGTAGCCATCACTTTTACAACCAAAAAGAGAAAAATGGGGTCAGCTGCTTAACCGGCTTGGAGGGTTGGTAATGGTAACTCTCTTTTTGGTTGTAGAAGTGATGGCTACGACTTTTTCTATTTCCCTTGAATCTTTTGCCACTAAAACAATTAATAAATGATACCATATATGCCAATCTAGGTGAAGGCATATTCTATACACATTAGCAATAATAAAGGAGTAAAGTTGTTTTAAATTTTAATCTTGGGCCGTAAGTTCTCCTAATTTTGATAACGCGATTCTTGCGTGTGAATTGTTGAAAAGAATTAGGAGTTCTTATTTGATCTGTTGGTTTGCAAGTTGATTGTTTGGATTAGTTGAATTGTGATATAATTGCTGCAGTATTTATTTGGTAAATTTTTGGATTGTTTTAGTGGCAAAAGATAAGGGAAAAGAAAAAGTCGTAGCCATCACTTCTACAACCAAAAAGAGAAAAAATGGGGTCAGGTGCTTAACCGGTTTTGAGGGTTGGTAATAATACAATGTACAATTACAATGATTACTTATTTATTAATGCTAAAACAACTCTTATTTGGTTGTAAAATAGTAAATATGCCATCATCCAAGAAAGAGGTCAGAATTTGTATAAGAGACAGGATTGAAAATTGCGATTGTGATAGAAATCTTTCTCTAGATTGGCATAAATTGGGGTCCTTTTAATGCCAATGTTCCCCCGGGATATGCCAATCTAGCGAAAGAGTTCTATCACAATCGCAATTTTCTAGGGTAAAGTTGTTTTAAATTGTGATCTTGGGCCATAAGTTCTCCTAATTTTCATAACGCGATTCTTGCGTGTGAATTGTTGAAAAGAATTTTTGGATTTTTATTTTATTTGTTGGTTTGCAAGTTGATTGTTTGGATTAGTTGAATTGTGATATATTTGCTGCAGTATTTATTAGTAAATTTTTGGATTGTTTTAGTGGCAAAAGATAAGGGAAAAGAAAAAGTCGTAGCCATCACTTCTACAACCAAAAAGAGAAAAATGGGGTCAGGTGCTTAACCAATTTGGAGGGGTGGTAATGGTAACAACAATTACAATGATTACTCATTTATTAATGCTAAAACAAATAAATTATTCAACAAAAATAGTAAATTGGCATGCCATCATCCAAGAAAGAGGTTTTGATTTGTCAAAAATTACATAATTGTGAGGGTTTGAGTAAAGAGATCGAAATTCAGTTGAGGGAACGAAGAAATTGGGGTGCTTTTAATGCCAATGTTCCCCTGGGATATGCCAATCTAGCGAAAAAGTTCTATCACAATCGCAATTTTCTTGGGTAAAGTTGTTTTAAATTGTGATATTGGGCCGTAAGTTCTCCTAATTTTCATAACGCGAATCTTGCGTGTGAATTGTTGAAAAGAATTTTAGGGTTCTTTATTTGATTTGTTGGTTTGCTAGTTGATTGTTTGGATTATTTGAATTGTGATATATTTACTGGAGTATTTATTTGGTAAATTTTTGGATTGTTTTAGTGGCAAAAGATAAGGGAAAAGAAAAAGTCGCAGACATCTCTTCTACAACCAAAAAGAGAAAAATGGGGTCAGGTGCTTAACCGGCTTGGAGGGTTGGTAATGGTAACAACAATTAAAATGATTACTCATTTATTAATGCTAAAATAACTAAATTATTCACCAAAAATAGTAAATATGCCATCATCCAAGAAAGAGGTTTTGATTTGTCAAAAAGTTAGGATAATTATGAGGGTTTGAGGAAAGAGATCGAAATTCAGTTGAGGGAACGAAGAAATTGGGGTCCTTTTAATGCCAATGTTCCCATATTTGCCAATTTAGCGAAAGAAGCTATCACAATCGCAATTTTCTAGGGTAAAGTGAATTAAAATTGTTATCTTGGCATTAATTCTCCTTAACTCTTTCTCTAATTGTTGTTTCTTATTTTGTGTATTGTTGAAAAGAATTTTTGGGTTTTTTATTTTATTTGTTGGTTTGCAAGAAGATTGATTGTTTGGATTAGTTGAATTGTGATATATTTGCTGCAGTATTTATTAGTAAATTTTTGGATTGTTTTAGTGGCAAAAGATAAGGGAAAAGAAAAAGTCGTAGCCATCACTTCTACAACCAAAAAGAGAAAAATGGGGTCAGGTGTTTAACCGGTTTGGAGGGTTGGTAATGGTAACAACAATTACAATGATTACTCATTTATTAATGCTAAAACAACTAAATTATTCACCAAAAATAGTAAATATGCCATCATCCAAGAAAGAGGTTTTGATTTGTCAAAAAGTTAGGATAATTATGAGGGTTTGAGGAAAGAGATCTAAATTCAGTTGAGGGAACGAAGAAATTGGGGTGTTTTTAATGCCAATGTTCCCCCGGGATATGCCAATCTAGAGAAAGAGTTCTATCACAATCGCAATTTTCAAGGGTAAAGTTGTTTTAAATTGTGATATTGGGCCGTAAGTTCTTCTAATTTTCATAACACGAATCTTGCGTCTAATCCAAACGAATGCTAAAACAACTAAATTATTCAACAAATATAGTAAATATGCCATCATCCAAGAAAGAGGTTTTGATTTGTCAAAAAGTTAGGATTAATTATGAGGGTTTGAGGAAAGAGATCGAAATTCAGTTGAGGGAACGAAGAAATTGGGGTGCTTTTAATGCCAATGTTCCCCCGGGATATGCCAATCTAGAGAAAGATTTCTATCACAATCGCAATTTTCAAGGGTAAAGTTGTTTTAAATTGTGATCTTGGGCCGTAGACAGTTCTCCTAATTTTCATAACGCGAATCTTGCGTGTGAATTGTTGAAAAGAATTTTAGGGTTCTTTATTTGATTTGTTGGTTTGCTAGTTGATTGTTTGGATTATTTGAATTGTGATATATTTGCTACAGTATTTATTTGGTAAATTTTTGGATTGTTTTAGTGGCAAAAGATAAGGGAAAAGAAAAAGTCGTAGCCATCACTTCTACAACCAAAAAGAGAAAAATGGGGTCAGGTGCTTAACCGGCTTGGAGGGGTGGTAATGGTAACAACAATTACAATGATTACTCATTTATTAATGCTAAAACAACTAAATTATTCAACAAAAATAGTAAATATGCCATCATACAAGAAAGAGGTTTTGATTGGATCAAAAACTTTTTCTAATCCCTGAGGGTTTGAGGAAAACATTCGCAAAAAGCACAATTTTCAAGGGTAAAGTTGTTTTAAATTGTGATCTTGGGCCGTAAGTTCTCCTAATTTTCATAACGCGAATCTTGCGTGTGAATTGTTGAAAAGAATTTTAGGGTTCTTTATTTGATTTGTTGGTTTGCTAGTTGATTGTTTGGATTATTTGAATTGTGATATAACTAGACAACTTTTTCTTTTACCACTAAAACATTCCAAAAATTTAAAATAAATACACATCTCTTATACACATCTAGATCACTATAAGACCAAAAAGAGAAAAATGGGGTCAGGTGCTTAACCGGCTTGGAGGGGTAATGGTAATGGTGTATAAGAGACAGATGGTAACAATTACAATGATTACTCATTTATTAAATAAACACCTGTCTCTTATACACATCTAGATGTGTATAAGAGACAGTTCTTGTATGAAAGAGGTTTTGATTTGTCAAACTAATCCTGTCTCTTATACACATCTAGATGTGTATAAGAGACAGATATATCACAATTCAAATAATCATTTTAATTTTAATTGAAATACACATCCTAGATGATATGCCAATCTAGAGATTTCTATCACAATCGCAATTTTCAAGGTTAAAGTTGTTTTAAATTGTGATCTTGGGCCGTAAGTTCTCCTAATTTTCATAACGCGAATCTTGCGTGTGAATTCTTGAAAAGAATTTTTCGGTTCTTTATTTTATTTGTTGGTTTGCAAGTTGATTGTTTGGATTATTTGAATTGTGATATATTTACTGGAGTATTTATTTGGTATATTTTTGGATTGTTTTAGTGGCAAAAGATAAGGGAAAAGAAAAAGTCGTAGCCATCACTTCTACAACCAAAAAGAGAAAAATGGGGTCAGGTGCTTAACCGGTTTGGAGGGTTGGTAATGGTAACAACAATTACAATGATTACTCATTTATTAATGCTAAAACAACTAAATTATTCACCAAAAATAGTAAATATGCCATCATCCAAGAAAGAGGTTTTGATTTGTCAAAAAGTTAGGATAATTATGAGGGTTTGAGATCTAAATTCATTGAGGGAACGAAGAAATTGGGGTGTTTTTAGATGCCATATCCCGGGATATGCCAATCTAGAGAAAGAATATCACAATCTCAATTTTCAAGGGTAAAGTTGTTTTAAATTGTGATCTTGGGCCGTAAGTTCTCCTAATTTTCATAACGCGAATCTTGCGTGTGAATTGTTGAAAAGAATTTTAGGGTTCTTTATTTTATTTGTTGGTTTGCAAGTTGATTGTTTGTATTATTTGAATTGTGATATATTTGCTGCAGTGTTTATTTGGTAAATTTTTGGATTGTTTTAGTGGCAAAAGATAAGGGAAAAGAAAAAGTAGTAGCCTAACTTTTTGACAAATCAAAACCTCTTTCTTGGATGATGGCTGATAATTATTGTAATTTTTGTGAACAATTACAATGATTACTCATTTATTAATGCTAAAATAACTAAATTATTCACCAAAAATAGTAAATATGCCATCATCCAAGAAAGAGGTTTTGCAACATTTGTCAAAAAGTTAGGATAATTATGAGGGTTTGAGGAAAGAATCAAAATTCAGTTGAGGGAACGAAGAAATTGGGGTGCTTTTAATGCCAATGTTCCCCCGGGATATGCCAATCTAGAGAAAGATTTCTATCACAATTGCAATTTTCAAGGGTAAAGTTGTTTTAAATTGTGATCTTGGGCCGTAAGTTCTCCTAATTTTCATAACGCGATTCTTGCGTGTGAATTGTTGAAAAGATAATTTTAACTGTTTTTTATTTCATTTGTTGGTTTACACATCTTGATTGTTTAAGATTACAATTTGGCATAACCAACTATTATTTATTGAAATTCTTAGATTGTTTTAGCATTAATAAATGAGGGGGAACATTGGCATTGCAAGTTACCATTACCACTGTCTCTTATACCCTAAAAATTCTTTGTGATACAATTCTTTCGCAAGATTGGCGTTATGATGTGTATAAGAACTTACATTAATTACTCACAATTTCAATGCTAATTCAACTAAATTATTCATTACGACTTTTTCTTCTAGATGTGTATCTCTGTCCTCTTAAACCCCAATTTCTTCGATCCCTCAACTGAATTTAGATCTCGGGATATGAAAATAGCAAAACATACTATCACAATCGCAATTTTCTACAACTAAAGTTGTAAGAAAATTGTGATCTTGTGCCGTATGTTCTCCTAATTTTCATAACGCGATTCTTGCGTGTGAATTGTTGAAAAGAATTTAAGAGACAGATTCACAGATTACTCATTTATTAATGCTAAAACAACTAAATTATTCAACAAAAATAGTAAATATGCCATCATCCAAGAAAGAGGTTTTGATTTGTCAAAAAGTTAGGATAATTATGAGGGTTTGAGGAAAGAGATCGAAATTCAGTTGAGGGAACGAAGAAATTTTGGGGCTAAAACCCTCCAAATTATTTACTAATAAATACTGCAGCAAATATATATCACAATCGCAATTTTCTAGGTAAAGTTGTTTTAAATTGTGATCTTGGGCCGTAAGTTCTCCTAATTTTCATAACGCGATTCTTGCGTGTGAATTGTTGAAAAGAATTTTGGGTTTTTATTTTATTTGTTGGTTTGCAAGTTGATTGTTTGGATTAGTTGAATTGTGATATATTTGCTGCAGTATTTATTAGTAAATTTTTGGATTGTTTTAGTGGCAAAAGATAAGGGAAAAGAAAAAGTCGTAGCCATCACTTCTACAACCAAAAAGAGAAAAATGGGGTCAGGTGCTTAACCGGCTTGGAGGGGTGGTAATGGTAACAACAATTACAATGATTACTCATTTATTAATGCTAAAACAACTAAATTATTTAACAAAAATTAATAAATGAGCCCTCATTGTAATTGTTGTTACCATTACCAACCCTCCAAAAGTTAGGATAATTATGATTGTTGTGCCCTTATCTTTTGCCACTAAAACAATCAAGAATTTACTTGTTTTAATGCCAATGTTCCCCCAGGATATGCCAATCTAGAGAAAGATTTCTATCACAATAGCAATTTTCAAGGGTAAAGTTGTTTTAAATTGTTCTTGGGCCGTAATTCTCCTAATTTTCATAACGCGAATCTTGCGTGTGAATTGTTGAAAAGAATTTTAGGGTTCTTTATTTGATTTGTTACAAATCTAGTTGATTGTTTGGATTATTTGAATTGTGATATTCTCTTATACACATCTAGATGTGTAAAACATTCCAAAAATTTACCAAATAAATACTGTACAAATATTCAAGTCAGTAGTCATCACTTATACACACCAAACTTGAGAAAAATGGGCTCAGGTGCTTAACCGGCTTGGAGGGTTGGTAATGGTAACAACAATTACAATGATTACTCATTTATTAATGCTAAAACAACTAAATTATTCAATTCAAATAGTAAATATGCCATCATACAAGAAAGAGGTTTTGATTTGTCAAAAAGTTAGGATAATTATGAGGGTTTGAGGAAAGAGATCGAAATTCAGTAGAGGGAACGAAGAAATTGGGGTGCTTTTAATGCCAATGTTCCCCCGGGATATGCCAATCTATAGAAAGAGTTCTATCACAATCACAATTTTCAAGGGTAAAGTTGTTTTAAATTGTGATCTTGGGCCGTAAGTTCTCCTAATTTTCATAACGCGAATCTTGCGTGTGAATTGTTGAAAAGAATTTTAGGGTTCTTTATTTGATTTGTTGGTTTGCTAGTTGATTGTTTGGATTATTTGAATTGTGATATATTTGCTACAGTATTTATTTGGTAAATTGCATTTTTGGAATGTTTTAGTGGCAAAAGATAAGGGAAAAGAAAAAGTCGTAGCCATCACTTCTACAACCAAAAAGAGAAAAATGGGGTCAGGTGCTTAACCGGCTTGGAGGGGTGGTAATGGTAACAACAATTACAATGATTACTCATTTATTAATGCTAAAACAACTAAATTATTCAACAAAAATAGTAAATATGCCATCATACAAGAAAGAGGTTTTGATTTGTCAAAAAGTTAGGATAATTATGAGGGTTTGAGGAAAGAGATCGAAATTCAGTAGAGGGAACGAAGAAATTGGGGTGCTTTTAATGCCAATGTTCCCCCGGGATATGCCAATCTAGAGAAAGAGTTCTATCACAATCGCAATTTTCAAGGGTAAAGTTGTTTTAAATTGTGATCTTACCCCCGTAAGTTCTTCTAATTTTCATAACCCGAATCTTGCGTGTGAATTCTTGAAAACATTCCCTGGGTTCTTTATTTTATTTGTTGGTTTGCAAGTTGATTGTTTGGATTATTTGAATTGTGATAGCCCATTTTCTGGAGTCTTTATTTGGTATCTTTGTAGATTGTTTTAGTGGCTACGACTTTTTCTTTTCCCTTATCGTTTTGCCACTTCTACAACCAAAAAGAGAAAAATGGGGTCAGGTGCTTAACCGGTTTGGAGGGTTGGTAATGGTAACAACAATTACAATGATTACTCATTTATTAATGCTAAAACAACTAAATTATTCACCAAAAATAGTAAATATGCCATCATTCTCTAGAAAGAGGTTTTGATTTGTCAAAAGTTAGGATAATTATGAGGGTTTCGGAAAGAGATCTAAATTCGTTGAGGGAACGAAGAAATTGGGGTGTTTTTAATGCCAATGTAGAAGTGATGGCTACTAGATTCTCTTATCTATTGTCATCGCAATTTTCAAGGGTAAAGTTGTTTTAAATTGTGATCTTGGGCCGTAAGTTCTCCTAATTTTCATAACGCGAATCTTGCGTGTGAATTGTTGAAAAGAAATTAAATCATTGTTTGTTGTTAGATAAACCCTCCAAGGCATATCCCGGATTACTCATTTATTATTGCTAAAATAACTAAATTATTCACCAAAAATAGTAAATATGCCATCATCCAAGAAAGAGGTTTTGATTTGTCAAAAAGTTAGGATAATTATGAGGGTTTGAGGAAAGAGATCAAAATTCAGTTGAGGGAACGAAGAAATTGGGGTGCTTTAGATGCCAATGTTCCCCCGGGATATGTAAATCTAGATAATTAGATTCTATCACAATCGCAATTTTCAAGGGTAAAGTTGTTTTAAATTGTGATCTTGGGCCGTAAGTTATAAGAGACAACTCCTAATTTTCATAACGCGAATCTTGCGTGTGAATTCTTGAAAAGAATTTTTGGGTTCTTTATTTTATTTGTTGGTTTGCAAGTTGATTGTTTGGATTATTTGAATTGTGATATATTTGCTACAGTATTTATTTGGTAAATTTTTGGAATGTTTTAGTGGCAAAAGATAAGGGAAAAGAAAAAGTCGTAGCCATCACTTCTACAACCAAAAAGAGAAAAATGGGCTCAGGTGCTTAACCGGCTTGGAGGGGTGGTAATGGTAACAACAATTACAATGATTACTCATTTATTAATGCTAAAACAACTAAATTATTCAACAAAAATAGTAAATATGCCATCATACAAGAAAGAGGTTTTTTTTGACAAATCAAAACCTCTTTCTTGTATCTCAAGGGTAAAGTTGTTTTAAATTGTGATCTTGGGCCGTAAGTTCTCCTAATTTTCATAACGCGAATCTTGCGTGTGAATTCTTGAAAAGAATTTTGGGTTCTTTATTTTATTTGTTGGTTTGCAAGTTGATTGTTTGGATTATTTGAATTGTGATATATTTACTGGAGTATTTATTTGGTATATTTTTGGATTGTTTTAGTGGCAAAAGATAAGGGAAAAGAAAAGTCGTAGCCATCACTTCTACAACCAAAAAGAGAAAAATGGGGTCAGGTGCTTAACCGGTTTGGAGGGTTGGTAATGGTAACAACAATTACAATGATTACTCATTTATTAATGCTAAAACAACTAAATTATTCACCAAAAATAGTAAATATGCCATCATCCAAGAAAGAGGCAACTGTCAAAAGTTAGGATAATTATGAGATGTCTGCGAAAGAGATCTAAATTCAGTTGAGGGAACGAAGAAATTGGGGTGTTTTTAATGCCAATGTTCCCCCGGGATATGCCAATCTAGAGAAAGAGTTCTATCACAATCGCAATTTTCAAGGGTAAAGTTGTTTTAAATTGTGATCTTGGGCCGTAAGTTCTCCTATTTTATAACTCTAATTTAGATCACAATTGTTGAAAAGAATTTTATACTTTCTTTTTTTATTTGTTGGTTTGCAAGTTGATTGTTTGTATTATTTGAATTGTGATATATTTGCTGCAGTGTTTATTTGGTAAATTTTTGGATTGTTTTAGTGGCAAAAGATAAGGGAAAAGAAAAAGTAGTAGCCATCACTTCTACAACCAAAAAGAGAAAAATGGGCTCAGGTGCTTAACCGGCAAGGGTTGTCTCTGGTAACAACAATTACAATGATTACTCATTTATTAATGCTAAAATAACTAAATTATTCACCAAAAATAGTAAATATGCCATCATCCAAGAAAGAGGTTTTGATTTGTCAAAAAGTTAGGATAATTATGAGGGTTTGAGGAAAGAGATCAAAATTCAGTTGAGGGAACGAAGAAATTGGGGTGCTTTTAATGCCAATGTTCCCCCGGGATATGCCAATCATTGAAAGATAAGATCACAATTGCAATTTTCAAGGGTATAACATCAGATTTGTAATTGAAATCTTGGGCCGTAAGTTCTTATACACATCATAACGCGATTCTTGCGTGTGAATTGTTGAAAAGAATTTTTGGGTTTTTTATTTTATTTGTTGGTTTGCAAGTTGATTGTTTGGATTAGTTGAATTGTGATATATTTGCTGCAGTATTTATTAGTAAATTTTTGGATTGTTTTAGTGGCAAAAGATAAGGGAAAAGAAAAAGTCGTAGCCATTTCCTCAACAGCCTCAAAATTATCCTAAATTTTTGACAAATTATACCCTCTAAATGGTAATGGTAACAACAATTACAATGATTACTCATTTATTAATGCTAAAACAACTAAATTATTCAACAAAAATAGTAAATATGCCATCATACAAGAAAGAGGTTTTGATTTGTCAAAGAAGTTAGGATAATTATGAGGGTTTGAGGAAAGAGATCACAATTTAAAACAACTTTACATATCCCTGTGCTGTTATACACATCTTTCCCCGTGATATGGCAGATCTAGTGAAAGAGTTCATATCACAATCGCAATTTTCAAGGGTAAAGTTGTTTTAAATTGTGATCTTGGGCCGTAAGTTCTCCAAATTTTCATAACGCGAATCTTGCGTGTGAATTCTTGAAAAGAATTTTTCGGTTCTTTATTTTATTTGTTGGTTTGCAAGTTGATTGTTTGGATTATTTGAATTGTGATATATTTACTGGAGTATTTATTTGGTATATTTTTGGATTGTTTTAGTGGCAAAAGATAAGGGAAAAGAAAAAGTCGTAGCCATCACTTCTACAACCAAAAAGAGAAAAATGGGGTCAGGTGCTTAACCGGCTTGGAGGGTTGGTAATGGTAACAACAATTACAATGATTACTCATTTATTAATGCTAAAACAACTAAATTATTCACCAAAATATAGTAAATATGCCATCATCCAAGAAAGAGGTTTTGATTTGTCAAATAGTTAAGATAATTATGAGGGTTTGAGGAAACAAACCCTCCAAGCCGGTTAAGCACCTGAGCCCATTTACCAAATTTGGTAATGTCTCTTGTTCTTTTAGCATGATATGCCAATCTAGAGAAAGAGTTCTATCACAATCGCAATTTTCAAGGGTAAAGTTGTTTTAAATTGTGATCTTGGGCCGTAAGTTCTGTAATTTTCATAACGCGAATCTTGCGTGTGAATTGTTGAAAAGAATTTTAGGGTTCTTTATTTTATTTGTTGGTTTGCAAGTTGATTGTTTGTATTATTTGAATTGTGATATATTTGCTGCAGTGTTTATTTGGTAAATTTTTGGATTGTTTTAGTGGCAAAAGATAAGGGAAAAGAAAAAGTAGTAGCCATCACTTCTACAACCAAAAAGAGAAAAATGGGCTCAGGTGCTTAACCGGCTTGGAGGGTTGGTAATGGTAACAACAATTACAAATTCATGATTACTCATTTATTAATGCTAAAATAACTAAATTATTCACCAAAAATAGTAAATATGCCATCATCCAAGAAAGAGGTTTTGATTTGTCAAAAAGTTAGGATAATTAGAAGTTTTGCCACTAAAACAATCCAAATTCATTGAGGAACGAAGAAATTGGGGTGCTTTTAATGCCAATGTTCCCCCGGGATATGCCAATCTAGAGAAAGAGTTCTATCACAATCGCAATTTTCAAGGGTAAAGTTGTTTTAAATTGTGATCTTGGGCCGTAAGTTCTCCTAATTTTCATAACGCGAATCTTGCGTGTGAATTGTTGAAAAGAATTTTTGGGTTCTTTATTTTATTTGTTGGTTTGCAAGTTGATTGTTTGGATTATTTGAATTGTGATATATTTGCTACAGTATTTATTTGGTAAATTTTTGGAATGTTTTAGTGGCAAAAGATAAGGGAAAAGAAAAAGTCGTAGCCATCACTTCTACAACCAAAAAGAGAAAAATGGGGTCTAGGTGCTTAACCGGCTTGGAGGGGTGGTAATGGTAACAACAATTACAATGATTACTCATTTATTAATGCTAAAACAACTAAATTATTCAACAAAAATAGTAAATATGCCATCTTACAAGAAAGATACACATTGATTTGTCAAAAAGTTAGGATAATTATGAGGGTTTGAGGAAAGAGATCGAAATTCAGTAGAGGGAACGAAGAAATTGGGGTGCTTTTAATGCCAATGTTCCCCCGGGATATGCCAATCTAGAGAAAGAGTTCTATCACAATCGCAATTTTCAAGGGTAAAGTTGTTTTAAATTGTGATCTTGGGCCGTAAGTTCTCCTAATTTTCATAACGCGAATCTTGCGTGTGAATTCTTGAAAAGAATTTTTGGGTTCTTTATTTTATTTGTTGGTTTGCAAGTTGATTGTTTGGATTATTTGAATTGTGATATATTTACTGGAGTATTTATTTGGTATATTTTTGGATTGTTTTAGTGGCAAAAGATAAGGGAAAAGAAATGAAGTCGTAGCCATCACTTCTACAACCAAAAAGAGAAAAATGGGGTCAGGTGCTTAACCGGTTTGGAGGGTTGGTAATGGTAACAACAATTACAATGATTACTCATTTATTAATGCTAAAACAACTAAATTATTCACCAAAAATAGTAAATATGCCATCATCCAAGAAAGAGGTTTTGATTTGTCAAAAAGTTAGGATAATTATGAGGGTTTGAGGAAAGAGATCTAAATTCAGTTGAGGGAACGAAGAAATTGGGGTGTTTTTAATGCCAATGTTCCCCCGGGATATGCCAATCTAGAGAAAGAGTTCTATCACAATCGCAATTTTCAAGGGTAAAGTTGTTTTAAATTGTGATCTTTATACTGTAAGTTCTCCTAATTTTCATAACGCGAATCTTGCGTGTGAATTGTTGAAAAGAATTTTAGGGTTCTTTATTTTATTTGTTGGTTTGCAAGTTGATTGTTTGTATTATTTGAATTGTGATATATTTGCTGCAGTGTTTATCTTGGTAAATTTTTGGATTGTTTTAGTGGCAAAAGATAAGGGAAAAGAAAAAGTAGTAGCCATCACTTCTACAACCAAAAAGAGAAAAATGGGGTCAGGTGCTTAACCGGCTTGGAGGGTTGGTAATGGTAACAACAATTACAATGATTACTCATTTATTAATGCTAAAATAACTAAATTATTCACCAAAAATAGTAAATATGCCATCATCCAAGAAAGAGGTTTTGATTTGTCAAAAAGTTAGGATAATTATGAGGGTTTGAGGAAAGAGATCGAAATTCAGTTGAGGGAACGAAGAAATTGGGGTCCTTTTAATGCCAATGTTCCCCCGGGATATGCCAATCTAGCGAAAGAGTTCTATCACAATCGCAATTTTCTAGGGTAAAGTTGTTTTAAATTGTGATCTTGGGCCGTAAGTTCTCTACTTACAGCACGCGATTCTTGCAATTGAATTGTTGAAAAGAATTTTTGGGTTTTTTATTTTATTTGTTGGTTTGCAAGTTGTATTGTTTGGATTAGTTGAATTGTGATATATTTGCTGCAGTATTTATTAGTAAATTTTTGGATTGTTTTAGTGGCAAAAGATAAGGGAAAAGAAAAAGTCGTAGCCATCACTTCTACAACCAAAAAGAGAAAAATGGGGTCAGGTGCTTAACCGGCTTGGAGGGGTGGTAATGGTAACAACAATTACAATGATTACTCATTTATTAATGCTAAAACAACTAAATTATTCAACAAAAATAGTAAATATGCCATCATCCAAGAAAGAGGTTTTGATTTGTCAAAAAGTTAGGATAATTATGAGGGTTTGAGGAAAGAGATCGAAATTCAGTTGAGGGAACGAAGAAATTGGGGTCCTTTTAATGCCAATGTTCCCCCGGGATATGCCAATCTAGCGAAAGAGTTCTATCACAATCGCAATTTTCTAGGGTAAAGTTGTTTTAAATTGTGATCTTGGGCCGTAAGTTCTCCTAATTTTCATAACGCGATTCTTGCGTGTGAATTGTTGGAAAAGAATTTTTGGGTTTTTTATTTTATTTGTTGGTTTGCAAGTTGATTGTTTGGATTAGTTGAATTGTGATATATTTGCTGCAGTATTTATTAGTAAATTTTTGGATTGTTTTAGTGGCAAAAGATAAGGGAAAAGAAAAAGTCGTAGCCATCACTTCTACAACCAAAAAGAGAAAAATGGGGTCAGGTGCTTAACCGGCTTGGAGGGGTGGTAATGGTAACAACAATTACAATGATTACTCATTTATTAATGCTAAAACAACTAAATTATTCAACAAAAATAGTAAATATGCCATCATCCAAGAAAGAGGTTTTGATTTGTCAAAAAGTTAGGATAATTATGAGGGTTTGAGGAAAGAGATCGAAATTCAGTTGAGGGAACGAAGAAATTGGGGTCCTTTTAATGCCAATGTTCCCCCGGGATATGCCAATCTAGCGAAAGAGTTCTATCACAATCGCAATTTTCTAGGGTAAAGTTGTTTTAAATTGTGATGGCCAATTTACTTTCGTTCTCCTAATTTTCATAACGCGATCTCTTGCGTGTGAATTGTTGAAAAGAATTTTGGATTCTTTTCCCTTATCTCTGTACTCTTATACACATCTAGATGTGTATAAGAGACATTAAGAAACCCTCATAATTATCCTAACTTTTTGGACAAATCAAAACCTCTTTCTTGGAAGGGAAAAGAAAAAGTCGTAGCCATCACTTCTACAACCAAAAAGAGAAAAATGGGGTCAGGTGCTTAACCGGCTTGGAGGGGTGGTAATGGTAACAACAATTACAATGATTACTCATTTATTAATGCTAAAACAACTAAATTATTCAACAAAAATAGTAAATATGCCATCATCCAAGAAAGAGGTTTTGATTTGTCAAAAAGTTAGGATAATTATGAGGGTTTGAGGAAAGAGATCGAAATTCAGTTGAGAGAACGAAGAAATTGGGGTGCTTTTAATGCCAATGTTCCCCCAGGATATCCCAATCTAGAGAAAGATTTCTATCACAATCGCATATTTTCAAGGGTAAAGTTGTTTTAAATTGTGATCTTGGGCCGTAAGTTTTCCTAATTTTCATAAACGCGAAACTTGCGTGTTGTGATAGAAAAGAATCTTAGGGTTCTTTATTTGATTTGTTGGTTTGCAGTTGATTGTTTGGATTATTTGAATTGTGATATATTTGCTACAGTATTTATTTGGTAAATTTTTGGATTGTTTTAGTGGCAACAGATAAGGGAAAAGAAAAAGTCGTAGCCATCACTTCTACAACCAAAAAGAGAAAAATGGGGTCAGGTGCTTAACCGGCTTGGAGGGTTGGTAATGGTAACAACAATTACAATGATTACTCATTTATTAATGCTAAAACAACTAAATTATTCAACAAAAATAGTAAATATGCCATCATACAAGAAAGAGGTTTTGATTTGTCAAAAAGTTAGGATAATTATGAGGGTTTGAGGAAAGAGATCGAAATTCAAGAGAGGAACGAAGAAATTGGGGTGCTTTTAATGCCAATGTCTTTATGCCAATCTATAGAAAGAGTTCTATCACAATCGCAATTTTCAAGGGTAAAGTTGTTTTAAATTGTGATCTTGGGCCGTAAGTTCTCCTAATTTTCACAACGCGAAAAATTGCGTGTGAATTGTTGCCCAAAACAATTTAAAACAACTTTACCCCTGATTTGTACTGTTGCTAGTTGATTGTTTGGATTATTTGAAACACCTGATATATTTCCTACACTTTTATTTGACAAATTTTTGGAACCTCTTTCTTGGCAAAAGATAAGGGAAAAGAAAAGTCGTAGCCATCACTTCTACAACCAAAAAGAGAAAAATGGGGTCGTGCTTAACCCTTATCTTTTGCCACTAACAACAATTACAATGATTACTCATTTATTAATGCTAAAACAACTAAATTATTCAACAAAAATAGTAAATATACCATCATACAAGAAAGAGGTTTTGATTTGTCAAAATTAATAGGATAATTATTGTAGGGTTTGAGGAAAGACACATCATTTTTCAGTAGAGGAACGAAGAAATTGGGGTGCTTTTAATGCCAATGTTCCCCCGGGATTATGCCAATCTAGAGAGAAAGTTCTCTCAAATCGCAATTTTCAAGGGTAAAGTTGTTTTAAATTGTGATCTTGGGCCGTAAGTTCTTCTAATTTTCATAACGCGAATCATTGCGTGTGAATTCTTGAAAACAATTTTTGGGTTCTTTATTTTATTTGTTGGTTTGCAAGTTGATTGTTTGGATTATTTGAATTGTGATATATTTACTGGAGTATTTATTTGGTATATTTTTGGATTGTTTTAGTGGCAAAAGATAAGGGAAAAGAAAAAGTCGTAGCCATCACTTCTTCAACCAAAAAGAGAAAAATGGGGTCAGGTGCTTAACCGGTTTGGAGGGTTGGTAATGGTAACAACAATTACAATGATTACTCATTTATTAATGCTAAAACAACTAAATTATTCACCAAAAATAGTAAATATGCCATCATCCAAGAAAGAGGTTTTGATTTGTAAGCAAAAAGTTAGGATAATTATGAGGGTTTGAGGAAAGAGATCTAAATTCAGTTGAGGGAACGAAGAAATTGGGGTGTTTTTAATGCCAATGTTCCCCCGGGATATGCCAATCTAGAGAAAGAGTTCTATCACAATCGCAATTTTCAAGGGTAAAGTTGTTTTAAATTGTGATCTTGGGCCGTAAGTTCTCCTAATTTTCATAACGCGAATCTTGCGTGTGAATTGTTGAAAAGAATTTTAGGGTTCTTTATTTTATTTGTTGGTTTGCAAGTTGATTGTTTGTATTATTTGAATTGTGATATATTTGCTGCAGTGTTTATTTGGTAAATTTTTGGATTGTTTTAGTGGCAAAAGATAAGGGAAAAGAAAAAGTAGTAGCCATCACTTCTACAACCAAAAAGAGAAAAATGGGCTCAGTGCTTAACCGGCTTGGAGGTTGGTAATGGTAACAACAATTACAATGATTACTCATTTATTAATGCTAAAATAACTAAATTATTCACCAAAAATAGTAAATATGCCATCATCCAAGAAAGAGGTTTTGATTTGTCAAAAGTTAGGATAATTATGAGGGTTTGAGGAAAGAGATCAAAATTCAGTTGAGGGAACGAAGAAATTGGGGTGCTTTTAATGCCAATGTTCCCCCGGGATATGCCAATCTAGAGAAAGATTTCTATCACAATTGCAATTTTCAAGGGTAAAGTTGTTTTAAATTGTGATATTGAGCCGTAAGTTCTCCTAATTTTCATAACGCGAATCTTGCGTGTGAATTGTTGAAAAGAATTTTTGGGTTCTTTATTTTATTTGTTGGTTTCCAAGTTGATTGTTTGGATTATTTGAATTGTGATATATTTACTGGAGTATTTATTTGGTAAATTTTTGGATTGTTTTAGTGGCAAAAGATAAGGGAAAAGAAAAAGTAGTAGCCATCACTTCTACAACCAAAAAGAGAAAAATGACCCAGGTGCTTAACCGGTTTGGAGGGTTGGTAATGGTAACAACAATTCTACAATGATTACTCATTTATTAATGCTAAAACAACTAAATTATTCAACAAAAATTGTAAATATGCCATCATCCAAGAAAGAGGTTTTGATTTGTCAAAAAGTTAGGATAATTATGAGGGTTTGAGGAAAGAGATCGAAATTGAGTTGAGGGAACGAAGAAATTGGGGTGCTTTTAATGCCAATGTTCCGCCGGGATATGCCAATCTGGAGAAAGATTTCTATCACAATCGCAATTTTCCAGGGTAAAGTTGTTTTAAATTGTGATCTTGGGCCGTAAGTTCTTCTAATTTTTATACGCGATTCTTGCGTGAGAAATGTTGAAAAGAATTTTTGGGTTCTTTATTTTATTTGTTGGTTTGCAAGTTGATTATTTGGATTAGTTGAATTGTGATATATTTGCTGCTGTATTTATTTGGTAAATTTTTGGATTGTTTTAGTGGCAGAAGATAAGGGAAAAGAAAAAGTCGTAGCCATCACTTCTACAACCAAAAAGAGAAAAATGGGGGTCAGGTGCTTAACCGGCTTGGAGGGGTGGTAATGGTAACAAAAATTAAAATGATTACTCCTTTATTAATGCTAAAACAACTAAATTATTCAAACAAAAATAGTAAATATGCCATCATCCAAGAAAGAGGTTTTGATTTGTCAAAAAGTTAGGATAATGATGAGGGTTTGAGGAAAGAGATCGAAATTCAGTTGAGGGAACGAAGAAATTGGGGTGCTTTTAATGCCAATGTTCCCCCGGGATATGCCAATCTAGAGAAAGATTTCTATCACAATCGCAAATTTAAGGGTTCAAGTTGTTTTAAATTGTGATCTTGGGCCGTAAGTTCTCCTAATTTTCATAACGCGAATCTTGCGTGTGAATTGTTGAAAAGAATTTTAGGGTTCTTTATTTGATTTGTTGGTTTGCAAGTTGATTGTTTGGATTATTTGAATTGTGATATATTTGCTGCAGTATTTATTTGGTAAATTTTTGGATTGTTTTAGTGGCAAAAGATAAGGGAAAACTTGAAAAAGTCGTAGCCATCACTTCTACAACCAAAAAGAGAAAAATGGGGTCAGGTGCTTAACCGGCTTGGAGGGGTGGTAATGGTAACAACAATTACAATGATTACTCATTTATTAATGCCAAAACAACTAATTTATTCAACAAAAATAGTAAATATGCCATCATCCAAGAAAGAGGTTTTGATTTGTCAAAAAGTTAGGATAATTACCAAATAGGGTTTGAGGAAAGAGATCTTTTTTCAGAAGTGATGGAAACGAAGAAATTGGGGTCCTTTTAATGCCAATGTTCCCTCGGGATATGCCAATCTAGAGAAAGAGTTCTATCACAATCGCAATTTTCAAGGGAAAAGTTGTTTTAAATTGTGATCTTGGGTCGTAAGTTCTCCTAATTTTCATAACGCGAATCTTGCGTGTGCATTGTTGAAAAGAATTTTTGGGTTCTTTATTCTATTTGTTGGTTTGCAAGTTGATTGTTTGGATTAGTTGAATTGTGATATATTTGCGGCAGTATTTATATACAATTTCGTAAATTTTTGGATTGTTTTATAAAAGATAAAACCAAGAAAAAGTCGTAGCCATCTCTTCTACAATCTAAAAGAGTAAAATGAGATCAGCCTTAACCGGCTTATAGGGGTGGTAATGGTAACAACAATTACAAAGATTACTCTTTTATTAATGCTAAAACAACTAAATTATTCAACAAAAATAGTAAATATGCCATCATCCAAGAAAGAGGTTTTGATTTGTCAAAAAGTTAAGATAATTATGAGGGTTTAAGGAAAGAGATCGAAATTCAGTTGAGGGAACGAAGAAATTGGGGTGCTTTTAATGCCAATGTTCCCCCGGTATACGCCAATCTAGAAAAGATTTCTATCACAATCGCAATTTTCTCTTATAAAGTTGTTTTAAATAAAGAATCTTGGGCCGTAAGTTCTCCTAATTTTCATAATAAAAATCTTGCGTGTGAATTGTTGAAAAGAATTTTAGATGTTCTTTATTTGATATGTTGGTTTCCAAGCTTGATTGTTTGGATTATTTGAATTGTGATATATTTACTGGAGTATTTATTTGGTAAATTTTTGGATTGTTTTAGTGGCAACAGATAAGGGAAAAGAAAAAGTCGTAGCCATCACTTTTACAAGCAAAAAGAGAAAATCAACTCAGAATTTTAATCGGCTTGGAGGGTTGGTAATGGTAACAACAATTACAATGATTACTCATTTATTAATGCTAAAACAAGTAAATTATTCAACAAAAATAGTAAATATGCCATCATCCATACACATTTAGATGTGTATAAGAGACAGATCAAAATTAGGAGAACTTACGGCCCAAGATCAAAATTTAAAACAACTTTACCCTTGAAAATTGCGATTGTGAAAGAACTCTTTCTCTAGATTGGCATGGCAATCTAGAGAAAGAGTTCTTTCACAATCGCAATTTTCAAGGGTAAAGTTGTTTTAAATTTTGATCTTGGGCCGTAAGTTCTCCTAATTTTGATAACGCGATTCTTGCGTGTGAATTGTTGAAAAAGAATTTTTGTGTTCTTTATTTGATTTGTCCTAACACATCAAGATCCATAGTTTGGATTAGTTATACACATGATATATTTGCTATAAGAGATTTGGTAAAATTTAGTTGTTTTAGCATTAATAAATTGAGTTATCATTGTAATTGTTGTTACCATTACCAGCCCTCAAAGCCGAATAATGCAGTCAAATTTAGCACCGGTCAATGAAAAATTTACTAATGGTATGCAAACAATTACAATCAAATACTTTTACTAATCTCAAACCTCTTAATTGCATCAACAAATTTATAAATTTGGTTGTCATCCAAGAAAGTTCTTTTCCTCATTTGTCAAAAAGTAATCATTGTTATGAAAATTAGGAGTTCTCCTAATTTTCATAACGCGATTCTTGCGTGTGAATTGTTGAAAAGAATTTTTGGGTTTTTTATTTTATTTGTTGGTTTGCAAGTTGATTGTTTGGATTAGTTGAATTGTGATATATTTGCTGCAGTATTTATTAGTAAATTTTTGGATTGTTTTAGTGGCAAAAGATAAGGGAAAAGAAAAAGTCGTAGCCATCACTTCTACAACCAAAAAGAGAAAAAGGGGTCAGGTGCTTAACCGGCTTGGAGGGGTGGTAATTGTAACAACAATTACAACAGCAATCCTAAGCACCTGAATGCTTTTTCTCTAAATTATGGTAGACAAAAATAGTAAATACAAATTTTCCATGAAAATTAGGAGAACTTTGATTTATCATTCAAGTTAGGATAATTATGAGGGTTTGAGTAAAGAGATTTAAAATTCAGTTGAGGGAACGAAGAAATTGGGGTGCTTTTAATGCCAATGTGTAAAAGGGATATGCCAATCTAGAGAAAGAGTTCTATCACAATCGCACATTTTCTTGGGTAAAGTTGTTTTAAATTGTGATATTGGGCCGTAAGTTCTCCTAATTTTCATAACGCGAATCTTGCGTGTGAATTGTTGCATTAGAATTTTAGGGTTCTTTATTTTATTTGTTGGTTTGCAATTTCTTTCTTTACCCAAATTGTGATATATTTAACTGAAGATTTGTTTCTTAACATTTTTGGATTGTTTTAGTGGCAAAAGATAAGGGAAAAGAAAAAGTCGCAGACATCTCTTCTACAACCAAAAAGAGAAAAATGGGGTCAGGTGCTTAACCGGCTTGGAGGGTTATTTTTGTTGAATACAATTAAAATGATTTCGATCATTCGGTTAATGCTAAAATTATCCTAATTTTTGACTAAAAATAGTAAATATGCCATCATCCAAGAAAGAGGTTTTGATTTGTCAAAAAGTTAGGATAATTATGAGGGTTTGAGGAAAGAGATCAAAATTCAGTTGAGGGAACGAAGAAATTGGGGTGCTTTTAATGCCAATGTATCCCCCGGGATAAGCCAATCTAGAGAAAGATTTCTATCACAATCGCAATTTTCAAGGGTAAAGTTGTTTTAAATTGTGATCTTGTGCCGTAATTCTCCTAATTTTCATAACGCGAATCCTGCGTGTGAATTGTTGAAAAGAATTTTAAAATTCTTTATTTGATTTGTTGGTTTGCAAGTTGATTGTCTCTTATTATTTGAATTGTGATATATTTGCTGCAGTATTTATTTGGTAAATTTTTGGATTGTTTTAGTGGCAAAAGATAAGGGAAAAGAAAAAGTCGTAGCCATCACTTCTACAACCAAAAAGAGAAAAATGGGGTCAGGTGCTTAACCGGCTTGGAGGGGTGGTAATGGTAACAACTAATTACAATTTTTACTCATTTATTAATGCCAAAACAACTAATTTATTCAACAAAAATAGTAAATATGCCATCATCCAAGAAAGAGGTTTTGATTTGTCAAAAAGTTAGGATAATTATGAGGGTTTGAGAAAAGAGATCGAAAAATGTTGAGTTGAGGGAACGAAGAAATTGGGGTGCTTTTAATGCCAATGTTCCCCCGGGATATGCCAATCTAGAGAAAGAGTTCTATCACAATCGCAATTTTCAAGGGTAAAGTTGTTTTAAATTGTGATCTTGGGCCGTAAGTTCTCCTAATTTTTATAACGCGATTCTTGCGTGTGAATTGTTGAAAAGAATTTTTGGGTTCTTTATTTTATTTGTTGGTTTGCAAGTTGATTGTTTGGATTAGTTGAATTGTGATATATTTGCTGCAGTATTTATTTGGTAAATTTTTGGATTGTTTTAGTGGCAAAAGATAAGGGAAAAGAAAAAGTCGTAGCCATCACTTCTACAACCAAAAAGAGAAAAATGGGTTCAGGTGCTTAACCTTTCTTTGAGGGCTGGTAATGGTAACAACAATTACAATGATAACTCATTTATTAATGCTAAAACAACTAAATTATTCCACAAAAATAGTAAATATGCCAGCATCCAATAAAGAGGTTTTGATTTGTCAAAAAGTTAGGATAATTATGAGGGTTTGTTCAAATAAATCGAAATTCAAATAGAGGGAACGAAGAAATTGGGGTCCTTTTAATGCCAATGTTCCCCCGGGATATGCCAATCTAGCGAAAGAGTTCTATCACAATCGCAATTTTCTAGGGTAAAGTTGTTTTAAATTGTGATCTTGGGCCGTAAGTTCTCCTAATTTTCATAACGCGATTCTTGCGTGTGAATTGTTGAAAAGAATTTTTGGGTTCTTTATTTTATTTGTTGGTTTGCAAGTTGATTGTTTGGATTAGTTGAATTGTGATATATTTGCTGCAGTATTTATTTGATAAATTTTTGGATTGTTTTAGTGGCAAAAGATAAGGGAAAAGAAGATTGGCATATCCCGGCACTTCTGTCTCTTAAAAGAGACCCCAATGGGTATTCGGTGCTTAACCGGCTTTGAGGGTTGGTAATGGTATCAACAATTACAATGATTACTCATTTATTAATGCTAAAACAACTAAATTATTCAACGGCACAAAAATAGTAAATATGCCATCATCCAAGAAAGAGGTTTTGATTTGTCAAAAAGTTAGGATAATTATGAGGGTTTGAGGAAAGAGATCGAAATTCAGTTGAGGGAACGAAGAAATTGGGGTGCTTTTAATGCCAATGTTCCGTCGGGATATGCCAATCTGGAGAAAGATTTCTATCACAATCGCAATTTTCAAGGGTAAAGTTGTTTTAAATTGTGATCTTGGGCCGTAAGTTCTCCTAATTTTTGTTTTAGCGAATCTTGCGTGTGAATTGTTGAAAAGAATTTTCACAATTCTTTATTTTATTTGTTGGTTTGCAAAGAGACTTGTTTGGATTAACCCTTATTGTGATATATTTGCTGCAGTATTTATTTGGTAAATTTTTGGATTGTTTTAGTGGCAAAAGATAAGGGAAAAGAAAAAGTCGTTAAGCATCACTTCTACAACCAAAAAGAGAAAAATGGGGTCAGGTGCTTAACTAGGCTTGGAGGGGTGGTAATGGTAACAACAATTACAATGATTACTCATTTATTAATGCTAAAACAACTAAATTATTCAACAAAAATAGTAAATATGCCATCATCCAAGAAAGAGGTTTTGATTTGTCAAAAAGTTAGGATAATTACACAATTCATAATAATCCAAACAATGAAATTCATTGAGGGAACGAAGAAATTGGGGTCCTTTTAATGCCAATGTTCCCCCGGGATATGCCAATCTAGCGAAAGAGTTCTATCACAATCGCAATTTTCTAGGGTAAAGTTGTTTTAAATTGTGATCTTGGGCCGTAAGTTCTCCTAATTTTCATAAACCGATTCTTGCAAACCAACAAATCAAATAAAGAACCCTAAAATTCTTTTCATACAACTGTTTCTTATAAGTTCTTATTTGTACTATTTCACATGAATCCATACAATCCAAGATGTGAATAAATAAATGAAATAAACAACCCAATTGTTCAATTTTCAACAACTTTACCCCTCCAAGCCGGTTAAGCACCTAACCCCATTTTTGGTCAGGTGTTTAACCGGTTTGGAGGGTTGGTAATGGTAACAACAATTACAATGATTACTCATTTATTAATGCTAAAACAACTAAATTATTCACCAAAAATAGTAAATATGCCATCATCCAAGAAAGAGGTTTTGATTTGTCAAAAAGTTAGGATAATTATGAGGGTTTGAGGAATAGATCCAAACAATCAGGGAACGAAGAAATTCGCGTTATGAAAATGCCAATGAACCCCCGGGATATGCCAATCTAGAGACAGAGTTCTATCACAATCGCAATTTTCAAGGGTAAAGTTGTTTTAAAAATTGTGATATTGGGCCACAATTCTTCTAATTTTCATAACACGAATCTTGCGTGTGAATTGTTGAAAAGAATCTTTAGGGTTCTTTATTTGATTTGTTGGTTTGCTAGTTGATTGTTTGGATTATTTGAATTGTGATATATTTGCTCTCTTTATTTATTTGGCAAATTTTTGGATTGTTTTAGTGGCAACAGATAAGGGAAAAGTAAAAAGTCGTAGCCATTACTTCTACAACCAAAAAGAGAAAAATTGGGTCATTGCTTTACCGGCTTGGCGGGGTGGTAATGGTAACAACAATTACGACGATTACTCATTTATTAATGCTAAAACAACTAAATTATTCAACAAAAATAGTAAATATGCCATCATCCAAGAAAGAGGTTTTGATTTGTCAAAAAGTTAGGATAATTATGAGGGTTTGAGGAAAGAGATCGAAATTCAGTTGAGGGAACGAAGAAATTGGGGTGCTTTTAATGCCAATGTTCCCCCGGGATATGCCAATCTAGAGAAAGATTTCTATCACAATCGCAATTTTCAAGGGTAAAGTTGTTTTAAATTGTGATCAAATTAAGTTCTCCTAATTTTCATAACGCGAATCTTGCGTGTGAATTGTTGAAAAGAATTTTTGGGTTCTTTATTTTATTTGTTGGTTTGCAAGTTGATTGTTTGGATTATTTGAATTGTGATATATTTACTGGAGTATTTATTCGATCGTTGGTAAATTTTTGGATTGTTTTAGTGGCAAAAGATAAGGGAAAAGAAAAAGTAGTAGCCATCACTTCTACAACCAAAAAGAGAAAAATGGGGTCAGGTGCTTAACCGGTTTGGAGGGTTGGTAATGGTAACAACAATTACAATGATTACTCATTTATTAATGCTAAAACAACTAAATTATTCACCAAAAATAGTAAATATGCCATCATCCAAGAAAGAGGTTTTGATTTGTCAAAAAGTTAGGATAATTATGAGGGTTTGAGGAAAGAGATCGAAATTCAGTTGAGGGAACGAAGAAATTGGGGTGCTTTTAATGCCAATGTTCCCCCAGGATATGCCAATCTAGAGAAAGATTTCTATCACAATCGCAATTTTCAAGGGTAAAGTTGTTTTAAATTGTGATCTTGGGCCGTAAGTTCTCCTAATTTTCATAACGCGAATCTTGCGTGTGAATTGTTGAAAAGAATTTTAGGGTTCTTTATTTGATTTGTTGGTTTGCTAGTTGATTGTTTGGATTATTTGAATTGTGATATATTTGCTACAGTATTTATTTGGTAAATTTTTGGATTGTTTTAGTGGCAACACATCTAGATGTTATCCTTTAGAAAAAGTCGTAATCCATCACTTCTACAACCAAAAAGAGAAAAATGGGGTCAGGTGCTTAACCGGTTTGGAGGGTTGGTAATGGTAACAACATTTACAATGATTACTCATTTATTAATGCTAAAACAACTAAATTATTCAACAAAAATAGTAAATATGCCATCATACAAGAAAGAGGTTTTGATTTGTCAAAAAGTTAGGATAATTATGAGGGTTTGAGGAAAGAGATCAAAATTCAGTTGAGGGAACGAAGAAATTGGGGTGCTTTTAATGCCAATGTTCCCCCGGGATATGCCAATCTATAGAAAGATTTCTATCACAATTGCAATTTTCAAGGGTAAAGTTGTTTTAAATTGTGATCTTGGGCCGTAAGTTCTCCTAATTTTCATAACGCGAATCTTGCGTGTGAATTGTTGAAAAGAATTTTTGGGTTCTTTGGTTTATTAGTTGTTTTCCAAGTTGATTGTTTGGATTACAAATAATTGTGATATATTTACTGGAGTATTTATTTGGTAAATTTTTGGATTGTTTTAGTGGCAAAAGATAAGGGAAAAGAAAAAGTAGTAGCCATCACTTCTACAACCAAAAAGAGAAAAATGGGGTCAGGTGCTTAACCGGTTTGGAGGGTTGGTAATGGTAACAACAATTACAATGATTATGTGTATTATTACAGCTAAAACAACTAAATTATTCACCAAAAGATTGTATAAGATGCCATCATCCATGAAAGAGGTTTAGATGTGTATAAAAGACAGGATAATTATGAGGGTTTGAGGAAAGAGATCGAAATTGAGTTGAGGGAACGAAGAAATTGGGGTGCTTTTAATGCCAATGTTCCCCTTGGAACATGCCAATGTGATAGAACTCTTTCTCTAGATTGTCTATCACAATCGCAATTTTCAAGGGTAAAGTTGTTTTAAATTGTGATGTTGGGCCGTAAGTTCTCCTAATTTTCATGTCGCGAATCTTGCGTCTGAATTGTTGAAAAGAATTTTAGGGTTCTTTATTTGATATGTTGGTTTGCAAGTTGATTGTTTGGATTATTTGAATTGTGATATATTTACTGGAGTATTTATTTGGTAAATTTTTGGATTGTTTTAGTGGCAAAAGATAAGGGAAAAGAAAAAGTAGTAGCCATCACTTCTACAACCAGAAAGAGAAAAATGGGGTCAGGTGCTTAACCGGTTTGGAGGGTTGGTAATGGTAACAACAATTACAATGATTATCATTTATTAATGCTAAAACAACTAAATTATTCGCCAAAAATAGTAAATATGCCATCATCCAAGAAAGAGGTTTTGATTTGTCAAAAAGTTAGGATAATTATGAGGGTTTGAGGAAAGAGATCGAAATTGAGTTGATTTATAGAACGAAGAAATTAGGGTGCTTTTAATGCCAATGTTCCGTCGGGATATGCCAATCTGGAGAAAGATTTCTATCAACTCAATCGCAATTTTCAAGGGTAAAGTTGTTTTAAATTGTGATCTTGGGCCGTAAGTTCTCCTAATTTTCATAACGCGAATCTTGCGTGTGAATTGTTGAAAAGAATTTTTGGGTTCTTTATTTTATTTGTTGGTTTGCAAGTTGATTGTTTGGATTATTTGAATTGTGATATATTTGCTGCAGTATTTATTTGGTAAATTTTTGGATTGTTTTAGTGGCAAAAGATAAGGGAAAAGAAAAAGTCGTAGCCATCACTTCTACAACCAAAAAGAGAAAAATTGGGTCAGGTGCTTAACCGGCTTGGAGGGGTGGTAATGGTAACAACAATTACAACGATTACTATTTATTAATGCTAAAACAACTAAATTATTCAACAAAAATAGTAAATATGCCATCATCCAAGAAAGAGGTTTTGATTTGTCAAAAAGTTAGGATAATTATGATGGTTTGAGGAAAGAGATCGAAATTCAGTTGAGGGAACGAAGAAATTGGGGTGCTTTTAATGTTCTGCCAATGTTCCCCCGGGATATGCCAATCTAGAGAAAGATTTCTATCACAATCGCAATTTTCAAGGGTAAAGTTGTTTTAAATTGTGATCTTGGGCCGTAAGTTCTCCTAATTTTCATAACGCGAATCTTGCGTGTGAATTCTTGAAAAGAATTTTTGGGTTCTTTATTTTATTTGTTGGTTTGCAAGTTGATTGTTTGGATTATGAAAATTGTGATATATTTGCTGCAGTATTTATTTGGTAAATTTTTGGATTGTTTTAGTGGCAAAAGATAAGGGAAAAGAAAAAGTCGTAGCCATCACTTCTACAACCAAAAAGAGAAAAATTGGGTCAGGTGCTTAACCGGCTTGGAGGGGTGGTAATGGTAACAACAATTACAACGATTACTATTTATTAATGCTAAAACAACTAAATTATTCAACAAAAATAGTAAATATGCCATCATCCAATAAAGAGGATTCGCGTTATGAAAAAGTTAGGAGAATTATGATGGTTTGAGGAAAGAGAATCGAAATTCAGTTGAGGGAACGAAGAAATTGGGGTGCTTTTAATGCCAATGTTCCCCCGGGATATGCCAATCTAGAGAAAGAGTTCTATCACAATCGCAATTTTCAAGGGTAAAGTTGTTTTAAATTGTGATGTTGGGCCGTAAGTTCTCCTAATTTTCATAACGCGAATCTTGCGTGTGAATTGTTGAAAAGAATTTTAGGGTTCTTTATTTGATATGTTGGTTTTCAAGTTGATTGTTTGGATTATTTGAATTGTGATATATTTACTGGAGTATTTATTTGGTAAATTTTTGGATTGTTTTAGTGGCAAAAGATAAGGGAAAAGAAAAAGTAGTAGCCATCACTTCTACAACCAAAAAGAGAAAAATGAGACAGAGGTGCTTAACCGGTTTGGATGGTTGTAATGGTAAGAACTATTACAATCTCTTATAGCATTATTAGATGCTAAAACAACTAAATTATTCACCATTAGATTGTAAATATGCCATCATCCAAGAAAGAGGTCTTACATCACTGATTTGTCAAATGTGTATAATTAGACAGTTTGAGGATTAGAGATCGAAATTCAGTTGAGGGAATGAAGAAATTGGGGTCAAAAATTGCCAATGTTCCGCCGGGATATGCCAATCTGGAGAAAGATTTCTATCACAATCGCAATTTTCCAAGGGTCTCTTATACACATCTAGATTGTATAAGAGACAGCAAATTGTGATCTTGGGCCGTAAGTTCTCCTAATTTTCATAACTCGAGATCTTGCATGTGAATTGTTGAAAAGAATTTTTGGGTTCTTTATCCAGATGTGTTGGTTTGACAGTTGATTGTTTGGATTATTTGAATTGTGATATATTTGCTGCAGTATTTATTTGGTAAATTTTTGGATTGTTTTAGTGGCAAAAGATAAGGGAAAAGAAAAAGTCGTAGCCATCTCTTCTACAACCAAAAAGAGAAAAATGGGGTCAGGTGCTTAACCGGCTTGGAGGGGTTGTAATGGTAACAACAATTACAATGATTACTCATTTATTAATGCTAAAACAACTAAATTTCATTCAACAAAAATAGTAAATATGCCATCATCCAAGAAAGAGGTTTTGATTTGTCAAAAAGTTAGGATAATTATGAGGGTTTCAGGAAAGAAATCGAAATTCAGTTGAGGGAACGAAGAAATTGGGGTGCTTTTAATGCCAATGTAATCATTGTAATATGCCAATCCAGAGAAAGATTTCTATCACAATCGCAATTTTAAAGGGTAAAGTTGTTTTAAATTGTGATCTTGGGCCGTAAGTTCTCCTAATTTTCATAACGCGAATCTTGCGTGTGAATTGTTGAAAAGAATTTTAGGGTTCTTTATTTGATTTGTTGGTTTGCTAGTTGATTGTTTGGATTATTTGAATTGTGATATATTTGCTGCAGTATTTATTTGGTAAATTTTTGGATTGTTTTAGTGGCAAAAGATAAGGGAAAAGAAAAAGTCACTAGCCATACACATCTTCCCCTAAAGACACATCTAGATGTGTATAAGAGACAGAACCGGCTTGGAGGGTTGGTAATGGTAACAAGACAATTACAATGATTACTCATTTATTAATGCTAAAACAACTAAATTATTCAACAAAAATAGTAAATATGCCATCATCCAAGAAAGAGGTTTTGATTTGTCAAAAAGTTAGGATAATTATCAGGTTTCAGGAAAGAGATCGAAATTCAGTTGAGGGAACGAAGAAATTGGGGTGCTTTTAATGCCAATTTTCCCTCGGGATATGCCAATCTAGAGAAAGAGTTCTATCACAATCTGTGTCATACAAGATGAGAAGGTGTATGTTAGGGGAAAATGGGTAAAAATTAGTGAGAAAAAAGATTAATGCCTTCTATGGAGGAATCTAATAGGTAGTGGGTATGCTGATTTGATGAACCCAAATAATCGAGGACCCAATTACACTAACATAACGAAGCGATTGTGGTATGGTGACCCCAATTGGAAAATCAATGTTGACCAAACTAAATATTTTGGTTTTAATTGGCGTTACCTTTAATTGTTGCCAAAAATTATTTTTCATGAGTTGCCATCTATATGTGGGGGTTAGTCATACTCAGTTTTGTTTAGAGAGATAAAGTATGTTTGATATTTGCGATCATGGAAGGGTTCCCTGTTAACTTTGGTCAAATAGTTCGGGGCAATTTTACGAAAATTGTACAATCGGGGTGACCAACTTTTGTACTGCCTAGTATAATTACTAAATTATGCCTTAATGCAAGTTGTGCAGTTGCAGCTAGTGAAGAACAAGTCCACCAAAGGGCTCGCATTAATGGGGCTTACGTGTGGCACATGGTTAGGGAGTTCCAAAGGCATCACCCAACTATTGAGAGCAACGGGTGCACCACTTTCACAAGTGCTTCCACAAGTTCCTTTCATCAACATGTCCGATGGATATGTCTACAATCATCCTCGGGCGATGAGCGAAATGAGATACGTGGCTATTAGACTTATAGCCAATTGGTTCTCCACAACAACATTCTCATTGGTCAAGCCTCCAAATGACATTAGCAGACCTAGACTCATGCTAGGCAACCACCTTCTATAGAATTATGGACCGTCACATGAACAATTCTTCTCCTAACCACAAGGAATCCAATGCAGAAGCACATCAAGAACAAGGAGGTGAGGAAGTAGGAGTCAACTTGGAGGCCAACTTTGAGAAAAGCCATGGTGGAGAGGGTGAGGAATTTAACAAGGATTCGAGTGATAACGAGTACGAAATCTATGGACAAAACAAGGACAATGATGATGAAGAGAAAGATTGGTTGCTCGCCACCCGAATAGGAAGACTCTTTCCCCTTCTTTCAATTACATGCTTTCACCCCCGTTTATCCCTATGATTTTATTATTGTGCTTTGAGTAATTGAGGAGACATTCACACTTGCACTTCTTTATTTTGTAGTTCCTGAATTGATGAACTTCTAACTTAATTAGTTTGAATTGCTTAGTTTAGTTTAATAGTTAACTTTTCATGCTTTGAATGATTGTTGGCTAAGTGGTCCGTTTAATGTTGATGATGGATTGATGCCTTTGATGATGACCAGATTAGTCCTAGTTTAGCAATTTTGGTAGCTTCAGATGATAGTTGCCTTGGTTTGGCATGCTCATCTTTGACTTGTTTTTATGTTTTATGTTTGGATGTTAGGTAAATTTTTGGGCTGATTTGGCAAGATTCTACTTTAGTTATTTCTTTACATGATTTTAGTAGTATTATCCTTATCTTACTTCTTGTGCTAATGTTGAGTGGATGGATGAGTTTAGTCATCAATTAATAATGTGAACAGTGTAGTGGTGTTCATTATTTGTGTTTAGGAATCTATTTTTGTGGCTTTTGTTGTTGTAAGAGGAGTTGAAATTAGATGTTGAACATGGATTAGACTTCATGTGAAAAACATTTAACTCTTGAAACTCAACCATGCTGGTTTTTCCAATACCAAGTTCAATTGATTGTTGATTTAGTTACGCACTTTAATATTTTCGAAAATTGGTTTTAAGTAACGACGAAAATGAATTTAGCCATCATTTGGTCATGTTGCATGGACTTAGAAGTTGCATTTTCAAATATTTTGTGGGTTTTGTTGAGGTAACTTAGGACATTGATTGGGGTAGTGTGATCCTTCATTTTTGCGAAGTACTTGTGAAACTAAGATTTTGGGGATGATCTAGGGATTTCTTGGACGGTTTGAGCCACAATATCCTACCTTACATTAATTTTATCACTAGTGTCCTTGTTGAGCCTTATAGCCTAATTCTTTTGTCAACCACATATCTTAACCATTGCACCTTATTTATTTATCCTCTCTTTATCCCATCACCTTAGTCATTGTAGAATCTAAATTAGTTTTCCAACGTAATAGTTTGGGCATCTATGATGAATTTTTCTATAATTGCTTTTGGGATTGAAGTCACGATGTTTAATGTTAATTACATTCCCCTTGTTGTAATTAATTGATGTATGTCATTATTATTTTCAAACATTTAGAATTTCCTTAAAAAAATGTGTGTGAATATTTATTTAATTTTCTGCTAGCTTTGTAAGCACTTATTTGAGTAAAAGTAGGTTAAAATTACCTTCATAAGATTATTTTAGATGAGAAATTCTATTTCAATTGTGGATTGGTTGATTAGTGTTGTTTTTTGGGACTTCTATGTTTGGGATAGTGGTCCAAGAGTTTGTATTGGCATGACTAAGGTGATTCATTCTCATCCACATTTATCCCACCTTATTTCCTTAGCCTACATTACATACTTTAAAAAGTCCTAAATGAGTCTTAATCTAGGCTAATGGGTATCACTGAGTCGAGGGTGAAGTGTTACATCATTTGATGTTCTTTGCTAAACCTAGCAGTGCCAACAAGTATCCTTGTGTATTCATTTGCATGGATTTGCACTCTTCAAAATAAGTTTTAATGATCTTTCTATACTTGGAGCAAATTTTTGAGAAACTTGACTGTGTACTCTAGAACAACTTACATTTAAATTGGTATTTCATCAATAGTAAATTAGTCAAAGTAATGTTTGTAATTAAAACTAGCGTGTACTCTTATAAATATAGGAAATACTGGATGAAAATGTTGAGTTTTTAAAAGCCCCATTTTCATATTTAATAAGTTTTCTAGAGTTCAATGTTCCCAATTTCACTTCTTTTCCCTCAGTGGTGTCTTTAGTTTTTCTATTTTTTCCTTTTCTTATTTTACTCGGGACTAGCAAAATGCTAGATTTGGAGGTGTAATAACTTTAATAAATAGAGTTATTTTACCTCTGAAAACCATGAAATCTCGATTAGGTTAGTCCCATATTAGGTGTTTTCATGTGTTTTTGCTTGACTTTCATGTCTAGTAGTAGTATTAGTATTGTTAGAGTAATATTAGGCTTTTTGGTAGTATTTATATACACATTGGTGAGTAAATAGTATTTATTGTGTTATGGTGTTTAATTGTAGGGATAATTTGCAATTGGAGAAGTAACTTGAAGAATTGAACAAGTCAAGGACTAAGGCTGCAATTGGAAGGAAAATGGAAAAAACAAGTCCAAGGTTGTTGAGACTCCACACCGCGGTGCCAAGAATGTTCCTTTCTTATTTCAAGGCATGAAGGCCCACAAGTATCAAGGCCATTCAAGACTTCAAGGGTTTTCCATCGTAATGCCAAATTCCAAGGCACAATATTTCACAACGCTGTGCTAATTGGCCGAAACCCTAGTCAACTCAAGCTCCACAGCGCGGTGTTAAATTCTAGGAAGACAAAATTGATACCGTGATCCAAAAAGATTCTTAGACAAAGGGAATTTTGGCCATTTTTTAAAGGTTGTTAAATTCAAATAACCCTAATGTGTACACCTACAAACACATAGTAGAAGGTGCTGGAGTTTTAATTTTAGATAGACTAGATAAGGTTCCATTAGGAGTAGAAGAACTTTTCCTTATTTAGCAAAATTGTAGCATTTACTTCTTCTTGTTCTTCAAACTTTCAGCACTTTTATCTTTGAAATTAATCTCTTTAGTTACGCAAGCATAGAATCCTTTTTATAATTATTTCTAGCCTTTCTTTTATCTTTCATTTAATATAAATGTCTGCATTTGTTCTTATGCTCATTTTCATTTCTTGCATCATGACTAGTGTATTTATATTGAAGTTGCTTTTAGTTCTTTCCTTAGGAGTAGCTATGACTTGTGTTTATTTTTCTTTGTTTTATGTTCCTTTAGCCATGTATACATAAACTACTAGAGGATTAGGCTATGAAAATATGAACTTTACACATGTGTGGGTGATTTCAAGTGGGTAGAATAGTAAATGGTGGATATCTGGGTTGTAGTAAATGATTTTGGATAATTGGTGAGATGGAAAGGATCCTTCTTTGGATAGTTATTTTGAGGTTAACACAATATACAAGCGTTGAGTGTTGATTCTTAGACAGGTTTACTACTCAGTTAGGTTAGTAGTCGGGCCAAGATGCTAACTTCCTTAATTATTTCCTTAAACTCCATGTAGGAAACTAGATTAGAACCATGAGTTGGTCCAAGGGAATAGTTTACAGTTGGGATGGAAATCTCAATTGTACCTATTGAATTTCAATTCACGAGAAGAAGCCTACCTAGTAAAGGAATTATAACCATAGCCCAATCCCTCTTGTTTACTTGATTTAATTCACTTGTTAATTTAGCTGTCTATTTATCATTTGGCTTATTTACTTGTTATCTTAGCTTATCACACTTTAGATCGGTTTTTCTAGATAGTGCTTTTATCCTAGGAATCCTAGTAACTGCCATATTATTTTCGTGGGAACAATACCCCTTACCACTAGTTACTAATCTACCTCACATACTTGCGGAACTGTGCAGATTGTGGTCAAATTGAATTAGGTGGTTTGATTACTTGAGATGAATTGAAATTAAATAATAAGATTATACTACGTCATCCTTCTTTCATGTATTTGAATCTTTTCAATTAATAAAATAGGTGATTGACCCTCTATCAAGGTATCGATGGTTTTCTCATAAAAAAACATTTGAAAAGAGAAAAGACAACAACAAGATGAAGAAGAACTGACAATGGCGGATAATATAAATAGGATAGTTGAGCATAGAGGAGATCAAGTTATGACAATAGAAAAGTTGAAAATGAAGAATATAGAGAGGATGGTAGAGAAGAAGGTATTGGATTCAATAGACTTTGGTGGCTATGGACATGGTAATGGTGGAAATGGTAACAAATATGGAACACCACTGAGGGATTACACTATGCCAATGTTTGATGGAGCTAACTCTAGCATTATAAGGATTGCCGTCCAAGAAATTAACTTTGAAATTAGGCCGGCACTCAATCAAATGTTACAGAGTCATGCTATGTTTGGTGTTGGACCCAATAAAGATGCCAATAAACACTTGCTTAATTTTGAGAAAGTTTTAGATACTTTTAAGTTCAATGGAATCTTTCTCCATTACATTCGATTGAGAGCTTTCTCTTTCTTGTTGAGGGATAAGGCCAAGGCAAGGTTACAAAACCTATGACGAAGGAACCTTTACTTCATGGATCGAGCTAGCCCAGGAATTCTTGTCCAAGTATTTCTCCCTCATCTAAAATGATGAGGTTGAGAAATGAAGGATCACTTCATTTTGCCAAGAGAATGGCGAGAATATTAGTGAAGTTTGGGAGAGATACAAAGAAATGTTAAGAAATTGCCCCCATCATGCTATTCACTTTGGATACAAATCAAAACCTTTTATAATGGACTCTTTCAAGATACAAAGACTATTGTTGATGCCTCGGCAGATCGATCATTATCTTTTAAGATCCCCAATTGCTCAATACCATGGCTTCAATCAACATGGTACATTGGCTACTCCACAACAACAATAAAGAGGGATGCAAAATCTATATCACATGGATGCTGTGCTTTCACAAAATAAGGTTCTCGCTACTTTATTACAAATCTAACAAAGACATTAGAGAACATAATGTGAGTGATGTGTCGACACCTAATTCTCATAGATTCCAACCCCAAATCTAATTATTGTGCGACTTTTGTCTGGGTGATCATCCAAACAACCAATGTACTATTGATAGAACCTCTACCTATCAAGAGCAAGTCAACTACATGCATAATAATACCATCCACCTCCACCTAGGCCTTCAAAATATGTCCATAGGAGCACCTAAACCCTTCATAGAAAAATTGTCTAAACTTGTCCTGGGTGAACAGTAGAAAAATCCACAATCATCCAATTTTCAAGCCCAATCCTCACAACAAAGACCACTCTACAAACCATTTCTTCAATGAAACAACTAACCAAATCCCTAACATCGTCAACAAAATTTTCAACTACCTCAATTATGCCCTTCACAAACTCAACCATTGTTACTTGAGGCATCTTCTCAAAGGAGTGTGGAAGATATATTTTCACAACTAACGAAGAGTAATGAGGGGTCAAGAAAAGAAAGTGATACCATAAGGAAGCAATAAAGTATTTAGAATAGATCAAGATACCCTAGGGAGAAATCAGCATGCCACTATCAAAATTTGGATAATCAAATAAGATGAATGGCTAGGTTGATAAACAAAAGACCTACCAGAAGTCTTTCAAGTGACACTAATCCTAGGTCTTGGGAACCAAGTTCATCCAAGAGAATAAGTTCAATCAATGTTCTAAGGAATGGGAAAAAGTTGAGTGAACAAATGGTGGAAGATGAACATTCAAATAATGATAATGTTGAAACTAAGATGTATGAAGAAATCATTGCTACAAAAGAGGTTGATAAATCTTTGGGGACATGGGAAGGTACTTGAAGAACCCATGAAACATCAATATCTCATTGGGAAGAAAGATGAAAGCAAGATCCAAGTCTTGGGGCCTTCGCACAAAATCAAGATTCTTTTTCCACAGAGGCTTAAGGAAGACAATAAATAAAGAAAGTTCGAAAGGTTCTTGGAAGTGTTCAAAAGGCATGAGATCAACATTCCTTTCATGGAAACTTTGGAGAATATGCCAATCTACGTAAAATTTGTGAAACAAGTTCTTGCAAGCAAATGAAAGCTCTATGGAAATGAGATATTATGTCCTATGGAGGGATGTAGTGCCATGATAACAAAGAAGCTGCCATCAAAATTAGAGGATCCATTCAACAAATCCTTTTCCATACCATGTGAAATTGATGGGGTACAATTTGAAAGGGCACTATGTGATCTTGGGGCTTCCATAGATATTATACCATTTTTGGCGTACAAGAAGCTTAATAGAAGAGAAATGAAAGATACAAATATTTCTCTTCCAGTAGAAGGTAGGAGCATCAAATATTCGTCAAGGGATAGTGGAAGATGTAATTATGACGATAGAAAAATTCTTCATAGTGACGGATTTTGATGGTGATCGATGTGAGAGAAGATATCAGATGCCATCATCCTTGGGAGAACTTTTCTAGCCACCAAACGTTCCCTCATAGATGTCCAAGAAAGAAGTTAGAATTTAGAGTCAATAAAAATGTTGTAATTTCTAATATATTTGATTCCTTAAGACTTCACTCTATTTGTGATGATTTTATGAGAATAGATTTTCTTGATGAAACTATTTATGATTTTTGTAGGTACAGTATGGCTAAGTCTCCTTTGAAAAAGGCAATTGTGAAACCTATTGAAGTGAAGTGGACAAGCATAATGAAGAAACTCAAGAATGTTTTACATTTTTGGAGAAAAATTGTCCAATCAAAGGGGATAATGTTGTTCATGAGGATAAATGTAAGGGAGTGGAAACTCAAAGATTGAACTCAAACCTTTACCATCTCACTTAAAATATGTTTTTCTTGATAAAGATGAAACATTTCCAGTAATTGTTAATGCCTATTTGACATGTGAACAATTGTTGAAGTTGATCGATGGGCTTAAACAACATATGAGAGCTATTGCTTGGAGCATAGATGATATAACAGGCATTAGTCAAATGATTTGTATGCATAAAATCCTCTTGAATGAAGGGTATAACTCGTGTAGAAAATCTCAAAATAGATTGAATCCAACTTTAAAAGAAGTAGTCTAGAAGGAAGTAATTAATAAAACTTTTGGATGTCGGCAATATATGCTCAATAACAGATAGCAAATGGTTAAGTTTCACATAAGTTGTACCAAAAAATGGAGGGATAATATTGATGGTACTAATTAGTAAGAGTACTTATTAGACGGCAGGTTAGCATAGACTGTAGGAATTGAACAAAGCGATTTGGAAGAACCATTTTCCCCTCCCTTTTATCGATCAAATGCTAAAGATACTTGTAGGTTATGAATATTATTGTTTTGTTGATGATACTCTAGCTACTTATAAATAGTGATAGCACTGGAGGATCAAGATAAAATTACATTCACATGCCCCAATTAGACTTTTCCATATAGGAAATTGCCCTTCCCTTTGGATTGTGCAATGCTCCTAATATTTTTCAAAGACATATGTTTGCCACATTCAATGATATGATTCAAAAATGTATTGAGGTATTTATGGATGATTTTAGTGTTTTTGGAAATAACTTTAACGATTGCTTGAGTAATTTATCCCTTTTTTTGTAAAGATGTGAAGAGATGAACCTTTTTATAAATTGGGAGAAATGTCATTTTATGGTTCAAGGAGGTATTGTCTTAGGTCACAAAATTTTTTTTTTGGGAAAGTTAAGAAGGGGTTGAGGTTGACAAAGCTAAAGTGTAAGTTATTAAGAAATTACCCCCATATTATGTTGATGCAAGAAGGGTTGGAATCTTTCTTGGTCATGTCGGCATCTATCGACGATTTATTAAAATTTTCTCTCAAATTGCTAGACTACTTTGTGCTATTTTACAAAAGATTATGCTTTCAATTTTAATGATCCTTGTTTGTATGCCTTTAAAACTTTGAAAAATCATCTTGCGACTACCTTAGTAATTATTGCTCTAATTGGTCTTTACATTTGAGTTAATATGTGATGCAAGTGATTCATAATAGGGGCAGTTTTGGGTCAAAAAGTTGATAAGGTATTATGTGTGATATACTATGCTACTTGGACTTTAAATGAGGCACAAGTCAATTGTTCTACTACAAAAAAGGAATTTCTTTCCATTGTCTTTGGCTTTGACAAATATAGGTCCTACTTGATTAGTTCGAGAGTATTTGTTCATACTGACAATTCAACCCTTGAAATAATAGATCTAGTCTTCTTCCTAAAAATGATGCTAAACCTCGATTGATTAGGTGGATTTTGCTTTCATAGGAATTCGATTGGGAGGTGGTAGATAAGAAAGGAAGTGAAAATATGGTTTTCGAAAATCTCTCAATAAAGAAATGTGTCTCAAGCATTAGTACCGATCAAAGAAGGATTTCTGGATGAACAACTTCTTATGGTTGAAGGAATTAGACCATGGTATATGGATTTGGTGAATTATATATTGGCCAAGGTAGTTCCGCCCTTCATGGATATTAACCAAAGAAGGAAGTTTTTCTTGGATATCAAGTACAACTATTGGAATAGACCATTTCTTTCTACCAATGCAATGATCAAGTCATAAGAAGATGTGTCACAGATAAGAAAGTTTGGGATATCTTGAAACATTGTCACTCCTCTCCTACGAAGGGGCCCCATGGTTCATAAAGGACGGTGGTTAAAATCCTTAATAGTGGCTTTTATTGGCCAAGCAGGTTCAAGGATCAAAGAGCCTATGACATATAATGTGATGAATAACAAGGGTGGGAAATATTTCTAGAAGACATGAGATGCCCCTTAATGGTATTTTTAAGTTAGATATTTTCGATGTTTGGGGAATAGATTTCATAGGTCCTTTCCCTAGTTTGTACTCAAACAAGTACATCTTTGTTTGAGGTAGACTGTGTCCAAATAGGTAGAAGCGGTGGCTTTGCCTACCAATGACACAAGGGCAACTTTGTGCAGAGATATTTCTTTTCAAGTTTTGGTGTTCCTTAGGGCAATCATTTGTGATGGTGGATCTCATTTCAAGAATTCTCAATTTGAAACACCCTTGTCCAAATATGAAATTACTCATAGATTTGCACTTGCATACCATCCCCAAATATCGAGACAACTTGAGATATCAAAAAGGGAAATAAAAAGAATCTTGGAAATCACTGTTAATTCTTTAAGGAAACATTGGGCTAAAAAGTTTGATGATGCTTTGTGAGCTTACAAATGACATACAAAACACCCAAGATAAGGATATCTTCCTATAGAGTGGTTTTTGGGAAATTAAGGCCGATTGAGTTGGATGTAAGGCATATTGGGTAATTAAGGCCCTTAATTTTGAGTGAAAAAAATACAATTAAGGAAAGGCTTCTAGGTCTCAATAAGTTGGAAGAGTTTAGGCATGAGGACTATGAAATTGCACAGATTTACAAGAAGAAGACTAAGCTTTGGCATGATAAGCACATCTTGAGGAAGGAGTTTTAACCTAGAGATGAAGTGTTGGTTTACAATTCACCGTTAAAATTATTTCTCGGGAAGTTGAAGTCTCAATTGAATGGGCCATTCAAGATTGTTGAAATGTTTCCATATGGTGCCGTTGAGTTGACAGGTCTTACATCCAATTTCAAGATTAATGAGTGAGGTTCAATTAACAAAGGACGAGAACTCAACCAATATTTGGACACTTGATCATCCCATTGCCACATCAAGCTAATGACTGTAAAAGAGCATTTTTTGGGAGGCAACCCAATCTCTATATTTCCCTTTATTTTGCATTTTCTTTGATCATTTTTCATTTTTGTATTAATAATTTGGATTTTTTAGAAAAAAAATAGGATCTACAATAGATCTCCACTTACCGCCTAAAGACTCGAACTCATGACCTAGGTCATATAGGAAGTTTAGATTAAGTTTGGTATTAATAGTTTGGATTAAGTTTGATATTGTTAACTTAATTAAAATTTTATTTAATTGTGTTTTACTATGTAGAGTAATGGAAATGTAAGTGGAAATGGTATTTGAAAGTTTAATTTTGATGTTTGTAGGTTGCATGTAAGAGGTTTGGTTAAATTGGTGCAAAGCTAGAAAACTGAAATTTGGCTAAGTACGGACCATTCTATACCGCAGTGTCATCCAGGAAAGTAAGAAATTAACACAGCAGTCTCACAACATCTAAAAGATTTGATATTGTGTTGCTAGAATTCCAAGAAGAAAACATGGTACCATGGTCTCAAATTTCATATTTCTAAACTTCCTGCCAATGAAATCAAACCACGGTTTCAAGCTACAAAGAAGAAAACCCGATCCCACAAGTTTAAAGGAGTTTAGGACCGTGGTGTAGGAATCACAAGGACAAAAATCCATACTGTGGTCTGTATAATGTAGGTTTTGAAAATTACTGAGTGATGCAGGCTTTATACTGTGGTCTCAGGTTGACAAGTTTAAATGAAACTAAAGTCTCGCAACTTCTGTAAGAAATGGAACCACGGTCCAGCATTCACAAGGGAAATTTTCTATTGAGCGGTTTCAGTCTTATAGTGAAGTGAAGAAGGAATTTGGATTGCAGCTATAGATTTAAAGAAGCCAAAAATGATACTATGTTCTAAGATCTGGGATTGGTATAAATGCATGCCTTGGCCGATTTCAGTCATTCCAATATCAAAAACCCAAAACTCCAAAATCCTAACTCTGTCTTCCTCTTCTGAAATTCGAAAAACCCTATGTGTATTTGCTAAAATCTCACAACCAAGCCACTAATCTGAATTTGTAACTCACTCTTAACTAGATTTTCTGGGCAAAACATCAACCATTTGGGACAATTAGATGCAAAAACAAGGCATAAAGAGGAAAAATTCTTTTGGGAAAATTAAGATGCAATATTTCCAAGTTCAATTTTTTCTTAACAAGTTCCACAAGTTTTTGTAATTACGTTCAGTTGATGGCAAGTAGATCATTTCTTTGTGCAAATTTTGAAATTTTAGCTGAATGATTTTGTTGGTTGTGGTTTATTGAATTTTTTTAGCTTTATTGTAGCAGTTAATTGGTGATAGTTTGAATTGAATTGGTGGGTTATTTTTGGCTAATCGACGTGTTAATTTGTGGGAAGTTTTGGGGAATCCTTTTGTTAATTGATTGTTTGTGTAATTGAATTTAAACATAACTAAGGGAAAAAGAAAACCCCTCGCTCCCTCTTCCGGTCCTAAGAGAAAAAAGGTTTATAATGAAAGAGGTATTGGTGAAGGGAGTAAACAAAATTTTGGCAGGAGGAAATTTGTGAGCAAAAAAGCTCAAGATACTTTTGAAAATAATGAAAAACAAAACATAATGAGAGAGTGGCTTTAATTTGGATGAGCATTATGAAAATGTTTGGAGAGACCTTATGCTCAAATTGTTGCATGGGGTTGGTAATACTTTAATGAAGATGTGGCACTAACATTCACTAGGTGGTTAAAGAATTTCATTATAACTCCGTAGATTTAATGAATGGTAGATGCAAAGTTAGAGGCAAGATGGTATATTTTAGCCTCAAAAAAATTAATGCTTATTTTGGTTTACCTGACGTTTCCGATAACGAGTTTGCTATATTCATGAATGGAAGTAGAAATTTTGAAGTGATAAAGGACCAGTTGTGCTTGCTAATTTTGCGTGGACCAAAAAACAAGAATGGGACCTACTAAAAGTTTCTAAAGAGTGGGTTAATGCTCTTGCCAAAAGTTTAGTTCTACTTTGTCAGTTGTAGATTTTAGGGATCAAGTAATGCTAGTAATGTATCAAGAATAGAATAGATCTTGTCTTGTGTATGCCATCCTTGAGGGGAAGTTAGTTGATATGGGCCGAATCATCAACCAGGATATCTTGAGCAATGGTATACATTGACGACCTAGTTTCTTTCTTCCAAGTTTAATTTCTCAACTTTGTATTGATGTAGGATGTGTCACAATAGTTAATGAGCCAAAGACCTTTCAAAGAGGGAGAATCAATGGAGATTATGTTAAAAAATATAGTACAGGAGTTCAACAAGTGATGGGAAACAACCAATTCGGCACCACCTTAAACCCTGTGCCTCAACATGCCTGTTGGCCAATGTCTTTAATGCCCCAACTAATGAACCAAAAATGGAAGAATTGATAGGGTATTAGACATATCGTTATATGGGCACACACCGCTACCTATCCCTCATAAGCCAGGCTTTATAAATCAACACCCTCAATAATTAGATGCATCTATGTCCATCTTCGCATTGGCATTATGGACCATCACAAGGACAACAAGCTTTCCAACCATTTGTATGAAGAAGAAAAAACCAAGAAGATGATTTTGAAGAAAACCAACAGGGAGGAGAGCAGACTGAATATGATGATGAGAAGGATGACAAGGAGTGGTGACTAGCACTGAAAGGACCTCTCTATCCTTACTTCCCTATTCCCCAATTTTCTCCCCTCTTACTTTGGTTGCATGATTGAGAAAAAAAGTGATAACCTTCCCATTTTGCATTTTTAATTCTTATGCTTTACTTTATTTTGAATTATTAGTAGTTGATGGATAATTTTAGCTGAGGCCAGAGTAATGTATCTTCTGTTTTTAGGACAAGTAGATATTTATTTATTGTGATGCTTAGTTGACTTATACTACTTGGATTTGGCTATTTTGTCACCTAAGATAATTAGCTACTTTGATTTGGTGTGTTAGTTATTTTAGATTTGTTTTTGTTGTTATAACCTGGTGTGTTTGCCATGTGATGCTATCGAGTTGCAATGCCATCGTAAGCACCCAAAATTAACAACTCTAATGTAGTAGTGGTGAGTCGAGTTCGTCCCACAGAGAACGGGGCTTATTTTCTTGCTAATGGAACAAGGGGGGTTTTGAATGCTTTTTATCTAAAATTAAAACAATAAAATACTTGAAGATAATTCAATTAAGAAAGATCTTGGTTTTGGTCATATCCACCATGGCAATTTCACTAATCGATCCTTGACACACAAGATAATTCAATTCTATATCAAGCACTAATTGAAGAATTAACCCGAACGAATACCAATTCAAAGTTGATTCTTATTTCTTTCTAAAGTTGGTTAATTTTCAACACGCGATCCAATTAACCCTAACTAGTAAATTAACCCAGACACGCACTAAAGATTAATTAATAGAAGCCGTAAGATCAACAAGAACAATTAGACTAATAAAACATAAACACACACGGTTATGCCAATTAGATGATTATTTTCCCTAAATTTAATAACACAAATCCAGTAATTATCAAATTTAGTTGCTTCATAGATTGAATTAAGCACACGCGGTTAAAAAACAATTTAGCAGTAGATTAATTCTAATTTTTAGTATTCTGCAGCAATAATAAGCCAAAAAGAACAATCATAAATTTAATCGCAGAAAAATAAACAATACTTGACATATAATTAAATAAATTCAAGCATAAGAAGTCTCACAACTTTGTAGAATTGACCATGGCTTCAATTCCCTCTACCAAGAAAAGAGTTTAGGTACAAAGTGCCATGAAATAATAAAGAGGAATTTCTATTGCAAAAACCCTAGCCAACAAGAAAATAAAAGTGTCCACCCCTTTTTCTTATTACTTGGGATATTTATAAAGAGTATTTAGGGTTACAAATAATGCCTACAGATAATAACGTGAAATCAAGTGAAAAAGAGTCCAACCGGCCGAAGAAATCTATCACAAAACTCAAAAACACGCTACTGCTGCTCTCCGCGCACATGCGCTGAGGTCCTATCACGCATGTGCGCTTGAGGCAGTAAGTTCCAGGCGTGTGTTGTACTTCGTTCACATGCGTCTGAGATCCTAACGTGCACATGCTGCTGGAATTTAAGCTTCTGGACGCAGCGCACATGCGCTGCACAGCTCCAGCGCATGTGCGCTGGCTTCCTCCACTGTGCTCCGCCTTCGGATTCAATTTTCACCTTGATGCTTCCGTTTTTTGAAAAAGTGTAAAACAAAAAAGTTGTATATCTATCCCTTAGCCTTCTAATTCATCTTGAATCACCTCAATTGGAGCTCGGGATCAAAAGTTATGCTTGAAATACAAAACAGTGTCCGGAATAACTTCGTACTCGTGCATGTCTCGTACTAAACATTTTCTTTCATCGTTTTGCATCCTTTTCAACTCTTTTTCACTGTAACCCTACAAAAACTAAGAATAACCAAATTAAGCTCAATAATAACTCAAATCTTGCTTACAACACATAAAAGCGTGGTAATTGACATATAAAATATAGTACAATTATACACTTATCAAATTACCCCACACTTAGCCTTTGATCGTCCTCGATCAAATATAAAAAGCCGAGTTAAAACATTTAAGCTCAACAAAATTCTACTCAACATGTTCCTTCAAATATCCACATAAATAATCAGTAGCCAATCCAGCAATCAGGGTAGTCTATGAACCCAAGAGCTCAAATGCTAATAAAAAGAAAAACATGAAATTCGTGTGTATGTGTGTATAGCCATTCAAAAACTTAGATTTGAAAATATCTAGATTAAATCATGAAGACCCTCAAAATTTTTCTAAACACCCCGTAGCTCACTCTTCTTACACCCCTCCACTAATCTAGACAACCGATTCAATTCAAATTTGGATAGGACTTTTAGTTCGAAATATAGGTTAGGGTATTTGTTAGCCAAAGAAGGGAAAGGATTTAGAAAATAAGAACAAGAGCTTTATAGTAATGACAGCCGTACATTAAAATAAAACTTCTCTTCACATGTGGAATATCAAACATTCACAACCCCACACTTGAGTAACAAACACCCATTAAGAATTCGAAACAACCAAACACGCCAACCTCCCTCACGGACATATAAACATTACATGTGTCATTTTTTTAATGTCCGCTCACATGTAGGGTACCAATGAATAAAAGTGTACCCGCAACATATAAACACGCAGGTACCAGAGAATGGGCACTACCTGCAAATACAGGTACCAGTGATAGGCACTACCTGTAAATATCAAGAATATGCAAGTACCAGTGATAGACACTACCTGTAAATATCAAGATTATGCAAGTATCAGTGATGGGCACTACCTGCATATTCCGAACTTCCATATTCATTTTTTGTTTCCAACAATTTTTTCCAATACCCCATTTCGCAACAAAAATTTAAATCACTCACTTCTCACAAACTTCCACCCTTATATCCCCTTAACATATAATGTGCACCATAAAGCTCTTAAAGGGAATAATTTAGGATAAAACAATAAAAATATTAAGCTCCATAAGGGTATGTAAATGACTTTATGTGAAAGAAGGTGAATGATATTTCTTTTCACAAAAATAAGGCTCAAATAAGGTACTTAGAAATAAATTGTTAGAAATGGTTGGCTAGAAAGGCTTATCAAACAAAAAAGCACTACCTTAATTTTAAAACTAAATCAAGTCGTCTAACAATTAGGTTCGAAAATGTAATAAAGCAAGTTTTTGGGATGCAACATAATTGAGTCTACATAAATTTCTCTAAATATCCTAAATCAAAAATTAAAGTATGGCTTAGTGCTAAAAAATTTTGAAAATCATGAATGGAAAATATTAACACCGGCTCATTCATGCATAGTTCAACTAATGAATATTATTCAGACAAATGGGAAAAATAAGTTAAGCAAAAACTTTAAAAAATTTCTAAAAATGGTAAATTTATCCACAAAAAAGTTCCAAAAAATTAACTCCTGATCTCATATCTAGAAAAAGTTAATAAGATTGCAGTAAAATTTAGCAAAATACACCAAACAAATAAAAAATCCAAATAAGAGGACCCACTCTTATAATTAAGCATTGTCCTCAAGACAAAAAGAAAAGCATAAAATGGGAAAAAAGAAAGCTTCTCTGGATTTAATTCGCGTTTGGCGCAGTATCCGCTATAAATAACCCCTTGTCGCGAAAGAAAGTTGGAGAACACTAAACAAAACAAAACAAAACAAAACAAATAAATAATTCCCTTGAGATAATAAGAAAAACAAGAATATGAAAATAATCCTACAATAATCAAGAAGACTTACTCCCTTAAGGGAATACAGAACCAAAATAAAGAAAGGAAACCTAACGAAAAGTAAGTTAACCAACTAAAATAAAACCTAACCAATGAAAATAAATGTCGAATAAAAGAACAAAGCAAATTTTCTAGGAAATCAACTACGATAGATATCAAACTAAGAAAATGGCCCAACACATAGGGCATAAGAACTCAAGGAGCATGGGGCCCTAAATCCTACGAAAAAGCTGGAAAGGGTGGAAATGTTGAAGGGTCCTCACCCCGCTCTCTGGCCAGCTGACGAGCCTCCATTGTCTGTTGCCACATAAAATGATAGTGCATAAATGAATCAAAACGGCTGGCTCATCCGCTGTTGTTCAGCCAAGATCTGATGTAGAAGGTCCTCCTGAGACTGTGGAGGTACTGGCTTATCATCCGAATCATCGACTTCCTCCACTTGTGATGTAGAAGCTTGGGCTCTAGTACGTTTAACCAGAGCCCGTATACCTTCCATTGCAATCATCTGGCCTGGCCTCAATTTTTCTTCAGAAGGCTGAATCGGCACCTCACTTTCCAAGCATAGTGTCATAATCAGATGAGGAAACCACAATCCCAGTTGCCTACTAGTAGCAGAGTAACAAATTTGTTGATATATGAGCTGACCCACATCAGTGGCTTTCCCATTAGCAATGCAATATAGCAATTTAGCCCGTTCCATAGTGACATGGGTAAGATGGTTTACCGGTAGAAGGTGGCCACAAATGAATTTAAACCAGACAAACCATGCTGGCTAAAGTTTATTCGCGTGGAAATGTCGAGCCGTCCTGCCATCCGCCATAAATGTCCAATCCACATCCCCAGATCACAAAGAACACTGGCGATCTGCTGAAGCTCTACATTGGCATTACGGGTTAGGCAATTCATCATTACGAACACAAGTGACCTTCAAAATTAGATTGATTTCATTGGCAGAGATATCTACTTCCTTTCCCCGTACGTATACCCTGGTGGAGCTATAATGATCAAAGTTAGAATAGAACTCACGCACCACCGGAAGGACGGCATCGATAGGAGTTGAAGTGAGAAGTTCTCATCCACGATTGTGAATAGTTATCTTTATTTACGGCACTCCTGCCAATGGAACTTGAATGCCTCTTTCCTTTATTACAGCCCGTTTAGAGATGTCATCATCATACTTTTGTTTGGCAGGCATCGTTAAGAACCGTAAACTGCCACCAACCCTTGATTGTGTAGCCCCGGATGATGAAGATTCTCTGGTACCCTTACTTGTGGCTGTTTTCTTGGCTGCTCTTCCCATTCCTATAAAACATAAACAAGCATCATAACTCCCAAACAACAAACAACACCCCCCACACTTACATAAAAGGCCAATCCCCCCAAATCATAAGTCTTAGATTACACATGAAAATTCAAACAAAATAATGCCTAAAACTAAGACTTATATATAATTCATGAACATTCCTATGCATGAAAACCAATTTGACAAAATTCACATGGCATAATCAGTTGCCTAGGAATTAAATTCATGCATTAATGCCTTGCGTTTCAACACTTTTATTCATTGGGGCATAATATTGAACACATGGCATGCATAAACAAAGAGGAAATTTGTGGGTATATTATGAACATGCAATCCATCCTCAATCAAAATCCCAACAAAAATCACACCAAATTTATGTTTTAAGATCAATCCCTATGAAATTTCATCAATTCAAAGCATAAAAAGACTCTGGATATTCTTGGAAATTAATTGAAACCCATAAAAAATGGCAAAGAAAGAGAAATTCATACCTTGATTTGATTGTCCTTGAAAAAAGAAGAAATTTGGGTGTAAAATTGATAGAATTGTGGGTGGTTTTTGAAGAACTAAAAGTGGGAGATTTTGGGGTTTTGAGAGGAAGTTGAAATAGAAGAGGAATGTAAAGAATGAGGGAATAAGGAACGGTTCCTCTCTTTTATCTCCTCACGCGCACGTGAGCAGCTTCTTCAGCGCACATGTGTGCGCGAGGCAGAGACTGTGATGGTTTATTGATTCCGCACACATGCTCAGAGCTTTGAGCGCGCAAGGCAGAGGGCAAACTTTGAAAGGTTTTCAGCGCACATGCACGTAACCTGGAGCGCACATATGCGCTGAAGGCAGAATAAAAATTACTTTTTTTTTTTTTTTTACATTCCTTAGACCTTCATGAAACATAACCCCATCGAAGATCTCTTTTATCTTTTAAGCCTCTGAATGCAATTGATTTCCTAATTTTCAACGAAACTAAAATATGCTTTCTTTTAAAACGAAAATGAGCAAAACAAAGTAATCCAAAATTAAATATGTCTAATAAAATTGAAATGGACATGGATTGCCTCCAATCATGCAGCGCAACGAGTTACTGTCGTTGGCTCGACTTAATGTTCATTAACCAATTAATCAAGTTACTCCCATACACAGGAGTCCAAGAATCTTCCGCTTCACTATTCTTAAAAATGATGGATTCATTCATCTTTGCTCTTGTAGGACCCGAACAAGTTGCTCTTCTTGCGACTTGCTAAGTTGACTTGAGATTATCACCCTCTCCTTATCCTTCAAAAATATGTACTTAAGATGACTAGGAAGGTGATTATAATCTGGAATGGTTCCCTGCATAACAGATACCTTCAATTTCTCATTAGAAAGTGAAAAGCGTTAGGACTTTTATTACTTGTTTGTTGCAACAAGTCGTTGTTCTTTTCCTTGAGATGTTCTTCATGGTGATTGTCCATCTCCTGAATATTCATATGTTCATGCATTTCCTATATTAGAGGCTAACACACATCGATTACAGAAACAAGTTTAGTATGGTCAGTTGGTTCAACATCATCATAAATGCTAAAATTAAGCTTACACTTTTATCTCCAAATTCCATACTAAGAGTGCCTTTAAGAACATCTATCATTGTCTGGGAAGTAGCTAGAAATGGTCTTCCTAACATAATAGGAGCATTGGAATCACCATGTTTCATTTCTAACACACAAAAATCAGCAGGAAAAACACAACTTCCCATTTGAACTAGAATATCCTCTATGATTCCCTTAGGATAGGCCAAAGATCTATCAGCCAACTGAATTACTATACCAGTTTTATTCAATGGTCTGATTTTCAATGCATCATACACAGAATATGGCATTACATTAATAGATGCACCTAAATCCAGCATGGCCTTTTCCAAGTGTGTATTGCCTATCTTGCAAGGAGCAGAGAACATACCTGGGTCCTTGCGCTTTTCGGGTAGGAATTTTTGAATTATTGACAAAACATTTCTTCCCACCTCTACCTTTCTAACTTTCTTCTCTTTTTGCTTTCTTTTATAGGAACACAAATCCTTCAAAAACTTAGCATAACGAGGTTTGATATTTGTTTAATAGCATCTAATAAGGGAATATTTACCTCGCACTTACTAAAAGTCTCGTATGGCTCTTTCTCGGGATCCTCTTTTGAAAACTCTTTCAATGCCACAGGGAATGGGGGTTCGGGCTTATCTTCGGTCCATAAATGAATGGCTTTATCTTCATTGTTGTTGCTTTTCTTCTAGCATGGTTCAACCATTTTTTGTCTGTGGTCCTCTTCTTCTCGGCGTCCATATGTTCAGGAACTATTTTTCACTGCACATCAACCTCTTTACCACTCCTCAATGTAACTGTGCTCACATTCTCCTTGGGGTTGATATTAGTTTGAGACAGCAACTTCCCGGAGCTCTGCGCTTCCAACCTACTAATCGCAGTAGCCATTTGTCCTATTTGATGTTGCAATTGTTGGATACTGGCCTTGTATCCTGCTGGAATTGAATTGTATTTTCAGTTAAAATACCAGCCTTTCCTTTAAAGACTTACCCGATTGATTATTCAGATTTGATTGTTGAGATCTTTGAGCAAAGGGTGGCCTATAAGGTTGGAAGTTCAGTCGATTTTGTTGAGGCTGATTTTGGGCTTGGTTCCCGTATCTCAAGTTAGGATGATCCCTCCATCCAGGATTGTAAGTGTTGGAGTAGGGATCATAACTTTGTTGCGGCTGCCCTGGGAATTCTCCGGCTGTGTTTATGTGCTCTTGACCTTCATCGTGTAATATGGGACACAAATCTGTTGAGTGTTCCTCATTTGAGCAAATACCACATGGTTGTGTAGTCGGTACGGTACTTGAAGCCAATTGTCAAAAAAAAGAGGTAAAACTAGCCATTTGTTGTTCTAATGAAGAAATGTTTACCTCATTTACACGCTTGAGAGGTTGATCGCGTCGTGTCCCAAACATTTGAGAGCGAGCGGCCATATTCAATATAAGCTCACGCGCAGCGTCTATGGTCAAATTGTCTAACGCCCCTCCACTTGCAGCGTCGACCATATTCCTTTCATTAGGCAATAACCCTTCATAAAAAATATTGAATTAGTAAGGAGTCACTTATCTGATGATGCGATGTGACACTTGCACACAGTTTCTTGAAGCGCTCCCAATACTGTGTACAAAAATTCTTCATTGAACTGCCTTATTCCACAAAATTTCCTTGCAAATATTTACAGTTCGAGAAGCTGGAAAGTACTTAGCCAAGAATAGCCTATTCATTTGCTCCCAAGTTGTGATACTACCCGAAGGCAAATCGAATAGCCAATCCTTCGCCTCATCCTTGAGAGAGAACGAAAATGCTTTTAACTTGATATGCTCCTCTGACATCCCGGTGGGTCTCATACTTGTGCAAACCACATGGAACTCCTCAAGATGCTTGTTTGGATCTTCACCTGGCATCTATGATGTGAAGGTAATAAATGGATTAGTCCAGATTTCAATTCAAATGTAACATTAGCATCTAAATCTGGATAAGTAATGCATAAGGGTTGTTGGTTCAAAGTGGGCGCGGCTAATTCTCTCAAAGTGCGTTGCGCCATGTTATCTGGCTCTTCCTGTTGTTCTTATAAGTTTCCTGATCCCCTGCAAAGATATAATTAAACAAATTTTCTTCCCCGAATTGTCGTTCTCGTATTTCTTTTCCAATCTGCATAAAGTTATTTGTATTTTCGGATCAAATTGGAATTCAACTTGTCCAGCAGACTGGGTCACAGGCATACACAATTAGTGGTAGAATAATAATAAAAAGAAAGAAAAAGAAAAACTAAAATAAATAGCACAAAAATAATTCAAACCGTTTCCCGGCAACGACACCAAAATTTTGGTGTGTTTGCAATGTGATGTTGTCGAGTTGCAATGTCGTCGTAAGCACACCCAAAATTAACAACTGTAATGTAGTAGTGGTGAGTCGAGTTCGTCCCACAGAGAACGGGGCTTATTTTTGTGCTAATGGAACAAGGGGAGTTTTGAATGTTTTTTAACTAAAATTAAACAATAAAATAATTGAAGATAATTCAATCAAGAAAGATCTTGGTTTTGGTCATATCCACCATGGAAATTCCACTAGTCGATCCTTGACACACAAGATAATTCAATTTATATCAAGCACTAATTGAAGAATTAACCCGAACGAATACCAATTCAAAGTTGATTCTTATTTCTTTCTAAAGTTGGTTAATTTTTAACACACAATCCAATTAACCCTAACTATTAAATTAACCCAGACACGCGCCAAAGATTAATTAATAGAAGTCTAGAGATCAACAAGAACAATTAGACTAATTAAACATAAACACACGCGGTTATGCCAATTAGATGATTAATTTAGCTAAATTCAATAACAGAAATCCAGTAATTATCAAATTTAGTTGCTTCATAGATTGAATTAAGCACATGCGGTTAAAACAATCTAACAGTAGATTAATTCTAATAACTTAGTATTCTGCAGCAATAATAAGCCAAAAAGAACAATCATAAATTTAATTGCAGAAAAATAATCAATACTTGACATATAATTGAATAAATTCAAGAACAAGAAGTCTCACAACTTTGTAGAATTGAAGCCATGGCTTCAATTCCCTCTACCAAGAAAAGAGTTTAGGCACAAAGTGCCATGAAAGAATAAAGAGGAATTTCTACTGCTAAAACCCTAGCCAGCAAGAAAATAAAAGTGTCCACCCCTTTTTCTCCCCCTACTTAAGATATTTATAATGAGTATTTAGGGTTACAAATAATGCCTACAGATAATACATGAAATCGGGTGAAAAAGTGTCCAACCGGCCGAAGAAATCTATCACAAAATTCAAAAACACGCTACTGCTTCTCTCCTCGCACATGCGTTGAGGTCCTAGCGCCCATATGTGCTCGAGGCAGTAAGTTCTAGGTGTCTCTTATACACCCCGCAGATGGTATAAGAGATCCTAACGCGCATGTACGCTCGAGCTGCTTATGGAATTTAAGCTTTTGGATGCACAGTCACTGCACAGCTCCAGCACATGTGCGCTGGCTTCCTCCATTGCACTTCGCCTTCGGATTCAATTTTCACCTTGATACCTCCGTGATTCAAAAAAGTGTAAAAAGCACAAAAGTTGTATATCTATCCCTTAGCCTTCTAATGCATCTTGAATCACCTCAATTGGAGCTCGGAATCAAACGTTATTCTTGAAATACAAAATAGTGTCTGGAATAACTTCGTACTCGTGCATGTCTCGTACTGAACATTTTCTTTCAAAAGTTTTGCATCCTTTTCAACTCTTTAGATCACTGTAACCCTACAAAAACTGAGAATAACCAAATTAAGCTCAATAATAACTCAAATCTTGCTTACAACACATAAAAGCGTGGTAATTAACATATAAAATATAGTACAATTATGAACTTATCATAACCTTTTGGTCTATTTTGGCAAGGTTATTATGTGCTTATGTGGGGTTGCATGGGAAGTCTTTAGACTTAGCAAGACTTCATTTTAGTTTTGTGTTTTCAAGTATTTTTTTGTTTCAAGAATGGTTATATTTGTGAATAAATATTGTGGTATTTGGATAGAAAATATTGTTGGTGGTCATGATGATATTAGTCTAAAAATAGCTATATAAGATTGCAGTATTCAAATTTGTTGTTCATGTTTTTGTTGGTAAAAAGTAAATAGTTTTTGCAGTGAGCAAATGTTTCAAAAATCAACTATTCCCGTTCTAAAAAAGAGAGTAGTGCATTTATTGGTTTTAAAACCCATCATTTGAAACATAGTTTGTTCATTATCAGAAGTGCCAATTGCTGTCAAATGATCTTTTGGAAAATATGTTTCAAATGGTTGAAAATGAGTGAGGCCATTAGCTTATTTTTGCATTTTGAAAGCATTAGATCTATCTTATGGGTGATTAATTTTAGATATGGTCTTGGGTGTATTTCATTTCTCTTCCTTGGCACAGGTTTCTTATTTATTTCAAAAGAAAAGAGAAAAATAGAAAAGGAAAGAAAAGAATAAAAATATGTGTTTGCTTTTAGAAATATCATGCCTCTAAAGTGGCCATCAATAAGGCATCTGGAACCAATATTTTGAAACAAGTCATTAGGTACTAGAATACCAACAAGAACAGTGAAGAATGTGACACTGTTTACTACCCATCATCAATTTGAATTTACCACTCCTCAGTAGATTAATGCTTTCTTTGTGTGTCATTTGCATGTTAGTTAGAGTTCTAACGATCTTTCCATTTCTAATTAACTTAATCGGGAATAATTTAATTGGCTTTTAATCCTTTTGAGTGGAGTAAAACGTGTTTAGCATAAACTAAGTTACTTTTATGGAAAACCTTCTTGATTTAGGAAAATGGTCGGTTAGTTGAAACTTTTATTGGTAATAGGAACTCGACATTGAGAAGAGCAAGTAAATGGAATGACTATATTGAATACCTTCGATTGTATAGTATTAGTGATTTTTGAAATGTTGCCAAATGATCTAAAATATATCCAATTGTCATTTGTTCTTCCATGAACTTTTATTTCTAGTTCTATTTCTTACTTGTTTTTCTTAGAACTGTCAAAATGCTAGGTTTGATTATGTGATAACTCTATTATCTAGAAGATCATAGAATTATTTTACCCATTAAATCCAAGTTATTTTTCTAGGTTTAACTGGATTTTCTATTGTTATTCTATGATTTGGTGTTATTTGATGCTTTTATGCATTGTTTTTAAAACGAACTGAACCGGATGGTTCAATAGGTTTAATCGAGAATCGGATATGACACTGATCCGGTCATATATAATAGCCGAAAAAGGTTAAAAAATCTATCAAAACTTGAAAATTGGCATGAGAACGGTAAAATTCGGTTATTATCGATTTTTAGATTTCTCTACACCATCCCTTCCATCAAATTTTGACCATTTTTCTCTTCAAAATGCAATATGGAAATGAAATCAAACTCAATATGCCTATACCAAATCAAATTCTAGAATCATAGAAAGTGAGTCATCTTAACCAAAAAATAAAAAGTGAATCACAACAAAATAAGAATTACTATTAAGAGGAAGGGAGGAAAGGGAACATGGGAGAAGAGAATAGGGGAAGGGAGGGAAAGAGAGGGAGAGGAGGATGTGAAGAGAGGGAAGATGGGAAGGGAGAGCGGGAAAAGGGTGGATGCAAAGAATGGTCTGGAACTCTGGAAGTGTAAAGACTAAATAGAGGGAAAGAAGCTAGGTTTTTATTTGAATTGTTTTAGAAAGTTTAGAAAAGAAAAAAAAAGAATGAAGTTGAGTGTGTGGACTAGGAACTGGGGTTTAAAGATTGAGAACAAATCCTTGTAGCCAGTTGGGTAGAACCAGGATTCAGGTATTAGTTGTTAAATATATAATATATATACAAATATGGACTCGGACGATTAAACTAGTTGAACCTTAAATCTGAAACCCTGCCAATTCAATCACCGGTTCGAGTTTAAAAATATTATTTTTGTGTTTGCTAGAGTTATATTAAGGTTTTAGTAGTTTTTTTTATGCTATTTTTATATAGATTACTATTTATGTTCATGTGGTGTTACTTGTAGGTTAAAATAGATAAAGTAGGATTCACAATGAAGAAATCAAGAAGTCAAGGGACCAAAATGTATACGATACAAAATTAAATATTTGAAGAGTCCAGACCAAGAAACCAGGTTGCGGTCTTAATTTAAAAGGCATAGGTATTCATACTGCAGTCTAAAACAGCCAATTAAATGTATAATTCAAGATCTCGGACTGCAGTCTAAGTTTTAGACTGTGTGACATCAACACTGTGATCCAAGTAACATTCTGCTATGAAATTTGAACAAGTTCCAGCTAACTTATGAAGAAAGCTTTATATATTTATAACCTAGAATAGTATGCCAAGTGTCATTAGATAGAATTAGTTAGTAATAATTACTAGCTTAGTTAGAAGGCTTTCTACTTCTAGTTTTAGAGAGAGAGAGAAATTATTACTCTTTCCTTTAGTTTAATTTCAAGTAATTTCTTGTTTTAATTCCTTGCATTTAATTCTAGCAATTTACTTTCTTTTCTAGTTTAATTTAGTAGGCCTTTAGTTAGATTTGATCCAGAATAAAAAGTTATCATTTTTAATTACAATTGCTTAATGTTTAATATATCGGATTGCATTTTCATGACCATTTTGCCCTTGCTTGATTTGTTGATTATGACAAGTTAAATTGGTTTAAATTGGGTAAAGAAATGTAATTCCCTATCGATGGTGGTTAAATTTCTTGAATAATGTGTAAGGTGGTAGAAAAGTTAAGTATTTGTTGAAGTTTATTGCTAGGGTTTGAGAAGGTGGCCAATTTTTGAAACCATTCATGAATCTAAAGTAAAATATAGAAGCTACATCTTATATCTAAACCATTCAGCATATAGATTAGATAAGGCAGTAGTCTGGTCAAGATACTTTCTTCCCAGTTGGTTCGAGAGCTTCAAGAGGTGAATTTATTGATAAAAACAATTGTCGGGACAAGGAGTTGATTTATAAATGGGATGCAACCCTCAATTTAACCCATTCGAACTATTAGTCAAGCAAATTGATCTAACTCAAGGAGGAACATTTTTTAGCCGAATCCTTTTGTTTTATTTTAAAAAGCATTATTCCCGTATTACTTTTTATGTTGTTCGTTGATTTTGCTTTCATTTAGCTGTTTACTTTAGTTTCTTAGTTTTAGAAAAATCTTAAATTCACTCATTTTTCGTGGTCTAAATAATAACACATTCTTTAGTGTAGTACTTCCAAAGGAAATTCTCTAGGGAACAATCCTCTTACCGTAACTTCTACCGCACTCTATACACTTGTGGAAGTAGGTAGTTAAGTTAGTGTTCGGAAGATAAATTTTTAAGTTAGCACTTATATTGAGATAAATACCTCAACATATCCACAAGATGGGTGAATAGGCCATAGATATCACCTTGAGTACGTTTTAGAAATGCCAGGGATTCAATTATGATTTTAACTAGTGATGGTTTAGTAATTAATTTCTCTTGAGAACAAGTAGAATAAGAGAATTCACTAAACTAAGAAATTTTCAGATTCTTCAATAAATGTCCAAGTGATTTTTTAATTATTTTACGCATCATAGTGATCACAGGATGGCCTAACCGGTCATACTAAATAATAATAAAAGTATTTGAATCAGTAAACTTCTGGTCTATTGTAGCATGTGATTCAATTGTACTTATATATGTGTAGTACAAACTAGAAGAAAAAGTAGACAACTTTTCCAAAACACATTTCTTCCCTAATATTTTTTGTGGTATTTCAATACTCAATTTTTTGTTCTCATTCATGGTCTCAATATGATATCCATTTTTGCAGATGTTCTTGAAACTTTCTAATTTCTTTGAAACTTAGTAAAAGATAATACATTATCTATAGAGTAAAATGCACAAAAATATACATTAAACTATTTTGTTGTCGCAAATGAGGTCACTCAACTATTTCTGTTGTAAGAATAGTCACTAAATTATGAAAAATTATGAATTTGGAGTATAAGAGACTATGTTACACATTATGATGGTAGAAATGTTACTTTTTGATGGTGAAACTATTAAAATACTTTGAAAAAAGAATAAATAGGGGTCTAAAATAGCAAATAGAAAAAGCTTAGGGATTATATTATGATTTGAAGAGCTGTCTTCTTCCCCAAAAATTTGAAAGAAGAATCAGCACAAATTGGACAAGATTAATTCATTGCTCATTAACTATTTTTTTATCTCTTCATTTTGAAACATACATTTGCTTGTCACGATTATGTTTGATTTCTTCTTGGTTTCTTCCTTCATAGGTATTATTAAAGGCTTCCAAACAAATACTTCGACTAAGGTTTGGGAATGCAGAGCAAAATCATCATTTTGAAAATTTAAGGTTTAGTTATCTGTATTAATAGCAAAATCATTTAGAAAATACCTTCCACTTGACAAAGCCAAAGATTGGAATTTTTAAGGGTTAATTAACTCAGCTGGCAAACCCATGGAAAAAATCACGTTTAGAAGGATATGAGTGTGGATCTTGGGTTGGTTTCGATTGCTGTGGGGGTGGTTGGAGGGCAGTATAATTAGTAGCTGCTGGGGAAATGGTTGGTAATAGGAGGTTGCGGCATGGGGTTCGATAGCCTGGAGTTGGCTGACCTCAACAAGTGTTGGGTGAGGGACAGGATGTTAAAAGGTGGTTGCAAGTGGTGGTTGGAAAAAACAGGAAGGGTAGTTGCAATTTTGGCCAAAGTTTTATTTTTCTTTCTATTTTGACGATAAATACTTTTTGAAAAATATCACTCTAATGTGTATGGACTATTTTAACCCTAAAAAATCACTCTCCATCCGCCTTTAATGGTTCAAATAGATGGAATGATAGTATAGCTATACTTTTCATTGTTCAACGACCATCTTTGTGAAAAAAAATAGTTGGGTGACTTCATTTACAACAATCCAATTGTTTAATAATCATTTATGCTGTTTCCTCTTATCTATAATGAGTCTTGTTCTTCCGAATAATAATATGGTGAATCTTCCGGAATCATAAATTAAGTATTATCATATATTGTATTAATATTGGCATTACATTTTATTAAATGAGAAAAAAATTTCTTAATTTTGAGTATTGTATTTTAGGTTACACTATCAGTAAGACATAAGTATTCATTGTATAATTTGAATCCGATCACAGAATGGGAAATGTGAAACCCAGTATTTTACTAGCCTTGTTCTTTTATTTTTTTTAACTGGTTTAAAATGTTTTTCATATTATTTTTAGTCATAAAGTACTTCAACTTATTCGTTTTCAATTCGGCAAATTTTTCGGTTTACGCGATTTCGGTTCCGGCGGGTAAACGGGTCAAAAATTGGACTAAGTGTAATTAGTGCATTGTGGTGTGTGAGTGTTGTATGATGGCTGAATTATTCAGAAAAAAAAAAAATTTAGTAGCAAAAAAAAATAGACCCTCAGCAGAACATTTCACATATGGCTTATGGGCTTTATGATCCAAGCTTTAATTTCAAGTTTTGTAGGATTCTTTATGGCTGAAAAAAAAAACCCTCTTTGCAGCCTTATATGTTATGATTTATGTATGTAACATAGACTCTCTTCCACTTGTATTTTGTTTAACGACTTTCGAAAACATTTGGAAGTGATTTTAGAATGTGTATGATGATTTGGTGCAACTTTTACCAAGTTTTGGAACTATTACATATGAAATCGGGACCAAGCTATTTTATGTTAATCAATTGATATGTTTGCAAACTCTTTTGATATGAAAGCATTTTATGACTGTTTTGGCTCATAGGTGACCTAGGTATATAATTTTGGATGTGTTTGGAAATGTTTGATTTGGGGAGAACCAGTTCTATAGTCATCCATGGGACGCCATGGTGACTGCTATGACTGTTATGAATATTGAGAAGAAAGAAAGGTGTCTAATCGTACTTGACCTCCCGGTCAGACTAGTAGGTGTAAAAGATTACTAGATGGCTCTGTATAGTACTGTAAAGCATACCTTTGAGCCTAAAAGATACTCATGCTATTTTATTATATTCCGGATTGAAACTGTACTTGGATTTGTTCGCTATGCTTTAGCATACTAAATTTTGAAAATCTTGGATCATAGTGATTTCTACTTGAAATCCAAGATAAGAGACAGACGCCGCGGCTTTTACGGTATGTTTTGTAACTAACCATTAAGATGTGTGTCTCTTATACACATCTAGATGTGTATAAGAGACAGGTCAAAGGGGAAGCAAGGTTTAAATCAATGTGCTCGGGCTTAGATTTATATAAGATTCTGTTTTGTTCGCGACATTACAGGATCTGTGGAATTCTTTGACCTGGAGTTATTGATTGACTTGTTCTGGGGGGGGGTTTTGAGAGGTCCTTGCTTATTTAATCTTTGTTGTACCTCTTTTGTTGAATCTTGAAGTCTCTTATACTAACTGATAAGAGTCAAAGACGGACCCCAAATCGCTTAGTATGCCGCCTAGGATGCATTTTGGTTCTAGAGGTCGCGGTAGAGGCTCGGCAAAGCAGGACCCTCAGCCTGGAGAGCGTCCGGCTGGTGGGGATCCGCTGCAGGAGATCCCCTGTAGTCGAGTCAACTTCAGAGAGTGTTACTAGGCCTGCGGTCTACCCTAGGGATGAGGCAGGGCCGTCAGCACCTCCTCCTCCGACTGGACCGCCAGTGGTTGATTATGGCGCCATTGCGGCGGTTGTGGCACAGTTTATTCGACAGTTGGACGCTGAGCGACCTCCCGTTGCTCCACCACCTCCACCACCGCGTACCGACATTCCATCCCTGTTTCAGACGCTCAAGAAGGCCGGGCTACCTACGTTTGATGGGGCTCCGGATCCGCTTAAGGCGGAGTCATGGATGGGCGAGATAGAGAGGGATTTTGAGTTATTTCAGATTCCGGTGGAGTCACGGACATCTTTGGCTATTCCTTTCTTGGTTGCTGAGGCGGCCAAGTGGTGAACATCTAGCAGACCGTTGAGGCTACGTTGCCCACACCGAGACAGCCTGTGACTTGGGAGATATTCCGGGAGCAGTTTCTAGCTCATTACTTTCCCCCGTCCATCAGAGCTCAGAAGATGGACGAGTTTTATCAAACCTCAAACTCTTATACACAGCTAGATGTGTATAAGAATATCTCCTGTCTCTTCAGTCTCGGAGCCAGCCTCAGAGATCTCAGTCGGTGACAGTTCAGCAGCCGTCGCCGCCATGCCGGTCTTGTGGTCGACTACACTCTGGGGAGTGTTATTGGAGGACTGGAGCTTGCTTTAATTGTGGCGAGCTCGGCCATTTGATAAGAGATTGTCCTAAGGTCGCACCAAATCGAGGGCAGACTAGTGGAGTGCAGGGTGGTCCGCCTGAGAACAAGAGGCGGAGGACTCAGGCGAGGGTGCATGCGTTGAGTCAGCAGCAGGCCGATCAGACCGATTCAAGAGTTGCACTATCTTAGTGAATTCCATACGCTTATGCTTACAAATGAATGTGATGCCCCACAATCAAATTCATTTATAGCTATCCAAGAAACTGTATTAGATGTCAGTCCGATAATCCTAGCTGGTTAGAGGATCCTTATAGAGTGTGTACTCCGGACGAGAAGGTTCTGGCGTCTAAATCAGGCGGAACCCTGACACATCACATAGATCTCTCTTATAGGAAGTCTGAGGCTGACCTTATTCAGTTACCGATGACCGACTTTGATTTAATTTTGGGTATGGATTGGTTGGCGGCTAATGGTGCTACGATTGATTGTAAAGAGAGGTATGTGATGTTTCAGATGCCTGGTTTAGATACGGTGATTTTTCGTGGGAATGAAAAGAAGCCCAAGAGTAGGATTCATTATATCAGCAGTGAAGGAGACAGCTAAGGCCTTAGATAGGGGTTGTGAGAGCTATTTGGCTTATGTGATAGAACATAGTCAAAAAGATCCTACCAGTAAGGATATCCTAGTGGTTAAAACAGAATCTTATATAAATCTAAGCCCGAGCACATCGATTTAAACCTAACTCATAATCTTATCGAATTTGAGATCTGACTTAAGAGACAGTCATCAATCCGTGGCTCTGGACTCATTCTTCACAGTTACCCCACTTAAGGATTCACGGTACCTATGCTCAAAGTCTCAAACTCACATCCCCAAAAACCGAAAGCACCGGTCTTATTTGTTCGGAAGAAAGATGGTAGTTTGAGACTTTGCATTGACTACCGTGAGCTTAATAGGGTAACTGTGAAGAATAAATACCCTTTGCCACGGATTGATGACTTGTTTGATCAGCTTAAGGGTGCGGGGTACTTCTCTAAGATTGATTTGCGGTCCGGATAATATCAATTGAGGGTGAAGGAAGAGGATGTACCTAAGACAGCTTTTCGGACTCGCTATGGCCACTACGAGTTTTTGGTTATGCCTTTTGGTTTAACTAACGCCCCTGCAGCCTTTATGGAGTTGATGAATAGGGTGTTCAAGGACTATCTTGATGTATGTGTAGTGGTCTTCATCGATGATATCCTGGTTTATTCTCCGAGCGAGGAGGCTCATGCTGAGCAAATGCGAGCAGTTTTGAGCTTGTTGAGGAAAGAACAGTTGTATGGTGCAAGACCTGTCTCTTATACACATCTCGGAGTGTTGCATTTTTGGGTCATGTGGTGTCGGAGGGGGTTTGTAGATCCCAAGAAGATTGAGGCCATTGTTGATTGGCCTAGACCTACCACGGTGGCGAGGTGCGGAGTTTTCTGGGTGTAGCTGGTTATTATAGGAAATTTGTGGAGGATTTCTCACGAATTGCTTCCCCTTTGACGCGGCTTACCCAGAAGAGAACCAAGTTTGAATGGTCAGATCAGTGTGAGGCAAGCTTTCAAGAGCTTAAGCATAGGTTGGTGACAGCTCCAGTGTTGACTTTACCTTCAGGTTCTGGAGGATTTGTGGTTTATAGTGATGCTTCTCAGAGTGGTTTGGGTTGTGTTTTGATGCAAGGAGATAAGGTGATAGCTTATGCGTCGAGGCAACTTAAGCCATATGAGCATAATTATCCTACTCATGACCTAGAGTTAGCTGCGATAGTGTTTGCTCTCAAGATTTGGAGGCATTACCTGTATGGAGAGCAGTGTGAAGTGTTCACTGATCATCAAAGTCTGAAGTACCTCTTTCACTCAAAAAGAGCTTAATATGAGGCAAAGGCGTTGGCTTGAGCTATTGAAGGACTATGACCTGACACATTAGCTATCATCCTGGTAAAGCTAATAAGGTTGCCGATGCTTTGAGTCGTAAATCAGCTGGCCCTAGTATGGCTCTTTTGATTTGTCAGTGTGAGGCTTTGAATTTGGAGATTGTTGAGCCTACTGGGCAGACTTTGGCAGCATTGGTTGTTCAATCTACACTGATGGATCGCATTAAGGTGTCCCTTAGATGATCTGGGACACATTAATGATGAAAGTACAGAATGGTGAGACCTCAGAGTTTCAGGTTAGAACTGATGGTAGCTTGTGGCGAGACAGACGTTTATGTGTGCCGAACGACTCTAAATTGAAAAGAGAACTGATGAAAGAAGCTCACTCTTCGCGCTTATCTATTCATCCTGGGGGTACGAAGATGTATAGGGACTTGAAAATGAGATTTTGGTGGCTTGGAATGAAAAGAGAGATAGCCTCTTAGATGAGTTTGTGGCGAGATGTTTGGTGTGTCAAGCCAACGCCTGAACCTCAAAGGCCCAGTGGTTTACTACTTATCATTGGAGATACCAGAGTGGAAATGGGAGCATATGATACTAGACTGATTTTGAAAATGTCTCTTATACACATCTAGATGTGTATAATGACAGGTCACTGAAAAATGATTGATAAGATTGCTATTTTCGCCAGAATTTGAAAGCGGCTCAAGATCGTCAGAAGAGCTGGGCGGATCGTAAGAGAAAGCCAATGGAGTTTGCGGTTGGGGATAAAGTGTATGTGAAAGTATCGCCGACTAAAGGGGTAGCTAGGTTTGGGAAAGGTGGAAAGTTGAGTCCATGCTATATAGGCCCCTATGAGGTGTTGAACAAGGTTGGTGATTTGGCATACCAATTGGCTTTGCCTCCGGAGTTGTCTAGAGTTCATAATACCTTCCATGTCTCTCAGTTGAGGAGGTATATCCCTGATCCCTCTCATATGTTGAGCCATGAACCTTTAGTAGATCGGGAGGACACGACATACGAGGAGGTTCCGGAGAGGATCTTGGCGTATCGACAAGATAAGACATTGAGGAATAAAGTTATCCCCTACGTGAAGGTTTTATGGTCTAATCATTCTGAGCGAGAAGCTACCTGGGAGCTTGAGAGCCTCATGAGATCGAAGTATCCAGCTTTGTTTGCTCCGTGATTTCATAAGTTTCGAGGATGAAACTTTGTTTCAGGGGGGTAGAATGTGAAACCCAGTATTTTACTAGCCTTGTTCTTTGATTTTTTTTAACTGGTTTAAAATGTTTTTCATATTATTTTTAGTCATAAAGTACTTCAACTTATTCGTTTTTCAATTCGGCAAATTTTTCGGTTTACGCGATTTCGGTTCCTATGGTCCTTACCCCTTAAGAGACAAGTGTAATTAGTGCATCGTGGTGTGTGAGTGTTGTATGAATACTGAATTATTCAGCTCAAAAAATGTTAATTTAGTAGCGAAAATTAGTTTTTGGGTTAAATAGTCAACTTGGAGTCTCTTTGGTCACATCTAGAACTGATTTAAGAGAAATGGGGAACTCTATCTCGCCCATCCATGAGCCTCCTCGCTCGGATGCTTTGTCTATGCTGTCTCTTATACACATCGAAACTTCTCTTCCCCATTTTCCCCTAAAATTTTCTTGGATATCAAGTATAAATCACTTGGAAGGTAAGATTTTATGTATTTTAGCACTTTATGGCTTATGGGCTTTATGATCCAAGCTTTAATTTCAAGTTTTGTAGGATTCTTTGTGGCTGAAAAAAAAACCCTCTTTGCAGCCTTATATGTTATGATTTATGTATGTTATGGGTTGTTTTTAGTGTTTTGGAGGTTGGGAAGTGATTGGGGTTGATTTTTAACAACTTTCCACGGTTAGATTACATATTTTAAGATTATGAGTTGGGGTTTTGTCTTCCATATGTGGCCCTAGAGTATTATGCGATGAATGCTTATGTTTATGCATTGGTTGGTTAGAATATGTTGTTTTGAGTTGAGTTGTATAAGAAGGTCCCTTGAATACCTTGGAATTGCTGTCTCTTATCAAAGGGAGGATAACGCCACAATTAAAGCATGTAGAAAGTTTTTTTGGTTTTTGGAAAATGAGCTTATTAGCTCCTAATCTAGTAATACGAATTTGAGGGGTTAACTAAGTGTTTTGAGGGCTGTGTGGAGAGTATTTGACAGCAAATTGTGAATAGGTCATTTTTGACCACAACCCCTGTCTCTTATACACTTCTAGATGTGTATCCCTAGTCATTCTTTAACTTCACTGACAAATCTCTAAGAGTCCTCTTAGACCTGTTTTAGATACAGCCACCACACAACTGGCGATTATTATCTGTGATCATGTTGTGCAGTTTTTGCTTTGATAGGTGGGTAACATAAACTCAAGTCTACTTATATCCTTGTTTATTAACCTTCGAAATATGTTATAAGATTTTAGAATGTGTATGATGTTTGGAACTGCACTTTTACCAAGTTTTGGAACTATTACATATGAAATCGGGACCAAGCTATTTTATGTTAATCTCAATTGATATGTTTGCAAACTCTTTTGATATGAAAGCATTTTATGACTGTTTTGGCTCATAGGTGACCTAGGTATATAATATTGGATGTGTTTGGAAATATATGATTTGGGAGAACTAGTTCTATAGTCATCCATGGGACGCCATGGTGATGCTATGACTGTTATGAACTATTTGATTGCGGGGTCTTGTGATGGGATAACTTGACCTCCAGGTCAGACTAGTAGGTGTGGTAGATTACTAGATCTGGCTAGTACTGTAGGTCATACCTTTGAGCCTAAAAGATACTCATGCTATTTTATTATATTCCGGATTGAAACTATACTTCGATTTGTTCGCTATGCTTTAGCATACTATGTTTTGAAATGATTGGATCTTTTTTGCTATGTTTTGGACATTCCTGACGTTTAAATGGCATGATACATTTTAGAAACTACTTATAGATTACGTGTAAGAGACTGTCTAAATACACATCTAGACATATTAGAAACTGCTTCATGACTATGGTTTTCACTGGGCAAATGTTATTATCTTTATGTTTTCTTTTTATCTCAATGCTTGGCCCCATTTGAAGAGCTTTTATGATATCCACTGAGCTAGTTATGCTCAGGGCAGCTCCTTGGGAAACACGTCCGGAAACTCGTTTTTGACTCTCCATCGCGTTAGCGCTTTTAGATTTTCTCCATTCCACATTACCGGTAGGACTCTGCGGATAATCTTCCAAGCTTCTCTTTTGTTTGGAGAGGGTAGTGTATTAGATAGGTTTTGTATTGATGAAGTTTGTTTTTGTTGTAGCATCTCTTGTACACATCTAGAATTTTGTATTCGTATTTTTGTGTAAAATGAAATATTCGGTTTTATAGTTAAGAAATGGTTTGATGGTTCTATTACATTGCGGTTAAGTTTGTTGCTCTGTTCGTTTGTGCCTTGCGCTTTGGGCCGGTGTACCATTAGCGCGGCGTGTTACGGTCCCGTTTTTGGGGCGTGACATTAAGTGGTATCAGAGCATAGGTTTGAATCCTAAGTCCAGTAATAGGTATTCGATGAGTCTTTCGAGGTTTAAATCGATGTGCTCGGGCTTAGATTTATATAAGGGTATTTATTCTTCACAGTTACCCTACGGATCGTGGAATTCTTTGACACACCTGTATTGATTGACTTGTTTTGGGGGGGGGTTTTGAGAGGTCCTTGCTTATTTAATCTTTGTTGTACCTCTTTTGTTGAATCTTGAAGAGTTATTCTTTGCTCATGATTCCGTCTTTGACTCTTATCAGTTAGTATGCCGCCTAGGATGCATTTTGGTTCTAGAGGTCGCGGTAGAGGCTCAATAGTTCCCGCTGTCTGGCGTGACGAGCAGCAGCGTATGTATCATTTTCGGAAGGGTCTTAGAGCTGAGCTTCGGAGAGAGCTGATAGTCGGGTCGTCCCCAGACTTATGAGGAGATGTATAATCTAGCCATCCAGCTGGATTCGGAGCGAGGCGTGAGGAGAGATCGGGATACCTTTCAGAGGGGTCAGAGCTCTGCGCCAGACAGGCAGACTAGCCGACCATTTCAGTCTCAGCCTCAGTCTCAGTCGCGTGGACAGTCGGCCCAGTCAGATCAGAGACTCAGGATACCTTTCAGAGGGCGAGGGTGCATGCGTTGAGTCAGCAGCAGCCGATGGATATCATAACAGTCACTATCTTAGTCACCATTCCATCCCATGCTTATGCTTTATAGAACCTGTGGGGCATCACATTCATTTGTAGCTATATGTTTTCTTAGATATCTGTCCGATAAACTTAGATGGTTAGAGGATCCTTATAGAGTGGGGACCCCGGACGAGAAGGTTATGGAGTCTAGGTTTGTTTTGGAAGGTTGTCGGTTAGAGTTTTGTGATAGGAAGTTTGAGGCTGACCTTATTTAGTTACCGATGACCGACTTTGATTTAATTTTGGGTATGGATTGGTTGGCGGCTAATGGTGCTACGATTGATTGTAAAGAGAGGTATGTGATGTTTTAGATGCCTAGTATTATACACATCTAGATGTACATAAGAGACAGCCGAGTAATCTACCGCGCTAATATTATATCAGCAGTGAAGGCGTTTAAGGCCTTAGATAGGGGTTGTGAGAGCTATTTGGCTTATGTGATAGAATCTGATAAAGTAGAGCCAGGCATTGAGGATATCCTAGTGGTTAGGGAGTTTCCGGACGTGTTTCCCAAGGAGCTGCCAGGTTTACCTCCGTCGTGGGTTGTCGATTTTGAGATTTGCTTAGAGCCAGGGGTGGCACCAATTTCAAAGGCCTCCTACCGTATGGCACCTGCGGAGCTAAAGGAGTTGAAGGATTCTATTCAAGAACTCTTGGACAAGAAATTCATTCGTCCAAGTGTTTGCTCTCTTGGGGAGCACATCTAGATGTGTATCGGAAAAAGATGGTAGACCACTTAACAAGATGAAACCGTGAGCAAATAGCTCAGCATGAGCCCATATATCAGAAGTACGTTTCTAATGGTATCGATGCCATTTAAACGTCAGTGCGGGTACTTCTCTAAGATTGATTTGCGGTCGGATAATATCAATTGAGGGTGAAGGAAGAGGATGTACCTAAGACAGCTTTTCGGACTCGCTATGGCCACTACGAGTTTTTGGTTATGCCTTTTGGTTTAACTAACGCCCCTGCAGCCTTTATGGAGTTGATGAATAGGGTGTTCAAGGACTATCTTGATGTATGTGTAGTGGTCTTCATCGATGATATCCTGGTTTATTCTCCGAGCGAGGAGGCTCATGCTGAGCATTTGCGAGCAGTTTTGAGCTTGTTGAGGAAAGAGCAGTTGTATGGTAAGCTTAGCAAATGCGAGTTTTGGCTTCGGAGTGTTGCATTTTTGGGTCATGTGGTGTCAGAGGAAGGGGTTTCTGTAGATCCCAAGAAGATTGAGGCCATTGTTGATTGGCCTGGCCTAGAGACAGATGTTCAATACATCTCTACAGAATGATCTGACAATCTGGAACAAACTCATAAACATCTAGACATCAAACAGGTTCTGGAGAGATTTGTGGTTTATAGCTGTGTATAAGAGTCTCTTATACACATCTAGATGTGCAAGGAGATAAGGTGATAGCTTCTCTTCGACACAACTTAAGCCATATGAGCAGAATTATCCTACTCATGACCTAGAGTTAGCTGCGATAGTGTTTGCTCTCAAGATTTGGAGGCATTACCTGTATGGAGAGAGCAGTGAAGTGTTCACCGATCATGGCCTCAATTTTCACGGGATCTAGACGACACCCCTTAATATGAGGCAAAGGCGTTGGCTTGAGCTATTGAAGGACTATGACCTGACCATTAGCTAAATTATCCTAGTTGCGCCAAACTTCCGCTTACTTACAAAATGAAGGGAACCCGAGCTACGGAAAGTAATGTTGAAAGTACGTAATGGTGAGACCTCGAGTTTCAGTTAGAACCGATGGTAGCTTGTGGCGAGACAGACGTTTATGTGTGCCGAACGACTCTAAATTGAAAAGAGAACTGATGAAAGAAGCTCACTCTTCGCGCTTATCTATTCATCCTGGGGGTACGAAGATGTATAGGGACTTGAAAATGAGATTTTGGTGGCTTGGAATGAAAAGAGAGATAGCTGAGTTTGTGGCGAGATGTTTGGTGTGTCAGCAGGTTAAGGCTGAACACCAAAGGCCCAGCGGTTTACTACGATCATTGGAGATACCAGAGTGGAAATGGGAGCATATTACTATGGATTTTGTACATGGGTTACCACGGACTAGGCGAGGTAATGACAGTATATGGGTGATTGTTGACCGCCTAACAAAGTCCGCCCATTTCTTACCGATGAAGGTGACCGCTACTTTGGAATCATTAGTGAAGTTATATGATCAGGAGATTGTTCGTCAGAAACAGGTTTGCACGGTGTGCCTAAGAGAATTATTTCTGATCCGATCCCAGGTTTGTATCCAGGTTCTGGACAACCTACCAGAGAGCTTGTGGCACAACTTTGAGTCTTAGTACTGCTTATCATCCTCAGACCAAACGAACAGAGCAACAAACTTAGACATGGCTGAGCCATGAACCTTTAGTAGATCGGGAGGACACGACATACGAGGAGGTTCCGGAGAGGATCTTGGATCGACAAGATAAGACATTGAGGAATAAAGTTATCCCCTACGTGAAGGTTTTATGGTCTAATCATTCTGAGCGAGAAGCTACCTGGGAGCTTGAGAGCCTCATGAGATCGAAGTATCCAGCTTTGTTTGCTCCGTGATTTCATAAGTTTCGAGGATGAAACTTTGTTTCAGGGGGGTAGAATGTGAAACCCAGTATTTTACTAGCCTTGTTCTTTGATTTTTTTTAACTGGTTTAAAATGTTTTTCATATTATTTTTAGTCATAAAGCTACTACTTCAACTTATTCGTTTTTCAATTCGGCAAATTTTTCGGTTTACGCGATTTCGGTTCCAGCGGGTAAACGGGTCAAAAATTGGACTTAGTGTAATTAGTGCATCGTGGTGTGTGAGTGTTGTATGATGGCTGAATTATTCAGAAAAAAAATGTTAATTTAGTAGCAAAAATTAGTTTTTGGGTTAAATAGTCAACTTGGAGACTATTTGGTCAAATGGGGAACTATTTGGTCAAATGGGGAACTATTTGGGTCAACCTTGGAATCTTTTTAGTCTTCTTCTTGCTTTGTTTCTTCCTCATTTCTCCTAGCTGCTGGCCGAAACTTCTCTTCCCCATTTTCCCCCAAAATTTTCTTGGATATCAAGTATAAATCACTTGGAAGGTAAGATTTTATGTATTTTAGCACTTTATGGCTTATGGGCTTTATGATCCAAGCTTTAATTTCAAGTTTTGTAGGATTCTTTATGGCTGAAAAAAAAACCCTCTTTGCAGCCTTATATGCTATTATGATTTATGTATGTTATGGGTTGTTTTTAGTGTTTTGGAGGTTGGGAAGTGATTGGGGTTGATTTTTAACAACTTTCCACGGTTAGATTACATATTTTAAGATTATGAGTTGGGGTTTTGTCTTCCATATGTGGCCCTAGAGTATTATGCTATGAATGCTTATGTTTATGCATTGGTTGGTTAGAATATGTTGTTTTGAGTTGAGTTGTAACCAAGGTCCCTTGAATACCTTGGAATTGGATTTTGTTGGCAGGGAGGATAACCTACTTATAGCCTAGGGAGAGCCAAGTTTTTTTTTTTGGAAAACGAGCTATAAGCTGTCTCTTACAGCACATCTTAGAAGCTGTATCTTAGACATTCTCTCATCTTAATACCTATTTATTAGAGTCCTCTTATACTGTTTTAGATACCACGCCACCTACCGGCGATCGCGTTCGTGATCAAAATATTTGATGGCTTAAATGGTAGCATACCATTACATCTGTCTCTTATACACATCTAGATTGTTTAACGACTTTCAAATATGTTTGGATGGATTTTAGAATGTGTATGATGTTTGGAACTGCACTTTTACCAAGTTTTGGAACTATTACATATGAAATCGGGACCAAGCTATTTTATGTTAATCAATTGATATGTTTGCAAACTCTTTTGATATGAAAGCATTTTATGACATGTTTTGGCTCATAGGTGACCTAGGTATATAATTTTGGATGTGTAGATCTAAATGGATGACTATGGGAGAAACATTTCTATAGTCATCCATGGGATCCATGGTGACTGCTATGACTGTCTTGAACTATTTGACTGCGGGGTCTTGTGATGGGATAACTTGATCTCCAGGTCAGATAGTAAATGTGGTAGATTACTAGAACCTGGCTAGTACTGTAGTCTCTAATACAAAAGAGCTTAAAATGGGATCATGCTATTTTATTATAATTCCAATAGAAACGTATTTGATTTGTTCGCTATGCTTTAGCATACTATGTTTTGAAATGATTGGATCTTTTTGCTATGTTTTGGATAATAAAATAGCATGAGTATCTTTTAGGCTCAAAGGTATGATTATGGTTTATTGACGTTTAAATGGCATGAGACATTTTAGAAACTGCTTCATACACATATGGTTGTCACAAGAGTTATTATCTTTATGTTTTCTTGTATCGCAATTTGTAAAATACAGAGCTTTTACCATATTTGTATTACCTAATTATTTTTACCCCAGTGAGGGATAATTTTTCAGATTAGGTGCTCGTTTTTACTCTCCATCGCGTTAGCTTTTAGATTTTCTCCAGATTCCACATAATGGTAGGACTCTTGGATAATCTTCCAAGCTTCTCTTTGTTTGGAGAGGGGTAGTGTATTAGATAGGTTTTGTATTGAGTCCTACTGAACTTTGTTTTTGTTGTAGCATCTTTTGTACTAAGAAGGAATTTTGTAATTCGTATTTTTGTGTAAAATGAAATATTCGGTTTTATAGTTAAGAAATGGTTTGATGGTTCTATTACATTGATGTTAATTTGAGACAGTTAAAGAGTGCCTTGCGCTTTGGGCCGGTGTACCATTAGCGCGGCGTGTTACGGTCCCGTTTTTGGGGCGTGACAGGAAATGCTCGTATTCTTCATTAAAGAAAAAGCAAATTACATCATATTGCAAAAAGAAATGAATTGCATTAGATTAAATGTTGTAATTTAAATTATAAAACTACTGGATAAACTTAAAAACAAAATAAACTAATGATTCCACATAGTTTTATCCATTCCAATTCATTATTCACAACTTTCAAAGAAATTTATTGCATCCAAGTATGTTATATCTTTAACTAAGGCCATTGAAGTCATTAGCATCATAGTTTGAGTCATTAGAAAAACCAACAAAATTTGTCATAACATTTATCACCTTTATAAATCAATTCACTTTCACATTTTTCTCGCTTTCTTTGATGGAGGCTTCATATAGCTTCACAAGATGGGAATATTTTAACCACTTTTTTTTTCCCTTCCCTTTCTTATTATCTTTAGGATTAATCCACATCTAGTATGTCTTTGTCCAACACTTATGTCAAGGGCCACGGCCACAACCATAAGCATAATGATTTTTAGAATTATTATGCATAGTTGCATTCACTTCAGGGAATGAAGTAGAACTAGGCATAACTATTCACTTCAGGAAATAGACCAAACCTAGTGGGATCGGTTTCATGATTTTCATCAATAATTTATTATTTAACTTAGGTCTAAGAACACATGAAACTAAATGAAAATATCATGTAATATTGCTACTACAGGAGAACATTCGAAGCGTGAAAAATAGATAATGATTTTTTTTAATATATCCCCATCAATAATATTTTCTCTGTATAATTTTAATTGAGAACTAATTGGCTGTCTAAATATTGTTGAGTTATAGTCAATTACATATTTAAAATCTTGTAGCCTTAATTGCAGCCACTCATAATGAATTTTGGGAAGAATTATTGTTCAAATCAATCTTTCAAGCTTTCTCATATATTTGCTGAACCTTTTATGGTGAGATACTCACTTTTTAGTCTTTAATCGATGTGATGACGAAGGATAATCATTTATTTTTCTTTGTCTTGATTGGATGCAATATTTTCCTTCTTGATTGTGTCTCCAAGATCCATAAAGTCCAAATAAATTTCAGCATCAAAAATTCAAAAGAGATCATTCTTGGCTAATATGTTAAGGGCTATAAATCTAAGTTTAGTAAGATTTGACGTTATTCAAATTAATATAAAATAATAATCAAAATAAATAATAAATAGGTATTAAGATGAGAGAATATCCAAATATCTTTCTGGATTGAACATGTTGATAACATGTCATATAATAAAACATATGAAATCAGAGTCAATTGAAGAGAGCTATAGAGAGTAAAAATTTTTGTTTATTATTCTATATACGAAAATGTCCTATTTATAAGAACACAAATAAACTAGTCAATAACATAAGATTTATCTATATATAGATAACACTAATCAAATAACATAACATTCATATGACTTATTAATTTCTTGGATAAATGTTTACAGTCGATCTCATATAACAGAATAAAAGTTTTGTGCAAAAAAAAAAAATTATATGTTCACTTCACTTTACTATTTTCGTACTCCATCTATTATCACTTAACAGATTTTCATTTTAAATTTCCCAATAAACTTCATGATCTATACCAAACTAATTTGTTCCAAATGCCTACTAAAGTTTTAAAAAAAGTATAATGCAAATATTACATATCTATTATCTTAGCCATCCCAAATGAATGGAATGACTAATTGTAGAGATGTTCATTGGTTACTTATCATTTATAAGGTTAAAAATTGTCAATCTCTTTTTTTTTTTTGGTTTCAATACAAAGAAATCTAAACCTAATCCAAACCAATTTTTGGTATATCCGTTGGGTAACACAAAATTTTTCGGTTTTGATTTATCCGATTAAGTAAAATTCACTAGTTAATTAAAAAGTTGATATAAAAATAAATATAAAACTAATATAATTAATGAAATAAAACTTAAAGCTAATAAACTAAAAATAGAAACTAAAAACTAAAAACAATCCCAAAGTGTGAATTAATGGAAATATGGAAAGGTAATCCGTGTAAATTAAAAAATTTAGTTACTATAAACTAAAACATTGGTAAAACCAAACATTGAACATTTCTAGTCTAGGGTGTAAATTTTAAATAATCAAGATGTGATTTGATGAAAGAAAGAATAATAAATTTCTAAAAATTTATTTGGGAAGAAGATTAATACACATCCAAGGTATTTTAACAATTCTACCCATAAAAAAATCAACTTTTCGTCCTTATTAACTTGTGAAATAGATGGAGTGACATGAAATCATTTTTTTCCATTAGCTGAGCAATCAAATTATTGCAAATTTAAATGTATAGTGACCACAAACCAAACTATTTAGTGATCATTTTTGTGGTTTGCTTATTTTTTGAAAGATTAATCTTTCCTAAACTGTTGGTACCAATTTCTTTTTTACACAAGTGGGTATAGATACATGCTATATAATTGCTGTATAAATTTCAAATATTATTTTGACACATGCCGCATGTATCAAATGCCATTTGTGTAAAAGAAAAATATCTTTAACGGTATAGAAAAAATTAATCTACCTTTACAGTATTTTAAAAATCATGGACTAGTTATTATCACAATATTACTAATGATAAAGTGCACAGTGATAATTGAACTATTTTAAAATCTCAATTTTGTCCACTAAACTTATGTTTTTTGTCAATTCACCTTGTAAACTTCTTATTCTTCACTATTTTGGTTATTTAATTAATTTGTCTCAATTATCTTTAAATGGAGTCATTTTAAGGGATATGCATACCACCAACCATGAAGTGTTTATTCTTAGACAATCTCAATCACCAAATTATTTCAATGTTTTATTTCTCCCACAGATGAGCTTTTATCATTCTACCCATTCAACTTTTGAATGTGCACCAAGTATTTTAGCAAACAAAGCAAATTGCTTCCATAGTCACTAAACTATTTCTTTGTCGCAAATTAGGTCACTCAACTATTTATTATTTTTTTTGGAAAAGTAGTTACTAAATTGTTAAAAGCATGAATTTGAAGTCCCTTTATCCAATTAAGCCATTACGATACATGAATAGTGATTTTTTGGGAGCTAAAATTGTCATATTACTTAGAAAAAGGACATGGAAAAGGTTAAATAGAAAATAAAAATTGTGGGGAATAAGTTGTAATTTGTAAAAACATGGTCTTCCTCTCCATGGTTTGAAAGAAGAAGTAAGAGGGTAAAGGGGAATGATCTGGGTTTCAGGTGTTGCTGTGGTGAATCTAGATTTTTAGGTCACATACTAATGCACACATATTTATATATGAGGTTTCATTAGATCATTAACAGCGATAGTAGAATTAAGAAAAGCATGAGTTGTTGCTGTCAAATCAAGAAAACCATGGTCATGGAATGATGGACAATGGACTATGACTCTTTTAAATCACGGATTCTCAGTGGAGTATGTTCTCTATTTTTTATATCCTTTTTATTATTAAAGCACAAAAAATAGTAGGGATGGACAGCTTTTATTGAAAGAAATAAAATTTACAAAATGAGAGGGACTAGGCCAATACCTCCTAGAAATACAATTTAAACTAACCAAATCTTGGATGCTCTTTATTACCTTGAATTCAGCAACTTGATACTAAACTAAATAACAAACATGCCTAGACCCAATCCGACTAACTATAACTTGAAATAAAGTCAGAAACCCTAAATCATCTGAATAAATGCATCAGAAGCCAAATAGTCCTAAAAGATTTTTCGAATAAAGAACTTGAATACCTGTAGCAATTTCTTATATAATGGAAGCTAGTCATCAAAAAGCTGAGACAAAGTCAGCTCTATCCTGAACCAAACAACTTCCATTAGTATAACTCAAGTAAAGATCTTGTATTAGCCAATGCAACCGAGAGATTCTAGTTTTTCAACAATTTGGCAGCGTGAGCTCTTTCTCTGGTTTGGATTGAGTGTGTTCTTTCCGCATAAATCTTCCTTCATCTTGGCTTCTTGATTTTTGAAATCTTTTTAAGAGACAAGCTTTCCATATTTTGCACCTTCTTTGTAAGCATTTGACTAACTTCCTCCCATTATTCCAATAAAAGATGATCAACACTATTGATTGGATGATCTAACTCTGAGAAATGACTTAGCAGTTCTTCTATTATTTCTCCTGTCTCAAAACCAAATCATCCCTTAAATTAATTTGAGATTCATGTGCTTGAAAGACATCATGTAGGAGACATGTGTCTACTTGATTAGCATCCTTCTCTATCTCTTTTGCACCCGTATTATATGTGACTGGTGCATGTTAATCTAGAAGGGAGAGATTTTGTCAAAATTGCATGATTTTAAGGGATGCTTATTTAAATTACTCAGCTCTGTCTTCAAATCAAGATCATTAGCAACTATATTCTCCAATCAAATCCCTTCATTGTGGGATTTGAATTCAAAATTTGAACCTCCTGGTATTGTGGAGAATCATCAACCATCATGGGAGCTGTTGAAGCTCCATCTAGCCACCACCGGAGCTTCTGGAACCAACATTGGAGCTGCTAAAGCCACCATTTTTTCCTTAGCCATCACTAGGACCTGTAATTGAGGAATCATTAAATCTTTTTTATTTCAAAAAGCTAATTCTTGATCTTTAGATTATTTTTCTTTTGTTTTATTTTGAACATTTTTCACCTATTTAGGAATGAGTTCTGCTATGATTGGCTGAGCAATATGAAGGTTGCATGTAATGGATCAAGCTACTTCAAATAATTAATCTACTAAAATTAATCACACAACAAATCATAGATAAATTGGAAATTAATTTTCATTCGGTTGTTGTAATCAACTCCACCAAAATACAAGCATAGAAAAGAGAAAAATGGAATAAGAATCAAAGGTGTAAGAGATGAAGGAATATAGAGAAATAGGTATTTCAATCGAGCAAAAATCCAGAGAGAATTTCCACCAATTCTCAAATACAAACTTGCCAAAAAAATAAAGAAAAATTTGTTTTTAAATAAGAAGAACAGAAACCCTAATGACAACAACTCTAGTCTTGACATGTGCCCCCCTTCATAACAGAATTTTTCTTTTCTTAGGAACTCTAAAACATTATTGTTTTGTGCTAACCCCTCACGTGTTTCTTTGAAAACCTCACGTGCTCCTGCTTGCTTCTTTATTCTCTTGATGACTTAAATGATTTTAAAAACTAAAATTGCAAAACTACTCTTACCACTAATTTTCTTTCCTCTTTGACAACATTCATCACAATTCTTTCCCTTAATGGCATCCTTCTTCTCAAGGATCAAATTTTAGAAATTTTTTCTCAATATCATCAGCCCATTCCCATGTTGCTTCTTCAATCTTAATCTATCTTTTTCCATTGAATTAGCCACTGCACTCCAGCCACAATTCCTCTTTTATTGATTTTCCTATTTAGCATTGAGTGATTCCAATTTTCTTCCTACTTCTTCAAGCTCTAGTGCTTCGATAATAGGAACTATCTCCTTCTTCACTTTTTTTTTCAAGCAAGGACACACGGAGCACATGATGGATCTATCTACTATCAGGTAGCTTAAGTTTGAAAGCCATAGCTCTCACATTCTTTTCCACCTTAGGGTCCATAATACTTGGCTTTGAGCTTTTCACTACTTTTTCTAGCTAAAGTAGGTTGTCCGTAGGGCTTAATTTTCAAGTATACCCAATATCCCACAGAGAACTTCACTCACTTCTCTTTCTATTGGCAAAGTGTTTCATCATCTCTTCAGCCTTGGTTAAATTGCTCTTCAGTGTCCTATCCATTTCATACCTCTCCTTAACTAATTCATCCACTGTTACGACATTAGTTTGTAGGTAAGGTCCTAGGGCTAGCTGGTAGAAGGTTTCATTCCATATAATGCTTCAAATGGAAACATTTTTATAGATTGATGAAAAGTAGTGTTGTACTGCCATTCAGCCAATGACAACCACTGATGCCATGCCTTAGGTTTCTGAAAGCCATGCACCTCAGGTACATTTCTACTTCCTAGTTTACCCTCTCACTTTGGCTATATGTTTGTGGGTCGGCTACACTAAGTTGAAAATTATTTCCTAGGATTTTCAACAACTATTACCATAATTGACTCAGAAATACTTTATCCCCGTTAGAAACAATCACTTGTGGCAATTCATGTAATTTGAATATTGAGTCCATGAATAATTTGGCTACTAACACAGTAGTGTAAGGATGAGGAATCCCATCCTAAACTTGCCAAAAAAGAAAAGGAAAATATGTTTTCAAAGAGAAAGAATAGAAACCCTGATGATAGCCACTCTAGTTTTGACACGTGTCCTGTTCACAATAAAATTTGTCTTTTCTCGAAAACTCCAAATGACAGCGTTTTCTGTCCTAACCCCTCTTGTATTTCTTTAAAAACCTCACGTGTTGTTGCTTATCCCTTCCACTAATTTTCCTTCTGCTTCAACCCCCTAGCCATCGTGCTATGATTTGGGATGGGGCTCTAAAAGGGCGGGATTTAAAGGGTTAGGGCATAGAAAGGAGGCAGGGCTGGAAGAAGGAACGTGAATTGGGAGGTTGGGTAGGAGGTGGAGGGGTTGCAAAAGGAGGGTGTGGGATACTTTCTAGGGTATGAGAGAGTTCATAGGAGTTGAGGGTGGTTGCTTGGGGCTTTCGGTGGCAGTTATATTGGTTTAGAGCTAGAGTGGTTATAGGTGGTAGGTGGAAAAAATTCAAGGATAATTCTATTTGGCTATAAATATTTTAAAGAAAATGAAAATTTAAAGTAAAAATTTACGAATGACACATCAATGTGTTTGGATAAATTTAACCTTAAAAAATCACTTTTGTTTAGCACTTGACAACTAAGATAGATAGAGTGATAGTAAATATACATTTATTTAATTATTTAGTGACCATTTTTATATATAAAAAAAAGTTAAGTGGCCTGATTTGAAACAAAATAATGGTTTAATAACTATTGATGCTATTTGCTCTTAGAAAAATGGTAAAATGTTCATAGGTAGTGGTACAATATGATATTAAATGAGCCAAATAAATGTAATGAAACAAGTAGATTCCAAAATTTTTGGGTTCAAGATCTAGGGATCAAATCTTGATATTTACAGTCAAAGCATGCAACATCATGGACAAAGAAGGAGCTTCAATATAGAGAAAAGAAAAACTGAAGCAGCAAGTAGGCAGTGTGTAGTAGTAGAATTAGGGTAGGGTGAGTATGTAATAGTAGAATAGGGGTAAGATGGATAGTGCAGGTATTATAGTCCTACTATATGTCAGTTTGAACCTGCAGAGTAGTCCTGTTATTTGTAAATCTTATGGTGTAGACTAACCCTTATGGAATGAACAACATCGATTGATGTAAGTAAAATTTTAAAGATTTAATCACTTGTCTGACCATAAGTTCTACAGGTGAAGATTCAAAACTGGTTCTACCTAAGTTTTTTCCCTTATAGATATAGAGTTGACAAATGGTTCAGTCCACCCAAGAATTGACCCGGATCATTTCGTCCGTGCACCGGGCTTGGACCAAACAACTAGTATATTGCAGCAAGCCAATCTTGCCTGCTACACCTACACTATTACTTGGTGAGTTGGTATGTGGGCAACCTATCCTGGATTGGCTAGCAGGGCCAACATGGTCATTTTTCCCTTTTTTTTTTTCTCCTTTCCCTATGTTACTCTTCCAAGCAACTATACTAGCTTGTTAACTGGGAGTATTGGGAGCATTTTAGGTGTGTAAAAATTTATAAATTTCTTTAAATGCCTAATGAATATCATTTCATCTCAAACAAATTTGTATACTTTTTTCTATTTTAATCTTAATTCTCACTATAATATCTATTGTTCCTATCATCAATTCTCTCTAGAATCTCTACTCTGCTAGTTTCATACTTCAAGAGTTTAAGCATTCAATCGGCAGGATCGACATTCCAAGTTGGTTATTATTACCTCTTTCTTGTTTCTTTACTTTGGCAAATTTTTTAATTATTTAAATATAATTTCTTAACATTTTACTTTATTAGTAATTCAATTTCTTAGCACCCGGTTCTACACCAGTAAAATGAATAACGAACATAGGAATATTGGAGTCCTACATAGGCTTGGATACATCTTATGCCTTTCTAGTTTCATAATTGAAGAGACAGATATAATGTCGAAACAATTGATGGGGTAAGTGTCAAAGGTGTGTCATCGGCAAGGGCAACAACCAAGTTGTAATAGTTAACCATTATCTAAAAGCTGGTTGATAGAAAATAAACCTATTTAACTAGATTTCCAAGTAGCTAATATGTTCATTCCTCAATACTGGAAAGACTTCTCAACTAAGTCTTTGAAGTGCTCAGCTGGGAAAGGGCCATAAGACTTGCTCAATTTGGAGAAGTAAATGAAATTCACTCTATTAGAGGACCTCACTAAGGTTAAACTATAGTTGGTTGCGACTCCATACATCCCTGAGCCTTATCAGAATTCCAACATTCAATATTGGTGTCAGTGGTTCTAAGAGGAAAAGGGAACAGTTGATATTAGTACTCGAAAAGCATTTAGCAACTAGGATCAATCATGGTTTAGGTAGATGACCTTGGTGCACAAGTTAATAGTTTCAAAGATGCTAGCTGAGTGTCATACATTGCTGAAAATTGGCTGTAATATGCCCCTTGGAATGCAAGAAAGGATGGAACTTTATAGTTGAAGGGGTTGATTTGGTGAACGAACATAGTCTCTGTCGAGGCGAGATGAAAAAGGATTTGGCATAGAATGTGTTCAAAAAATCCTCATAGCAAGGTCCAAGCACACAAGTAAATGGCCTTTAGTAGAAAAAAAGAATTAATACTTGTTTAGTAATAGGAGGATTGACCACAAGTTCTGAAAAGTTCTGAGCACCTGATTCCCCAACATTCTTTCTGGTTCTTTTGCCATAAGTCGTTGCTTGGAAGGACTGGTGATTGAATGTAGAATCAATGAGTAAGTTTAGACAAGCTGCACAACAGAGTAAACTACAAAAGGAAGAAACCCTAAGGATCTTTGTACAGTATACGGTTTTGAGTGGGACAAGAGTTCTATTAAAAGTTAAAAAGTCGTAGTAGATAAGAACTTTCCCATTTATAAAATTCAAGAGTCGGTTGGGTGTTACAGTGGGTAAAAGATTGAGATCAGTAGTAATCATTACTGGGATATACCAAGTCCCTCTAAGGAAGGATTACTAGGCATGAAGTTGACACATGTCAATAATGACAGTGAATTTGTAACTGTTCACAACCATAATTTTTAAGGAATTTGGGATATCTCTAAAGGGAATGTTCAAACATCTCATCAACAACACTAACTGATGATGAATGTTTGAAGGGTGACAGTTGTTGTACCAATCGACAAATCATGCTGATATGATTGAAGATGGAGCTTTGATGAAAACAAACTTCCTAAGTTCTAGTGAGCTGTAAGATCTTACAAACCTATATGCATTGATAAATAAAACAATATCGATAAGTAGCCTAAATCAATGGAGCCAAGATTTAGTAGTGCTTAGGTATCGATTAACAATGCATTCGATAGATAATGAAGTGTGGGAGGCCAAACAGAAGTAATTACTTCTAATAAAAGGAATAGGATTATGTCTAAATATTTGAGGAAGGGCGTAGCCCACTATTGTGGGAAGTAGTCCTAATAGTTGTTATTGTTGTTGTAGTAGTATTACTAGTAGATATAATACCATTAGTAGTCCTAATAGTTGTTGTTGTAGTTGTAGTAGTATTACTAGTAGATATAATACCATTAGTAAGTTCCACTACTCCAAGCGCTATCCCACTATTGAAAGTTGGTTGTAGTCTTATCAAGAAATGCAAATTTTGCATGAACTGCAAAATAGTAGAATGATCAATTTATTTCAACAATGTTGGAGTTAGCTTACAAGTTAAAGTTTGTATTATGACATCTTGTCCAAATTGATAAAAAATTAATTCTAATAATATACCTTGGATGACAATACAAGACAAAGTGAGGTTAGATGACAATTTGAGAAATAAGAAAAGGCTTGTTTGCTCGTTGATAAGAACGGCTTGTCACTCAATTCTTCTTTCACCTTGATTAAGTTAATTAGTCAACGTTTATATCGGTAGAGAACAAATTGGCACATTCTCGAATGAAATATTTGTTTCCTTTTAGCCATGGATCTATGTTGCTGGAAAGTGATTAATTTTTTGTTTTTGCAAGTTCATCTAGATAAATTATTCTCAATCCAACGTACAAACTGATAGTTTGTATATAGCTTACATATTAGTAACAAATCAAAATGTGATACCTGTAAACATAATAATACACACATACATATATTAGGCAGTGGAAATGTATGTCAGGATTACCTCCAACCATGATTGATTAAACGGTTAATTCACATATGTTTTCAGTGCTTGTGTATTTCTGTCTTGTATATACTCATATCACGGATTAATGTGTGCCCAATTGATGGAACGAACAATGATATAAGTAAATAATCATAAGGATTTTCTAGTCTATGCCTAATTGGAAAAAACCATGTAATAGATGGAGTATCACAAACTTATTTATAAGCTAAGCTAAGGACCCTTACTTGGAGGAAAAGAAATCTCTAAGACTTCCTTCCATCAAGGAAATTACCAAAAACATATAACCGAGAATATTATGAAATATTATATTTCCTAATTCGTAATATTCTTACTAATTGATTAAAGATATTATTCAATTATATCAAATGCAGGATACAATCACTTAGGTAAAATTACCAATCTTTATGTCGGCGCATATAAGGCAAGTTTGGCATTGCAAGTTTTACATTCTCTCACTTAACCCACATATATTAGTTAGACAACATCATGGATGATACTCCACTAATATAATGGTTATGTAGCAATTATTTAACTAGAAATTATTAATATACGAATCATGGCTGTTATACTCTTAAGATGTAACACTTCCTTCCATGTATTATAATATACAACTTTTTCTAATCAAACATAAAACTTTATGAATGATTTATTATAAATCACTCGGGGTCCAACTTTATAGATCAAATGATCCCAATTTTATACATGACAATAATGTGCACCTAAAGTCATGTAACAGTGAATATCTTGACTTTAACAATAGATAGAAAATAATTGCAAAACTAGAATAAGCAATTAATCCCTTATGAGTTATATGATCTTGAACAACTTAACTGGCAATTTTAGTTGTTAGATTAACAATCATAACTCATTACTTATCTACTCAATAGCTACCTTTGCTTCTAATAATTATCTCTAATTATTAAAATCCTTATGTTGATTGGATGTCTCGACTCCCACTTTCCTTAATATTCTTAACAAAGAATGTAAAAAGCGAGATAAAAAACTTAATAGCCAATGAGCAATATCGACAAAACCTTAAACCATAAAAAAATGCCTATGATATAGCCTCATAGCATCATTATAATTTTCATCATATATCATTCCAATGTATAATATGAACATATGCAATATGTTAACTTCAAGAAGGAATTCACAAAAATATTCAATTCCTCAATCTTTTATGAAAGATTTAAAATAAATCACACGTTCTTTATGTTTAATCTTTGTAAGAGTCAATGTCAAAAAAGGATTTCACCAATATTCCTTTATTTAGTAGTTCTATATAAGAAATTGCATTACACCATATTTATTGCAAGAAAAATTCATATGGACTGAACATAATTTAATCCCACTAACCTTGATGTATTAATTTATCGAATATTGTTCTTGTGAAGAATGTAGAAACAAAACTAATATACCATCCATAGGATATTTAATCCTTGAATATGTTTCTCAATCTTCCAATAAATAGATTACATTCTTTTCAAAACAAAACTTTAAGTTGACACATGTATACCTTAAATTTATGTTTCAAAATAATATAACTGCTAATCAAAATGAGTTATTAGTACGTTATAAAATCTCTATTAAAACTTAATCGAGATTTTGTGATGATCAATGTCTTCCTTTTATTCCAAGCAAGATTATGAGGCTTCATTGTGCAATTATTCGTCTGAAAGTGGCTGTCCCCAAACAATTGAGACCAATTGAAATATCATGGATATTTCCATCTCCAGGTACCTATAAATTAAATGGGGATCTTCCTTAGGAAATTTGGGTAGCACGGATGGCGGAGGATACACATAGCAATAACATGGGAGACTTTTTTTTTGGCTTCTCAGAGTTTTATGGAGATTGCACCAAGCTTGGAAGTTGAATTTTGAGGACTTATTTTAGGGTTAAAATGGGTTTTCAGCACAGTTTTTTTCCCCTTTCAACTGATACAAACTCCAAGACATTACATGATACTGCACTAGACAAAGTACACGGACCATGGTGGCTTGATCCCCTCTATTATCAACTCAAGGCTCTAGTTACGCATGAGTCAATTTGTCTTCATCGTCAATATCGTCTAGCAAACATAGTGGCATCGTGATTCCCTTGCAAGAATGGCGAGCTCCACATGCAAAACTTCTACTTTTCTAGCACACTCGCTTCCTTAGAGATATTAGGCAGCTAACCATCATGGATGCGAGGGCAATGCCATATGTACACATGTGTAAACCATCTTATTAAAGCCTTGTAATTGTTTCTCAAAATCAATAAAATACCACGGTTTCTTGCAAAAAAAAATGTCTTTCTTTTATAACAGCATACCAAAATGTGAACTTTTTCGCCCCTTATGTTTTTGTGTAAACACAACAAGATAATCCATTTGTCTAGTTTTATAATTAGACTTTTGTAGGTATACAAACACAGTAACTATAAATCATATTACTTGTGAGAAACTTTTCACTTCCACTATTTTAAAGATAACAAGACCAGTAGTTTCTGTGAATATAGATTTATCTTGATGTGACTATGCATTAGAAGCCACTCAATTGATTGCTAATCCAAAATAACTTGAAAATTTATTTTGACAAAGCCATCAATTTAGATGTGTCGTATATGTATAGGTACAAAAAGTGGCTCCTTTACCCTTTTTAGATTCTATTGCGTTAAATCAATCCCACTTACTATATGTTCTTCAAAAAATATGAACATCTAGTTTTAACGATTCTCAAAATGTGTGAATGAATCTAAATTCATTGGAATTAATAACCTTGTTATTAACTTCTTTATGTGTGGCTTAAATACCATCACTTCAACTGAAAACACCCATATGAGTGTACAGATTAAACATGGTTTCCATCCATTACAAGATCTAAATGGTGTTTAAACAATATTAGAAGAAACCATATTTAAGATGCACACCGTGATTTCAAGGATTTACTCATAAGGATAAAGATTACTTAAATTTCTAAATTATGCTTTGAACATGTCCGCAACTACTCAATTCGTTTCTTAAGTTAAACAGTTAAAGTGTAACCGATCATGCATTGTTTATCCATTATTAGTGCCTCGTAATCAAGGAATTATGAGAAATTAACGAACTTGGTACTATGGTTTGTCATATTCTCTAACCTTAAAATTTCAAACTCTCCTTTTCTTATTTGAATACTTGTAAAAGAATCAAGTGTTAATTCTTTATCAAACAAGAAAAGGATATGCAATACCTTTGAATGGTTTAATAATAATGAGATAAACAAATGTCTCTAACCAATCATAAAAGAGAAGAAAATAATTCATAGAATTTTGGTCTTATGATCAAATGATGAAATCTCTTTGGCATCTTTAATGTGCTTAAGTATAGTACCTTTTCTTATGCAACTCAAGAACCTTAGTTGATAAATCTAAAACTCTATAGGGTTTATGATTAATCAACTAAATATATTGCAACCTTCAGTGCAAAACAAAAACTTAAGGAGTCCTCGTAATGATACACATAATTAATGCCAACATAATTATTATTAAATGAAGAGTTTTGCTCAATGTAAAAGTCAGTCAAAACTCCAAAGGAGCAACTTAATTTTAAAATATTTACTATTGCATGATTCAGTAGCAATTCTAATTTTAAAATTTTGGAGCATATGATGAAAATAATGTTTTCTTATAATAGTCTTCTTTAGTGAGCAATAAAACATCAATTTTCCGAAGGTTTCTTCAGTTTTTTTTTTTTTTATAGAAGCATATCGTTCCTTGTATTTGGAAACTCAATATATATTAGCAATGTGAATTATTAATATTGCATATTCATCGAGTATATCAATATTCATAGAACACCAAAATTGAGATTCCTTTTCTGGAACATTTATATTAATCAAGGCCAAAAAATCACTTAGTGTTCTCTTTCATATAAATAACATTTACCTTGATTGCTGTTTGACTTAATGAGAACAAAACTTCTATGTTTTCATTTCTTCGTTCATGAAATATGTTTTTGAACTTTAAGTGTCTCATATGTAAATCTCTCTTATTTATGAACCTCTTAATCCTCTCTAATATGCATAGTTAAAATCACTAATTAACTATTTCTTTTATGTGTATTATAAAAGAATTGAATAGTGAACTAATAAATGCTTTAAAGAGAGAATCAACAAAGAAATGATCCAAGTATAACTCAAAATCTCATCCTTTAAAATGAGTTCATGCACGCTTCTTAATCTTAGAGTGTCACACAAAAAACCTCTTAAAGGTGCTTATCAATATTAGACATAAATTAGGCAGGATCTTTGTTTATGATTTGTAAATGCAATTTAAGGTATTGTCAAGGAAACATACCTTGCGCCATGACGATATAAAAACCTAGTTGTCCTAATCAAGATGAAGTACCTTGCTCCTTTGGTCTTCTTTCCCTTCACTGTCTATACTATTGTGTGTTTAGTGATGGGTGGAACTACACAACTTACGTTACATTAGGGAAAGTGACCAAGAGCCATTCATAGAGTAAGTTAGAACTCCTCCCATCATAGAATCCAGCAAGTAGGGAAGTTTTTTAACTGATTATATTCTTCGATGATAGAGCTAATCGTAAAACTCATTTATCCCAATGATATATCAGATGAAGCTCCTATTTCCATTCTAGATTAATATATTATATGTTTATATTAATCTTTTTCTACGCAATCGTTGAAATGGATCATGGCAGTTATATATCACATAATGTATATATTTCCTTCCATATATCACAAATTCAACAACTAGATGTGGATAAACTAAATACGAAAGAAAATAGACAATCAAATACATAATATCTATCAAAGGTAAAAAATATTACATCTCGAATGATATTTTATAAATCAATAATGTGCACAAATCAGGAAGTAATATTTTATCAATACGTGTCTAATACAATAAATAAGCATACATTCAAAATTTATCAAGACCCATGGAACTAACAAGTTCCAAAAATTTCTTTAGTGCCAATACTTTTGTTAATGGGTCTACGAGCATATTGACGATTTTTATATGCTCCATGGATACCTTTTGTTGCTGAATTCTTCTCGAACAACATGATATTTTAACTGAATTTGCTTAGATTTACTAGAATATTTATTATTTTTCGGGAAGAAAATAGCCTGATGAATTATCACAATACAGCTTTATGGGTCTAGATGTAGAATCCACAATCTTGAGTCCTTCAATGAAATTCCACAACTAAATAGCTTGAGAAGTAACCTCATGACATACTATAAATTCTGCTTCTATTGTGGAAGAAGTAGTTATAAATTGTTTAACACTTTTCCATGATGCAACTCCACCAGCAAGTATAAAAATATATCCAAAAATGGATTTCATACTATTCATACCTTGAGATCTAGTCATAATATCCAACAAATTCAAGATGATCACTATGCTTATAAGTGACCATTAAATCTTTCGTACAATGAAGATAACGCATCACCTTTTTAGTAGATATTTAGTGATCATATCCCTGATTACTTTGAATTCTCCTGAGCATTCCAACTGCAAACGAATATCATGTTGCATGCAAGTTTGAGCATACATTAACCTTTCCACAACTGAGGCATATGGTAGATTTTCCATTTGATGTTGCTCAATTTCATTTTGAGGACATTAACTTTAAGTCAGATTAAATTTATCATCTTTGACAATTGGATATGGAGTTGCTGAACAATTTTGCATTTAAAATCTTTCAAGAGCTTTGTTTATGTAAGACCATTAAGATAAACCAACAATTCTCTTAGAACTATCTTTGTGGATCTCAATACCAAGTACGAAAGATGCATCATTCATATCTTTCATCTCAAAGCTCTTAGAAAGATAATCTTTGGTGTATCTAACATATCTAAATCATTAATAGTAAGAATACATCATCAACGTACAATATCAAAAATATGAACTTGTTCGCACTAACCTTCAGATATATACAGTCATCAAGTTTATTTTCTTGAAATCCAAAGGTTTTTATGTTATCATGAAACTTAAGATACCATTGGCAAGAATCTTGTTTAAATCTATAAATTGACCTCTTAAACTTGCATACTAAGTTTTTCTTCCTTCCTCCTCAAAACCTTCAGGATGTTTCATATAAATTTCTTTATGTAGATTTCCATTAAAGAATGTCAGAGCTTTTTACATCCATTTGATGTAGCTCTAAATCAAAATGAGCTACCAAAGCTTTAATAATTGAAAAGGAGTCTTTATTAGATACTGGAGAAAAAGTCTCACTATAGTCAACACCTTCTCTTTGAGTAAATCCTTTAGCTACTAATCATGCTTTATAACGGTCAATCTTACCATTGGACTCTCATTAATTTTAAATACCCAATTACATTGAATAGGTACGAGCGTCTCAGGTAATACAACCAATTCCTAAATTTGGTTATTTTTATGGATGTTATTTCATCTTTCACAGCATGCATCTAGTCATTGGATTCACTACCATTTATGGCTTTTAAAAACATTAATGTATCATCATCAATGCCGGCATCGCTGTGTTCTTGTAAATACACTAGATAATCTTTCGATATTACATTGGTTTTAACACTCTTTGATGTTCTGAAATTATTTGGATGATCACTAATCCATCTATCAATGGGTGTAATATAATCATATCCTTTATCAAGAAGTGAAGATCTGTATTAAACATGCTTTCCACCCATGTAGATACGGTAATGGGTGAGTTGTTCATTTTAATAGATTCCTCTACATTTGGAATCAATACCACTTCTCTTTTATCAAGATTCCCAATAGAAATCCAATTTTTAATAAACTTAGGATTATTAGATTCTATTATTTGATTATGATGATTAGGATAATAAAATCGATATCCTTTGGACCTTTCTAGATAATCAATAAATAACAACTTATAGTCCTAGGATCCAATTTTCTTTCATGTGGATTGCAAAACCTTGCTTCAGCAAGACAACCCCAAACATGTATATGATTTAAGTTTGGTTTCCTACCAACCCATAATTCATAAGGGGTTTTATCTACTGCTTTAGTAGGAATTCTGTTTAAAAGATACATGGTTGTCTTAATAGCTTCACTCCACAAAAATTCAGGTAGAGTATTGTCACTAATCATACTTCGAACCATATCCAATAGGATTCAATTACGCCATTCAGCTACACCATTCTGCATTAAGGCATTACTAGCATTGTGTAGTGAGCTATAATTCCATTATCTTGAAGAAATCTAGCAAATAATCCTAAATTACAACCAATTTCATCGTATTTTCTATAATACTTACCACCTTTATCGGATCTCGCAACTTTAATTTTTCTATCTAATTGATTTTCAACCTCTGCCTTAAAATTTTGAAATTTATTTAAAGCATCGGATTTTTTTTAATTAGATGGATATTTCTGTAACTGAGAAATCATCAATGAAGGTAATAAAATATTTTTACCAGCTACACAAGGAGGAAATAGTCCACAAATATTTGTGTGTATCACTTCAAGAAGTCCTGAACTTCTAATGACATTTTTCTTGATACTTTTAGTTTTCTTGCCTTTAATGCAATCTATACAGCTACCAAAATTTGTAAAATCAAGAGTCGGTAAAACTCTATTATTTACAAGTCGCTCAAGTCTTTCTTTGGAAATATAACCTAAGCGCTTATGCCATAACAATGATGAAGTTTGATAAAAATCTTATCACGACCACGTTTGGTGCAAACATTAACATTTATATGCAGGGAAATGAGAGATTGTTAAAAATCAAAATCAATATCCACCTTAGATAACCCAACAATAAAAAATACCACTACTAATAAAAATACTATTTTTAGTCATAGTAAAAGATTGGTTTCCAAAATAAAATTTATAACCATATAAATCAAGATGAGATATGGAAATTAAATTTCTGGATAAGGAAAGGACATAACAAGTATTTGGAAGATCCAATAAAATGCTAGATTTAAGAACTAGTCCATATGTCTCAATGACTTTAACTTTTGCTCCCGTTTTGTTCCCTATTAGTATTGTCCTTTTCTTTATCAGTGGTTGACAGGTTGTAAGCTATCCCTACATATTATTGAAAACATAAATAGTTGCACCACGGTTAAGCAAAAAGTATTAGAAAGAACGTCAATTAAATTGGTTTCATAACATACAAATGAAACGAAATTACCTTTCTTTTGAAAGCGTGCCTTGTAAGGTTTCAGGCACCTCTCAACATGTGTCCCTTCTTCTTGTAAAAATGGCATTTTCTACCAAAACTATTATGGTTAGATGCTCTTTTATTTGGTGTCCTCGGACCCTTCTTTTTAGTCTTTTTAGGTCTATTGATTTTATGACCTTGTGGTCTTGATGAACATTAGCAATGTGTATCTTTTCAACCTCTTTTCCTCTTGAACAATATATATAGAAATAAGTTGATTGATTATCCACTTATCCTTTGAGTGTTATAGTTAATTTTGAATTGGCTAAATTGTTGAGGAAAGAGAACTGAGAATGAATTACACCAAAAATGATTTAGAAATGGACATATCTATATATTCAAGTTCTTCTACAATATTGTTCAATTCCATGACGTGTTCACAAACACTACTTACTACATCATATTTCTTAGTAGTCAAAATAACCATAAGAGTGCCTACCAAAGCCTTATCAGTGGCATGAAATTGCTGCCCAACAGAAACCAAAAATTCACGCGCCTTTTTCAAGATTTAGGAATTGATTTCCATATGTGTTTTGTAATTTTGCTTTTGATGATCATCAAACTCAAGCGGTTGGAATGCTCTCAATTTTCATAGAGAGTCCATTCAAATTGTGTGCTTTTTGGTGGAGGAAGCACAGGTTCGTCAATTCCAAGACATAGGTCTAAATCCAAACATCCCAATTTGATTAGCACTTGTTCATGCCATTCAGAGTAATTAGATCCATTCAACTCCAAAATGTTGGATGCAATTCTTGAAAGAGTTACTAGAGTAATAGTTGAAAGTATACAATTAAGTTATGAAATTACATAAAGGAGCAATCAAGTGCATCATCGTATTCTTTCTTTGGATAAGAACAATGACATGCTAATGATTCGCCCCATAGGTGAAGAAACAATTATTTCACTTATATATTACTACTTCAATAGAGATGTTATATTCCTTTAGGTAATATAATAACTCTTACATGAATATAGAATAAAATACCTTTGGGCAAATTTTAGCATAAATCATAAATAACCATTATAAAATTTTATCTTTAATCAGGATGTGTTTGGTGACAACTAATTAAGTTTTATTAATATGTTTGTAATGGTTATTTGACTTAATTACCCAATTGTACAATTATATTGGCTTAATTGAGTCTTTCATTCACAATTATAATACTTACTCTATGAGTGTACAATTATCTCAAAATTCACCAATAAAGCATATAACGGTATATTAAATACCAATTGCATGGCATATCAAAATTTGATCGTTTATAACATAAATGCTAAACAATGAGAGTACTTGTTAATTTTGAGCCTTGCTTTACATAGATTTTATCATAGCTAAAAAATGATACTTCTAGTCAAGACACGTATAATCAATGCCATTGTATGTTATTCACTACTATTATATTTTGATTTGTATTATAGGCTTACAGATAGTAGGGATATTCAACTAATATTATTATAACGATAGTCTAGTTCAGCTAGAAGAATTCGTAAGCCTTTAGTCAAAACTAGACTGTGAATACATACAATTCAATAGCATAGACAACTGACTTTAAGCTACGTTCTATTCAAGTCAATAATCTAACCATCATCCTCCAATGGGCTCCCAGCTGGAGATACCACCCTATCAGTCAGTGTGGTAATTATATCTCAAGTTCTAATTGATACCCATAAGGATTCACTATTGTTAGTTTTTGATTCAAACATTTTAGGTGAAAAATTCTATATCAAAGACCTTAATTGCACCAAATCAAAGAAACTCATACTTCTATAAGCCTAACATATAGTACAAAAGCAGCAAGCCAACCATTCAATCCGCATGGAACTGGATTCAGTAAGGTCGGACCAAAAGCAATGATTTGATGACTTTAGTAATCATAAAACCTATAACACAATTGGTCGTATTTTTTCTTGTTTTCTTTTTAATGATTTTTCCATAACTTTAATGGACAAAATAAATCAAAAAAAAAAAAAAAAAGAGTCAAAGATTATTAATCAATAGGGTCCTGCAGCATGTAATGAGACCTAAGCATTAAATTCTTTTGATCTCATCTAGACAACCAAATTACATGTTAAAACATTACGCCTCAAAGGCATTAGACCAAAACCATTAGACATGTTCCGTTTGATTTCACCGCAAAGCCTCAGACAATATATACATCTATTTATTTATTTAGTTCCAAATAAATTGGAATAAAACAACAATTGTGGACTTGAGCCAACAATAACCGAATTCATCCACGAAAAAACGAAACACATTCAATTGTCTGATTAGATTCAAATTATGGTTTTCTTTTATAATTCTTGAAATATAAATATTTTGTCGTAGACTTAGTAGACAAAACAAATCATAGAAAAAACAAAATATACATACATATATATATATATATATATGGCATCATTAATTCACAAGTCATAAACTTCAACCTTGCTCTAATACCACATGTTAGACACAAATCAGTCAGGATATTTGTTTATGATTTGTAAATACAATTTAAGGTATTGTCAAAGAAACATACTTGAACCATAACCACAATATGAAAACTAAGTCATCCTAAACAAGATGAAATACCTTGCTCCAAAGATTCTTAAAAGTACTAAGGAAATTAACTCATAAGAGCCATCTTCCAATGTCTCATACAGTGCATAACTTCCTACTGTGAACTTTTCTCAATATGGATTGAGTTCAAGTCACATTACCGAGTCATCACTATGTTCAAATAAGACTGCTAATTGCGAGCATCCTCAAAAATAGATCTGCACAAGAAGCATGGCCGAGGGTGTTGCCCTCTATCCTATTGATGGAGGGCGAATTCGATCATTTTCATAAGCTCTAATCGGAAATAACCAAGCCAAACAGCCGAAGCAACCCCTGAAAAATCTCCAATCCTACAAAGGAGAACCGGCAATTTTCTTTTCGGAGAAAGAAATTCAAAAGCTGGCTGCCCCATTCAAATTCACTTTGGTGGGACATTTTCCAAGAGGCAAACCGAACATAGAAAGGGTGCGGAAAAACTTATGCTATTGGTTTCTTAAAGGTGAATTTACAATTGGTTACATTGATTATAAACATGTTATGATACATTTTGCTTTGGAGGATGACTTTCTTAGATGCTAGCTCAAAAACACATGGTTCATCAATGGTTTCTTTATGCGCGTTCTCAAATGGCACCCACTCTTCACACCAGAGGTAGAACCATCAATTGTATCGGTTTGGATCACTTTGGAGGGTCTCCGAGAAGTGTTTTGCATCAAACACGTGATTTGGCTACCCAAATTTTCACACGTAGCAATACAGCAAAAGTTTGTGTAGAAGTTGATCTCCTAGCAACCCTGCCATCAAGAATTTGGATTGGCGTTGGGGATAATGGAAGATGGCAAAAAAATTTCTATAAGGATTTGCCGAGTTATTGTACAAAGTGTCATAAAATAGGCCACAATCCTTCAGTTTGTACGGCTGGGATACTGAACTCCCGTGCCTCTATCCGACAAGCTCCGGCTACTACCTAAGCAAAACCCAAAAATGATCAAAACGTGATGGCAGCAGAAGAAACTTCAGCCTCAATGGACACCAGTTAAGCATCACGATGCTGCTCCTTTGAGTGCTGCAAAAGAGAAGCCATCGGAGAGCATAGAGGAGGCGCCATCACTCAAACAAGTGAAGGGCCACCCATTCCAAGAGTTGAGGATACAGTTGCAACTGATTCACAAAATTTGGCTGTTCAAATTTCAACACCAATGGTAGAACAAGTTCATATCATGGCCCAAGTGGAGGAGCCGCCAGTAAAAGGGACAAAACTACCCTCTCCAAGGGTGGCTAAAACGGTTGAGCCATCTCAAAAAAATTCAGGATTTCAAATTTCAAACCCCTTAATTGAAGGGATTGAGCAAACAACCTTAGAGGAAAATCTCCTAGAGCCATTAGATTCAGTTAACAAGAAATTGACTACTCCAACAAACTAGCCTAGCACTTCTCATCCTCAAATCTTGGACACCAAATCCACCTCACATCTTCAAATTTTTGACAACAAATCCATGGATGTTTAATCGGACATCCCTTACAACCGAAGCATGCAAGACTTTCCAGCCACAGGTAAGCCTACATTTAGCCGAATTGTACTATTTTCGAGCAGCAAAGAACCTTTTCCCCTACAAACTATAAAGGAAGACAACTTAAAACATTAGAACTGGCTCTGAACGTCCTAGACAGCTCAACCTCGACCACGCCTATTAGTAAAATAAGACAAACATTAGCAAAGATATCAACTTAAAAGAAGTTTCACTAAAGTCCAATGTGCCTTCTCAATAGTCAAAGTTTAAATTGATAGATGATTCCACCATACCAAATGATAAGGTGTTGGCAGAACAAACTTGCTATTTTTCAGATAATGAATCTCCTAGAGGCCGGGATGTACACCCATTCTAAGAATTGGCAATTCTCACTCCAAAAAGGAAAGGAAGACGTAAAAGTACATACAATATGCCAAGAGCAATGCAAACTAGACTGTCCTCCAAATCTCTTTCTCCATGTTAGTTCTAGATTGTATAGGATATCATGACAATTCATAGAATTAGAAGAAGTTAGGTATTCTAGATTCCACTATTTGTTAGAATTCAAAGGCTTTGTCTTTGAATTCATTTTCTCATTGCTGGAAGGTTAGGGTTCACGTCAGCCTCCTTGTACCTTTTCTTCTTACTAGGTGGTTGCTCAAAAAAAATACCTTGCTCCTTTGGTGGTTCTCTCCCCTCACTCCTTTGGTCTTCTCTCCCATGTTTAGTGATGGTATTGTGTGTTTGGTGATGGGTGGAACTACACAACTTATATTACAGTAGGGAGAGGGACCAAGAGCTATAGAGTAATTCAGGTCTGCTCCCATTAAAGAGTCCAACAAGAAGAGAAGTCTTTTTAACTGATTAACTCTTCAGTGATAGAACTAATCGTAAAACTTATTTATCCTAATGATATATTAGATGAAGTTCCTATTTCCTTCTAAATTAATATATCATATATTTATATTTATCTGATTATTTACATGGTAATTTTGTCCTACAATTAAATTAACGCGAGAAAAAATAATAATAATAATAGAATGTCAAGTGGTCATGAAGTCTACTAGAATTAATATTCTAACAATCAAAACATACAATAATTCTTAAACGGTTTTCATACAAATTTTGATTATAAAATAAATAGTCTTGGACCCTACCTATGAGATCTAATGAGAAAAATATCTAAATTTCTCTTATGTCTCATATTCACCCATTATGTTAGTAATTATATACTCAATAATATGAAAGTAAATAATTCGTTCTTGTAAAATTCTAATTCCAAGATTGCATCCAAATAAATTAGAGAATGTGTTCAACAGCCAAACAAATAGCAATAAAAGAAATATTGAAATAACACAAATTGCAAAAATATTTGAATAACCAATAATATGACGTAGCAAAGTTATGAAGATTTAAAACATATACTTTGAATTAACCCCCATGTTAACTCAAATAGTAAATTTAAAACCTTTCTGTGGGTAGAAGTTGTTAAACATGCATTGAATTTACTTTCTTTAATGGGATAATAAGACTAGAAACTTAAAACGATAAATTGGAGAAATATTTTCATACTTGTGGGCATAGAAAAAATTTTCAACTTAATATCTAATTTACCATCTTATCTCAATTAATCTCATCAAAATAATCACCTCCTTGTGGGATCGGGTAACTATTTTTATAAATTAATTGCAAACTTTATCTCAATGTCATTTCCCTTTTGTTTATCACTTGACAATATGTGATAAATAAGTAGATTATCATTACACATAACACACTTAAGATGTTGTGGTTACTCCTAAGTATATTGTGTGGAGACAAAATCTATTTATATCTATAAATCAACTAATTAAAATATTGACTAAAAGTCATAATTTTCAATCACTAAATCAATCTATCATGAAAGTCTTCGTGCACCAAAAATTTGAGATGTTGTGGCCACTCCAAAATATGTGATGCACAAATTTTAATAATAATATCTAGTAATCTTTTAATTGTCAAGTTTCATAATGTTGAACAAAAAATTCTTGATATTTCCTTTTTTTCTTGTTCGATATATTTAAATCACTAGACTTTATGTGATTAGAATAATTTATACAATAAATATTTGAGATGCTGTGGTTATTCTCAAATATATGATGCAAGAAAAACTTTATAAAGTAAATTCAAATGAATTTTTCTTAAATAATCAACTAGTAATAATGTTGACAAAATTATATATGTATGTACTCTATCTAGTACCAAGATGTACAAAGTCAATAATATAAATAATATTATGGAAACAAAAAATACTTATAGGTCCATTATATGATCTAAAAGTCATGTTAATAAAATCACACGTAGATATAATTAACTATGCAAAAATTCTCATTATAAATTAGTTTTAACCTTATGAACAAAAGCACAGTTCCATTTATGCCGAAATCATATAGGTATAGTGTTGCAACCATGATATTAAATCATAACAAAAGCCACATACGTAGCGGTGTTATGGATCGGGTTTTGAGTTCATGAACTAAAAGAAGTACCCGATTCCTTACTGACCGAATCAAGAAAATTTTGACGGTCTATCCGATCCATACAAAGCGGGTACCCGATCAAGAAAATTTTGACAGTCTATCCGATCCATACAAAGCGGGTACCCGACCTATCGGGTACCCGCAAAAGAATGTCAGGTTGATCAAGTACCCGATCCTCACTAGTAACAAAGCATAACAATTTAAATAATGATAGTTGGCAAGTTAATTTAACAATTAAGTTAACGACAATTAAGTCTAAGTCACAAAATACATGCCAATATTACATCCCTATAGCAACAAACTAACAAGTAGCAACAACAATTAAATCACAAAATACATCTCAACAGACGAGAGTGTGAGTAATGAGGATGCGAAGAAAAGGAAGGGAAGAGATGATTGAGGAGGAAGAGGAAAGGAAGACAAGGAATTGAAAAGAAAAGGTGAAAGGCTGCAAATAACTCTAGTAAGTATTAACTTTTAATGAAACCCTATTAATCAAATTTACAAAATTACCTCTGAAACTGGACCGGGTCGGGTATCCGGCGGGTCACATTTGTGACCCGCTACCCGACCCTCTACCCGACTTGCTTTCAAAATACAGTTCATATACCTTCTTTTTTCAATTCGAATCGGATCAAATTAACAGATTTTTCGGGTCGATAGGTCAAGATGAACATCCCTACACATACGTATATTTGCAAGAATGTGCAATAAATGATCCAGAGATTATCCATGCCATAAAGGATTAACAAACCATCATTAAGGCAAGTTGTAACCATCTATTGATTTATAAAGCCATGTAATACTATTCTGTTTATAGACATACAGTGTCTTACAAATAAGCTTTATGCCTTTGTCAATGGAATATTATCTCAAGAGATCTTTGGTTTGTATTTAAAAATCGGAATCGGAATAAAAATTATAAATTTTATTATCGATACGAATTTATACCATTTTTCTTTACTTGTTTTGTTTGAATAGTGAATTGGTTTCATTATATTAATAAGTTAATCAATTTAAAATTTAAGTGACAAGTGAAGAATGAAAGTGTGCATTTTTTATCACTTTCATTCTCATAGAATAATTTTCATAATAATTGACCAAACAACATTTATGAATATTATTAATATTGATTTCCATTCTTTTCTCCCGTACTCATAAACTAAACAGATCCGTAAAATTGATTTTCCATATGGTGTGCATATTGGTAAGAAGTTCAAGAAAGGCATAAGCTCCAATAAAATATAGGAACACATCTTAATAAGCTAGATCCGTCCTCAACCATTACAATATAGTAAATTTCATGTCAGTTTGCAACCAAAATGACAAATCATGGGAAAATATGATTAGATTTATTGGTGCCCAGAAAACGGCAGTAGTCAATCTTTACATCTTACCCGAAACAAGGACGGACCAAATAGCTTGATGTTTAACCAAAAGAACAGAACTTATTTTCAAGGAACACATGATCCACCAGAGATCAAGACCGAATTGATCTTGTTGAATACAATACAGTAGCCTTTAGCAATACTCCATAATTACACAATTTCTCACATATGGTAAAGAAAAACAAAGGCTACATTTTCAATATTATCATAATGCCAATAAACCATGAAGTAATATGTTAACACGATATGGCTAAAAGTTGGCTTTAATACCACATATAAACATAATAGTACACGCACACATATGTTAGGCAACGAAAATGTATGTCATAATCACCTCCAACCTGATCGACTAAATTAATCCACATATGCTTTTAGTGCTTGCGTATTGCCGTCCCGCATATGCTCATATCATGGATCAATGTGTGCCGTTTGACAGATCGAACAAAGATATAAATGTATAATTATAAGGATCTTTTCACCCATGTATAATCAAAAAATATCTTGTAATAGATGAATTATCACAAACTTATTTATAGATTAGGGTAGAGACCTTTATTTGGAAGACAATAAATTCCTAAACACTTCTATTCCATATAAGAAACAGCATCAAAAATATATAACGAAAATATTACGAAATATTATACTTCTTAATACATAATATTCTGACTAATTGATTAAAGATATTTAATGCATAATATTTTGACTAATTAATTGAAGATATTATTCAATCACACAAAATGTGAGATACAATTAATCAAGTAAAATTACCAATTATTATATAATTCACATATAATGCAAGTCTTGTATTGCAAATCTTACAATACCACCCTTTTTTTTTTTCTTCCAATGATAATAGATTAAATCCAAGATTTTCTTCAATTATATATAGGGGATAGCACAAAGTGGAACAGCTTTTCTTAAGGTGACACCAAATTGCTCTTCCATGTCCAAATTCTCTTTAGTTGTCCCATCCGGTAATCTCCATCTAAATGCTTGAATAATCGAAGCCAACATCAGATTAACCATCCTAATAGCAAGTGGCATACCGGGGCAAATTCTTCTTCCAGCACCAAAAGGTATGTACTCAAAATCACACCCTTTATAATCCAAATTAGACACTAAAAATCTCTCAGGCAGAAATGAAATCGGATTTTCCCAATGATTTGGATCTGTCTCTTATACCTTCCAATCGCCCATGCATTGACTAAAACTTGGCTGTTTTTAGGTATTGTGAAGCCAAATATTTGTGTGTTTTTGGTAGCTTTGTATGGTAATAATAGAGGAGATTGCTGGATGAAGTCTCATGGTTTCTTTTACCACAGCTTGAAGATATGGAAGTTGGCCAATATCTGATTCCTTTACCGATCTTTCAAATCCAATTTTTTGAATTATTTCTTCTCTTAATTTTTGCATGGCTTCAGGTTTGCGAAGAAGTTCTGCCATTGCCCATTCGGTTGTTATTGCAGATGAGTCACTTCCAGCGATAAATAAGTTCTATCAATTATTAGATCAATATCCATGATTAGATTAATTAAATGGACAGGGAAATGACGAAAGATATATATATATATATATAGCTGCAAATTGAGAGCGACTACGCTGAAAAAAATAGAATTTCAGTAATTGTCACATTAAATGGAATATGTTTTGAGTGTTGCATTTATTATTACCTTTTTCCAATTTTTCTTGCCTGGAATATGGAAAATATTTTAATTAGATTCAGTCTTCGTTTCTAAATGTAGACCAGTGATATGAATTAAAACTTATATAATAAATGAAATTGACTCATATAAGTAATATTTCATAAAATTTAATTTTAATCACAAAATTTACAAGTAAAATTTAAAACTGAATCTTTTTAAATATTTTATTTGGAACAGACGTGTCTATGATGTTCATAAATCAAGAGGTCCTATGATATCCTATTTTTTTTTATTGGACTTTTGCTATCCCTTAGTGACGTCGCACAAAATTTGGGGCACTTTGTTGTGTTCGTCAAATTTGATTTTTGGAGATAATAATTGGTGAAGGGGTATTGTATTAAAAAAGAAATTTGAATCCATGAATGCACTCATTGTTGGAGACTTTTCAAAATATGAAATGATATAATTTTATATGAAAGGTTATATGTAGTATCTATTCAATTGAATAATAGATATGTTTATTCATAAAAGTCATAAATTAGTAAATATGTATGTCTCACAATGAAGTGACATTTAAATGTCTATAAATACATTGAAATGTAAGTTGTAGACTATATACATTTTTCTCTTATTCTTCTTATTTCTCATACAAAATAAGACAAATTTGTCAAATTTTGAATGCTTAGTGGATTGATTTTACGAGTGTGAAATGTAATCAGTCACTAGATTTTATTGCATCCTAAAGATTAATTTGTAACACTTTTTGCACATCAATTATAGTAGGGACAAAATAAAATAATGTAATATGTTTTGAAACCATCTTTTATTCCAACTACGCGGTAATAGAATACGGTTTTATATTTTTGTTGATTTTTATTTTAATAATCCTAAGGTTTAAAGTTTTGTCCATCAAAGTTGTATTTTTGAGAAAAGTATGAGGGATGGGATTTCACGGTGATGGAGAAAATTAGAAAATATTGGTTGGAAATTATCATTTACTACTTGAAGAAGACTCATGGATGTTTATATACTTATATGGTATGAACCATTTGTTAAAAGTATGTTAATAAATGTTTCTGAACATGTCAAAATGATGTTTTTGCAAATGAGTAATGGAAGCAAATGGTTATTAAAAAAGATAATACAAGTAAATTATGACTATCTCAAATTGTGCTAGTGTAATATATTTCCACAAGATTTATTATAACAAATGCTTGCTTGAAATGTTTAAAATATCTCTTTTGGAACACACTAATATTAATATGTTGGACCTACTATATATAAAATTCATACGATATTCTTAAATTGATTTTGTTATGGTTCTTGGATTAAAGATTAATCTAAATAAAATGATTTCGAAAAATCTAATTTGTATAAAAAAGAGTAAAATAATACTCTTATTGATCGAAGGAATGAGAACCATACTAGAAAATTTTGGTCGATGATTCTATTCGTAAAGTTTTCATAGAAGAAGATTATAGAGAATAATTAGAATACCAAAATGGACATTAGATTTATAGTCTCGTAATGATAAAAAGATACTAAAGAATATTACAAAAGTTGTGTCTTTTTGTTTGAAAGGGGTTGTGTTCTCTTATGAAATGACACTTATAAAGAGTTGTGACTTTTTTAAAAAAAAAAGAAGAAGAAGAAGATGTATCTTTAAATTTAAAGAAGACAATTAATAAAGATAAAAGGATATGTCATTTCAATTAGCAACACATAAGTAAAGTATATGATCTTTCACAGATAAAATATTTTATTTGAAATTTGATCTTATGCAAAATCATTTATTAATTAATTTATTGATATTCTTATTTAATAGAGGTGTGATTTCTTAGAAATAAAAGAAATACATGTTTACACCCTCCATAATTGACTTAATTAGTAGAATTGAATTCTACCAAGAAAAAAGAAAGAAAGAAACAGGATGATTAATAAATTTATTTTCATTAGTGTCTATACCACTTTTGAAATAGTATTATAATAGGGAAATTATGCTTTATAGAGCTAAATTCAAATTAGGTTACAATATTAAGTTGAGACATATCCAACTAAAACATAGTTACGTAAAAAAATTATTATTTGATATATAAAAAGATTAGTATTACTTTTATTTGGATTTATTAACAAAATGGACTGATCAATAACAAAAAGTTTTACATGAGATCTTGCGAATTAAAGGGATAAGATAAAACTCATGTCATAAAATTACAAGTAATGAAACCTCGACTCAACATTTGATACAACATCAAATCTTAAGTTTAGTGAGACAAATTACACTATATGTATGATCGTAAGTACTATAATGTACTCCATTTGATCTCTATTCCAAGTGCTTGGTTACCATAATTTTGAATGAAGATGAGCAATGTGCTCTTAATGGACTAATATTTAAATAGAGTATTATCTATACAAATACTTTTAATGATATCCACCCATGTGAGTAAGAAGTATAGCAATTTCTAGGAGTTTAAGGGTTTCAACTCTTTCTGTACCTCATCAAAGAGATACAAATACACGGCTAGAACAGTATTGTGTCGATAGATATTAAATTACTCAAATTATAGAAGTTAGTGTGTGAAATAATATAACTTGTCAATTAAGGATTGATCTTTCACAAATTAGTACGTCTACAATACTATTAAGTGTTGTTGAAAATAAGCTTCACTAAATAAAGGTTCAAATCGCAAGATACTTTACTATGCACTAATTTTTAAATTTGACAAGTTTTCACTATTTTGAAAATGGTGGAGAAATGTTGGAGAATTTTTAAAATACAAAATGGCACATCTAATTTTACATGACATGTTATATATAGTATCTATTCAAATAAATAGATGTGTCTATTCGCAAAAGTCATAAATTAGTGAATAGGTGTGTCTCATAATAAAGTGATATTTATATACCTATAAATATATTGACATGTATGTGGTAGAGTATATAGATTTTTATCCTACTTTATTATTTCTTCTACAAAATAAGACAAATTTTCAAACGTTTGAGTGTTTACTAGATTGATTTTAATAGTGTGAAATATATTCACATAGCAGTCAATCACTAAGCTTTATTGTGTCTAGAGGTTAATTTGCAACACTCTTTTGCGCACTAATTATGGCAAGGGTAAATTAAATTTTAAGAAAAATAACAATATATACGTTTTAAGTCATCTCTTATCTAACTATATGGTATTACTGTGTGTTTTTGTGTTTTTGTTGATTTTTGTTCTTACACTCATAATATGTATATGGTGTACTTTTAAAACTTTTTAATGGAATATTTCTTATGCAACTTTTTAATGAAATTAAATACTATAAACTTTCGTCTCAACATAGATAATAATTGGTAATTGGGTATGGGATCCACATCATCTGCCTCATGATCGAATCGAATGAGTAGTTGATCGCGAATTTTATTTTGTTGTCATAGGAATCTAATTGGTACTTTACAAGTTTTATATATATACACGTACCTTTCCTTCCATTTCCGTCCTTTTCCACTCACTTTTGAGCTTAAAATTATGGCGATTTTATAATGTTACATCCCGGTAAATGCTTTCTTTTCCTTTTCTGCTGGACACAGAAAATAAGGAAACAACAAACTTTTCTTTCTAATCTTTTCTTTTTTGTCAGATTACTTACTTGATAGAAATATAAAGAAATTGTTGTATAATGTCACTCCAAATTTTAAAGACCTACTAATTTTTGTTATATATTTTTCATTCTAGGCAAAAGTTCGTTAGTATATTTTGAATTAAATAGTAATTATATTAATAAAAAAACTTGATTTATTTTCTTAAACAAAAATTTGTTTAATTTAATTAAATATACTAAGGAGAAGAAAGTCAAACATATGTAGTTTTGGCATTTAAACTTAGAGAAATGAAAATTTTACAATCTAACATTTTCTTATGTCTTGATATGATGTGTCATTCATCTAAATGAGTAAATGAAAGATTCTCCATTTATAAGGCTCGGATAAGAGTGTGTTCAACCTTGTCTCATTAAATAGATTAATTATTTGTACTTAGTTCGAATTTGAGCTAATTTCATAGAAAGATTGATGATCATGTTTGGTTTAAATGTTTAGTAATTTGTTTGAGAAAGGTTTGGTTTGATTCATAACTTTCGAGCCTAGTTTGAACACATCTATATTTTATTTATTTGTGATTTCACCCTAATTCAATATTTTTTTTGGTCCTAAAATATTGCCTATAAGAGTCTACAATTCAATTGTGATGATTAAAAGATATGATATGGATATCTATTATGATTATTTAGAAAAGTGATTTATAACTTATGATTCAAAATATATGCAAAAAAAAATTAGAAAAAGAAAATCAATAAGGGAAATAACTAATGAGCAAGAAAAAGTAGAAGATACTCTGTATAATTAAATTTCCTACTTCTGATCTTTTATTTTATATTTACTAACTTATAAAAGTCAGATAACATAAGGATCATGCTTTCCTCGTTAAAAAAAAATTGACCCTCAAATGTTATATTGATTTGAATTGATAATTCAGTGAATAAATTTAAACATGGTTATTTCAAACTGAACTCGCCAAACCGACTACCAAACTATTTGGATTTATTTACACGACTATTCATTTAGTACTCCTAAATGTTCTAAAGGGAAAGAATACTTGTCCAGCCCTAATCAGAATGGTATGAAGGTTAACCAATCGACTACCATCCGCTGTTAATTAAGAAGTTAAAGTTCCAAATTGTAGCTGGATGATAGTTCCAATCGTGTGACATCATTCATCATTAAAGGGTTCTATTCTAAAAATACTTGTAACATTTTATTCCAATTTCCAATCTACGGTTGAATGCATGCCCATTGTCGTTGGAACCAAAACCAATTATTGGTCTTGTTAAGCCAGGAATTAATGCAAAGTCATGCAAAATGTTGGCCTTACTTTATTTTGCACCCCCTAATTTGAATCTGATTCTTGCTTTAAACTTTATATTTATTTTTTGGATATACTATACCGTCAACTCTTAGAATATTTTATTACAATCTAATTTTTAACACCATTACCATAGTCAACGGATGCTAAGTAAATGAAAGTAGAGCATAAAATGCGCTTGTTTAGGGGCGTATTGTACCAATAGTAGCCATGACTAATTCTACTTTGTACTCTCTAATGATCATTTCTCACTTTGCACTCTCAATTCTAAATTTTGGATATATTGTACTCCTAACTCTTAGATTTGTCCCACTTTGATCCAATTTTTAATAATGCAAAAAAATTGACAAATACACAGTTGTGTTGTGTACACAGTTCGAACATTTGTTAACTTTACTAATAATGTTAAAAATTGGACTAAAATAATTAAATCTGAGAGTTCAGAATGCAATATATCTAAAAAATGAATATAGGGTGCAAAGTGAGAAACGGATATAAATTAGGAGGTGTAAAGTGAAAAAACCCAAATGTTTTTTCTTTTTTCTTCTTTTTCCATTTTGTGTTGCCTTATGCTTTGTTTTAAACAAGAAATATTGCAAAATCGTATATCAAAATATTTGTTGAATCCTTTTAAGGGGTTTTAAATTCTAATTAAACAATAGCTGCAGCAATATAACTGAGACCGACTGATAGATTTGAGAAACAAAATAGTCACTCAATTGAAAGCCAACGAATGGTAAATAAATTACTACTACTATTCTATGTTCTACTGTCTTTGCCCTTGTATTACTTTACCACCTAATATTGACTTAGGGTTTTAGGTTTGGCATTGGCACCTATATATTTTAACCTTGTGATTATGAAGCATGGAGTTTTTGTAACTTATCTATCTCACGACTTTGGCAAATTATGCAATCAAAAGTTAGAAAAAATCTATAATTTATTTATATAATCATTTTTTTATATTTTAATCATTTGTACAATATAATAATATTTATTTTAAAAATTTATAATGTATAAATTTTCAAACACAATAGTGTGTTCTCCTAACAGATTACAAAACTGTCCCGAAGTTAATAACATAATAAATCATCACATAAGAAGTCAAAGGAGAGTTATTATAACTGCATCCCCTATTAGACACATATGGGTATAAGTTGCATTCTAGGACAACACATTGACATCTGGTATCTTAATAGTTACTGTACACTTAAACATGCGTGGATCTCTAGGTTATAAGAAAGACAACATTTTTTTTATTCAAGGATTTTTTTTAATGGGTATTAATTCGGGAGTATTAGTTTATTATAATTTATCAGATAAGCATTTACTTACATTTGTTAATTTATTTAGTCACTTTCTTGAACTAATTGACTTTTTTGACAAATTAATACTTAGTCCTATACACCTATGTCCTCTTGAGTGACCTGTCAAGTAAACCCTTCTCGCTAAAAGTGATACTCATTGTTTAGGAAAATAGTATATAAAATAGAATTCTTTTATTATTTCGAAATATTCCCTCGCCCACTTCCCAGTTGTCCGTTAATTTATTAGTTTTACTTTAGTGCTATGGGTTTCTTATTTTTCTTTTTCTTTTTGCAGAAATATGATAATTTAATAAGATTCTTGATTATTCTAGAAAATTACTTTAATTTATGTACTTTTTATGTGTTATCATTCTCATGTTAGTTTCATGGTTGTTGATAAATCTTGATTTCAAGATTGTTTTCTATACATTATCGATTAATATATTTTATTTATTCTCAATCACTAATTTTAATTATTTCTTTTTTTTCCTATATAAGTTATGCTTAAATTACTAATAAAATAATTATTTATATAAACAATAATAATCTCAGGGAAAGCATAAATGATGAAGTCTATTTATCAAAAATTCAAACTTTTTAGCTTTATATCTATTTTTGGACTGGTCATTGTTGCTTATGTAATAGCTATATGCAAATTGTAAATAAATAAATGCTACATAATTGGGAAACCTTTTTTACATCATTGTGGTAGTGATAGGATGATAGCTTTGACTATTTGAATGTTAACTAATTTTCATATATACTATATATGTTTATAGGTGTATGTCTATGTTTATGTACGTGTGATTATCAATTAAGAATAACATAAATGTAAATTGTGACACCATGTTCACGTATATTTCTTGACAATTTTATGGCATGTATCAACTGTTATTCATATATATTGTATTCTGCATAAAATTAAACTTACTGAAATCTAATATATACTATGTATTACACTACATACATGTATAACAATTGACTTGACAAGGATTACATAGGAAAAATGGTACCAAAAGCTGATATTCACAACATAGAATGAAACCTAACATAACGATCTTCAAAAATACATGAACAACGACAAAAGAATATATGTAATGAAGATAAAAAATCAAAATTAGGACTTTATTTTTATCCCTATCCCATATTGGTTTATAAGTTTTCATGTATTTTAAGACTTCATTATCATATCTTGAAAAATTTTAGTTTGCTTTATTTTTATTTTTTTTAATTCATATCACCTAAATAATAGTTTGACAGTTTAATTGGATTTAAATAGTTTGACGATTTAATAGGATTTATTTTGCTTATGTACTTCATTTATTTGCATATTAAAATGAAATATTCCAGAGTATTCGAAAATCAATCTAATTGTATTAAAATTTATTCATAAACATATTATAGTATAAATAATTATAACGTATATAACTATTTTTAAAAATATAATTATTCCCATTCAATTAATGGGTATAAAACTAGTGTCAAATAAAGTTTTAACTGCTTATAGTCATGTGTATTTGTGATTGATGCTTGTTTTTGCAAAAAGGCTAATCTTTTTTTTTTTTTTTTTTTTTTTGTCTAATATCCACTTTAAAATTAGAATGCTCGTAGAATATGGCCAAGTGCCCCACTAATTAGGAACATATTTAATCCTCTTTTCGCATTCATATGGATTTTATAGAGATTAGAAACAGAAAGGATTGATCCAACATAAGAAGACCGTCAATGCTTTTCTCTTTAACAAGTTTTCATCGAATAGATTCGTCCTTTTTTACTTTGTATGTTATTCCATCTTTTGCGATTAAAAAACCAAGGAATGAAGCGAAAGAATAAATAAACGAAAGGGCAAACAAATGCATGGAATCAAGGTAGAGAAAGTCCAGTTTAATTTCTTGGCTACTCGTGAAGCATTAGTTATCTTGAAATGAATTTCAAAATGAAATACCTTTAAAAAAAAATGAATATAGTCTGAGAAAACGATAATTCATACTATCTATTTTTATCCGTGTTCGATTGTAAATATCTTGTAAAAAACCTACTGGAAAAGTCTACATTAGTCCTTAGCCTTTTTATTTTTCCTTGATTTAGCCTGTAGTATAAATGATCATAGTTTGAAAATTTCGCAGAGATTTGGTACTGCTTCTTTGATGACAGCAACATATGATTATGAGCCAAGTCTAAACTGTAGACAACTATAAAAGAAATATCTTATTATATGTTGTAGAGAATATTTCAGTAATTAATCAGGCGAAATGAATTTGTATATATATATATTTTGAAGACTATCGCAAAAAGCAATAAGTTTGTCACTTATTGAAACAAGGATTCGAGTATACGAATCACGTGAAGGGTGACGATTTTACTATAATATATAACTCAAAAGTATAAGTATTTGTGTATCTGGTTCAATGCGAACATTGTTATGAATTATATTATAAGATAATTTTGACATAAAGAATGAATATTTGTGAATAATGTGGATTTTATTTGAAAATGAATAGTTCAGATACATCGAAATTTCAATCAATCCTTGTACTTGGGATCCTAGGGATGAAGACATGATCTCTCTTGATCCCATTGAATTTCACTCAGAAGACGAACCTTAATCTTTCATACACTTGTCGGTGTAAAAAATATTTTACATTATCGGATGTAAATACATATCATATGTGTATTGTTTAAATTTTAAATGTCATTTTTGCACATGTGGGTGGCATGTATCCACACCCAATCATATAAAAATTTTCTACACTAACAAGGTATAAAAGATTAACCCTTATTTATATGGTAATTTAATTAAACTCCAATATGGAATTAATTCCATTTTGCACCTCTTAACCTATGCTCAATTCATACTTTTGTTACCTTAATTTTAGTTTTGGACGCTTTACATCCCATCTCTTAACTAATATCTGTCTCACTCAATCCATTTTTTTACCCATCACTGAATTTAACGTAATCTTTATTTGTGCACTCAAAATAATTGTACATCCTGCTTACATCCCACTTAACTTGTTGTATACATGAAGAGGTTCCATTAGCTTTAATTATGGTGTTAAAAATTTAAGTAATGTGAGACAGATTTAAGAGTTGAGGCTACAAAATTTCTAAAAATGAAATTATGGAATACAAAGTGAAATCAGGTATAAGCAGGGACGAAGCATAGGGGATGCGGCTGCCCCCAAGATATTCAAAATTATGTTTTGTTCCCCTAAAATTTTTTAAATTATTAATATTATTATAAAAATTAGACTTTGATCCTCTCTCCAAAATTTTAGAGAATATAAAAATGTGTTCCCTACGTATATATTTATATAGTCTTATTCCACAAGAGTTTAGAAAATATATATTATTTTTTTTTTTTTTTTTTTGAAAATTTTAATATCTCCCTTTAAAAGAATTAGATTTTTACCCCGTAAAATTTTACAAAAATTATTAAATTATCTCTCCAAAAATATGTATATATAATTTTTACCCTCAAAATTCAATTCCTCGGTCCGTCCTGGATATAAGTTATGGGTGCGTGGTGTAATCCTATTTCGATGAGAACATCAATGAAATTCCTTTCAGCACAAGTTGCGGTGTAATTTAATTGATAGTGCCATGAATTACATAGTGTGGTAGTAATAAATAATAGAAAAACTTACCAGAATCAATGCCTTGATAGTTTCACGATTAAATCCAGACCCCTCTTCTTCGCACTGATCAAGAAGCACATCCAAGAAATCATCTTTCCTACTCTCCCCCAACTGCCTATCCGCCAACCTCTTTGCAATAACTTGATCAAATATTACATGCAATCTTTTATAAGCAGGAATAACACGTCGTTTCACTCCTTGCACATCAAGCCATTTTATCAGTGGAAAATAATCAGATAAATTCGGCTTCCCTCCACCCTCCGTGATCCTCCGGTGGAACCAAATCTCTAAACTCGTGAGCATTTTCAAACTCTGAATCCACCATGTCAATGGAAAAAATCATGTTCGATATTAAGTTAAGCGTGGTAGCGAAAGCGGCACGACCTATATCAATCGGTGCACCCTTAGCTGACTTCTCTTTTATGTACAACACGAGTTCTTCAACCTTTTCGTGTCTTAAGTGTTGAAGTGAGTCTAATTTTTGGGTGGTGAACATGTGAGTGTTGCATATACGTCTACGGTTGCGCCACCCGTGGTCGCTGGGGACCCACGCCAGTGTGGCTTCAAGGTTAGGCTGTGCGGCAATCACATCAGGGACAGTACGATCGGAGAATATTTGTTGTTGTTTTTGTAGGATTTCTTTGGCCATTTCTGGTGAAGAAGCTACAATGGTTGTGAGGGAACCAAGTTTTACAGTCATGATTGGACCATGAACTTTAGCCAAGGCAGCCAGTGATTGGTTTGGTCGAGGTCCTAGATCGAAAAGTGAACCAATTATGGGATAGCCTTTAGGTCCTGGTGGGGTTTTTGTGGATGAAGAACAATGGGTAAATAGTTTAACGATGAATAGGAGAAGAAAGATGCAGAACAGAAGGATGCTTAGTTCCATTCTCTCAAATTAGCTTTGATTGGTTGATGTGATTTGTAATAGTAGTCACGAGTGGTTATTTATAGAGCACAAGTTCTACAAGGTTTTATGATTTGACAATTGAGACTAATTTTTTAGAACAAATTAACATATTAGTCGATGAACTATTATACTATCATAATTTGTTGGACTAATTACATTTTGCGCCCTTCAATTTATATTCAATTCTCACTTTACACCCCAAATTTTTAATTTTGGACATAAGAGACCCCCAACTTTTAAATTTGTCTTACTTTAGTCTCTTTTTTAACTCCATCAAAAAAGTTAACGAAATATTTATTTTTGCACGTAAAAATATTGTTGTGCATCTTGCTAAATTTGTCGTACATACGAAAAAATTTCGTTAATTTTTTGCGGAGACGGTATTAAAAAAATGCTGAAATTTAACAAATTTGAGAGTTCGGGAAACAAAATATCCAAAACTAAAGTTTGAAATGCAAAATAAGAATCATGTATAAGTTGAGAAGTGTAAAATAAAATTAATCCTAATTTGTAATTGGAGTCTAGGGTTTGTGGAATCGGGGTTCTTAGTTGGGTTAATTGCTTGGTCTAAAAGTAGATTTATGCTATTTGATGTCTAATGTCTTTTACAAAATTGACATAACACCATTGATTAAACATGTTTTTTGTAGTTGTCAAATATTTGGTTTAAAGGGTATCTCTTTATTTGGATCAGTTGATATAGAAATTGCATTATTGGGTATGGTTAAGTGTCGTGTTAGTGGTAAAAGAGATGGATATTGTTCAATTTATATCACCATAAGGATGGTAACTGGGTTTGGTTATGGTAATAAAGGTGTCGTGATAAATGGTACAGCTTCAAGGACGTATATCTATATTATTTTGGGTGCATGCACATCCTAAAACTGATGAGATAGGACGCGAAGGAATTGAGGTCATAGTTTTGGGAAAATACTTATATGGAGTCGCTCTTTGGTCCTACTTGTAAATCCTGTTATCAAAATTAAATTTTATGAAATCTTGCTTATATCAGCTTATGTCATAGATTCCATAACATTTCATCCACACCACAAAGTATACAAGTAGGGTCAAAAATCAAATCTACTTAAGTCTTTCCCCATAGTTTTGTAGTGTATCATGTCTTATAATTTAGGTGTTGGGGCCCATGTTAATATTTTCTGGAATTCGGAAGTATTCAATATTTAAGGAGACTTGAAATCATACTGGCTTTTGTAGCTTAGGATCAGTGGATTTGTCCCATGTCATGTATTGCTTTAACGGAGTTAGTTTATTCTTCTGGGATGTAACAAGAGATTAATATATGTAGTTTTATGCTTAATTTTGTCAAAGAAAGGTAGAAATTCGATTGATTAGGTGACTACTCACTACAAAAACTGTTGGTTTTGTCATGATATCTTAAGGTGTTGCTCGGGATTTGGCTGGGACAATGGCAATCATGACCATGAGGGAAATTCAAGTTTGAAAGAAAAATAGAACTTCAGAGAGTGACAAATTTACCATCGAATCGAAACACAACCTATTGATTTTCTCTCTTAAATATGAGCCGCTACTGACAAAATAAGAGAAAAAGAATTCTGACCTTTATTTTCTCAAACTCACACACGTACATCAAGGCTGCCAATGCCTTTTTGTAGGCTTATTAAGTCATTGGGTCCTTGTTAGACATAAGACAACCGGCACACACACCAAAACCAAATTCAATTGGTCTTTGGTTTTTAGCTTGTGTTGGTGGGTCCCTCCAAATGAGTAGGACTACACTCAATAAACTTCCCCTCTGACTCAAGTAGAAGTATTTGCCAAATCGACAACCAATCGACAAGTCTCGAATTTTTTTCCTTGTCAAAGATTTCGTCTCAATTGCCTTAGAATTCAGAACATCTCGTATCCAAAATACTGCACATCAATGTGCACATCAATGAGGCTTAGATCTCCTATGAAAAGTCGAATTCTTTCTAAGATGAATAGCACTCTGACTATCGCAGTACAATATATACTGCCTCTGAGTAAAACTGAGCTCATGCATGAACTTTTTCATCTAAAGCACTTCCTTGCAAGTTTCAGTATTAGAAATGAACTCTACCTCAAAAGTATACAATGCAACAATCTTCTGTAATCTTGATTGTCACGTCACTGCTCCCCCTATAAATGTAATTAGATCCCTGAAGTAGACTGTTGGCCCAAAAACCAACCTAAGAGGGGGGTGAATTAGATTGTTTCAAAAAACAAACCTTTTAATTGTACTTAATGAGAATGCAAACTTTATGCAACAAAATAAACACTTAAACACAAACGAATACAAAAGATATTCAATAATTGAACTTTAAAGAACAAATATAAAGATGATTGAGATAGAGAGTATCAAACTCCCAAACTTCTCAAGTTTGGAGTATAACCACTAGTAGTGCCTCTTTAAAGAAGGTGAGGCAATAACCTTCTTGTACTTTGTACACAAAGTAGGTTTACCCTTACACCAACTAAGTCCCTCTAGTTGAGTCAAAGGATTTTACAATACAACTTCACTTTTGTACACTATTACTCCTCCACTCTTACACTTGAAGATTACTCATTAGTCTACTCTTGCTCACACTAATTCCCTCTAGTTGAGCCCAAGAGAACCACACTACCAAAACCAATACAACTCACTGTGTTTTAGCCTATTTCTTCCCAAATAACTCTTACAAGTGTTTGTATTAAATGCAACAGTTTTTCTCTCTATTCTTCTCTCTTTTACAGGCTTGGGAGTTTTTATAGAAGCCCAGAAATTCCTTCTAATGGTTCTCTAACAGCTATTTTCTATTTTATGAAAAACTAGTCGTCGGGTCTTTCGGACGGCCGATAAAGTAAGTGTGCGTCCGAACGAACTGGCCGTTGGACCGTTCGGACGTCCGATGCAAAGCTTAGCGTCCGATTTTGCGTCCGTTCTCTGAGGGTTTTCGTTCAGATGTCCGAGGATGCGTCGCCCAGTCCATGCAATGTCTTCTGGAAATATGATCGGACGCTGTTTTTCGTTCGAGACTGCTTTAGGTTCTTTGTATCGGACGATTACTATCGTCCGAAACTCTGTCTTTCGGACAGTCATTTGCATCCGTGGAGTTTTCTAGTTGTTTTGTTCGGACGATCATTTGCGTCCGAATTTCTCTATTTTTCTGCACACTTGTTTCAAACCATTAGTGCCATTTGGTGATCATCAAAACATGATTAACATGACTAGGGTTCAACAATCTCCCCCTTTTTGATGATGAAAAATCAATTGGACAATTCTAAAAATAACCATAAAATATGAAGTACAAGACAAGAGAATTTGTCCATTATTTCTCCCCCTTTGGCATCATCAAAACATAATAAAATTAATCCAATTTAAGCTGTATCTAAGTTTATTCTCCCCCTTGAAAGATGAATATAATTCACATGAGTACACAGAGAATAAGTCAAGTTATGCAAAATTATTCTTCCTTTCAAGAATATGTATTCATCATAAGATATGAGGGAATTCATTCAAAGAATTAGGATCAGAACAATTTTCACTTATTCCTTACCAAAAGGCATCATCAAAATAATAAAGCATGTGTGATGCAATTTCTTGTAATGCAAAATAATCCATTTGAAAAAAAAAAAAAAAATGCTCCCCCTTTCTTTTGCAAGTAGTGACTTATTATAGACAAAATTGGAGATCCATATTCCCTAGCATTTTAAACAAATTTAATCACATATATGAGTAACATTCAAGAGAACACAGTTCATCTTTAAAAAAAAAAAATGAAAGCACATTCTTAACACAAAATTTTAGATGTTACCTACTTCAATGTCATCTTAGCTACATACACCCTCCATTGATATTCTATCTTGAATTCCTCGGTGTTCTCCAAGCATACCTACATACAAAGTTAGGCAACAACTTTTGGTACCCAAACTTTCTTAGGTCCAATAGGGTAAGTAACATTCTTAATCACCCAAATAGAATTTATTCCGAATTTTTCATTTCTTATTAACATACAATGTTTCTTTATATGGCCATGTTGATGACAATAATTACAAATAATATTCTTATTGCCATAAAAAGAAGATTTAGATTTAACAAAGCACAAATCATTTTTTTTAAAGGTGATAAAATTTTTGTTCAAAAACATATTTCTAGTTCTTTTCTTTTCAAAAATATTTTCTTTCTTCTTTTTTAAAATATCATCAAGATCATCTAATCTCTTCTTCAATGAAGCTTGTTCTTCCATGATCTTGGTTTTCCAACAAATATTTTCTTCGAACATCATTTTCTTTTGTCAAAAAAATATTTTCATGCACAAGTTTTGAGTTGGTACTCAATAAAGCATTAACTTTAATTTTTAACTCTTTGTTCCTAGCATATGATTCTTTTAAATATTCATGCATTTTAAAAATAAATGATTCAACATCATCATCATCATTATCACATGAATCACACAAGAATCACAACTAGAGGATACCTCATTATTGCCAAGTGCCATAAAAGCAATTTGAACCTCCTCATATTCTTCTTCAACTTCTCCATCCGAATTGCAATCATCCCAAGTGATTTAGAAGTTGTTGAAGTGAGGCTTCCTTGAGTCTTTTCTCCTTTTTGATGAAGCTTTAAATGCTATGCCTCTTTTTCCTTTTGCCTTCTCATCATCTTGTACCTTAGATTTCATTTTCAATTCAAATGAGGTTAGACAATTAATCAAAGACTCAATATGCATAGAATTTAATTTTTTGGACTCCTCTACGGCAATGGATTTCGGTTCCCATTGCTTAGCTAAAGCATTCAAAAAATTTCTATTCTTTTCACCCAAGGAATATTCTTTACCCAAACCTTCCAAATCCTTTACAATATCATTGAACCAACAATACATTTTGTCACGTTCTCATGAGATTATATTTTGAAGGATTCATATTTTTCCACAAGAAGTGACTTCTTTCGCTCTCTAATATCTTCATTTCCACCATGGATTTCTTTCAATTTATCCCATATCTCCTTGGCATGAAACAATTTGCAACTTTTTACTTTAGAAAACTCATCTGCATCCAAAGCATTATACAAAATATTAATGGCTTTAGCATTTAAAGATAAATTTGCTTTATCTTGTGCATTTAACTCATATCTAGTTTTAGGCCTTAATTTATGTGTATTTACATCAAGAATATTAGCTTCTAAAGGACCTTCACAAATAATATACCACAAATCAATATCAATAGATTGAACAAAAATTTTCATTCTATCCATCGAAAAAGCAAAATTAATGCTAAACATGGGAGGTCTAGCAATTGAATGCCCCTCTAAAGACAAAGCATTATTGGTTGCCATAATGATCTTTACTCAAAAGCGGTTAAGCTCAATATATGAAACCAAGCTCTAATACCAATTGTTGGCCAAAAGCAACTTAAGAGGGGGTTGAATTAGGTTGTTTCAAAAAATAAACCTTTTAATTGTACTTAATGAGAATGCAAACTTTATGCAACAAAATAAACACTTAAGCACAAATGAATACAAGTTAAGTGCTTAAGATATTCAATAATTGAACCTCAAAGAACAAATATAAAGATGATTGAGATAGAGAGTATCAAACCAAACTCCCAAACTTCTCAAGTTTAGAGTATAACCACTAGTAGTGCCTCTTCAAGAAGGTGAGGCTTGTACACAAACTAGGTTTACCCTTGCACCAACTAAGTCCCTCTAGTTGAGCCAAAGGATTTTACAATACAACCTCACTTGTGTACACTGTTACCACTCCACTCTTACACTTGAAGATCACTTACTAGTTTACTCTTGCTCAAACTAATTTCCTCTAGTTGAGCCAAGAGAACCACACTACCCAAACCAATACAACCAACTCTATTTTAGCTTATTTCTTCCCAAATAGCTCTTACAAGTATTTGTATTGAATGCAGCAGTTTTTCTCTCTATTCTTCTCTCTTTTACAGATTTGGGGTTTTTTTATAGAAGCCCAGAAATTGCTTCCAATGGTTATCTAAAGGCTATTTTCTATTTGTTGAGAAACTAGCCGTTTAAGGGTCTTTCGGACGGCCGATACAGTAAGTGTGCGTCCGAACGAACTAGCCGTTGGACCGTTCGGACGTCTGATGCAAAGCTTAGCGTCCTATGCTGCGTCCATTCTCTGAGGATTTGTTCAGACGTCCGAGGATGAGTCCGAACCTGCGTCCGGTAAATGCAATGTCTTCTGGAAATATGATCGGACGTTGTTCTTCGTTTGAGACTGCTTCAGGTTCTTTGTGTCGGACGATTACTATCGCCCGAAGCTCTATTTTTTGGACAATTATTTGCGTCCGTAGAATCTTCTGGTTGTTTTGTTTAGACAATCATTTGCGTCCGAATTTTCCTATTTTTCTGCACACTTGTTTTCAAACCATTAGTGCGATTTGGTCATAATCAAAACATGATTAACATAACTGGGGTTCAACATAGACTTCCTTGTGTCAAATCCCTGGCTATATTTGAATCTGTGTAAACACAATGAATAGGTTTACCAGTCCCAAAACACAGTTTCAAATTTGATGTATATCCGAAGACATCTCATAATCTAATTCACAGCATTCCAATGAACTTTTTTTGGATTTTTCAAAAACTGGCTAAAAGTACCAATTGCATGGGCAATGCCTGGCCTAGTGCAAATCATTGCGTACATCAAACTCCTTACTGTGGATGCATAATGAATACATTGTATGTCTTCTTTCTCTTTATCACTAGACGAGGCCTGTCTAGTGCAAAACCTAAAGTGCGTAGCGAGAAGAGTTCTTACCACTTTAGTTTTATCCATGTAAAACCATTGGAGTACTTTTTCCACGTACTTTTGCTGAGACAACCATAACTTCTTGGCTACTCTATCCCGAGTAATCTGCATGCCAAGAATCTGCCTTGCTGTCCCAAGTCTTTCTTGGCAAAAGACTTGTTGAGCTCTTTCTTCAACCTGTCAATTCTGTCAGAATTATAGCTAACAATCAACATGTCATCAACGTAGAGTAGTAAAATAATGAAGTCATTGTTAGGGAACTTCTGCACGAATACACAATGGTCAGAAAGAGTAGTCTTCTTATACCCTTGTTAGATTATCACTGACTCAAATTTCTTGTACCACTACCTAGGAGCTTGTTTTAAGCAAACTCTTCTTCAACCTGCAGACCAAATTTTCCTTACCCTTCACCACAAAGCCTTCCATCTACTCCATATAAGTTTTCTCCTCTAGATCACCATGAAAGAATGTAGTTTCCACGTCCATTTTCTCCACTTCAAGATCAAGACTCATTGCCAAACCAAGTATTACTCGGATAGAAAACATCTTCACAACAGGAGAAATGATTTCCGCAAAGTCAATAACCTTCTTCTGACTGAAACCCTTGACTGCTAATCTAACTTTGTACCATGAAAGTGAAGACTCTTCTTCATTCTTCAGTCTATAGATCCACTAATTTTTCAAAGCTTTTTAGCTTTTTGCTAGCTTCACCAGTTCAAATATTTGGTTGTCCCATAGTGGTTTTATCTCATCATCCATAGCATCAACCTACTTTGCCTTCTGCTCATTCTTCATGGCCTCATTGTAGGTTTCTAGTTTTCCCCCATCAATGAGGAGCACATACTCATCTGATGAATAATAAGTAGAGGAAATTCTAGCCCTTGTCGACTTCCTTAGCAAAGCTTTAAGTTCATTAACTCCACCAGTAGGATCATCTGCCTCATCAGCAACATAATCAGCATCACTCCTATCTTGATCATGTTGATGTCATACCTCATCATGATTTTCATAATCAACTACATCGAGCACATGTGTCACAGAAGCGGAAATAGGATTTTATGTCTACCAAGCCCTCAATACTTGTAGACTCTAACTTCTCTTTCTTGCCAAAATCTTCTATAGTTTGATAGATAACATAACGACTTCTCACAAGTTTCTTGGAAGTTGGATCATAAAATCTATAACCAAATTCATCATGACCATAGACAACAAAGATGGTCTTAACCACCAACTTAGACCTCTCATCTTTTAGCACATGCACAAATGCTTTGCAACTAAATACGTGCAAGTGGTCAAAGGGATACCTCCTTACCGTATCACACACGATCAGGAACATCAGCCTGCAAAGAAACAACGGGAGATAAATTAATAACATCTGCAAGAGTATATAATGTCTTACCCCAAAATGTATGTGGCAATTTTGCTTCAGAAAGAAAACATTTGTTTTGCTCCACCAACATTTTGTTCAACTTCCCTGCTAGGCCATTCAACTGACGAGTATTCGGAGATGTCTTCTGGTGTCTTATATCCTACTATCTGTAGTAGTCATCAAATGGTCCAAAATATTCACCACTATTGTCGGTGTGAATACATTTCTGCTTCTTACTGTCTCCCTCTCAACAGAAGCCTAAAACTACTTAAAGATACCAAGCACTTGATATTTTGACTTCAAGGCATAAACCTAAAGTTTCCTTGAACAATAATCAATAAAAGTGACAGAGTATAGCGCACGACCAAAAATTTTTGTTTTTATTAAACCACAGAAATCTGAATACACTAACTCAAACAACTCTGATTTTCTTGCTGGAGGATGGTACTACTCTTGAGAGAGACCTTATTCTGTTTTCCAGCCAAGTAATAAGCACACCTTTCCAGTTTAGCAGTCTTCAATCCGAAAAGTAAATTCTTCTTGGCCAAATAATTTAGTCCTTTCTCATTGATGTAGCTAAGCCTCTTATGCCATAACTCTAAAGAGGCATTGTCTTCAACTGCATTGACATTATCAATGAATACGGAAGCCTTGGTCCAATACAAACCCAAACACTTCTTCTCACAAACCACAATCAAATAACCCTTGGTTATCTTGCATTGTCCATTACCTTGTGTGCTAATATAACCCTCATCATCCAACACACTAGTTGAAATCAAATTTATACGAACATCCGGTGCATGTCTAATATCTCGCAGAACCAATGTCATTCCAATGCAAGTCTTCAATACAATAGTCTCTATGCCAACTACCCTTGACTGTCCATCATTACCCATTTCAATATCTCGAAGTCATCGGGAGTATAAGATGTGAAGAAATCCTTCTTTGATGTCCACAAGGACAGGGGTTACAGTAGCAACACGATCATCACTGTCACCATCCGTCTTTACTTGTTTATCTCTATTCTCTTTCTTCAACTTGTTGCAATTTTTCTTGATGTGTTCTTTCTTGCCACAATGATAACACTCAAGATTCTCATACTTTGATTTCTATTTGCCTCTACTCTTGCCTCTACTAGATTATCCTTTATCTTTGTTTCTGCTTCTTCCTTGGTTTTCCTAATTAATACCTCGGACTATGAAGTCGATGTCTCTTGAATTCTTTGTCTCACCTCTTCATTCAAAATAGCCTTCTTCATATAACTCAAGCTCACAACACCACCAGGCATAACCTCACTTTGATACCACTTATTGGGGAAAAAAGGGAATAACGCAAGAAAAATAATCATACAAAAAAAATTTTCCCACTACTTGAATAAATTATAGGATAGACCTAAATAGTAAATAAATCAAACAGAAAAAATTAACAAGCACAGAACACACAGGATAAATCAAATAGATAAAATCAAAAAACAGGCATATAAAATCAATAGGCACAGAACACACAAGATTTTTACATGGAAAACCCGTTCAATGTGAAGACTAAAAACTACAGGACCTAGTCTAGAAATATTCCACTATCAACGGATTAATGAGTATAGCAAAACGAGTCTCCAGTAAACACTTGGAACTCAAACATGCCCTTATCACTACTAAAAGTGAAATAAATAATTTGACAGTACACAACAACCCAAATCACAGGTATAAAGGCCCAACCAATAGACAAGAAAAAATATTGATCTGATCGTACAGAATGTAGCCCACACTGCCGAGAATATTATACTAAAATCTTACTGCAAACGGAGCAAAATTTACATTGGATAGAAACATGAACCTGCTGATTTTCTCTCCTAAATATAAGCCACTACTATCAAAATAAGAGAAAAAGAATTCTGACCTCTTTTTTTTCGCAAACTCACACACGCTCATCAAGGCTGTCAATTCCTTTGTATAGGTTTATTAAGTCATTGTGTCCTTGTTGGTGACACAAGAAAACCGACACACACACCAAAACCAAATTCAATTTGTTTTTGGATTTTAGCTTGCATTGGTAGGTCCCTTGAATTTCAAAGGACCACACGCAACAATCTCTACCAGATGGAAGTAATGAGAAAGGTCATCCAGTGGAGCATCATCCTTCTTTTACAAGTAATAAAATGCATGTGTCAATCAATCCCTATCTCCTATTGGGTATGTGACTTTTGCCATAAGAGTCATTTTGTCCAAATCAAAGGGTGACTAGGGTCCAGACTGTAAGACAAATGACAGAAACGGGGAACTCATAAGAAAATGCAAATGTTTGAGTCCATGGTGTGACAAGAAGTCTATTTGGAGCTTTATGGTGACCTTGTGTTTGTGTATATCTAATGGTTGAAAGAAGTTTGTATATATCTAATGTTGAAAGAAGAGTATGTACTTTATTATAAGTGTCATTATTAAATATCTGGGGATAAAGTATAATTGTAGTAGAAGTTGAGTGGGTAAGTACTTTGCTAGTACAATAAGTTTCAAGGAGTGCTAAACTTTGTTTGGGTGGATTAAATATGAAATCCAACATTTTGGCCCACTAGTAATTTTACACCCACGCCTTTGAGGGCTCAAGTTTGTTGTGGGTCTAATTAAGGGCTAACCTAGTAATCAAGGAGGACTTAGATTGCAATTTTTGAACTCTACTTAGTAACATACGTATTCGGAGTAGTCAAGCCTAAGAAGACCCAATGTAGTTCTGAATTGACAAACTACAGCAAGAAAGAGAAGAGCAATCAAGGCAAGAAGTAGGATCTAAGAGAAAGGGAAATTGGGAAATCATGCTTGATAGAGTTAGAGATAACCATAATTGACCCTTTTATTTGTTGCTTGGTCATAATTTGCAATTAGAGTAGGGTTTTATGATAGGGGTGGGCAAAATTATCTGCCGATCTGTAAAACTGAAATTACCTGACCCTACCTTGATCCAAAATGGTAGGGTACTCAAAAAGCCTTACAGGTCAGGTCAAGAATGAGGGTCAGGTACCCGCAAAGTGAGGGTCGATACAAATCATACATTTGGAAACCTATGTATACCCGTCCTGCCATACCCTGCATTGCTAGTTATCATACAAATTATAAGGATAGATATGCTATTTTGTGGTATAAATTTGAATCCTAAATGACTAAGTTGTTTTATTACTCATTAGTGTATAAGTAAGTATACGTTCATCAATTCTTCCTAGAAATTGAAACTTTTTCTATTGACGTAATCCTCATAAACTATAGTAGAACTAGTAGAAAAACAAAAGTTTAGAAAAAATTATCATACACTTTTTCACTATTTTTTAATTTTTTCAAACTTTTTAAATTGATGATAACAGGATAGGGTCAAATCACAGGTACCGCTGACCCCGATCCCTCTCCTACTAGGTACTCGCTAGCTGGTAACTTGATGGCTTGATAAATGAGTAAGGGGCACAAAATAACTTACCAACAAGTAAGGGTTGGATTAGCCAAATCACTTGAGGAGAGGATACTCGTTCCGTTCCATACCCAACTTAGTTTATGAGTTTGGTTGACAAGGGCTCTTATTTGGGTTCATTGCTTGTTCTAGAAATGGATAAGGAGGAATATCCAGAATTTATAAGAAGCAAACATTCAAATGTTTTAGTAATGATTACTAACTATTACTACTATGTTTAAAAAAGGAATTTTTGTAAAAGTTTTGGCAAAACTTTCCATGTTTTTGGACATTTTCCATGGTTTGAAACAAGTCAAATATATCAAACATAACATGACTATAGTCAACCTAATATATTATAAAATTTAATGTCGCATAAAGCATACTAAGACTACTCGACCAATATTGTAACATGAGAAAAGTCAAGACTAAATTCTTGTAAATTGATGTTTTTAAGAAAAAAATTTCCAAATTGGTTAATTTTTAGAAAATGAAATATCTTTAAATTTTTTACTACAACTACTATTAATAGTACTATCACTATTTTAACACTACTTGTAAATACTACTACAACAATAACCAAATTAGCCTATTATGCAACTTATACATACCATTATAATACAGTTGTACTTTGAATGTTTGTACAGTATAACATTATGTGCTTCGAATGTTTGTATAATATAAGTCTTAAAGTACGATGATATGGTATTCTAATGAGACCATAGAATTCCCCACTATAATAATGCACTTATCAACATTTTAGTGACACCTTCTCCAATGTACAATTATTTTTAATACTACTACATCTACGATAAATACTACTAATAACACTCTATACTACGAATACCATTTCTACTGTATATACTAAATAATACTAGTATGATAATACTACTAATCATATTATTAATAAATTTACGACTACTAATAATAATACTCCTATTACTAATAATAGAACAAGTATTTCACTTTATACTTGATAAACTATTATAAGATTACTCTGAATGCAACTACTATTGTTATTATTAGTTGTTGCTATCGCTAAACAAAATCAGAGTTTGCATAAAGAAATTTTTATAAAAATTTCAAAACGAATTTTTTCTACTTCTGAACCTTTAAAGGTCGACCCTAAAGAATGATCAATAGAGTGGGAGAATTTGTTGGTTTTTTCAATACCACAATAGTAGTCAATATTTATAAGATTTATTCATGCAATGAACTTATACAATTAATCTAGACATATCTGATAAATCTAGACACTAGCATACAGGGGTGGAAATAATCATATACACATATTTAGGCTAGCTCGTTGACCTCCAGCCGCCTCTTTTATATTTGTGTATACTCATTTAAAAATATATGTAATTTTTCTTACTGCCCCTATCAATTTTTTTAAAGATAAAATATGTGACTTTATATGATTACACAATCGCCCTTCTTGTATGTTATTAATTGTCTCTATTCCTCTTATTTTTATTGATTTATCCCTTGTCTTATTTGGTTTGATATATATCACAAATTTATACAGTCATACATTGTTATTAATGTAATTAATTGAAATTTATGTAGTGAAAATTTTTGGCTCAAATAATAAACAAATTTCCTATCTTTGAAAGAGAGACCTAACTAACTTTTATGTCCAAAACTTGTTTGATACTCAAACGATAATCTATGAAACTATTTGGCGGCATACTTAAAACTAAAAAAAAAGAAAACCGATACACTTGACTACGTGTTCATATTGATAAAATATTGATAAATAACCATTGTGAATACATAATTATGAGTATATGGTACTCTTTGGTATGCCGTACGGGTATCAGAACGTAGTACGTCACTTTTTTGAGAAAAAAAATATATATATATGATGTATCAGTACTAGTGCACAAGTACATGCAAATTGGTGCGTGGTACAATAGGTTACCCAGTAAATTTAGTAATTATGTATGGAGAAAAAATTAACACACTATATACTTGTTAATCTAGTATTAAACAATCAAAACATATTATTAAGAAAAACTTACCTCCACTGAAAGAAATTTCTGCCTACACGACTGCTAGCATAGGTAATTACATGATACAATAAACCTAGACTAATGAATCTAGTTGTTAGTAATAAACCATCAATCAAATATTTACTACCTAAGATACATAAATCAATCAATCTAATATTTACTTCCCAAAATGCATAAATCAATCAAATATTCTACTTGCTAAAATACATATGCTAATAGATTCAAAATATCACAAGAGTTTTGATCTATTCTTTCTATATTTTCTAAGTGATACACCGAAAGTATACATGATCAAATAGTAGCACAAAAGAGTAAAGTATCATTCTCTCAAGGATTAATCATGTCAAGCCCCGCTCTCAAAGATCCCGTGACCGCTGTACCCTTACTGTTTTCTGAGGACACCAAACTCATAATAACTTGCAATCTTTGATCAAACCCTTTAATCGAAAATATGATTATAACCTACAAAAATGTTAATTTTGTGAGGTAAGGGAACTACGGGTTCAATAACTAATACTCGTATTCTCTTATCGAATTGAGCATGTTACTATATATAAATTTACTTTACAAATCAGACCATTGATTAATTCACATAACAAAGTGATACAATGTCAACAAACATATACATAGCAAGTGGTCATAACTTGAGCAAACATTTCATTAACCATTATTCAAATATCAATCGTAACAAGCGGTAACACTTGGTCGCATGTGATTCTAGAAGTAGATCTTGCCCATACTTTGACGTAGCACTTAGTTCTCACATTTTCTCAAGTCACATCATACCATTAATTGTACTACCAATCAAACAATCATTCCAATCATATTATTCGTCAGATTTCATAAAAGACCACTTGACATACACGTGTATGAAGAAATCAATTATAAACCATGCTCAATTTGATTTATAAACAAAATACATGTTTCACAAATTTTTAACTTTTCGAATATCAATTGAAAAATATAAGAAAAAACAAGAACCACTTACTTCGAATTATACTAATCACATGAACTCCCATAATTCTTAGTCTTATATCCAAGCCCCTATTTGAAATTAAATGAAACTTAATCTAAACAAATCTTTCCAATATCACTAAAACGAAAACGATAATCAATAAGATTCCATTAAACTTCATATCCTACCGTTGCAATACCGAAGCCGTGCATACTTGGATTAATATATCCTATGAACTATACTCCAAGCATGTGAATTTAGTTCACTTAATTAGTGATCATATCAATTCACAATAAAATACTTCAATGAGAATGTCCATTTACTGACCTGATTTCTTCGAGTGTTAATTGTCGCAATTCATTTATCCCTTTTTATTGTCTCTTATGTGTAGCTTTTTTTTTTTTTTTTTTTTTTTTAAGGAGAAAAGAGTGATTTTTGAAGTTTTAAAACTAAAGAACAACTCCTTTAAGCAAAGTTGCAAAGGAAATTAAACAATTAAACTAAAAAGAACAAATAACTAATAAAAGTAAAAAAAAGTAAGCAAAAGAGATTGTTTTCAAAGATTAAAGGGCGGTTTAAGTCTCCGACTGGCTAATTCTCGATTTTAGACTAATTCAATCATTCACTTAGTTCAGTTTTCCAAAATAGTGATCAATCCCCAATTCTAACCCGCTCTCGAATTTTCGTTTTATGTAAATTTTATCAATTCACCAATTTTATAAGTGGATTCCTCTTATCAAATAGAAAGGGGTAAACTTGATTAACCACATGGGATTAATAATGACCAATTAGGGGAATTACTGAAGCAAAAGCCAGTCCTTTCCTAATCCAATTACTCGCATAGGTCATTAATTAAGGTTTAACTTTCGTTCTCCATTTACTTAGCCAAATAATTTAAAAAATGGACAATTTCCCTAATTACTTTTTTTAGCGCATTAGTAATTACCCAATTAGTCTAATTTTCCCAAATAACCAAATATGGCAAAAAAAATGGAATATATAACTGACAAAATAGATGGAGCGACTTCAACAAGGCATTTTTAAAAATTACGTGACCATTTAAGTAGAAAAAGAATAGTTAGAGACCAAATTGGCCATTTTATGTAGTTAACTGACCTTCCAAACCATTTTCTCAATAGAAAATAACTTTTAAAGTTTTCACTTTGACAAACAATAAAAAATAACTTTTAAAGTTTCACTTCTATGCACTAAATTTTGATAAACTATTAATTTGACCCACTAAACAAATTAATCCTTTATATTTTGACATTTTCATCCCCTAAAGAATGGCGTGCATGCATCTCAAATTTTGCATTTAGTGGTCACTCTAATATCAAAGGTAGACGAAATACCCATTGGTAAACAATTTTAGAAATTGAAGTGACTAATTTAGCCATAAAAAATTTTAGTGAGCAAAGTCAATAATGCATATACCTCTTGGAAAGTTTAGTAGGTGGTACAATACTTTCCTTTGTCCTTAATAATGAAAATAGACAAAGGAGCCAATAGTATATATTTTCTATAGTTTGAGGGATAAAATGAAATTCTTATAGTTCGAGGGCAAAAACATACAGTAGAAGAAGATACATTTTGTGAAATTCATTTTAGTATCCAAAATTTTGAGAAATTATTAGTTTGAAACACAAGATAGAAAATAATTTTTAAAATTTCCACTTTTATCCACTAATTTTTTTTTTATATACTATTAATTTGACTCACCAAACAAACAGGTTATCTTTGGACGTTTTTACCCTTGAAAAATCACATGTATCTCAAATTTTGCATATAAACAGAATAGCTATTGGTCGATGATTTTGAGAGTTAGGTGATCATTTTGACCACAAAAATGTTTATCGAGCAAAATCAAGGACTAAAAAAAGTTTAATAAGTTGTAGGACTATTTGGCCTTTTAAGGTTTTATGTCCTAAGTAGTCTTTTGCAAGACTTGGAAATTATCACTACTAAACCTACAACATCTAGTTTGACTTTTTCCTCAAAAACCTGAAACTATCAAGACACTATACATAATATAAACACGGATTGGAAACAAGAGAGACTCGTGGTAACCTTATGCTCATCCACGTTGATTATAATATATAAAAGTGGTTGGCCCATTGGATTTCTGTATTTTTCTTGTGATACTTGTTTTCACATTTAAGAAGTTACTTGTAACTAAAATAAATTTTGTCAACTGTTTCGTATGTTATGTACTACTCTTTTGCTGAAAGCGGCAAAGATATAGGAAAGTTTATTTACAAAAATTTGGCCTCATGTCCTCCTTTTACAGTCAGAAAAAATGAACGTTTGACCACTCAATTGCAGCATTACGTTTTTTTTTTCTTGAAAAAAATAATTTACAAATTCAGTACTATTTTTTAAATTCTTTTTATGTAGTAAAATTCTATTGAATCACTAAATTTTTTATTTTAAATATTTGATCAAATTTTTTTTTTTTTTTTTCGAATCTAATAACGTTTCAATTACTTTGTCACTTTATCAATTTGTATATGTTTTTACACTTCCATTCGACACATAATTAATAAGGATCGCTTCACCTAAAACTCTTACGTTTCAAACCGTCTCATTAACATAGATAGTCTCATATGCAAACAAACCATTCATGCGTTTATTACCCAGAAATTTGTTTTAATGGAATTATCTTTGAAATTGAAACTTTTTTCGATTTTGAGAAATTTTAGTATGCCCATCTAGACTTTCATGCGGCTACTTACCGTCTACGTTTACGCAAGACAACTTTTTAGGATAAAAATGTTTCATTTTGGACTGTAATCTCACGTTCAGTATGGAAGAATGGCATAAAATAGAAAAATCATTCCAAACAAAATGTGTTTCAACTTGTAATGATAAGAATGCTCGTTTGTGGTTAAAAGCTAAATAGAATGTTTGGTATAATGACTTTTAGATGTTAGAATGGGAAGAATTTTATATTAATTACGTGACTTACATATCCTTGAATTTTTAAAAATATAACAATTTTTATTTTGTTGTTTTAATTCTTGTTATTAACATTTCTATGAGTGAGAAATTTTAAATATTTTGTATTAAAGATATAAATTTACAAAAAGTACATAGTATTTGTTTTGCATTCAATTCAATAGTAAAATTTTAACTAATTTTGTAATATTATATTTATTTAAAAAAATGTTTATGTTCATTACAATGAGATAGCTATGCAAAAATATAAATAATTAACTGCATATGGTATCTAAATTGTGTAATTGTGTTTGCTCATAGATATTATACTTGAATTCAAATTTTAAATGAGAGAATAAAGTTGACACATTTAAAATTTTCTTATTTCAAGTTAAAGTTGGAATGAGTTTTTCTCAAATTTTTTTGGAGAATGAAGTTTTTAGGATTTAGTTGGGATGGACATTTCTGGTGAAATGGACTTCATTCAGAAATATTATATTAAACGGATAATAAAAAAAAATAAGTTAATAAAAAATCTTTTTTATTCTAATTTATTCCCGCGTCTCAAGATAAATAAATTGAAAATTTATCTCTATATTAGCTGTTGCTTGAGCGTGTATGTTTTAAAATGCTAAGTTGACTATTGAGCTCTTGATGTTAATTAATATTGTTATATAAGTAGGTGGGAGATTCCTGTACAAACTAGATCACATTGACTAAAGAAACTTGAGTTACATTAAAAAAATATTAATATAGATCCGATTTTAGATGTCAGTTATATATTTTGTGATTAAAATTAAATTTTATTAAATTTTACTGACATTAACTGATATTATAAATTTTATAACATTTATCCGCACTATAAAATTTATAAATAAAATTAAAAATCAGATCTATTTAAATATTTTTCAATTACATTCATATGATATTGAGATAAAATCAGAGCAAACTCCGAACCTGACACTCTTGGAACCACTAAAAAGATAGGCCACATTGATTAAAGTAACTTGAGTTACCTGCAGCTGACTTAAAAAATAATCTTCAATAATGATTCATGTGATATTGAGATAAAATCAGAGCAAAATCCGAACCTGATACTCTTTATTCTTATAAAATTAAGTCAATATTATTAATCTTGACTATAAAATTAATTAAAGTATGTAAGTTATAAATGTAGACAAGAGAAAAGTAAACAAAAAAATAATAAGAAATTTTTCAATACTCCATATTATTAACTTTCATAAGCCTTACAAAAGACTTTTTTTTAATGAGGTATCAAAACTTTCTATTTATAGGGTTACAAGATAGAAAATTCATAAATAAATATCAAATATGATATATGAATCACGAAAATTAATAAACTTTCACATAATTCAAGGATCATGAATATCTTTACTTTTAGAATTCATAACACTCATCTTTGGATGTCCATACGTCAAAGAATACGTTAAGAATTACCGCCTCATTAAAAATCATTACCAAGAAAAATTCAATAAAAAAAAATCATGATAGAGAAAAAAGAAAGTACAGTGCGTATTTAATCGTTTAATTATATTTGTGGCCAGATATGTCATTGAAATATTAACAACGTCAAGTTATATACCTCCTGTCTTTTTTTTTTTTTGTTAAATCCCATTTGGTCAAATATGTGACATGCACATACTTTATTGAAAGGGTAAAATTGTCCCTCTCCTTTCTCCTTTTTTCTTCCCTTTCTTTCTCCTAGTCCCTTTCAAAATCCTAGCAGACCTTTCGCATCCCTCCATCGTCAATGGCCATTCTATGGGGGTCAGAAGAAGAAAAATGAATTCTTTTTAGCTCACTCCTGTCACAGCCAAGATGAACTATCAAACTCTTAAAAGATTTTTTTGTAGTAAAAAAAAAAAAATTAAGGCCCAAGTAAGAACCGCCTAACATTCACAGCCAAGATGAACTATCAAACTCTTAAAGATTTTTTTGTAGTAAAAAAAAAAAAAATTAAGGCCCAAGTAAGAACCGCCTAACATTCATTCTTGGAACCTAACCAAATCCCACCTCCAAAAACTATTAGAACAAGTTATTTAGTGACCTTTAATCTCTAATCACAAGTTTGAATTTGTTTCTAGAATATGCTTTTAAAAATTGAATTTTCTTGTGCAATAGAATTTTAAGAAAATAGATTGAAGATCAAGGATGCTGAGTTGGGACCTTTTCTATCATAGAAATTTTGTTGGAAATAGAAACCATAACCATGGTAGAAAAATTCATGAATCTTCAATATGCTGTTTCAAGCTTTGTTTCTGTAGATTGATTTATGTCCATTCTTTATACTTTGTATCAAACACTATTTTGGGCTCTATTTGGAAAAAGAGCTTTAATTTAAAATGCTACCATGGTTAAAATTTCAGATCAAATTAAGCTAAAAAGATGAAGAGTATGAATTTTTGGAGTTTAAATAGGAAATGGTAATATAAGTTAGGGAAAATTCGGTCGGCTTGAATCTTTGACTGAAATATCAAGATTTGAGATTTTTTGTAGAAAAATAAAAAGAAATAAGGAAAATATGGACAACAATAGAGCGATATTTGGGATGGATGATTGGAATAAAGAGAAACTTGAGAGAATGATTTAAAAGAATCGGAAAGAAAATGAAATGCATACTAATAGAATTTGTAGTTGATGTGTGAATTTTGGGAAGTCTGCTAGGATTTTGGAAAGGGGGAAGAAGGAGTAGCAAAAGAATCAACAGAATGGACAATTTTACCCTTTTAATAAGGCTTGTGTATATTTGACTAAACAGAGGACTTAACCGAATAAATGGATGAAAGGGGCAAAACTCAATGTCTTTTATAGTTTAGTGACCTATTCAACCACAAAAATAATTGAATGACTAAAACCCGTACAACTTGAAATTTAGTGATGTTTTAGACACTTTGCTCTATGCATTATTTTTCATATTCGTTATTTTCAAATAATACTATTCATTATTTGCACTATACATTATTTAACTTATTCATTTTTTCAATTACCTATCTATTATTTGCACTATGCATTATTCGTGCTATTCACACTCTCTAAATAGATAATCACTATTCATTATTTGGACCATACATTTTTCATCCTATTCACTTTTTTGACGGCCCATAAATTATTTACAACACATGAAGTGTAAATATCTGGGCTGTTGAAATGGAATGCTTGAAAAGTCTGAGTTGCAAGACTAAGAATCTGTTAGATAACTCTAGTTAATGATAAAAATTAATTAGTTAATAACTTTTTATATTCAACATGTTTGATAACAGAATTTTCTTACAAAAAAAATCATTTTTTGCCATGATCTCAATCTGTGGTAAAAACTGTGTTAAACTGCGGGCAATAGTATTTACCACAACATTGTCACGGTTTTGGTTGTGGTAAATACGATCGTCACAAAAAATTTACCAAAATTAGATCCGTGGTAATCACTTTTTACCATAGATTTGTCACGATTTTGGTATTTGTCACAAAAAGAATGTGGTATATGTGATTCACTATTTACCATAGTTTCTGTCATAGCAAAGAAAAACTATGTAAATATGAATGACTATTTGTCACGATTCGTTATGACCGTTGCAAAAAAAGTGTTGCACATATGATTCAGTATTTAACACGGTTTACAACTGTGGCGACAATAATTGCAGTAAATGTATTTGAATATTTACCATGGTTTATCGCTGTTATGAATACACTTTAAAATGAATTAAGTCATAGTTTAGAATCCATAGAGAGTTTTTCCAACATTTTGAAGATTTTAGATTTTTGGAGAAATATTTGCTTATTTTCGACCATTTTAAATAAGTGATTTGAGTACAAGTGAATTATATTATTAAAAGTTTGCAAATAAAATTTTCTGACAATAATACATCTATATATAATCCCAAATAATTAAAAATATCCCAAGTATAACATAAAAATATCTTAATTTTAAAAAAAATGACATGTCTAGTTTGAAGTACAAAAAGCAAAATGACTATAAACAGACATTTGAAGTAATTGAAGATACTAGTTGAGTCTTTGCAGAAGCCATCTCTAAAAAATAATTAGCTACTTTAGACATCTCACTTCTTCAGCTACGATGATCTACGTCCTTCGAAATCAGAGGAATTTCAGGTCAAATTAAAACAAACACAGATTCATAATACAGAACCAGAAGCTAATACACATCCAGAAGCCAAACAACTAAATTGAACAGGAGTTTTTTTTTTTTTTGAAAACGAAGGGGTGGTAATGATCATAAAATAAACTTCACAAGTTTCAAAAGAGAAGTGGTAGATAGTAACTCAATAGTACAGTTAGCACATAATCAAGACAACCATAGATGATATGAATGCGCTAAGACTTCTTGTCAAATGTGATTGCCAAACATATAAATTACTAGTAATCTATGAAAAGTATTAACAGATGCATAATTTAATGGGGTTAAAAATATCTCAAGTCTTCTATAGGCCTCCTAAACTAATTTGTCTAAATATGCTTATGCTATATTAATATTTTTGGTGCCACATGCATTAGGTACGGTCTTACTAACAAAATCTCTTTCTTGTTTTTAATCCCAAATGCATTGTACTTCTTAAAGTCTTGAAGTAGCAATGAACTCTTGCAGAAACTATGTCCCTCTAATCTTTTTTCTAAGCCTCATTTTACACCACACATCAAGTATAGATGTAAACAAAATGCCTTTTTAGCCAGGTTTTGGCCTTTCAATGTTCAAGATCAAATAAATATCTATCTGTCAAAGCATGCAATTTGCAATTGTAGTTTGTGACTTATATGTCATCCCTTAAAACTATTTGACTCTTTACTCATTAAACAGTTAGAATTATCTTCCTTTTCTGTCCTTGGAAAAGATACAAGTAAAGTTACATGAAAAAAAAAAAGGTTGAGCAAAAAGTAAGCACTACAGAAGCCAAAGCATAAGTATATAACATAATAACAGAACATTCACTTTCACCAGCACTAAATAGCTGAGTTATGGTACCAATGAGTTTATGGACCATTCACTTTCCCAATAAGATTAATTATGGTGTTATATTCTTGCAACCACAAATAAACCCTAGTAATACCCACCAAACTTACTTATTGGACAATTTATACTTAATTTTTTATATTTTAACTTTGAAAGATGACAATTGAATAATGGTTCATGACATAGATCATGAAAATCTATTGCCTAAATTGTGTTTAATATAACAAAACAACTTACCTCATAAATTGGAGACTGATGTTGTTCATTAAAATATGGATTCTCGTTTTAAGGTTGGGCCATGCTGGTGTGCACTAGATGCATCCAGTACCTACATAATATTCAACATTAGAAAAATTAACCTAGATATATGTAAAGTGCTATGTTTCAAGTTGTTCATTCTACTTGAACACCACATCTTGAACATGCTATTGATGTTGATCCATCTTTTCCAGATCCAATACTCTCCAACTGAGTGTTAAGATTATCAATCTGAGTTTTCATACTCTCGCTAAACTTTTACATATAAAGTTATTCCACTTGACTCCAAATTCTTGACATTAACTCATCAGAAGGCTGGTAACAAATACTAGAATCAACAGCTACTTGAGATGGAGTAAATGTGCTAACATTAAAGCTTTTACTATAAATCAAAATATCATCAAAATAGACAACGAAAAATTTACCAATGAAAGCTCTAAGAACATGATTCATAAGCCTCATGAATGTGCTCGGTGCTTTAGTGAGACCAAACGGCATGACTAACCACTCATACAAACCATGTTTGGTTTTGAAAGCAGTTTTCCATTCATCGCCTTCTCTCATCCTAATCTGCCAGTATCCACTTTTTAAATCTATCTTAGTGTAAATGCTGGATCCATGTAACTCATCAAGCATGTCATCAAGACGGGGAATAGGATGGCGATACTTTACCGTGATTTTATTGACGGCGCGGCTATCCATGCACATTCTCCATGAACCATCAGGTTTAGGTACTAGTATTGTAGGCACAGCACACGGGCTCATACTTTCTCTTACACGGCCTTGACTAACCAGTTCTTTGACTTGCTGTTGAATCTCCTTAGTCTCCTCAGGACTAGTTCTATAAGCAGGACGATTGGGAATCACGGCTGGAGCCAGTACCAGGCACTAAGTCGATTTGATGCTCTATGCCTCGAAGATGAGGCAAACCAGAGGGTATGTCTTCGAGAAAGACATCACTAAACTCCTGCAAGAGACCTTTAAACATACTTGGCAGAGAATCATCTAGGTCAGTGGTAGAGAAATAAACAGACTTCTACTAAGCAAGACCATAAGATCTGTTCATACTTGTACTTCTTTAACTTGCGGTCAAAATTTTTCATCTTCTTTCACTTTAGACTTAGCAAACTCCCTTTCATTAGTCTTCTTTGACCTAAGTTCGGCCAAAGCCTTGTTATGCTCATCAACATTCTTTTTAATTTGATTTTGCTCTTGAAGGACTTGTTGGGGAGGTAGAGGATGCAACACAATGGTTTTACCACCCTCTTCAAATCTAAGACAATTAGTATGACCATCATGCAGTGTTTTCCTATCAAATTGCCAAGGGCGTCCAAAAAGTAAATGACTTGCATGACCATCATGCAGTGTTTTCCTATCAAATTTGCCAAGGGCGTCCAAAAAGTAAATGACTTGCATTCATAGGGATGACATCACACAACACTTTGTCATTATATTTGCCTAGGTTAATTGAGACATGCACTTGCTTAGTTACTTTTAGTTCACCATTGTCATTTAACCATTGCAGTCTATAAGGTCTAGGGTGTTTAAACGTTGGCAAATTTAGCTTATCTACCATGTATTGTGAAGCTATGTTCACGCAACTCCCATTATCAACAATTAAACCACAAGTCTTACCTTGGACATGGCATTTGGTGTAGAATATGTTCTCAAGTTGTACCTTAGTAGGGTCGTCAGTGGCTTGAGCCTACAAGTTTCTTAGTACGACCAGTACTTGTCCATCCATGCCAGTCTCATGGTATTCATTGTCTTCATCACTCAAATTAGGTCCTTCTAATGGTGGCATCTCGTCTTCACTTTCACTCGTCCAATTGCCATCAGGGTGAGTGTATAAGAATTTCTTATTCGGGCATTGGGATGAAATGTATACATTTCTGTCCTCTCCCACCACATCTGAAACACTGAATGTCCCTTGAGCGGTCAGGGGCCGAGGTATTACCTTGGCTGGTTTGGGCCTTTGGCTTTGCAGGAATGGGGTTCTCCTTGAGTTTCTCCATTCTCTTGCTCTGTTCAGGGTTAGTTCGAGGAAATCTCCAATTTGAACTGGAAGTAGAACTAGACTTGGATTTACCTCGGAGAGCCTTTTCTACCTTGTTTGCCCTTTGTAACAGCTCTTTATAGTCCAAGTACTCGTGAAGATCAACCACGTCAGCAATCTCTTTGTTGAGGCCGTTGATGAATCTCTCCATGGTGGTCTCTTCATCTTCATACAAGTGAGCTTTGCTCATTGCCATCTCCATCTCTCGAGCATACTCCTCCACAGTCAGATTCCCTTGTCGGAGAGATTGGAGCTTCCATAAGGAACCCTATGATAATGAGCAGGTACAAACCTCTTTCGAAGAAGGGGTTTGAGGTTAGTCCAACGAGTTATAGGGTAAAGCTCACCTATTCTACGTCTCTTATACACATCTAGATGTGTATAAGAGACAGGCTAAATCTGAACACATGATACACCAACTTATATTTCTTTTCTGAATAGTCATAACAATCAAACAAAAAGTCTACCTTTTGTTCCCGGTTCAAGTATTCTTCAGGATCGACTTTCTCTTATACACATCTGGATAAATATTGGTTTGATAGTGTTACTTAGCGTTCCCTCCCCGGGTAGTGAATCCTCCCTTGGTTCTCGTCGAGGGTTAGGCCTTAGAACTTGCTCTCTTCTTTGGATTTTTTGTGGACCATGCCTCCTATTAAAAGACAAATTGGTTAATTCATCATAATCTAAATCATAATCAGACTCTCCTTTGCCTTCTTGAGTATTGGTTTTGCGTGTGGTCTCTCGATTTGGAGTAGTTGAAGTAGATGCTTGTGGTTTGCCTCGAAGTTGTTGAATTTCAAGACTCATAGTGGCAAACTTCTCATCAAAGTCCTCCATCTTATTTAAGATTGCATATCTTGCCATTACACTTTGCATAGCAGTTTCTTGCATCTTCTTGTTCCTTTGTTGCATGTCCTTTTCTGTGCCATAGTCACAAAACAAAGACTAAAGAGAAGAGGTAAAAAAAAAAAAGGTTAGTGATAATCAATAAGAGAGGGTTTCACTCTTTGGGGAGTAATGCACTCAAGTCCTCACTTTGGTTTTTATCACTCTTAATGATCTCACCTTACTCTTTGAAAATCTCACTTCACTCAAAGATTCTCTTATGAAACCTTGTAAAAACTATGAAAATAGCCAAAGGTTCCAAAAGTTGATCCTCAAAGCAACCAATCGTATTGATTGGAAATAATGTCCAAAAGGATCTCGAATCAATATAGTTTGAAAATTTAGACTTAACCCTTCGGATATGAGTCAAGGCAAAAATCCGAAAGCAAAAAGGACACAAAGAAAAGCACAAAAAGAACAATAAGATCACAAAATTTAGTAAAGAGAGTTTACTAAATTAGAGAAGATAATAATGTTTCAAAAGAAAGAAAAGAAAGTAAATTTTTTTTTTTTTTTTTTAGCAACAACAAAGAGAATAATGAAGACAATTAACAAAGAAGCAACACTAGATCTGTTTTTTTTCAATGAACAAGACCGGTGAAAGATCGGTGAAACGGTGAACGGTTTTTTTTTTTTTGGCAGCAACAACAAAGAGAATAATGAAGACAATTAACAAAGAAGCATCACTAGATCTCCTTTTTTTTTTCAATGAACAGTACCCGATGAACAGTAGTGATGAACAGTACAGTGAACAGTACGATGAACAGTGCGAATAGTGTGATGAACTTACAATTTGAGTTTGACCAAAATTCTAACCAAAGCTCTGATACCACGATGATACGGGTTGATGCCCAGGGTATGTAGAACTTGGTCACAAACGTAGGGTTTATATGCACAAGCGAAAGGTAGTTGTTAATAGACCTCCTTGATTAAGAGCTTGATTAGCCACAAGGCAATCTTTTAACTATGAGCAAGGAATTGATCCAATAGCCTAATTGGCAGAAAATCAATACCTGGTGTTGGTTATAACCTCAAGTGCTCAATCTTGAAACCCCAACTAGATTCCTAGTCTAGACAAGACTAAAGAGAAATCTAAAATTCTAATTCACTCGTATGAGAGGAAAAAGAAAAACTGAAATCTTATTGCCAAAATTCATTCCTTCAATTGTGTATAAGACCCCTCTATTTATAGTTGAGGGTGGAGGATTCTAGGACTAAATTATTCAATGTGGGATAGCTAGTTTTAATAGTTGGGCTGGATCCTACAGCCCATTAGCCTTTAAACCCAATTCTTGTACACTTAACTAATGGCCGAAATACATGGCCCAAAAATAATTAATTACGTCTTGAAACCAGCCCAATTAAACACACTAACACTTAAAACTTGGGCTCAAAATAAAAGACTAGACAACTAAATAAAAGAATATTCCATGGACGAAATAATGAGGCTAAATTTCGGCCCTTCAGCTTCTTATCCTAGGCTTGATCTTCAAATTCATGACTTGGACGTCCATTACTAAGAACATCTTAGACTCTTTAGTGGACTTCATCTCCAAAAGGTTTGTGAGCTCTTCTTGATCTTCAACAACTTCAACTAAGCCTAACATAGCTTCATTGAGGTTCTTAGCTCTTGATCTCGTAATTGGACCTTGTGGAACTTGAAGTGCGGATTCCGTGAGCCTATATCGAGCCTTTGTGGACAATTGATCACCATCAAGTCCTTGGGATGTATCAACCTAGTCCTATTGTCCTTACATATTCATGACATTCAGGACCCATGGTTTCTTTGAATATCCTTTGCCTAGCTTCTGGTGTTCGTTCTGAATCTAGAATCTGCGAGAGTTGTTGTTGCATTGAAGCCTATACAGCTTGAAATTTCATAAATTATAAACAACCATGTAACATATTAACAACATTACAATTGTATTAATAAGTAAAGAAAGCAATAAAATGTATACAAAAATATAAACTACAATTGAGTTTAGCAGCTTCAATATCTTTTATTAGCACCAGCCTTGTCTATCCTTGTTTTAATGTAGATAGAAAATTCATGTGTATCCAAACCTTGATTCTTCATTTGGAAAACCAATTATTGCAATGGGTTTATAAGCTTTATTATTTTTGCATTAACTTATTTCAAGGAAATTAATATAAAGTTTAATTAGATCATACATCTTCACGCAATTTGCAAATGGTGTTCTATTAGTTATGTGTGGTGGCCCATGATGATCACGATTCTCTACATTTTTCTCCACTATATCCTTTAAAAAGTGTAGTTGACAGTTAAATATGCTTAACTAAGTAACACTATAAAGTAATATTTATCCATAATCTTAACAAATTTAAATACTTCTAACCCGAACATGTTGTCGACTCCAATAATGAACAAGTATTTTATATTGAACAAGATCAACTTCAGGAGGTACATTAGCTAAAGCTTCCTCTTTTGTGTTCCATACCTTGTAATGATACCTCTTCAAACAGTGTTTCCAATCTTTTCATTCCTTATCACGAGTGATTTCAAACAATTCTTTATATATGATGGAGGAGCCACAGTATATGCCTTTGAGAATTTGAAGAAAATATCCATTTTGAAAGTGAAAAAATAATAGATGTAAATAGAACTTGCTGCAGTTGATTAGCTCATAAATATAGTATATTTCAAATGTCATTTACCTCTGTTTTCGTGTAATTTGAGCAACAATTGAGTTAAAATGAGCCTAATTGTTTTATTTTGAATTTGTGAAGGTTTTGAATGAAAAAGAAGCCAAAAGGACCAAAAAGTTGGAGAAAAATCGAAAGAATGCATAACTGTACTGGCAGGGAGCTTTGGACACAGTGTGGTAGAGTGAGCATAACTTTCTCGTCTGAGCACCAATTGGGATTATTTACAGATATTGGAAAGACAAGACATAGAGCTATAACTTTCATGTTTTGCATTTTACCAAATTAGGTCAAAATGGAGGAAGAAATTGAAGCTAATTCTGCCAGGCGCGCACATGGGCGATAGAATTGCAGGTCTAGCGCATGTGCGCTAGCTCTAGAAACTCGACTTTTGGTTCTGCCCAGCACGCACATGCGAGACAAAATTGCAGCGCACATGTGCCGGTCGACAGATAGGTCTTACAAGTTTACTTATTTTGCAATAGAAGTCCTCCCGTGGGCCCGTTTGCATGGGAAATTGTAAGCTTATCATCCCGGAGCCCCAAAACCCTAAAAACACCTATAAATACACCAAGAGAAGGGGAGGAAATAAGAGATTATCATCAGCTATTCTGAGTTTCTTAGTTTTCAATAGTTAGAGCGGCAGTTTAGCCGCAGGGTAGAATTTCTCTAGCGTTAAAGCTAGATTTTTGTTCTCTTGTCAAGGATTCAAAACTCAACAATCATCAATACTGATTCTCGCTGCAATTACTAAGTTTGATTTATTTTATCAATTTAATTCTTGTTTTCATTGGGTTCTTATTCTTTAATTATCATTCTTGTCTTATTGCTTTTAAATTCTTAATTGCTTCCTTAGTTTAGTAGTGTATGCTCGGGTTTTATTCCATTGCTTTTGATTTTTTTTATAGAGTAGATTAATTTGAATTCTTGTTCTTGATTAAATTCTCCCAAGTAGGGTAGATTAAATTACAGTTTTAGTCAATTATATTTAATTGCTTTTCACAGGATTAATATTTTACATTCTTGTCTTTATTTTAATGTCTTGTGATTAAATTTAGTTTAAATTTAGTCAAAATCCCTAATTATTTTGACTAACTAGTAAATAGCCTTGTGAACTTAGTAATTGTTCCAATAGTTTTCGTGGGAACAATCCTTACTCATCTTATTCTATATGCTCATTCGTCCAATTAACCACTTCATCCTATTGACTTGGAAATTGAACGAACCATAAATAGAAACAGCAAACGACAAGGCTAAACCCAAGGTGACAATCTAATGGAGAGTCCAAACCGCATCGTGAATGAATAAGAGGAGGTTGCAGGCAACAATGGCAACCTAGTTAATGCTAATCCTAACCCTCAACATCTTAGAGCCCATTATACAACACCTAATTTTGAGGGGGTGAGTTCTAGCATTGCTTGGTTTCCCGCGCAAGCGAACAATTTCAAAATCAAGACTGTACTTATACAAATGCTCCAAACACATGTTATGTTTGGAGGAGGACCAAATGAAGATCCCTATGAACACTTAATCACATTTGAGGAGGTCATCGATATATTCCGGTACAATGTAGTCCACTCCGGATAAGAGCATTCCCTTTTTCCTTACGTGATAGAGCAAGGTCTTGGCTAAAATCATATAAACAAGGTACTTTCATAACCTGGGATCAACTCGCTCAAGAATTTCTAGCCAAACACTTTCTACCTGTTAGGACTGCTAAGCTCCAAAAAATGAAATTACATCGTTCAGACAAATCACTGGAGAAAGCTTAGGTGAAGCGTAGGACTGTTTCAAGGAGCTGTTGAGGAAGTGTTGGCACCATGTTATACTCCTATGGTTGCAAGTCCAAACCTTTTATAATGGACTATTTCTGAAGACGAGATATTAATAGTTGATGCAAGTGCAGGAGGTTCTTTTCCCTATAAAACTTTGGAAGAAGCACAAGAATTGTTGGAGAGAATGGCATCTACTCATTACTATCATGGAGCAATAACTCCTTCAGTTGGATAACAACAACCACAAGTGAATCAAGCCAACGTCCAACAAGGAGGTATGCTTAGCTATGATTCTATTGTCTCAGCAGAACATGATAATGAGTGCCATTACAAACTTGACAAAGGCCGTAAAGAATATGGGAAGAAGCTCAGTGTACTCCATAGGTCCGACAAACCAAGGGATCTTGAATTGCGACTTCTACAGAGGAAATCACCAAAATGGCTGTTGTGAAACATCAGTGATGCAAGGTGAGTAGATTCAATTTATTTCTAATCACAATCCTACCTCAAGAAATCAACCCACCAATTATGGAAACACATATAACCCGTCTTGGCGAAACCATCTTAACTTTTCAGGGTCAAACCAAACAAACGTTCAAAATTCGTCATTAGATGTGTCCTATATCAGTCAAATGCACCTCAACAAAATTATTCTAATCAACCATCGTCATCTAGACCATACTACCACCACATCAAAGGAATCCCCATAATTTTTTACCTTATCAAAACAACTTATACCAGCCTCCACAACTAAGACTGCCATTTCAAAATCCAAATTATCCACACCTGTGAATTATGAGGCATCCAATGATGATAATTTGATAAGGAATATTGAGAGGTTGGAAAGGGAGTATGAGAATCTGCGAGCTATTACAAGAAACCTTGAGATACAATTGGGACAGATAGCTCGCCAAAATAATGAACGACCTATGGGAGCATTGCCAAGTGACACAATTCCAAATCAAAAAGAGCAATGCAATGCTATTTCATTGAGGAGTGGGAAAGAATTGGTTATCCAAAATGACAAGACAAAGGTTGATACTAAAGCTGTGAAGCGAAAATCCAAGACATTTGAAGAAAAACTTGAAATTGAAGATAACCATGAGAAGATGAACTAGGAAAATGCATCCGATGAAGAAGTCGAGGAAGAAGAAAGCGGATGATTCTTTTAAATTGGATCCTGCAATAAAAGTGTCATTTCCTTAACGACTCATTAATCCAAATGAGGAAAAAGAGAAACAATTCCATAAGTTCCTCGATATGCTCAAAAAGTTGATTGTAAACATCCCTTTGGTTGATGTTCTCAATAAGATGCCCAATTATGTGAGGTTTATGAAGGATCTATTGGCTAAGAAGCAGCGATGGGATGATGATCAGACAGTTTGTCTTGGCGCCAAGTATAGTGCCATTGTTCAACGGAGGTTACCCCCCAAGCTCAAGGATTCCGGTAATTTCTCTATACTGGTGAACATTGGATGACACATATTGCATCGTTCACTTTGTGATTTAGGGGCGAGCATCAACATTATGCCGAAGGACATCCATGATAACCTAGGGATCACCAATGCAAAACCAACCAACATTAAACTCTAATTAGCAGATTTGTCCGAGATAAAACCATATGGCTTGTTGGAGTGATATGCTTGTTCAAGTGGAAAAGTTGGTGTTTCCTGTGGATTTCTTGGTGTTAGCATAGGCAAGGAAAATGAAATTCCATTGATTCTAGGGAGGCCATTTTTATCAATCGCACATGCTTTAATAGACGTTAATAAAGGGAAATTGATTTTGTCAGTTCATAATGAATCTGTTAAAATTGATTTTTTTAATTATGATGATAATGTTCCACTATTTGAGAAAAAAATGTGCTAATTATTCCCTTGGTTCATTTGTTGATAGGTTTGAAAACAAAGTACCCAAGGTGGGTCAAGGTAATGCACTCAAAAAGGATGTTGAAATAAATAAAGACTCCAAAATTGACCTGGAAAACAAACCACCAAATGATGAAAGTGAGATGGAAAGGATTCATGGATTGGTTTCACAAGCGTGGAAAGGTGAGGGTTTGAGTAAAAGGACCATGAGCAAGAAGAAGAAAAAGCAGTGCAAAGAGCGACTTGAAGCTATCATTTGTGTACTACCTCTGTAAATGTTTGGAAACAAGGGTAAGTTCAAATTCATGTCGGAAATCAAGCATCAAGAGTGATGAAGAATGGTGTTAAACTTTTCTCGTGGAAACCGAGAAGAAAAGGATGGTCGACCATCCTTAAGTGCTTGAACTGATTTCAAGTACCGAAGTCGAGTCTAAGACAATAAACAAGGGCGCTACATGGGAGGCAACCATGTTTTTTCTTAATTTTAATTCTTATGTTTTTGTTTAGTTTCTTGGTTTTATTGTTTTTCTTAATGTTTTAAGGGTTTTTATGTTTTGTTTTTGTTTTAGTGGTTGCTGTTTTTGACTTCGACTTAAGGGTATTTAGTTCGACATACACGGAACCAAACGTTCTTCATTGACAGAGAAGCTTCCCTTTTTCTCTTTTTACTCTTTACTTTTGCATTGGAGACAATGCTATACTCTAAGTGTGGGGTAGGGGAATTTTCTTAATTTATATTTGTTTGGTGTTTTGTTTGTTCATTTTGTTCGATTTTTGTCTTTCATATTTGTAGCTTAGCTTTTGATTTGAGAGCTTTTCAAATTTTTGAAAATTTTGTTCATAAATTGCTTAGCATGTTTCTTTGATTTTATACTTGATAATTTTTTAGCTAACACATCATGAGTAGGGTAGTCGGTGTTAATATTTTCCTCATATGATTTATGATTTTTGAGCACTAATAGCCCTACAATAATGTAACTTTTTGACACTAAGAGATAATTGTGTAGATTCACTTATATTGCACTCTAAACACTTGCTTTATTACATTTTCGAGGATAAATTTTAGATAATTTGATTTGATTTAAAGAAGAGAGTAGGCATTTCTTTGGATGTTTAAGCCTTTCAAGCCAACAATTACTGTAAAATTTATCCCTAAAACCCTATTCGAGCCTTATTTTGTTTTGAATGGATACAAGCACCATTCGTTTTTCTTTTCTAACTCATTTTTTATCTACCTTTGGGAGTTATCCTAAATGTCCCTAAAGAGCTTTAATACTACATTAAGACTATTAAGGAGATATAAGGATGGGAGATAGTTGTATGAGAGTGTTAGAATGAATGGTATACAGTTTACGATAAAGAGGTGTTAGAAAAAAATTTGTTGACCATAACAGGTGGTGCCCATCACTGGCACCTGCGTTGGAGTATTGCAGGTGGTGCCCATCACTGGCACCTGTGTTGGATTGTTAGCAGGTAGTGTCTATCACTAGTACCTGCGTAGATATTTTTTGCGGGTAGTGCCTACCACTAGTACCCGTTGAATAAGAAGAAAAAAAAATGTTATATTTTTGCAAAGTGTTGGTGAGAAGGGTTGAAATTGAAAAAGTACGATTTTACTCTGCTTATTGCACAAAATTTTTATGGGTGTTTGGAGAATTAAGTGTGGGTTCCTTTTTTGAAAGATGAGTGTTTTAATGTTCAATAAGAAGTTTTATGTTAATGTGTGGCCAGCATTAATTTAAAACTCTTTTTCTTATTTGTTTATCCATTTCCCTTTCTTTATTAGCCAAAACCCTAGTATTGACTTACGTTACAAGGTAAAAGTCCTACCTAATTTAAATCTAGTCAGTTGTCGACATTAGTGGAGAAATGTAAGAAGAGTAAGCTATGGAGCGTTTAGAAAAATTCAAAGGGTTTGTATGATTTGATCTAAGTGTTTTAAAAGTTATTTTTGTATGGCTATGCACATACCTACACTGGAATTCATGTATGGGAATTTATTATCATTTGGCTATTTTCCTTATGATAGTTTGGTTCTTGGTTATTTATATGGATAATTGATGGGATATGTTGAGTATGTTTGTGATCTATTTCTATATTTTGCTCGATGGCGATCAAAAGTTAATTGCATGGTGTTTGATAAACTTATAAATATAGTATATTTCAAATGTCATTTATCTTCATTTTCATGTAATTTGAGCAACAATTGAGTTAAATATGAGCCTAATTGTTTTATTTTGAGTTTGTGAAGGTTTTGGATGAAAAAAGATCCAAAAGGACCAAAAAGTTTGAGAAAAAACGAAAGGTGTATCGTATGCACAACATGTACCAGTACGAAGAGAATTGGACACAGTTTGGTAGAGTGAGAATAACATTCTCGTCTAAGCTCCAATTGGGGCTATTTAAAATGTTTTGGAAAGCTAAGACATAGAGTTGCAACTTTTATGTTTCGAGTTTTACCAAATTCAGCCTGCATCAGGGTAAAAATTGAGGAGTAAGTTTAAACTGATTCTGCCAGGCACGCACATGCGCGATAGAATTGTTGCGCATGTGCGCCGGCTCCAGAAACTTGACTTTTGGTTCTGCATGTGCTACAAAATTGCAGCGCACATTCGCCGATCGACGGATAGGTCTTACAAATTTGCTTATTTTGCAAGAAAAGTCCTCCCGTTGACCCGTTTGCATGGGAAATTGTAAGCTTATCATCCCGGAGCCCCAAAATCCTAAAAACACCTATAAATACACCAAGAGAAGGGGAGGTAACAAGAGATTATCATCAGCTATTCTTAGTTTCTTAGTTTTCAATAGTTAGAGTGATAGTTTTCTAGCCGTAGGGTAGATTTTCTCAAGTGTTAAAGTTAGATTTTTGTTCTCTTGTCAAGGATTCAAAACTCAACAATCATCAACACTGATTCTTGCTGCAATTAATAAGTTTGGTTTATTTTATGCAATTTAATTTTTGTTTTCATTGCGTTCTTATTCTTTAATTATCGTTCTTGTCTTATTGCTTTTAAATTCTTAATTGCTTCCGTTGTTTAGTAGTTAGGGTTTTATTCCATCGTTTTGATTTCTTTTATAAGGTAGATTAATTTGAATTCTTGTTCTTGATTAAATTCTCGCAAGTGCAGTAGATTAAATTACGGTTTTAGTCATTTATATTTAATTGCTTTCCGTAGGATCAATATTTTACATTCTTGTCTTTATTTTAATTTCTTGTGATTAAATTTAGTTTATGTTTAGTCAAAAATCCCTAATTATTTTGTCTAACTAGTAAATAGGCTTGTGAACCTTGTAATTGTTCTAATAGTTCTCGTGAGAACGATCCTTACAAGTCCTCATTCTATGTACAAACTCACCTCGTATACTTACTAGTGTGTGAGAGTTAATTAGGATAATTAAGGTTTTCTTTTATTACTTCTTCATTGTTTTCAAAAACCTAATTAATATTTCACCGAACAATAGTTTACTTGAATCTCAATCCATGCATCTTCTTTACTTGCTGCGGCTTACCTGAATCTCAATCCATACATCTTCTTTTTTCCTATGAGGAATATCTCTCCAATCTGCATATGTAAGCAGAAACATAACTTCATTTTTTGATATGATTGGAATGAACTTGCTTGCAGTCTAATAGGTTGCATTTTCACATTAAACTGTACAACAATGGGACTATCTGGAGTTGGTTTTGGTCCTTTTACTGGACCTCTTCCTTTCTTCTTAACAACTATTTCATGACCTTCCATAAAAAATAATGAATCATGGCATAGAAGTAACATTTAATGATACGAAAATGAGTTACAATGTGACTATTAATAATTAGAAAAGACAATTAAATATTTGAATAAAAATAAAAACAAACCTGATGGAATTGTATATGATCCATTAGTAGTGGAGTGGAACCAATTTCATCTAAATCTGATATGATATGTGTACCTTGATTGAACTCTAAAATTTTATTTAGATTCAATTAGTAATTACAATTTGCATGCATCCCAAATAACTAAGTAATATATAAACTAAAACCACCATCTTACTAAAAATTCGAAATACACCTTTTAGCATTTGGTTAGATCCACCTTCAACTGGTTGAGACCTAGTTCTTCAGAATTTGGTGTATTGCTTGTAACTTGAGTACCAACATTTTGGAAGTCCAAAACTCTCTAAGTAGAGACACTCAATCTAGAAGAATTAGTTGCACTATTGTCCTTTAGTACACTAGATACACGACCAACATTAGATGATCCTGATTTAGATGCATCTAACATACCATGTTTGCCAGGTGAATAAGTTTTACCGCCTAGAATATCTGACCCGACCCGTGATAGAGTATTAGAAATGCCACCTATAACTTAGACCTGCAAACATGCTTGAACAGATGATGGTGTATACAACATGCTCTGATTATTTGATCCAACTAAGCCATATCAAGTCCCAGTTAACTGTGGCTCAACAAACTCCTCATCCGGGTTTGGATTAGCTCGAATAGGAGGACGACGTTGAGCGGGTAGGTTGAACCATTGGCTCTTCCTCAATAGTTGCTTTAGACATTGTCTGTAACTTGTCTAGCATGGTAGTACCTCGAGCTCACTTCCTTGTCATGATTTTATCCTTCAATTTTTTCTTGATATGTAGCTGCATTATCAAAATAGCATTAATTAGTAAGAAAAATAATCTTATATAAAAATTTCTTTCATATAAAGAGATTAGAAACGGAAGTAACTCTATCCACAATGTTAATAACCATCACATAAGGCAACAATATTAAAACTAGTAACACTTACAAAAAAAAAAAAAAAAAACTTTAAATTTGAAAGGAAAAAAAATATAATTTTTATTGTTGAAATTTCCTCTACTAGTGTTATCAACCCAATGTTCAGTGTCACATTATCAACATCTTCCATGTGTTGGTCATTTCCTATGTGGTTGTTCACTTCGTTTGTATCAAGTGTCATAGTTTCAGCTCCTTCTCTCACCCAAATATTATCGTCAACCTGAATGCCTACATTATCATCTAATTATTGTTGGGCATATGGATCCATTTCAAGAATCAAATTAGTTTTAAAGTCATCTTCTAATGACATTTTTAGGACAACAAGCCATTCTTCTTCTATTGGATCTGGGAAATAACAAACCTGCCCTGCTTGATCTACTCATATAAAAGGCTCATTACTAGGAAAATCATTTTTATACATCAAATGGTTGAAGTTTAACAATGTGAATTTGAATTCATCTTCTTTTTTTCCTCTTTGGTTGTCAATGCAATCACACTTGAATAGTATAAACTTCAATTTATTGTTATAGCTCAACTCCATTATATCTGTTAACATACCATCGTAAGTAACACTACCAACAACTAGATTTTTGTCTATTCTGACTGCGACTAGCATAACTCAAGGTATCTGCTTTAACAGTTACTCCACTATTTTGATTTACTTTACCCATCTCATAACTCTTAGTACGAAAGTGAAAACTGTTGACACAGGGAGTATTGATCCTTAAACCCTCTAAACTAGGGCCACGAGCTAGTGTTCGAACTTTCTCAAAAAATTGTATGTTATTGGTTCTTTGATTATGCTCGACCTGCATTGCATTGTGCTTACAATGTGTAAGACATGTAATCAATGCAATTCATATATAATTCATAGACATGCATATAAAATAAGTAACACTTACGTGTCCCTTGAACCATTTTGGAAACTTTTCATTGTGTAGTCATTGAATATAATAATCACTAGCTCAGGGAAATTTCCTTGCAATTTCTGCAAGGTGTAAGTTGTGACTATTCAAGATTAATATTTAGTTTCTAAAATAATAGTCTAATAAATATTATGATTACAATGCTATACATATTATAGGAAAGGAACACTTACTCCAAAAGAAAGGTTTGACATAATCTGTATTCAATAATATGTAGTGATGTGCCAGTTCACTTGAAACTCTATCAAATGTGACTTCTTTACCCTTTTTTAGACTACCAAAATATATTTTCCTTGGGGGTCAATTTTGTTTTGTCTCAACATTGTGCAAGTACCTTGAATAGAAGTTCAAGCATTCCTCCATCAAATACCCATTTGCAATTGATGCTTCGGATGTGTTCGATTGCGCACATGCCACTTTAATGTAAGTAGGAACCTACTCAATATAGGTCATATGATAAGTTCAAAAACATTACAAACAAATATACAACACAAAATAAAAATACATGCATACCTCTCAATTGAGTACATCCATCTAAACTGAATAGCACCAGCTAACAATGCCTCCTCAGCTAGATGTATTGGCAAATGTTCCATTACATCAAAAAAGGATGGTGGAATGATCTTCTCAAGATGACAGAGTATTATAGCAATCCGGTCTTGCAAATTTTCCAAGTCACGCACACTGATTGGTCTTTGAGTGAAGTTGCCGAAAGAAATTACTTAATTTAATTAACAGCTTCACCACATTGTTCAGTAATATTGTTTGAATAGCTAGAGGAAGCAAATGTTGCATTATGACATGATTGTCATGGCTTTTAAGACCCCATACGCTTCACTCATCCAAATGTACACATCTTGAAACATTTGAAGAATATCCATTTGAAAACTTAACATCCTTCAAGACTTTGCAAAATATGTACATATCATCTTCATTGAAAGTAAAACAACCAAGAAACATGACTGTTTTTCTGTTTTGCTCAAGGGGATGTAAAGGTTTCCTAATTTTCATAAACTCCATGTCACGACGTGCATTTAAAATATCTTTTGATTTACCAGAAATTTTTAACAAGGTTGCCATCAAATTATCACAGAAGTTCATCATTATGTACATTACATCAAGATTGTGTGGAACCAAATTATCCTGCCAATATGGAAGTTTCCAATATATACTTTTCTTTTCCCAATTTCGCATTTCTTACCAACGGATGCAGCTATACACGTACGTCTCTTTCTCTTCTTAAGGTCATCATCTCGATACTCTGTTTGTATTGTAGAAACTTGTTGCAGCACCTCTGATCTAGACAAACGTGCAGGCTTGTTATCGTATTCTTGTGTTCCATTGAAAAGTCTCCTCTCTCTGCAACACTTATGAGAAAGAAACTAAAGTCTCCAGTGACCCATATAACAGTGTTTCTTACAATTTTTCAACCATTTAGAATGAGTTTTCTTCTCACATATGGGACGTGCAAGTTCCCCCTTTGTACTCTAACCTAACAAGATTGCATATGCTGAAAAGTCATTAATTGTCCATAACAATACTGCATGTAACTTAAACATTTGATTGGTAGATGCATCATAAGTAAGCACACTATCATAGAACAATTCTAACAATTCTTCTATAAGTGGCTAAAGGAAGACATCAATTTTTTGACCAGGACTTTTAGGACTATCAATTAACAAAGATAGAATAAAAAATGATTGACTTGATGCATAGCTCATGTGGCAAATTATAGGGTATGTGTACAACAGGACATGAACTATGTGCAATTGACATTGTTCTGAATGGATCAAAGCCATGAGCTGCCAATCCCAATCTTACATTTCGACTATCACTTGCAAAACTAGGATTTTTATTGTCAAAAGTTTTCCAAGCAAGTGAATCCATGGGGTGCCTTTGTAGACCATCATCAACTTTTTACTCTGATTGTCATTTTATGAGAGAAGCAGTTTTTTTATGACATATACAATTTTTGAAGTCTTTTTTTTGAGAGGAAAGTATCTCATTTGCTTAGCTGCAACATTCTTATCACCTGGTTTATATCTCGATGTATTGCAAATCTGACAAATATCTGCACTCTCATACTTGCCTCAAAATAGCATACAATTATTTGGGCATACATCCCAAGTCTGACAAGTGAAGTCTAAATAACAATTTTTTTGGCTTCGTAAAAGGATTTGGGAAGATTATATGGCTTTGGAAATGATCTTTTGCAAGTAATTCCAACAAAATTGTGAATGATGTGTCAATCCATCCACCCATCACTTTCAATTGTAATTGATGCATGCTGAATGAAAATTTTGTAAATTCATCACAACCTAGAAATAGTTCACATTCTGCATCCTGCAAAAGTTTAAGGAAATCTTTTGTTTATTCATTAGGACCACTAGGTTGATTATCTTCAGATGGTTGGCTACTATTATTTGTGAAATTCATATTTGGAATTCCAAAAGCATCGTGCACCAAGCCAATCATATCATCTCCTATTACGGAATTACTATATCATTGTTACCATGATTTATATGTGGATGAGCATATGTTTCCCCATGAGAAGTCCAAACCCAATATTTATCTGTAAAGCCATTGATTGTTAGGTGGCTCCTTACAGTATGTTTACCCATAAAATAATGATTGTTACACTTGTTACATGGGCAATAGATTTTGTCATCTTCCTCTTTTCCTTTATAGGCAAACTCTAAGAACTTCTCAACATTTGTGCAATAATATACTCGATTGAAGTTTGTTGTTTACAATACATCCACTGTCTATCCATATCTACTATTTAACACCTATACATCACAATCCATATGAAAATGTTCCCATAATTTGACAAATTCAAAACACAAAAATGGATACATAAAATCATTTCATAACCAAAATTAAAAACGAAAATAACTCTTAAATTTGTTGATACAACCTAGCACAGAATTTAAAGTGAGTACTTCAACTTAAAAATAATGATTATAATATTACTAAATAACACTAATCATCCATGCAGTGAATAATTTTAGTTTTACCTTTGTAAGAAGCTGCTTCCAACATAATAAAGCTTGTAACTTGTCAATTGCACTTGTTTCCAACAACATGTTTAATAAATTATCGACTATATCATATTTTTTACACTTAACTATTTTCAATTGTGATCTTGAGATTAACCGTTGTGTGAAAAAGATATACAAATATAGAAGATTAAATTACCAACCTTTTCACTTCCTGCACCTTTACACAAACCATATATGACCAACAAGTCTTCCAGTAATGATTTAGTAATCCTATGCCAATTTTCTTCACCAAAAAAGAAACAATTAGGTCATTTATTGAGGCATGCGTATATATGCTTGACATTTTCAACTTAACTAAATTAATAATTTTACATATTCCAATCAATAATATAGTGCAAATATCATTTTATGGAGGGAGTGAGAGAGAACCCTTTCTCCAAAGTTTAAGTTGAAAGGGTAAGAAGAAAGAGATCTAGAGAGAGGAATTAATAGGGTTTTGAAGATGGAGGGGAGTGAAAGCCATTTAAAAAGTGAAAGAAGAAGGTGATGTAAAAGCGTTGATGAGGCAAAGTTTTTAATATGCCGTACAAATGAGTGGGTTAAGAACAACTAAAAGTCTAAAATATATTTTTGCAAAAAAAAAAAATTCCATGTTAGCATAACCCATAACCGATCTTAATACGTCGCATTCCGGTTGCATTCTGCACCCACGTTCACGTGTAAATTTGGATATTACTAAAGGTACCCTAATACTATCTGCTGCAAAATCAACATCAAAGAAGCTATGAAAGTTGCCAATACAAAAGTACTTTGTCAACTATTCAAAGACCTTAGAGATGTAAAAGTAAATTCATCACACTAATATTTAGTCTATGACTATTCCTTATACACATTAATTAGATATTTATCTCATCAGCAATATAGTTTCTAGGATTGGCAGATACTTGCATTTTACTGCTATACCTAAGTAATTAGCCAATTTATGAACTTACAAAACAAACTAAATTTGTTTCACTAATATAACACTTTTAAATAAACATAGAACTTCTGAAGAAAACAAAATCAAGCATTCATTTAGTGCATACCCAAATCAAATGAAATCAAGCAAAATATTTGAGAATTTCTTGTGTCCTAATCTTAGTTAGAGTCTAGTAGCACATGCTTCCACTGTAGGATTCAGAGATTAGTAAGTCAATAAGAAGAATACTAGCTACCTAATCACAAAAAATGGTCTTTAGAACTGATTAAACGATTAGATTCATTTAAGCATCTATTAGTAATTAATGATCACAACCTCATCTTTTGTGGACGAACAAAAATGTGACCTGATGTTGCATTCTTTAACTTAAATCAGAGAAAAAATTAAACGCAAATACTCTCAAGTAATCAGGATAGTGACGGTTAAGACTTTGAATTTGTGCTGAACTTTGACCAAAAATATTGAGAATATAGTACTAAACTTGAACTTTACCATGCATACTAGAAAAAAAATCAGGTGAACTACAAACGGTCACAAGATATCTGTGCATTTATTCTTAACATGGTTATTCATGTATTGCTGATTACTTCTTTTTTCTATTTTTCAGTAAAAATTTGCTAAGAAAATTCTAGGACCTTTATCACAGGTATATATATTCAAAATCAAATTAGAAAGAGTTTTTTAGATTTTTCCAAGCGTCCATGTTCAGTCAACAAAACACTTGCAAAACCTGAAATTACATTGTATTTTCTCATCTTATGATTAATTTGCACGAAATTAATCTGAGTTCATTGCTCTATTGTATTTCAAAATTTCAAGAAGAAATGCAAACTAACTGATCTTGATAATCTCAATCGATCCTATGTAGGATCTCAATTCTGAAAACTATGCTTCAAAAGCATATTTATCTAATTAGTTTGATTATTGCTCTACCTAATGTATATGACTAATGCTAGAGAAGACTGTGAGTTTCATTTTTGTTCTACACTTCACCCAAAATTTCCATGAACCAAAATTTATTCTACCACTTTCAAAATCGGGACATGAACTGTTAACATTTAAATCATGTGATCGATGTATTTTTATATTATTATAAATTCTTTTCATGATTTTATACCTTTATACTTAACCCATATTATTTACCTACCCATTACAATTGAAAGCAATTTAAAATTGTCAACATCTAATTAAAAACAGAGCAAGAATATAACAACCATAGTTTAATTAGAGTGAGAAAACAATAAAAACACAACTTGATTTAAGTCGTACCTGAATATATGAAGTAAAACTTGCCGAAAATTTTACCTTGCCTAGGCTGTCTTTATGGTCAAAGAAGCCTAGCAATTGAAGAGGGTTTGAGAGGAGGCATAAAGAAGTTTAGAAAAGTGAGGGGAAATTTGAGAAGGGGATGGAAAAGTGCGGCAATTAGAAACTTCCAATACTTCTAGTTTTATTAATTGATGTTAACCATTTTTTTTTTTTTTTGTCTACCTGAACATAACTAGAGTTTATCATATGACTGTTAAAGGATGCAAATATTTCCATAGACAATTGATCTCTAAGGACTCACGACTCTCTCCCTGCCACACTTGGATACAAGCATAATTCTTGTATGTCAAACCAGCAGATGAGAAACCCAATTGCTAATCAACTTCTTTGTATACTTATCATTTTTAGTTAAATTTTTAATATTATTTGAAGTATTTTTCTATCAACAAAGAAAAATCGTTAAATATAAAATATATGTTAATTTAAATTATTTTTCATCATTTTTTAATTACAAAACTATTGTTAATTTTTATATTAGTTAAACAAAATAACCCCCTAATACCAGTCTGGTAGGGGCAATTTCGGATACAATACGACAACACGATCGAATACGACACAAAATTAACAGGCCAAAATACGACTTAATTTAATGGGTTACTATTCGACCCGTTAATGATTTGATGTTAAACAAGTCATGTCGTGCCAACTCAAGGTTTAATCTGATAACCCGTTAAGATATCGAGTAACCCAACGCAATCCATTTAACTCGTTAGGACATTGGGTAACCTGATATAACTCATTAATTAACTAAGAAATTTATGAAAAATTGACATAATAACTTGCCAAACCAGGCCATAATTGATAAGTTCATAATTGTGCTATATTTTATGTGTCAATTATCACGTTTTTTTGTGTTGTAAGTAAGATTTGAGTTATTATTGAGCTTAATTTGGTTATTCTTAGTTTTCGTAGGTTTAAACTGAAAAAGAGTTGAAAAAGACGGAAAAGATGGAAGAAAATGCTAACGGCAAGACGGAACATGCATGAGTATGAAGCCATTTTGGACACTGTTTCGCATTTTAAGCATAACTTTCGAGTCCAAATTCTGATTGATATGATACAAGATGCGTTGGAAATATAAGAATGAGAGCTATAACTTTTGTGTTTTACACTTTTTCAAATTCCAAAAGTATTAAAGTCAAAACAGAAGCTGAAGGTAATGCACAATGTTGAAGCTCAGCGCACATGCACTGGGAAAGCGCAACGCATGTACGCCGAGTCCAGAAGAAAAATTCTCAGATTGTGCTAGGTGCACATGTGCCCAAAACAGGCAGAGCATGTGCACCCGAAAAAGCAGCTTATGCGATTTTCTGGTTTTTGGCCGATTTCTTTGGCTGGTTGGACTTTTTTTCATACGATTTTACGTTCTTATCCTTAGACAAATATTATAACCCTAGTACTCATTATAAATACCCCAAGTAGGGTGAGAAAAAGGGAGAACACTTTTATTTTCACGTTAGCTAGTCAGCAGAGAAATTCTTGAGACTTTGATCTGTGTGTTATTCTTTCATGGCACCTAGTGCCTAAACCCTTTTTTTTTGGTCGAGAGATTTGAAACCATGGTCAGTTCTACTATATTGTGAGACTTTTTGTTCTTATTTATTCATTTTTATATCAAATATTAATTATTTTTCTGTGATTAATTTATGACTGTTCTTTTTAACTTATTATTACTGCAAAATAATTAAGTTATTGGAATTAATCTATAGCTAGATTGTTTTAACCGCGTGTGCTTAATTCAATCTGTGAAATAACTGAATTTGATAATTGCTCGATTAGTGTTATCAAATTTAGAAAAAATAATCAACTAATTGGCATAATCGCGTGCGTTTATATTTAATTAGCCTAATTGTTCTTGTTGATTTTAATGCTTCTATTAATTAATCTTTGGCACATGTCTGGATTTACTTAATAGGTGGAGTTAATTGGATCGCATGTTGAAAATTAACTAACTTTATAAGAAACAAGAATCAATTTTGAATTGGAATTCGGATTAATTCATTGTAGATTCAATTAGTGCTTGGTATAGAATTTGAATTATCTTTGGTGTCAATGATCGACTAGTAAAATTTTCATAGTGAATATGACCAATACAACCAAGATTCTTCTTAAATTGAATTCCCTCCAATGTAATTTATTATTTTAGTTTTAAGTTTAAAAGTATTCAAAAACCCCCTTTTTTCGTTTAAGTACAAGAACAAACTCCGTTATCTGTGGAACGACCTATACTCACCAATACTACATTATTATTGAGAGTTGTTAATTTTGGATGCCTACGACAGTATTTCACACCAATAATATATACATTTGTATTCTTATTTATTTATAAAAGACATAGTAAAGAATTTCATTCTAAAAATTAAATTGTATTCATAATGAAATTTACTATTCAATTCCCAAAATAAAACCAAGGGAAAACCTAAAAATCATGTCTTCTTGCATCTATTGTGGATTTTTAGTTCATTTTAACTCTCAAACATTAACTAATAAGTGTTATGAATCTCACTGAGCTTAAATTGACTATAAATGTTTGCACTAGACAACAAAGTGTTGTTTAGTTTGAAAGACGTTTTTCCTATACTAATTGGTCATAGATTCGAGTCGTACTAGAGGGTAGGGAGATAGATAGGTTTTTTAAAAAATAATAAATAAATAAATAAATGTTTGTATTTATTATTTAGTTATTATATATAATCAGAGTTGCCAAATGCTATGATATTATTTAAATCGGTCAAGTATGATATTGTTTAAACAGATCAGTGGCTTATTGAGGTTGAGTCTGGCATATCGTGCCATTCAGGATAAATGAGTTAACAGGTTAATTGTGGGTTATCGTGTCTTTCAAGTAAATTAGGAATATTTTATTTTATTATAAGAATCTTAACCGGTCAAATTGGTCGTGTCGTATCATCCCATTAACAAACGGGTCATAACACGACACAACACAAAAGCTTATTGGGTTGTATTTGGGTTTAGTATTTCTAACATGAACATGATAACGACCCGACCCGGCCCGACCCGGCCCATTTTGATACCCCTAAAACCAGGATCAATTAAGCTTTTATAATAAATGAATCATATATGGATCTTATTGTTCTAATCAGATTAGAACCTTAATCCTATGTTATATTTTACGGTAGAACACATGCATAAATATTAATTATGAACTAAACACTAGTTTATAACTACAAAAAAGAAATTTGCAAATAATATAAAATTTTATATATATAAAAAATCAAAGTTATAAAATATTATCAAGACTAGGATCTGAATGTGTATATATATATATATATATACAGAGAGAGAGAGAGAGATAAATTTTTATAAATATAAATTATTTACACTTATTACCACTCTAATGGAAACTATAGCCAAAATGATCCTTTTTTCCATGTATAGCACAAATCGTGACAAAAACAAATTTTGTACCACAATACCTCACTAACTGTGGTAAATGATTGCATATTTACCACAACATGTTACTGTAGCAAAAAAGACTATGGTAAAAAGTTTTCTAATACCACGACTATCAAAATCGTTGGGTCAAAAAGACACTTTTTTCACACAAATTTAAAACTGTAGTAAAAAAAAGTATGGTAAATACTTTTTTTTTTTTTTTTTTTTAATCACTTATTATATTAAGCACTATTTAATTTTTTTTTTTAATTTTAAGTGAAAAAATTTTCACTTAATTTATTGAAATTTAAATAAATATAGAAAAAAGAGTCTTACGCATGCATACTCTTTCTCACAGTCATTCACACACACATTCTCTCACTTATCTGTACACGTACACACAATCTAACTCTCTCTCTCACAAATGCATACTTCCTCACACACACATACACACATACTATCTCACAATACAAACACACACACACACACACTATCACATATACACATTTTCTCTCTCACAAACATGCATACTTGTCTCTTATACACACTCTTTCTCACACACTTTTATACACACAGTCACACTCTCTCAAACACACTCTATAGCACACACACACAAAGTCTCTCATACTCTTACACATTATATCTCTCTCACACACTCACATACTTATTCTCCCTCACAACAAACACACACTCTTTCACAAGTACACATGCTCTCTTAAATATACTCCATAACATACACAATGTCATTCTCACACACTCTTTTACACACTTCACTCTCTCAAACATTCACGCACAATCTCTCATCTAGTCATATACATACACATTCTCTCAACATGCACACACTCTTCTCACACGTAAAAAAAAAAAAAAAACTTTCATTCTGTGACAGAAAGACTTAACCATGTTTGTCTTTCTCTCACATGCACTTTCTATGTCATGTGCACGTCCTCTTGGACATATATACACACACTCTATCTATCATACACACACATTCTCTCTCACATATTTACACAATCTCTCAATTGTTCATTTTCTTTTTTTGTCACACACATATGATATAGGCTTTTAAATAGGTCGGATTCGGGTCAGATCTAGTAGATCCAGATCCAGCTCCGATTAGTATATCCGAATTCGGATCTGAAAATTTGTCAGGTCAACAAAAGTAAATTCATACCAATCGGATACATCGAATCTAGATCCAAGTCTTATAATAAATTTTTTATATTTTAAAATTTTTATATAGAAATTTTATTTTTTCTATAATTATAAAAATTATTTATTTCAAAATTTATATTTATGCATGTTTTTTACAATAGAATATAATTTACATTGATAATTTACACAATATATATGTGTATATACATATAGAAGAACACTAATTGTATATAATTTTATTATATATTAAATATTTTAATCGGATCTGGGTCTTAATCAAGTCGGAATAACAAGATCTATATTCCCATATCCGATCCGTTTATTATAATAGTTAAACGGATCCGGATCGAATTCTGATAATCAAAATTTCTCATGGATCAAGATTCGAATTAATAGGTCCAGATTAGGTCGAGTTTGGGTCTAGATCGGACCCATTAACAGGCACAATATGATAGTTATTTATAATAAATTAACATTTTATGAAGTGATATATTTAAGTCAGATATTGAATTCAATTGATTAACAAACAGTACATAATTTATGAATTCAACAATTAATACTTTTAGAACTTACTTCAAAATTCAGAATTCATACTTTAACATTACCAAACAGGTCCTAAAGTAAATTCTAAGCTTCCAGAATATGACTGAAAACAACAAATAAAATGACAATGTCTGAGCTACGATCTAAAATACTTGAAAAGTGTAAACCGTCAGACTGAAATACTCAAAAATTCTAGGCTACTAGACTGCAAAGAGCACATTAGGCTAATGGCTTGTACGGGTGTTAAAAAGTCAGTCAAGTCGAACTGTCGAATCGAGTCAAGTCAAAAAAAAAAATTTGACTTGACTTGTTCAACTTTCAACTCAATTTTGACTCGAAATCAAATTAACTAAGCGAATTCTTGACTCGACTTTGATTTCAACTTCCAAGTCAAACTACCAGTTGAATACTGATCTATAGATTGACTGGTTCGACTGGTTTACCGGTCGAACAAGTCATTTGACTTTGCTTGTCAAATACCAATCGATTAAGTCGAACACTAAGATTATAAAAATATATTAATGTATTTGTGTAAATAATATTTTAGCTATAATATTCTTAATTCTTAATAATTAAGTTTGTCAAGAACTGATAATATATTTTTTTTATATACTTAAATATGTTTTCTGTTGGCCCCTAAATCAACCTAAGAGATTTGAAATTTAATTGTATCTGCAAACAATCCTTTTTATGTGCTTAATAGAAATTCAAACTTTATGCACCAAATGATTCTTAAGCACAAATTAATACAATAGATATTCAACAATTTAAGCTTAAAGAACAAATAAGAATATTGAGATTAAGAGAATCAAACCAAACTCCCAAGCTTCTCAAGCTTGGAGCTTTCAACTACAAAGAGCTTCTTACAAGGCTACTACCAAGTTTACAACTTGAAGTTTAGCCACTAAAAGTCTCTTCAAAGTAGGTGAGACAATAACCTCTTGTACACAAATGAGGATCACTCTTGCTCACACTAATTTCCTTTAGTTGAGCCAAGAGAATAGTGTTTTTACACTCACAACCTCCCTTTGTTACAATTGTTATCTCTCCACTCTTACACTTCTATGCTCTTTTCACACTACCTACACTATTACAACACTTTTACCCACTATTTCTCTCAAATAGCTCAAGAATTATTTGTAATCAATGTAGAAGTCACTTCTTTCTTAATTCAGCCATAGGGGTATTTATAGTTGCCAAATATCTGCTTCCAACAACTTCCCAACGGCTATTTTCTGTTTACTGGAAAACTAGCCGTTGGACCTTTCGGACGGCCGATGCAGCAAGAGTGCGTCCGAACAAACTAGCCGTTGGACCGTTGGGACGGCCGCTGCTAAACCTTGCGTCCGACACTGCGTCCGTTCTCTGAGGGTATTCGTTCGGACGTCCGAGGATGTGTCCGATCGAAGTAAAGTCTTCTGGAAATATGATCGGATACTGTTCTTCGTCCGAGACTTGCTTCAATTTCTTTGTGTCGGACGATTACCATCGTCCGAAGCTCTGTCTTTCGGACAGTCATAAGATTTGCGTCCGTGGAGTCTTCTGGTTATTTTGTTTTTCTGCACACTTTTCAAACCATTAGTGCGATTTGGTCATCATCAAAACATGATTATCATAACTGGGGTTCAACATTTTCTTTGTATAATTATTGGTGTTATGTATAATTTATGTACTTATACATTAATATAAGTGTACAACTTATTAATATAACAGTTTTATTTCAATAACTAATTAAATAAATTACTAATTTCCTTTTAATACATATAGATACTAGAGTTAAGTAATTATATATACTTAATTATTTATTAAAATATCTATACATAATATATCTATACACACATATTTTTATGTTCATATACTAATATTTGTATAACTTAAAATTATAATGAAAATATGTTTTACATAACGTCTAATTTATATATATTTACACAGTTAAACTACATAACTTATTCGTATAATATTTTTACAATCAACAAGTATTTTAAATGCATTACTAACTTACTATTAGTATAGACAGAGTTAGGTATATTAATCATATATATTCCTATGTACTTATAAGATATAACTTAACAGGGTTGATAATTCAATAAAATTTTCTATATAAATTGATTTTAATAAGTAGTTTTGAATTTGTGACTTTATAAATCAATTTTAATATATATAATATATATATATACACACACACATTCTAATACACATTCATATATTAAGTAACTTATGTTTTATATATATATATATATATATATATATATATATATATATATCTTGTATTTCTATTATGTGATATTTTAAATTTATGAAGTGATATGAAATTTGGGGAATAATGTATTAATTTTGGAATTAGAATATGAAATTGAAGAAGATTAAATGTTTGACTTATTTGTCTTGATCGATTTACCGGTCGAACAAGTCAAATTTAAACGATTTGATTTTAATCAACTTTGGGTTTATATGACTTCACTTTAACTTTAACATTTTCAACTCGAAAGTCAAACAAGTCAAGTCGAAAAGTCGAACACTGGTCGAGAACACAGCAACCCTACTAGCTTGTATGAAATGAAATGAAATCATTACTTGGGATTCTGTACCCCATCGAACAAGAAGAATGATAAGTACTAATTAGGATTTTTTTTTTCTTGGGCTGGTTTTTTTTTTATTTTTTATTCTATTGAATAGTTTTTTTTTCTTTTTTTTTGGGGGGGACGCTAACGGTTGTGTGCCAGTAGTTTTTAGTTAGTGGACTGAAGTTTTTGGGTTAATTTCACTTTACTTTAACGTTTATGTCACTATCATATTAGTCTCTAATATTAATTTTTGTATTAGAATTCATATATTAACGGTCAAATCTAATGTGTTTGATTTATGAGCTAAAATACTATTTTTACCCCCAAATTCTTAATGTGTTGATAAATTTTTTCATGACACCTAAAATATCTTAGTATTTTTTCATAAAGAGAGTTTGACGAATTTTGACACAAAGTGAAAAGGTTAAAAAAAAAAAGAAAAAAATTTGTTGAATCATGTCCAAAAAAAAAAGAGAGAAAAAGGAAAAAAAATAAATCAGGTAAAAATGATAAGAAAAAGAGAGAGATAACATTTTATAGAAAGATACTTTTTTATCTAGACAAAGTTATAAGAATGTTTTTGTCCAAAGGAACAGCAATACTGAGTTAGATTTAACGAGAGAATTTAAAAGCCTAAAAAAATAACATTAGGAACTAAAGTAATAGTAATTCTAAATGTTAAGGGGGAAAAGTGAAATTAACACCTTGGTTGGGCTTCATGCGCTTTAACTTGTTTTCTTGTTGGGCTTTAGTTGTTTTTTTCAAAAGTCTTTCTTCTTATGTGGGGCAACTAGTTGTTAATATTTGGTTAATTGGCTGATGGTGTTTGTTGGGTCAATATTATTTTAATAGGTCAAGGTTTTAATTCCCGCTGGTGAGCTTGGTTTTGTTTTATTATCAAATGGACGAATAGATTTGTAATTAACTTATGGGCTTTATTAGTGGGTCATTACCTTAGTATTTTAGTTAATGGGTTACACTATTGTAGCATTTTTCGGCCCACTTAAAAAGAAAGAGAGCTAGGTTTCAGTACATCTATATAAAGTGACAAAGTAACAAAAGTAGTAATTTGTCACTAGATCCAGTAAAGAAGAAACAAAATTCAACCGAATATCTAAAATCAAGAGTTGTTGATTTAATATGATTTTGATTTTGACAACTAGAGTGGCTTTGGCAAGTAATTCTGAATTTGTAACTTTTGCAAATTATCCCCCTCTACCCGATCGTATATAAAAATTTTTACACTGACGGTGCAAAAAAGATTAACCTTTGTTATATTTATAAATCTAGGCCTACTTTGTTTCAGTTGTTTTCTTTTGGCTTTTTCATTCAATCTTATTTCAAAATGGTTTTGAATACTATATTATTTAATTATTAAAAAAGAAGCTCTATAAAAATAATAAAAGTTTTTTAGGGGCTGCTTGGTTCATGCTCTGGAATCAGAATTGGAAATGGAATAATAATATTTAAAATCGGTATGAATGTGATTTATGAGAATCATTCTCCAAACTACTGCTGATTGGTTCACATGATTTTGGAATTGGTATCACAATTTTTTCCTTCACTTTCCTCAATAACAAGCATTCCACCGCCACCACTAAAAGCCCAAAATCAAGTCTAAAATGTTCAAATCTTAAGTACAAAAGCAAAATCTTCAAATCTTCTAAATCAGATTTCATATGCATCTAAAAAAGCCCAAAAGAATTTGATCTAAATCATGATTTTCTAATTATATCTATTATCGAACATATATTTTGAGATTCGACAACAATGAGACAAGTTTTGAGATAATTGCAAAACTTACTTTACCTAAAAGGAGACGTGGAGCTTGGGGAAGATAGGAGTGAACTGGTTGGTGTTTAGTGTTAGAGCGGCAAAAGGAAAAGAAGAAAACAATGACAATCTAACATAGGTTGGTTCCGGCGATAGCAATGGAGGTTGTTTCAAGAGACGACGAAGGGGGTTGAAGAAGAGGGATCAGTGGCGAAGAAAGAGGGTGAAGTTATTAGATATTCACCATGGAAAAGGAGGGAAGTGGTGGAAGGGTAATGGGAGAGAATGATGAGACCCCCGAGAGGGAAGAAAGAGGATGTGATGGAGAAAACAAAAATTTTATAAATTTTTTTAAAATTTTAGTTTCGCTCAAGTATCATATGAGCTTTTTGTCAAAACCCACCAATTTAGTTAGGTATGGAGAAATGCTAGTTTTTAAAAAAATGAATCCAGAAAACTCATTCTCATAGTATTAACCCAAGCAACATAAATGAGATTGATTCCAATTCTCGATTTTGATACCTTCCAACCAAACACCGCTTTATACTATCTACTATAGTTTTGACAACTTCTTCCAAGTATATGTTTTCAGGTTTAGGATCGAGGTACAATAATTTTCACAAAAATCCTTAAAACAAAAATATTCATTTCCTAATATGATCTCCACTTTTTCTTAATAGTAAATTGGCCTAATATTTAGTTTTGTTTTAAATTAAATTTAATTAATTTCAACCAAGTCCTTAAACCTTTTAATAATGAATTTTGGCTCAAGAACTTTTTGAGTGTCTCATTTTCTACCCTAGGGTTTTCAAAATTATGTTTTGGATCAAAAAATCTTTTTGATAATTATATATTTGCCCTACCTCTTCTATAGTTGTAGTTTGACCATCTTAATTTGGTAGAATTTCTTTTTTGTCCTTAGAAATTATGCTAGTTTTATATTTGTGCCCCTAGCACTTTAAATTTGATTTAATTATTTACTTTACGTTAAAATAATTGTTGTTACTTACTCTTTGCCATTTTAATTATTTGGTTTGCTTAAATGGTATAATTAATTAAGTTTAGCATTTTAGTGCTTTTACTTTCACAATAGGGATGCTTTTACCAGTTTACTCATGTTTAGTTAGGATAAGAACTTCAACATTAATTTTGCACCTAGAGGTATACTTCTAAACCCTATTACATGTAATACTTGGCTTATGTACTACTTGTTTGTCGCTTTCTTTAGTTTACTTTTACTGTTTCTTTTATTTTTGGCATTATTATTATCACTATTTAATGTAATTTACATCTTTAATGGTTTAAGCATAATGTATTAGATAGGGTTTATTTTTTGTGTTTTATAGCTTTCATTAGGTTCAACATGTTAGAATGATTATACTTTATGTGTTTACGTATTTTATGTGATTATATGTTTTATTATTTTATTTTGTTAAGTAGATTTAATTTTTAAAAATATTTTGTTGCGTCGCGCTTTGTACTAGTTTAATGCTAGTGTGGGAATTCATCATTTTTATATCATTCTAGTGTTAGTACGGAAAGTAAACCTCTTTAGTTAGTCTAACATTGCCACAATGAGGCCCGTCTCCCCGTGATTTCTACGCATATTTCCTTTAATTTGCATTCATATTAATACAACCAAACATGATATATATTGTGGTTAATTTTAAGAAATATGAACTAAATCTCGTAGCCAGTTTTATCGGGGGTGAAACAGTACCAGGTTACCAATAGTATAGTTTAACATTCTCGTTCCTCAATAGACGTAACCGAACCTATTTTCTTTGTTTTTGTAGAATAGGTGTCATGCAGTTTAGGGTTTTTAACTTATTTATTTCATTTTTTCCCTTTATTGATTTGACATTCTTTTGCTAGTGTCTCGACGTAATTGACACATCAAGTGGCGACTCCGTTGATGTGTGCTAATTGTAATAACAATTCAAACAATCACTCGAACAATAAACTCCCTAAAAAGATTGGACTACCATCCACATTCTTGCAAGTATATGGAAAATATTTGTAGCTAGTGGCAAAGATATCGCTCCCATGACGGTTGGTCTAGCATAGGAACTTAGGAGTTTTTACACAGGTAAATTGCACCCAAAACTAGCTGTTAGCCAGTATAGTTAGAAAGAGTAGCATGAAAAAGGGAAAAACGAAAAAAAAATGAGTGCAGCTGTACAAAGTGATAAACAAAAGCCACTAATGTGTCATTAAATTCAAAAAAGTAAGGTGGTTGGACATTCAATAGAATTTTAACACATGGACTAGTTTTTTCTAGGGATGAAAAATGACTTTAAAATGTGGATTTGTAAAATATTTTCCAAAAGAAATATGTTTTTCAATATTGCTAGCTCCTAGTCTGGACTATGCTAGTTTAGTTTGCCAATCCAAGCCGGGTTGGCCCATGGGCTTAAACCCTTCGGACCAACTCGGCCCAGTAACATTGTAGCAAGCTACATTGGCCTACACCATTGTAGTCGTTGTCCAGGCCTGTTATAGACCATGATGGGTTGCACGGGTCAACTTTGGGATGTCAATCTGGTTGCCCTACCAATGAGTTTTACAAGGAAAGAAACCAAAAAAAAAAAAAAAAAAAACTAATTGTATGGTATATTAGTTTTGTAAGATAGTTTGTCGTATGTACTTATTGATGGAATTTTATGGTCTTAAGGCTAGTTTTTTAGCTTCAAATAGGTTAAAGAGCATCAGAGCTCATTAAATTATTTCAAAATTTCACCTTGTTAATTGAAAGATTTTAGTGTCAATTCACCCATTGAAATTTTAAGTAATGTGTTTTAGTTTAGTTATTCTACAAATTTGGCTCAGTTCAAGTTACATTACCCAACATATGGGCATTTTTAGAATTTCTCAAAAATCCCTAAATGCATATTCACAAGTTTAATGGGTAGAGTGATATAAAAGAAAATTCATCAGTGGGTTGAATAAAACATTGGAAGAGTTTGGCGATTAAGATTTTTTAAGAAATAGTTAAAATACTTATTGGTTGGTTAGTGGTGTGAAAAGACAAACAATGACTCCCATCATTTCAAATAATTGAGGAAAGATTAATGAAATAAACAACAGTGAACATTTCAAAGTTTAATGGCCGGTGAATTGAAGAAAAAGTAGACAAAATGAGATTTTGAAATAATTCAGTGACTACAAGGTGCACTATACCTTTTTTATTATTGTGGTAATAACTTGTCCAAGTTTTTTAAAGTACTGTAAAGATATATCAATCTTTGCTACACGCTAGTGACGCCATGGTTGGTTTTTTTTTATTTTTATACAACAATTACATTCCGTACATGCCAGGTATGCAAATATAATACTTAGATTTTATACAATAATCATGTATCGTGTATTTAAATTTATTTTTATAAGAAAATTATATACGAATTTGTCGGCGAATTATTACTATCTCATTCTTGGGTGAGATGGAGCGTAGGCAACTTATCCACTCAACTAGCTGGAAGCTATCACTTCAAGTTGAAACACTAAAAAAAAACAAAGATCGATGACATAAGAATCACTAGACTCCTAATAATAAAAGAAAAACAAAAGTGTGAAAAAGATTAATCTTTAAAAAAATTAGCTAATGTCAAATCAGTAAAACCTTGTAGCACTGGACTCCACGAATAGCCTCTTCTGACGTTTGAAAAAAAAAAAAAAAAAAAACTCCATAAATAGCCACACATGACAGCTAGTACAAATCACAGCAATCAATCAAGCAAATTTGAGAGAATGGAACTACACATCCTTCTTTTTAGCATCTCCCTTTTGCTTTTCATCATTAAACAATTCAAAGAAGTCCATGGTTCTTCATCCACAAAAACCCCCCCAGGACCAAAAGGATTTCCCATAATTGGTTCACTTTTCGAGCTAGGAACTAAACCAAACCAATCACTGGCAGCCTTAGCCAAAATTCATGGCCCAATCATGACTCTAAAACTCGGTTCCATCACAGCCATAATAGCTTCTTCACCCGAAACAGCCAAAGAAATCCTACAAAAACGAGAACAAATTTTCTCCGATCGTACTATCCCTGAAGTAATCACCGCACAGCCTAACCCTCAAGGCACCCTAGCGTGGGTCCCGGGCGACCACCGGTGGCGAAACCGGAGACGTATATGCAGCACTCAAATGTTCACCACCCAAAGACTAGATTCACTTCAACACTTGAGGCACAAAAAGGTTGAAGAATTATTGTTGTACTTCAGAAAACAATCTGCTAAGGGTGCGCCGATTGATATAGGTCGCGCCGCTTTCGCTACAACGCTTAACTTAATGTCGAACACGATTTTTTCCATTGATTGTCATGGTGGATTCGGAGTTTGAAACTGCTCAGGAGTTTAAAGATTTGGTCTGGAGGATCATGGAGGATGCCGGGAAGCCGAATTTGTCGGATTATTTTCCACTTATAAAATGGCTCGATGTGCAAGGAGTGAAACGGCATATTAGGCCGGCTTATGAAAGATTGCATGAAATATTTGATCAAGTTATTGTGAACAGATTGGAAGCTAGGGAGTTGGGGGCGAGTAGGAAAGATGATTTCTTGGATGTGCTTCTTGACCAGTGTGAAGAAGAGGGGTCTGGGTTTAATCGTGAAACTATCAAGCCATTGATTCTGGTAAGTTTTCTATATGATATTACTGTTACAGAGACCATAGCACTATTAATGCTTTTAAATCAGGAGTAACTTTGTTCCATTCATTACATAATACACAGTGGGTATTACGATTGTCTTACGAATAAAAAAGGGTTTAAGATGCCTAACTATCACGCTAATAAATAGCAAATAAATGATACAAAGATAGAAATTGTCTGATATAAACGAGTCTAACTCATAGTAATCAACTCGAATTTGAGTGTGAAATTTCGAGTTCGAATTTCAAAATTTTGATAAAATTTGAGTTCGATTTGGATTAAAAAATAAGTAAAACGATTTCGAATTTAAATTAAAATTTTTTTTTTAGGTAAAAGGATATAATTTTTTAAAAAGTATATACATTTTAATAATTTTATATATAATAAAAAAAATTATATTTATATATTTAAAAAATTTGACGAATACTAGAGTAGAATATTCGTGTCTTTGAAATTGATCCATATTCGAGAAAGTTTGATTTGAATTCGATCAATTCAAATTTAAATCGAATTTTAAATGAGTTACTCACAAGTGTGTTTTGATTTATTTACACCTCTTGTGTACACTAAGAGGATAAATCAACAAACCAATGGGGCCCTTGGCCATATTACGAGTATTATAATTTTTAAGGCAGATATTACATCAAAAGTTTCCTTTTACAAAAACAGAACACAAAATACAATTATACACTCATAACTATAAGCAATTAAAACCACAATTATACACGTAACTATAAGCAATTAAAACTTCATTTATCACCAACCAGATTACTATAAATTCTCAATAATGAAATTTAAAAAGAAAAAGGCATAGTGATACTACTAAAGAATTTGCCCACTACTATTTGTACAACAACAGGAAAGTGGGCGAGTATATAAATGTAAATAGTTCAAAACAATAAAAGAATTCTATTTGATATTCTCTAAAACAACCAATATTACTTCTAGCCGAAAGGGTTCGTGTGACAGATGACTCAAGAGCACATAGGCATTAATTCGTCCGTTTCATTTCATCTATTGTTTTAAATAATTACTTTGTGACGAAGTATTCGTCACTTTAAAATTTTAAGAAAGTGCTACATGATTTTTTTTTAAATTTTATCCTTATTGTCATATTAATAGATGAAGATTTATGTAATTAAGAAATATTAATATAATAGTATAATTTAGTTATTTTGAATTATCTTTGTATAATCATCTGTTTAATTGATATAAAATTTAGTTATTTTTTTAATTTTTGTACACATAAGATTAAAATGAAATGGAAGTAGTAATGTTTTTTTTTTTAAAAAAACAAAAGTTAAATTAAATTTAGAAAGCCACAAAAAGTTAAAAAATTAATAAATGCCAGGTGCGTATTTATATGATAAATTATGATATTAAAAAACATTAATTTTTCATATACCATCCGTATAAATAATTTTTTACAACATTAAATGTGCACTGATGATGTGTAAATGATTAACACAAAAGAAATCCTTGCACAAAACAAGTGTCGTCGTTCTCAATTATAACATAAATATCCACAAACGTTAACTATAGAGTAAGATACTAGATCTCAATGTATAATAATAAAGACCGATCAATTTCAGAATTTTTCGTATTTAATTAGCGATGCAATTACTACAATAAGTGTTTGAACTTTTAAGTATCGTCAGCAGATAACGAAAACATTATGCTCGATATATATATATATATATATATATATATATGCTATATATATTGTTCCAGAAGGTGATGATTTTGTGATACTATTTAACTTGTGATTGCCTGTTTGGCACAAAAAAGTCATGACTCGTAACGTAGAAAAAGTTATAGAAGCTCCAAGTGTCATAATCACATGGTTAAATATACAGGTGTCAATGTCAAACCTATAACGCTAATGTCAATCTAATACCCGAAAACACGCAATTGAAATTATGCGTACGGTAGGACACAAAATAGAAATATTTATCCTTCGTTTCAACTGGTGGTAAATTTAATTTTATGCATATTGGTTTAGTGCAAATTACTTTTAAACCTTTAACTTTAAAAGGTTTACTTGAATCATTTATAGCTGCTTTATGAGATGCTCGTAATCTTGATTGGAAAAAATCTTTAATGGGGATAATTCAATCCAATCTGGCAAATGGCGGGTTTAGATTAACGTTTATCCTAATTTACAATTATCTTTATCTGATGTTAATATATTTGATGCTTTAACATTAAATGTTAAAAATTTTCATGGTTATAATTATGTACTAGGATCTGAACTTATATGTTTATGTTATAAAGTTTGTTTTAAACTCCTTTCAACTTTGAATCCAAAGTGTAAATTAGTTGATATTTCAACTAATGAAACATTTTTAATTGAGACTAATTTTAATACATCTCAGATTATAACTAGACAACCAATTAAATGGAATGAAATTACAATTTCCGATCATTGGATTATAAATGAAGGCATTCCTTCTTCATCACATGCTTTAAATATTACAGCATGATCTCGATTATATCAACACCAAATGGACAAATTGTTCTTCGATTTGATAAAACAAATATTCCATCCAGGACATAAATCTGTATAAGAGACAGGTAAATACATCTAGACACAATTGATAGATGTGTCAAAGAAGACAGATTTTTCATTAATTGATGATAATTATCTACCTGCACGTTCAAAACCTGCATCATTACATACAATTGATGATAATATTCCATCTACTTCTCATATTGATCATTTATACAACATATAAATGAAAACAATATAATTAGACCAATTCATAATAATGAATTAGATAAGGAAATTCCTACTGAATCCGAATTAGATTTTAATTTATGACTACAGTTATAGATTTTAGTCCCGGTTCAACTGCAAGACTTTTAATAAAAGAAGAATTTTTATCTTCAAATTGGAATACTTTTAGACAATGGTTTTTTGATGTATATACATCTCAAGATCTTGATAATATTTCAAAAGAATTTTATGAATTCACTACTTTACATCTATAAAATAATTCCTTTTGTTCCATGGTTTATAACTACTTATTTGAATAATTATATTAATATTCTTGAAAGATCATATCAATTTTCTGATGGAAAACAAACTACGGAGTTATATCCTCCACAAAAATTATTTACTTTACTCAATAATACTTCTCTTTCATTTAATGCTTTTCAAAAATTAGCAGAAAATAATATGTTGCCTATTACTCTGCAACATATTAATAATATGTATCAACAAAATAATTATACTTATCTAATATTTTTATTGAAGTTTTAGGTGAACAAATTAGTTCTCTTCATAATAAAATGGATAAATTATTTTCTTTAATTTATAAATTTCAAAATAAAGAAAATGAAAATCAACATTTAGAAGTTTATAATACAGCTAAAGCTTCATTACAACTTCTACCTAATATTGACGGTTTTAATTTTAAACCTTTTACTGATTTAGAAAAACTTTTAGATAAAAAGTTTTCTTCTTTAAAAATTAATATTCTTAATTTTGAAAATAATTTACAAACAAATCCTAATAAAGGACAAGTAATTTCCGATGAAATTAATAAACTTCGTAATAATTATAAGTTTGGTGATAAATCAACTATGTATCATTATTATTACCCTCGTCCTACTCCTCAGGATATTTTATTCTAGGAACAATAGCATATCATTAATAATAGTTATTCTGGAAAAGAAATTTATGAATGGAATTTAGATGGTTATACTGATAGACAGATAAGTAATTTAATACATCGAATGCTTATATCATTACTGTATTCTACTGTAGCAAAAGCAAATAATAACAGTGACAAACGCGTTGCTTCAATGATAATTGCTGGTTTTACTGGACAACTAAAAGGTTGGTGGGATAATTATTTCACTCAAGATTTAAGAGATGCAATTTTAAGTGCTGTCAAAACAGAACCAAATACATCTCAAATTTCTGAAGATGAAGTAAATTACTTATCTGTCTATCATTTGTCTCTTATTACATCTACGTTATAAGAGACAGGTATAAGAAAATGGTTGTTTTTAAACACAAATATGTATAAGAGACAGGGAAACATAACTTTATCAAAGTTTTATGAGACAGCAATTAACTGAGAAAAGACAATTAGGTCAATTTTGTAGTCAATTTGGATTGGAAGATATACCTTCCACGAAAAATCATATAAGAAATCTTCATGTTATAACAGTAACATCTAGATGTGTATCCTCTCATTCTAGATTTTCAACAAAGAATAAAGCGAGAATTTCGTAAAAAACAGAGAGAATCTCAACCTAAAAAATTTAGGAAGAAACCGATCAAATGTTATACATGTGGTAAGAAAAGTCATATAGCTCCAAATTGTACTGAAAATAAAAAAGCTAAAATCAAGCTATTAGATTTGGATGATGAAATTAAAAATGAAATTTATAAAATTATAGATACAGAAAATAATTCTACTACTGATAGTGATACTAGTATTTCTTCTGATGAATATGATTCGGATCAAATTCATATACATGATTATAATTCTACAGATTCTGATAATATTATTTGAAATACTTCATCTACCTGTTGTAATACTTGTAATAATAATGTTCAGAATACTATTTCAAATGATAATCAAAATAAAGAATATTATAACATTCTTTCTCAATTTCAAGATTTTCAAATAAATATGATTACAAATGATAATATTCTTGAATTACTTAAACAAATTCTTGATAATGATACTAGATCAAAAATTTTAGATTGGTCATCTACAGCTTCATCTTCATCTTCTAATAAATCAAATTCAGTTGTAATATCTTCTGAACCATATACAATGTTAGAAATTAAAAATAGGATTGGTAAATTATATCAATCATGTGAATCAGAATCACATTTTAATGTTACCAAAGATGGTATATAAAAATTAAATTTTTAATTGATAATGATTTCTTAGCTGAATCAGTTGCCATGATTGATAGTGGTGCTGATCTTTGTTGTATTCAAGAAGGTTTAATACCTACTAAATATTATAAAAAGACAGTTCATACTTTGTATACAATTTCTTGGTGATAAACTAGAAATTAATTATATAATTCCTTCTGCTTATATTTGTCAAGATAATATTTGCATTCCTCAGACATTTTTACTTGTTAAAAATCTGATGAATCCTCCTATAATATTAAGAACTCCTTTTATTAATGCTTTGTATCCTATTAAAAATTTGGATAACAATAATTTTATTGGTACTTATAAAAACCAAGAAATTTACTATCAGTTTATAACTGATACTGTTTCTAGAGATATAAATTCTCTTATTATTTTAAAATATTTGCATTTAAATTCATGAACTGCAGAAATTTATAATATTCCTATTAAATCAATTGTCTTATTACAAAACTTTATTAAGTTTTGCACGAAGAAATTACAAGATAAAGGATGACTGATAAAGCTTGTTCATTCACATCTTCGCAAGCAAGAGCATTGAAATTAAAATATTTGGAAAATATTCCTTCCATAGATTATACAAATATGGAATTCCCAATTAGAAATTTTTATAATCAAAATTATAAAACATATAAATCAATTTAATAAGAAGTAAATTATTTTCGATCTAGAATTATTTTAGCACAAAATAGATTAGAACAAATAAAAAGAAGAATAATAGCTTATGATTATACAAATCATCAAGATCCTTTATGGGCATATACTTTATTACAGCAAGAATTTAATATAGAACAAGTAGAAATAAAATTCTGTAAAAATATATATCATTTAAAAATAAAATAATTATATGAATTGTCAATTTAATAAACCTTTCGAGAATTTTTACAGGTTTTCTCTCGAGGAAGTTCTCAGTCTCCTTATAGGGGACGAGGTGGAAGATCCCCAGTAATATCTAGGGGAGGAAGAAATTTATATAATTACATCTAGATGTGTATAAGAGACAGGTCTATGGATCCTCATCCACATCCAATATTGATCTGGTAATATCCCAAAGATCATCCATTATATGGACAATTGCAAGAATATTTGCTACAACATAAAGGTTATACCTATGCTTCGGTTACTGAAAATGAATCTGAATCAGATTCTAAGCCTTATTATATGAGACCGAAAAGAAATTATATTTCTTCTTGATGAAAAAGATTGTTTATTAAATTGACAATTCATATAATTGTTTTATTTTTAAATGATATATATTTTTACAGAATTTTATTTCTACTTGTTCTATATTAAAATTAGTGCTGTCATAGATGTGTATAAGAGACAGCATTTTCAGCCTCCTATAGCTTCTACTATTATTTATAATTTTTCAAAAATTATTTTTAAGAAAATTATATCTTCTGAAGAATGGGGTATTTCTAACCTCACAGAAAAATAATATTTTGTTGAAAAACAACCACTTTCTTATACTTATTGGGATTATATTCAAAGTTCTTCATAAAACTTTTTATTATGAAAATTCTAAACACAAGCACACTTGGTTTATTAAACTGTGTTCGAATATCCTATCTCAGCATATTCCCAATTGGTTTATCCATTGGTGGACTACCCATGGACCCTCAGTAAAAATTTTACCTGAGCCTTTTCTTCAATTATATCATTCGTGGATAAAATTTTCACCCACTCTAAAAAAATTATACTCTCAGGAAAATATTCATTTACCCACAGAAATAGCTACCATTTATTTCTTTCTTGAATTTTCAATCCCTTGGATTTATAAATGGGAACCTGTTTGGTTATACTTCCGATCATTTTCCTTGTTTATATCGAACCTATTATACCAAATTCAGAAAAGATGTGTATAAGAGACAGTCTGAATTCTCAGGATATGGATCCTCATCCACATCCAATATTGATCTGGGTAACGCTCAAGTGCAATCAGGCACTATGACAAAAGAAGAAATTATAGCTGCTTGAATTGAGCAAGTAGAAAATCAAATTAAAGAATATTATTAATTTCATCTTTTTATTGATCTCAATCAAAATATGATAATGAAAATGATGATAATAATCACAAGAAGCATTCAATGGATTCTAATAATTCCTTAATTTCTGAATTATTGTAATTGAAGTTCTTGATTGAAGCTGTAGATTTCAATGTCTCTTAGATCACACTAGATGAAAATAAGCAATAAGGTAAAGATGACTGATAAAGTTATGTTTCCAATGCGTGATCATGCCTGACTCGCACGTATTATCTAATGTCTTACTAATAGTGAGACTTAAGAACTTTTCTTTTAGTTTCTCCTAATTGTAAATCTCTACTACTCTTCGTAATTAGTTTAGTTTAATCCTTTTAATTTTGTTAAGTCGACATAATATTGCTAATTATGATCTGTCTCTTGGGCCTTATCTAGGCTGTGTCTCTTATACAGGAATTATCCCTTCAAAATTTCTTTCAAAACTTTTAATAAAAAGTTTTCTAGGTTCGGTTTTAAGATTTTACTTTTAGCCGTGAGTGAAGGCGTTTAGGGAAAGGCATCATAGCAAAATAATTAAATATGTTCATTGACAAAATTTTAAAAGTAAAAAAATGTGAGTAAACCTAGACTACTGATTATTAAAAACGTGCTTGCTGTAATAAAGTATTTGTAATAATTTATGTTTATGTTGTGGTTAGTGGCGGACGGTCTTGGGCTAATAGCCTTAAACCCAAACCGTATTGGAATCCCGTATTGGTTTAACACCGTATTGGAAATCCGTATTGGTTTGCAAATCGTATTAACTTAATAAGTTCAAAATTTAGATCTAAGGCTATTAGCCCAAGACCGTCCGCCACTAACCACAACATACATAAATTAAAGCCAAACTCTTTCTTTGTAAAATTGTTTTTAATAATCAGTAGTCTAGGTTTTTGGACTCACATTTTTTTTTTTACTTTTAAAATTTTCTGTCAATGAACATATTTAATTATTTTTGCTATGATGCCTTTCTTTTCCCCTAAACGCCTTCACTCACGGCTAAGCGGGTACTTCCCAGGCCAGCAAAATAAATTAAATACATCTTGCCTGAAAATCTTAAAAAACCGAACTTAGAAAACTTTTTATTAAAAGTTTTGAAAGAAAGGGTTCAAAATAATTTATGCATCGTCAAACACTTAAGATAAGATAACAATCAACATATGATAATTAGCCTGACATATTATGTCAGGACTTAACAAAATTAAAAGGGAATAAAGAAGGTACCTCAGAAGAGGCTGATGAGGAAACCTCGGTCTTCTTCTATTGAAATGTCCATATAATTTTTTTGAATTTTATACAAAGATTTATAATATTACAGAATTCTTAGCTGTCTCTTATACACTATCTAGAAAAGTTAAGAACAGGTAAATTTTCCCCGGCTATACAAATGGGGAGCTTTTATTTACTGTCGGATTTGAAAAAAAATTAAATGTACAAGAGGATTTTGAAATCAGTCAAATACCTGTCTCTTATACACATCTAGATGTGTATAAGAGACAGTGATGATAATGAATCACAAGAGCATTCAATGGATTCTAATAATTACTGTTGTGTGGGATCCAAACAATGAAGCTGACATGTCTTGAATGTTTTGATCATCTGATCTTTTTCTTCATTGCTTCTTTTGCTTGAGTGTGTCTAAAACACTTTGAAGAATATTTTCGAGTTTTTCAATTGGTTGTGATTCACCAGCTAAGGAATTATTAGAATCCATTGAATGCTCTTGTGATTCATTATCATCATTTTCATTATCATCAATTTGATTGAGATCAATAGAAAGATCTTGTTTAATATGATTCTTTAATTTGATCTTTGACTTGCTCCATATAAGCAGCTATAATTTCTTCTTTTGAAATAGTCGAAAATGCACTTGTAAGTTTTTTGGCAATATGCCTGAAAGGACTTGGCTCCATTGCTTGGGTAATTGCAATAGTATCTGTATAACTTCAAATTTTTTCTTTTATTTGATCAAATAATTCTTGACCAAATAATTGTTTTGTGTCTGGGTCAATTTTCATGTTGTAATATCCTAATAATAATGTTATCTTCGTGGATACAAGGAAATGATCGGAAGTATAACCAAACAGTTCCCATTTATAAATCCAAGGATTGAAAATTCAAGAAAGAAATATATGGTAGCTATTTCTGTGGGTAAATGAATATTTTCCTGAGAGTATAATTTTTTGAGAGTGGGTGAAAATTTTATCCACGAATGATATAATTGAAGAAAAGGCTCAGGTAAAATTTTTACTGAGGGTCCATGGGTAGTCCACCAATGGATAAACCAATTGGGAATATGCTGAGGTTATAGGATATTCGAACACAGTTTAATAAACCAAGTGTGCTTGTGTTTAGAATTTTCATAATAAAAAGTTTTATGAAAACTTTGAATATAATCCCAATAAGTATAAGAAAGTGGTTGTTTTTCAACAAAATATTATTTTTCTGTGAGGGTAGAAATCCCCCATTCTTCAGAAGATATAATTTTCTTAAAAATAATTTTTGAAAAATTATAAATAATAGTAGAAGCCATAGGAGGCTGAAAATGCTGAATTTCAATTTCACTATTAGTAAGAATTTTTCAAATACGTAAGTCTTATATGATTCGCTGGAAACATAACTTTATCATCATAATTTCTTGAGGAAAAAGACCTGTCAATGGCAACATCAACCTTGGAAGAGATAGATTTTTAGGTGATTTGACCTGTCTCTTCTACATATCTAGATGTGTATAAGAGACAGAATGGATGATCTTTGGGATATTACCAGATCAATATTGGATGTGGATGAGGATCCATATCCCGAGAATCGATATATCCGAATTATATAAATTTTCTTCCTCTCCTAGATAGTACTGGGATCTTCCACCTCGTCCCCTATAAGGAGACTGAGAACTTCCTCGTCTCATGTGACCTGTAAAATTCTCGAAAGGTTTATTAAATTGACAATTCATATAATTGTTTTATTTTTAAATGATATATATTTTTACAGAATTTTATTTCTACTTGTTCTATATTAAAATTCTTGTAAATATACTGTTTCTACAGTGAAGGATCTTGATGATTTGTATAATTGCTGTCTATTATACTTCTAGATTAATAAGTTCTAATATGATTTTGTGCTAAAATAAATTAGAGATCTAGAATAATTTTCTTATTAAATTTATTTATATGTTTTATAATATTGATTATAAAAATAGCTGTCTCTTCCACACATCTATATCTATATAAGAGAAGATTTTCCAAAGTCCTGTTCATGAATTTAAATGCAAATATTTTAAAATAATAAGAGAATTTATATCTCTAGAAACAGTATCAGTTATAAACTGATAGTAAATTTCTTGGTTTTTATAAGTACCAATAAAATTATTGTTATCCAAATTTTTAATAGGATACAAAGCATTAATAAAAGGAGTTCTTAATATTATAGGAGGATTCATCAGATTTTTAACAAGTAAAAATGTCTGCAATCGATTCACTAAGAAATCATTATCAATTAAAAATTTAATTTTTATATACCATCTTTGAGATGTTAACAGGGTGCATAATATTTAGAAAATTATCAAATTTACTATTAGTGGAAGAATTATTATTTTTTGAAATAACTTCTATTTCTTTTCCTTTATTAAAAGATTTTTCAACGAAAGAAAGTCTATTATCTATAAAAACATTATTTTGTTTTAATAAATGAATTACATTTTTTATATTTTTTATTTCATCATGCAAATTTGCTAACGTGATTTTTTCTTGAAATGAGTTATACTTGCTACAACAGTATAAAGGTAATACCTATGCTTCTGTTCAGTTGTAATATCTTTTGAACCATATACAATCTGTCTCTTATACACATCTGAATCTGTAGAGACAGACTGATAATGATACTAGATCAAAAATTTTATGATCTTTGTTTGTGTAATTCAACGTATTAAAATTTGTAAAGAGATTTATTTGAAAATCTTGAAATTGAGAAATGAATGTTATAATATTCTTTAAAGAGCTTATCATTTGAAATAGTCTTAACATTATCTCTTATAAGTATAAAGATGTGTTAGAAGAAGTATTTCAAATAATATTATCAGAATCTGTAGAATTATGATCATGTATATGAATTTGATCCGAATCATATTCATCAGAAGAAATACTAGTATCACTATCAGTAGTAGAATTATTTTCTGTATCTATAATTTTATAAATTTCATTTTTAATTTCATCATCCAAATCTAATAGCTTAATTTTAGCTTTTTTATTTTCAGTACAATTTGGAGCTATATGACCTTTCTTACCACATGTATAACATTTGATCGGTTTCTTCCTAAATTTTTTAGGTTGAGATTCTCTCTGTTTTTTACGAAATTCTCGCTTTATTCTTTGTTTTTCTTTAGAATGAGAGGATTTTGTCCTTTTACTGTTATACCATGAAGATTTCTTATATGATTTTTTCGTGGAAGGTATATCTTCCAATCCAAATTGACTACAAAATTAACTTGACCTAATTATAAGATTCTCACATCTATTGCTGTCTCTTTAACTGTTGATTTAATCTAATTTCATTACATAAAGCTATGTCTTCTTGTACACAAGTACCAATTAATTTTCCATAAGTATAATAATCATATGAATTGAAATATTATCTTTACGAAGAGCTTTTTTAATGCGTTCAGCAAATAAAGGAGGTTATACAATTAATCATGAAATATGGCTTTCAAGAAGGACTATTACTTCGGAAGTTCAAAACTAGGACATAAAAGTATCTTTATACCATCTAAAAGAAGTAAGTGTTTTACATCTTAAGCCATTTAATAAAGTACGAATATTTCATGATTAATTGTATAACGTCCTGTAAAATGATCTAAAATATTAATCATTAGTGTGTAAACTGCATCTTTAGAAATTTGAGATGTATTTGGTTCTGTTTTAGACAGCACTTAAAATTGCATCTCTTAAATCTTGAGTGAAATAATTATCCCACCAACCTTTTAGTTGTCTCTTAAAACCAGCAATTATCTTAACATTTCTGATGCAAGAAGCAACGCGTTTGTCAATAATTATTTGCTTTTGCTACAGTAGAATACATAAGCATTCGATGAATTAAATTACTTATCTGTCTATCAGTATAATCATCTAAATTCTGTTCATAAATTTCTTTTCCAGAATAAATTATTAATGATATGCTGTTGTTCCTCGAATAAAATATCCTGAGGAGTAGGACGAGGGTAATAATAATGATACATAGTTGGTTTATCACCAAACTTATAATTATTACGAAATTTATTAATTTCATCGGAAATTACTTGTCCTTTATTAGGATTTGTTTGTAAATTATTTTCAAAATTAAGAGTATTAATTTTTAAAGAAGAAAACTTTATATCTAAAAGTTTTTCTAAATCAGTAAGAGGTTTAAAATTAAAACCGTCAATATTAGGTGGATTCTCTTATAAGAAAAATTATGAAGAGAACTAATTTGTTCACCTAAAACTTTAATAAAAATATTAGTATAATTATTTTGTTGATACATATTATTAATATGTTGCAGAGTAATAGGTAACATATTATTTTCTGCTAATTTTTGAAAAGCATTAAATGAAAGAGAAGTATTATTGAGTAAAGTAAATAATTTTTGTGGAGGATATAACTCCGTAGATTATTTTTCATCAGAAAATTGATATGATCTTTCAAGAATATTAATATAATTATTCAAATAAGTAGTTATAAACCATGGAACAAAAGGAATTATTTTAAATGTATATCAGTGAATTCATAAAATTCTTTTGAAATATTATCAAGATCTTGAGATAATATTAATGAAAAAACATCCATTATAATGAATAATCTAATTTGATAATTTTGAGACGAGGCAGTTCTCAGTCTCCTTAGTAGGCTGTCTCTTATACACATCTAGATGTGTACTGATGCAGGTTTTGAACGTGTAGATAATTATCATCAATTAATGAAAATTGAGATTACCTGCAGAGAATGTCCTATAAAGATGTCTAGATGATGATGGTGTAGAACCAGTACTATGTCTGGATGGAATATTTGTTTTATCAAATCGAAGAATAATTTGTCCATTTGGTGTTGATATAATTTGAGGATCATGCTGTGTAATATTTAAAGCATGTGATGAAGAAGGGATGCCTTCATTTATAATCCAATGATCAGGAAATTGTATTTCATTCCATTTAATTGGTTGTCTAGTTATAATCTGAGATTTATTAAAATTAGTTTCAATTAAAATTGTTTTATTAGTTGAAATATCAACTAATTTACACTTTGGATTCAAAGTTGAAAGGAGTTTAAAACAAACTCTATAACATAAACATACTAGTGTAAGTTCAGATCCTGAACATTATTATAACCATGAATTTTAACATTTAGTGTTAAAGCATCAAGTATATTAACATCAAATAATGATAATTGTAAATTAGGATAAATATTAAAATAAACTGGGCCATTTGCCAGACTGGATTGAATTATCCCCATTAAGGATTTTTTCCAATCAAGATTACGAGCTTCTCGTAAAGCAGCTATAAATGATTCTGGTAAACCTTTTAAAATTAAAGGTTTAAAAGCAATTTGCACTAAACCAATATGCATAAAATTAAATTTACTAGCAGTTCTATAAGAATCAATATCATTTACACATAATAATTGTATAACATGTTCATCAGAATTTAAGGGAATTGATTTTTCTGTTGTTTTAACAACATATTTAGATATAATATTATTAAATAAACCATATTTATAAATAACAGATGGTGAAATTTTTGGAATTGTCCACTTATTAAGCAGATCTATATCTTGAGGAATATCATATTCTTCTTTTAATTTATTTTTATCAATATGATGAAGATGATAATGGAAGATTTTCCATTTTTTTGTAAAATAAATATGTCAACTGTTATCAAATCCTAAGTCCTTGCTCTGATACCATTTTCACTAAACCTTGATCTTAAGGCCGTTATACGAAAACCAAACCGTATTGAAATCCCGTATTGGTTTGCAAATCGTATTAACTTTAAATTCAAATTTTAGATCTAAGGCGATTAGCCCAAGACCGTCCGCCACTAACCACAACATACATAAATTAAAGTCAAACTCTTTCTTTGTAAAATTGTTTTTAATAATCAGTAGTCTAGGTTTTTGGACTCACATTTTTTTTTTACTTTTAAAATTTTCTGTCAATGAACATATTATTTTTATTTTTGATTAGATGATAGTTATTTTTAAAAATTTAAAAATTTTCTTCTTAATAATTAATTAGAAAACTAAAGGAAGAGACCTAGATATCACATGGGAAAAAACTTTTAAACATACTAGTGATTTTGGCACGTGTCATTTAAAAAAATTATTAAATATAACTTTAATTAAATAATTCTATATGTGTAAATTAAAAAGATGTTTTAAATAAATTTAAAGATAATCTTTTGTAAGTAAATTAAAAAATTAGATAATTTGAACCTTTTTTTAGTTATTTGATGGTAATTATTTTTTTTAATTTGATGATAGTTATTTTTTAAAATTTAAAATTAATTAATTAAGAATCGAAGGTGAAACGAGCATATCACATGGCTCTCCCTTTATATAGTAAGATTTTAGAATAGGAAAACAAAATGAAAAAAATGGAGCACGACTTTGCATCAAGGCCTGACCTAACAAGACCAATAAGTGGTTGCGCACATGCGGTTCTTCTTCTTCCGTTGCCCACGGGTCTGTATTCAATGTAGAGTGGATTTCGAATCACAAAACAATTCTTATTGTTTTCGTTTTATTTTATTTGATATAGTCAAACTTATATATAATTTAAGAAAATTAGATGATTGACCCACTAATAAGATATTTTTTTCATAATTATCCTTCAAACATTGAAATACAAAATTTATTAATTGATTTTGATGTTTTAAATTTTAAAATAACTTATAAGAGTAATTAATATTGAAATATGAAATTAATGTTATGTTTTTAGAATTTGTATGAAAAATAAAATGTGAATTGAATTAACAATTTGTCATTTTAAAGAGTTATGGAGGGAGTATTATTTTATAGGAACCAAAAACTCTATTCCTGCTTTACCAAATTCCAATACTGCTGTTTGTTACAAATGCAAGAAACCTGGACATATTGCCAGATTTTGCAAGTTTGTAAAGGTTTAATCTTCTAAATTTAGAAGATTCAGTTGTCAATCAGTTAAACAATCTTCTCTTAGATGCCAGTGATTCTGACACTAATTTCGAAGAAGACAATCTTATCAATACCTTAGAAGATGATGACTTAGGTTACTCTTCTTCCAATTAATAAAAGAAGAATTTTTATCTTCAAATTGGAATACTTTTAGACTAGTCTCTTATACACACTATTATATAATACAATTGATGTTAATATTCCTGATTAGAAACAACGTCATTTTTATTTACAAAGGTAAAAACAAACTTTTGAAACCCATGATTTTCAAAATCAAGTTTCTTCCTTCAATCCTTTGGTAAAACATCCCAAGGTTTTAAACACTTACAATCTTACGGATATTTTAAACAGATTTCCAAACCAAAATTTTAAAAAAATTTTAATTCAAGATTTACAATCTGAAATTGCTTTCTTAAAACAAGAAGTTAGAGAGATTAAAGCTCAGCAGCAGATAGCACCAAATGCTGCTGAGCTTTAATCTCTCTAACTTCCTGTCTCTTATACACATCTAGATGTGTATAAGAGACAGTTAAAGAGAGGACAACTGTCTCTTATACACATCTAGAATGTATAATCTGGACAGTGATTCCACCTGATCAGATTATTAAAAAATCAAAAGAACAGTTTTTAAATATTTTAAATAGAAATACTGTTCTCAAATTTCTTATTCAAATTACTTTGGTCATTAATTTAACTTTTCATTGATGAATGCACTAGTCGATACTGGTGCAGATTTAGCTAAATTGCATTCATGAAGGTTTAATTTTTGCAAAATATTTTCAAAAAATCAAAGAACGCATTATAGTGCTAATGGTGAATCTTTAGAAGTTAAATTCAAATTATCTGATGTAGAAATCAGATATTCTGATTGTAGCTTTCCCTACAAACTTTTTTATTAGCTAAGAATATCACTACTCCTGTGATTCTTGGTGTTCCATTCATTGCCTACCTGATACCTTATACTACTACTTTTCAGGGTATCATTATCAACTCCTTAGGAAGAAATCAATTCATTCCTTTCAAATTTTCAGCTTTTGAAAAAACTCTCAATCCTTTGCAAATGAAAATGAATCAAATCAATTTTTGAAAAATCTTAAATTGACAGCTTCAAAATCAATTAAAGATCAGTTTTCAAAACAAAGATTCATGATTTGCAAAATAAAATTCAAACTCAAGTTGTGTCTTGATATTCAAGCCTTTTGGAATAGAAAGCAACATGTGGTAACTCTACCATATGAAAAGATTTTTCAAATGGAGTTTGCATGTGATATTCAATCCTGTCTCAATTATACACATTGACATTGATGATGTTCTTGTTTATTCTGATAATTTAGAACAACATTTTAAACATGTCAATATTTTCTAAGATGTGATTAAAAGAAATGGTTTAAACATTTCTGCTTCAAAGATTAGCTTTGAAGCTGGATTTTATCCAGAATCTTAGGACTGAAAATTTGTCAAAAGGAGCTCGTGAATGCAGTAAATCTACCTGTCTCTTATACACATGTGAGATGTGTATAAGAGACAGATAAAATCCAGCTTCAAAGGTTCTTAGGATGTTTAAATTACATCTCTGAATACATTTCTAATCTTAGTATTCTTTCAAAACTCTTGCATGATAGATTTCGAAAGAATCCTCCTGCATGGACACAAAAACACGCAGACATTCAAATACCTAAAATTAAAGTGTCTCTTATACACATCTAGATGTGTATAAGAGACAGCTTTTGGTAAAATGATGACTTAGGTTACTCTTCTTCCTCCTCCAGCATTTTAAAACAAAGAAGTTCTACTTCTGAGCAAATTGTTTGTTTTACTTCAAAACATTGAAATAATGCCCAAAAGAATTATTCCACTATTAAAAAAGAAATATTAGCAATTGTTTTATGTATTTCAAAATTTCAATATGATCTTCTTAACCAAAAGTTTTTGCTTCGCATTGATTGCAAGGCTGCCAAAGATGTTTTACAAAAAGATGTAAAAAATCTGGCTTCAAAACAAATTTTGCAGATGGCTCACAAGTAGAACCTGTCTCTTATACACATCTAGATGTGTATAAGAGACAGGATAGTTCTAATTTTTTACCGAATTACCTTACCAAGAAAAAGAATTGCCCCGCAAAAAAAAATTTTTTTTGGATTTTGGTGGTTCAAGATCACTCTTTTTCTTGCGGGGTATTTCTGCCCTATAGGAACTCTCTGGTAAGGTAATCCGGTAAAAAATTAGAACTACCTTTGATGAATTCAATATCAAAATCGAAAATTGATAAAATTGCTTGCCATCTGGCAAAATTTGTTTTGAAGCCAGATTTTTTACATCTTTTTGTAAAACATCTTTGGCAGCCTTGCAATCAATGCGAAGCAAAAACTTTTGGTTAAGAAGATCAGATTGAAATTTTGAAATACATAAGAACAATTGCTAATATTTCTTTTTTAATAGTGGAATAATTCTTTTGGGCATTATTTCAATGTTTTGAAGTAAAACAAACAATTTGCTCAGAAGTAGAACTTTTTTGTTTTAAAATGCCACCATAACCAATGTCAGAGGCATCAGTTTCAACAATTTTAAGAAGTTTTGGATCACATAAAACTAAACAAGGTAAACTCTTGACTTGTAATTTTATGTATTTGACTGTGTCTGTGTTTTTGTGTCCATGCAGGAGGATTCTTTCGAAATCTATCATGCAAGAGTTTTGAAAGAATACTAAGATTAGGAATGTATTCAGAGATGTAATTTTAATATCCTAAGAACCTTTGAAACTGGGTTTTATCCAGAATCTGGTCTGAAAATTTATCAGTAAATTCAATCGATCTATTGATAGAGATAATTTTGCCTTGACAAATATTATGTCCTAAGAACCTGATCGAAGTTTGACATAAGCTAATCTTTGAAGCAGAAATGACTAAACCATTTCTTTTAATCTTCGCTACATCTAAGAAAATATTGACATGTTTAAAATGTTGTTCTAAATTATCAGAATGTTGTAGAACATCATCAATGTAAACAAGTATAAAATTGAGATATGGATTGAAAATATCATTCATAACCTTTTGAAATTCAGAAAGTTTGCAAAGTTAGGCCTAAAGGTATTACTTTCCATCATTTGAAAAGGTTAGTAGTGTGAATTCAGTCTCTTATACACATCAGAATGATGGATTTGGATTTGCCAGTCTCCAAATTTTACATCAAGGATTTGAAAAAATTGAAAAAGCATGCAATCTATGAAGCAAGTCCTTTTTGTTTGGAATAGTGAACCTAATCCATTGTAAAACTTTGTTGAGGGTCCCTTTGTAATTGATGACTAATCGAGGGACACATCTTTCAATCTCGAAATTTTTGTTGACTAAAGCTTGGCAAAACTCCAAGGTGACTTGAGGACCAAGAAGATTATTAGATGTGTATAAGAGACAGACAAAAAGGACTTGGTTCATAGATCTGCTCTTATATTTATCTGGATAGTACGAGCTCCAGTTGGAATATCCTTTTCCTGAAATTTATGCCTCATGAAAATAGAGTTACCACATGTTGCTTTCTATTCCAAAAGGCAGTCTAGATGTCAGCACAAGAGACAGACGAATTTTATTTTGCTAATCATGAATCTTTGTTTTGAAAATTCAAATTATCTGATGTAGAAATTAGAAGTCGTTCGAATTTAAGATTTTTTTTTCAAAAAATTGATTTGTTCAATTCCAACAAGCTCTTGATTGAGACTGTCTCTTATACACAGCTAGAAATGTGATAAGGACAGGCACTAGTGAAATTGATTTCTTCCTAAGGAGTTGGTAATGATACCCTAAAAGTAGTAGTATAAGGTATCAGGTAGGCAATGAATGGAACACCAAGAATCACAGGAGTAGTGATATTCTTAGCTAATAAAAAAGTATTGTAGGGAAAGCTACAATCAGAATATCTAATTTCTACATCAGATAATTTGAATTTAACTTCCAAAGATTCACCATTAGCACTATAATGCGTTCTTTGATTTTTTGAAAATACTATTTTGTAGGAATTAAACCTTCATGAATGCAATTTAAATTTGCACCAGTACTAGTGCAGTAGCATCAATGAAAAGTTAATTATTAATGACCAAAGTAATTTGAATAAGAAATTTGAGAACAGTAACTCTATTTAAAATATTTAAAAACTGTTCTTTTGATTTTTCAATAATCTGATCAGGTGGAATCACTTGTTCAGATAAAACTTGGTTTTCAGAAAGAACTTGAGAGGTTGAAGGAGTTTTAACACAATTTTCAAAAACTTGTTTTGAACATTGGGAAAGTTGGAGAGAATGAATGACCATTTGGTCAATCTGCTGCTGAGCTTTAATCTTTCTAACTTCTTGTTTTAAGAAAGCAATTTTAGATTGTAAATCTTGAATTGAAACTTTTTTAAAATTTTGGTTTGGAAATCTGTTTAAAATATCCGTAAGATTGTAAGTGTTTAAAATATCCATAAGATTGTAAGTGTTTAAAAGATTGTTATATTTTATCTAAGGATTGGAGGATAAATGACATCAACTTGAAAAATTTAAATCATGGGTTTCAAAAGTTTGTCTTTTACACATTTAAATACTGTATGAAGTTCAGAATTGGGAAACTTTTCTTCATATCCAGAATAAGATCCTGTTCTCTAGTGTGTAACATTTATTTGAGGTTTTTCTAGAGTCTCTTATACACATCTAGGAGGAAGAAGAGTAACCTAAGTCATCATCTTCTAAGGTATTGATAAGATTGTCTTCTTCGAAATTAGAGTCAGAATCACTGGCATCTAAGAGAAGATTGTTTAACTGATTGACAACTGAATCTTCTAAATTTAGAAGATTAAGCCCTTTTACAAACTTGCAAAATCTGGCAATATGTCCAGGTTTCTTGCATTTGTAACAAACAGCAGTATTGGAATTTGGTAAAGCAGGAATAGGGTTTTTGGTAGGAATGTTGGATTTCCTAAATTTGTGTCTGAGTTTCCTATAAGGCTTACTATAGGAAGGTTTGGAAGATTTGGGAATCTTAGGTTTGTTTCTACGTTTGATTTTGGTTTCACAAGAAGGAAGACCAAATTGTTCACAGAAAGAACCTAAATCCTTCCTACGTTGGTTTCTATCTTTGGCTAATTGCCTCATCATCTTGTCTTGACGACAAACTTTCATGGCAACTTGTTGGATCATGGAATTGAGTTCACCATAGGTGATGTTTTGGTAGGGCACAATGCCATTGTGCTGGGTTTGGAGTTCTTCACGAACTAAGTCTCTAAGGGATTTGGGAAGTCCATCAAGAAATTTTTCTTTCCAATATGGAAGATTTCCATCAGGTCTGGTGTAAATCCTGGTTAGGAAGGTATCCTTATACCACCTAAACTCAGAGAGCTTCTTGCACTTAAGGTTGTTAAGGATTTCAGTAGACTTTTCTCTAAAAATTCCTGGATTACCTATGAAGGTTTTGGCTATTGTGAAGATGATTGTAGACACAGCATCCGAAATGGTTTGTCCATAAGGATCTCTAATGACATTGCCCAATGTGGTCAATTCTAATGGCATCAAAGATATTGTCTCTATCATTTTGGGATAGATGAAGTAGATGTATATAATTCAAGTTGTCCAAGAATCCGGCAACTAAGATATGGGCCGTGAGTTGGTCGGTGCAATTGTGGAAGTTTTGTAGCGGTGGCCACCATGGTCATCTGCTGGAGTTTGAATGTGAAATTATACTCAGAATTATCTATGTTCCATTCATAGATATTGTTGGCATTGTAAGAGTTTTGAATCACATTGGGCTGTTCTTCTAAAAGAACATCAGGATGGGTAGCTCTAGGATAATAAAGCTTATTGGATTTCTTCCAAGAACTAGAAGAGGGTTGAATTCTAAACTTAAAGATGTCATTAGACTCAGGTATAAATTACATCTCTGAACCTGTCTCTTATTTAACCTTGTCAAGAACAGAGATAGACGCTTTCTGTTTGTCATCCTTAGATTTGGGAGTAGGAGATTCAGGAACGTAGGCTAACTTAATAGCTTGTTCAATCTTATCTTGATTCTCCTACTCTAGATTCACTATCAATCTTATGACTAGAAATCACTCCTAAAGATGAAAGTTTAAATTTTAATGACTAAGAGTCTCTTATACACATGTAGAATCAGAGAAGAGTTGTTTCTGATTACAGAAGCAACAGACTGGTGTCTCTTATAAAGAACTAGAAGGTGGAATCTTGACAGAGAGATGTTCACCAATAACTTGTAAATATTTATTTGTAAAATTGTTTTGTTCAATTATTGGTAAAAGATCTTCACTTGAAACTGCAGTACAGCTTTAAAAGGTGCGGCGTAAATTAAAATATTATTTACCAAAAATTCAAATTTTCTCATTGGAATGACAGAATGAACCTTTTCCTCACTCGAGGTTTGCCAAGCTTTAGTCATTAAAATTGATTGAGTAAAAGGATAGTCAATTTTGTTTTGTTCAGCATAGGCAGAAAACCAATCAAAGAACTGAACATGAATTTGATAATGATTTAGAAAAGCATAAAATTCTTCTTGAATTGTTTAGTTCTCTTATCATCTTTATAGTTTTCGAAAAACCATTGTTTTCTTACTTCATTATGAGGTGCATAAAATTCATTTCGAAGTAATTCTTTGTTAATTTGAAAATTTGATTCAATAGATAAAACATTAATCTCTGCGTCAAGTCCAGAAAGATTAAGACTAGAGTAAGTTGGAGAATTGACTCAAATCATCATCTTCCTATTACTTTGGTTAAGGAATAATGAAAGGTTTATTCAGGTAACTCATTCCATTGATTTGGGTATTAACAGAAGAGACAGAGTGCCTAGCACTTTGTGGGTTCTGAAAATCACTAGTTGAAGTACTGGAATGCCTAGGAGGAATAAACCTAGCACTATTTGATTTATTGAAGGAAATTTCTACTGAACCAGTAGAGAATTGCCTAATGTTGGAAACTAAGATATTTTTAGCTGGAACTGGAGGCAAAGCCTCAGGCAGTATCCAGTTTTGAGGAAGGGATACTTGATCCCAAGAAATTGGTTTGGGAACAGATAGGTGAGATCTGCTCGAATCAGTTTGAAAAAGAATAGTTTCACCTTTCTTTTGAGTTCTAAGAACTCCAGAATTAAAAGCGGAGTTCATAGCTTTGTATTGAAGTCTAAAAATAATAGCAACTGGTAAAGATCCAGTTTTAGTTTTATAGTTTGAAGTCTTAACATTTAACGTTAAGGAATCTAAAATATTTGGATCGTTTAAAGAAACTGAAAAATTTGAAAAACAATCAAAATAAACAGGACCACCACATAGGCTGGTTTCAACCATGCCAAGTAGTGAATCATTAAAATCTAGAAATCTGGCATCTCTTAGACATAGTCTAAGAAACGTATAAGAGACATTCTCTAGATAATGGTTTTGCAGCAATTTGAACAAGTCCAAAATGTAAATAGTTGTATTTTTGTTTAAAAATCTCAATTGATTTTTTTGAAAGTAATTTGATCTCGTCATATTCCAGACTGAGAGGGATGGTTTGTTCAACAGTTTTGACAGAATAGTCAGTTGTATGTAAAAACTCCATTTGTTGCTTTTGTAAATATCTTTGAAAGGATGTTTGGGAATTTTTCAATTATCCAAAGATTGAGAAAGATCAGAGAAATTGATCTCTTCTTTAAGGGAAGAGGGATTTGAAGAAGAGGAGGAGGAGGCTTGAGAAGATCTAGAATTAGATCTGGAGAAAGCACTCATAATTAAAACAAATAAAATACAAGAATAAAATTACGAAATAAAATGTAGAAAATAAAATAGAAAATACAGGAATGGTTATACCCCCTTGTTCCCTTTGGCACAGAAACCTTTGGATTTCATAGGATGAAAATTATAAACCAACCATGTTAATGTTTGTTTTAGATCTATCTGATTATATTTAAGCTGATACCAATTATTTATTATAAATATAAAAGCATGTCTCAGATACACATCTCTTTGTATGCAAATCTTAACATTCAGTCTAGATCTTTGCAAGAACAAGTCTTTACACTCTATGGGTAGAGGACCTATCAAACCTCAACGCCTGTTAGTCGTCGGCTAAATGGCAACAGAGTCATATCCCATAGGACCAACAAGATCTTACATGAATGTTAAAATTAACTAAAGATCTAACAGATCTAAGAAATTCTTAAACATTTATCATAAATAATCAACTGGTTAGGTACGTGGACTTCTGCGAGTAAACTCGAGCGTCATTATAACCATACGGTATAAGTAGACACCTTATATATCATCACCAGATATAGGATAACATAAAAAGATAATCTAACCTAACACTAACATCAGAGGTTCATAGTAGTCACCCTACTTCCCCCTCTGGCTCTGATACCAAGAGGACTACTATATATATATTTTTTGAATTCACTTGATGTTATTTTTCGAATTTTAGAATTCCTTCAAACTCCTCACACGTTTTTCAAAGTAGCCTTCTTGGTGGAAATCTCTAGTGTTAGTTTCCTGTAAGTTTCTTGCGTGACAAAAACTTTTCATATGACTTGCATAATTTTTGTTCGTCCCTGAGTACTCTACATTTCCATAACTCTATGAGTTTTTGGTCAAATTAGTGCATATTACATTGTCTAAAAATTTAAGTCAAATTTCTATCATATTTTCTTAGTCTCTGAAGATACAAGTTATTGATTTTTTGTGCTAGTTTTCTTTTCCTCATTTTTTAGTGATTGTCTCATTGCAGTAAAAAATAAAATATGTAAGTTCGACCGTTTTAATGGGAAAAAATGTGTTATTTTAGCAAAATGCAATTATTCCTTAGTTAGGAAGTAAAGTGCTATTAATCTTTATGAGTATTTTTTTTATCTTAGACCATTATTTTGACGGAATGAAAAAAGTAACGGTTGATTTATTTAGATGGTAAAGTATATATTTCAAGTTAAAGTGCCAAAAAATGTAACAACATCTAATTTAGGGGTAAAGTGTTATCAATCCTAGTACTTATAAGAAAGAGGCCACTTCTGAATTCTTTTAAATATTCCCTGAAAGTCTCAAAAAATTGTATTGTCTTTCAAGTAAGTTGAGAAAATAAGTCAAGAATCAAGATACGCTTCATACGCTTTTGTATGGAGCATATATCGATTGTGGTCATCACCTCCTCAAGAGAGCAAACACCCCCGTCCCCTATTTCCCAAAAAAAAAAGGGGGTACACTTTTGTTAAGGTGAATGTTCAAAGTCTTTCATTTCATATAACCTTAATGTCATATACTTGTGTTAAGGCAAGTACCCCCCAATACACTCAGCATTAGTACTGTCAATTGGGCCGGCCCGCCCACCTCGAAAAATAATGGTTTGAGTTTATATTACTTGGGCTGAGTTTGGGCCTAAATATTAAACTCAGTTAAATTGTGAGCCGAGTTTGGACTTTATTAGGCTCGACCCGATTAAAATCCGACCCATATATCTATATATATAAAATACTAATTTCATCCTATATTAAATAGTACTACTTAATTTTATGTGGATAATGATTAATAATTCTAGTATTTTATTAACTTACCTAAACTTGGGTAATTAAAAATAATAACCTAACATCATTAGTCAATTTAGTTGAAATATTATGTGGATCAATGATATAGTTAATAGTTGTTTATTGACATAAGTAGTACATATTATTCCATATTGTATTGACCGGGTGCAAAAAACAAAATTTTAACAAAAAAAACTTTAAAAATTTTTATTGGATAATGTGAGTTTGGGCTAGCTTGATTAAAGCCCGAAACTCGAATAATTTTGTGAGTTGAGTATGAGCTTCACTTTTGTGAGCTTGGTCCGACCCGATTAATGCCCGAAACTCAAATAAATTTGTGAGGTGAGTTTGGGCTTTGCAAAACCCGGCTCACAGGACCTAATTGACAGTCCTACTCAGCATTAGAAAATGTTTGGAAGCCTTAATGTCATATAATATAGTAATAGCTTAAAAATCTGTGCGATGTGCAAAAAAAAGTTTGGGTTTTACAAAATCCGGCTCACAGGACCTAATTGACAGTCCTACTCAGCATTAGAAAATGTTTGGAAGCCTTAATGTCATATAATCTAGTAATAGCTTAAAAATCTGTGCTATGTGCCAAAAAAAATTATAAAATTCAAATGTTAAATATGCAATTTAACGTAAATTTTTTTAATGATTAAATCAAAATTTGGCTTCGTTTGTTTCGTGATAATATTTAAAATAATTATTCTAATATATTTTTATATTTGATATATATATGAGATTAAAAAATAGTTGGAAAACGTGTCGTAAATGACTGTAAAATGTTATTTGAAAACTTGTGAATAATTTGCGCTATTCAAATAGGATCTTAATAGGTTCTATAACACCATAAACTAAAAGAATAGATAAAATCAACATAATTTCGAATGCACTCTTAAAAATCTCAAACTTCAATCCTGCAGAACAGATTGAAAATTAATTATAAAAAATAAGCATTAACTATCTGAGACTTATTTATGATAGTAACTTACATATTTAACTTTAATGCTTGTATATTTTCTCACATGTACATTCATTCTTGTTCCTAATTAACTTTAAAGACAAAAAGATACTAAATATGGAAATTTAATAAATTTTATTATTTTGCACCCCCAATTTGCATTTTAGACATTTTGTATCCTAACTTCAAATTCGTCCAATTTCAACATAATTTTTAACACCGTCATCAAAATTAATAGAATCCTTTTTGTGTATACAAGAGTTTCAATGGGACATATAACAATGTTGCCACAATATTTTGGGTGCATAAATAAAGACTCGTTAAGTTAAATGACTATATTAAAAATAGAGTGAGAAATTACGGATTTCAAAATTAGGGATGCTAAAGATTCTAAACTAAAATTAGGGATGTAAATGAAAATTGAGTATACATTGAAGGGTGCATAATTAAATTAGTCCTATATTTCTATAATATATTTGTCACGAACTAAAATAATACTTATTCGAAAATATCATTAAATCTTTACTTTATGCATATGATCTATTTTGTCTACCCAAGACAAGAGTAAAAAGGAAAAACCTCAAAACTTACACCTACATTAGTTAGTTGATAATTGTTATTTAAGTACAACTTGTAGAATAAGAATAATGTTAGTGGAACAATTATTGCTTGGACCTCTATAATTAGCTGAGTGATTATATATAGTTAGTTCTACATCACCATAAACAAAAAAAAAAAAAAGGCAATTAAGTAACGTGATTGTCGAATGTATGATTAATACTATTATACTGTATGTTAATCGTTGTGCACGTAATTATACTTAAGTAATCATAAATATTAGTCTCAATTAGTCTCATATATATATGACAATTTTTACAAAATCCATACAATTGATTAAAAAAATAATTTTTGAAAGATTACATATTAATTTTTTAAAGAAGACAAAATCCTAGATAATACCATGAGATAAAAATTTTAATAAGTAAATAATTTCATCAGAATGACTAAAAATAAAAATGTCATACTTCTATGGCATATAAACGAAAGTGTAATGACAACGAAGTACATCTTATGTGGTAAGACGTTTCCTCTATAATATTTTTGTCGTAGATTTGAGTTACTACTTTGCAAGGAGAGAGGTGGATTTACCTAAACAATAATAAATAAAAGGAAGTGTATTTATTATATAGATGTAAAATGAAGAAAAGAAAAAGAAACACTTCTAATGATTGATTTACTCATAAACATATAGTTATATAAAGTATACTTGTAAATATGATGATAAAAAAAAAATCTTCAAAATGTAGAGAAGACATAATATTAAAAATACTTTTTCAGTGAATATGTTTACATCTTTATTCAATAATAACATCTATTAACAACTAATTATTAATGACCATAATGTAGGAATGCGATGCAAAGAAAAAATTAATTTTAGAACATTGTTTATATATATATGTATGATACAATACACGATTATCAACCCCCTCAAAAAGATTCTACAAGTTTTATTTAAACTTTTTCATCCTCAACAATTTTTGCAATCTCACAAATGTCTCTCAAGTGTATTTTTTCCCTTTCAATTAAAGCAGTCATCTAGCCATGATGGGGACAAAAGAGTTAAATAAAAAATAATGACTATATTTGTGGATTATGAACCTCTGAATACTTGAGGGACAAAAAAGTTTTGGAAACTTCTATGTAATTAAAAAAAAATTTAAGGGATCTCCATGAGAATTAAAAAATAGTTTAGGAATTAAATTTGCAATTCTCCCTTATTAATTTTTTGATAAAAATACACAATTGGATTTTAAGAATGAAATTATTCATATGTAATTATGTTACATATTATTTCAAATTTATTAGGAATAACCTATTAAAAATTATATGTGTAAATTATTTTTATTTCTAATTTATTACATGTAACATCATTTTACATTTTTTATATATTATAAATAATTGATACTTATGTAAGGATCCATAATATTTAATACTTAACTCTTTCGGGAAAAAATAAATTATAAGAGGCAGGTTACATAGTGTCAGAGACTTGTGCAAATAAAAGTAGTTAAGATAAAATCTAGATAATTAATGTCAATTCAAATATTTAATTAAGTATTTTATTTTTTACTTTTACTATTAAAATTGCAGATTTATTAAGATTTGTCACTTGCAATAATCATGGTAGTAGAGCTTTTCACAAACAACCTCTTTATTATACTATAAATATAGATATAGATGTAGATTAGTGCATTCATAAATTGATGTTCTTTAACACCATACCACCAGCAGTATTATATCCTGGTGGTTTTACATCAAATAATATATATGTTAATCAAAATATAAAATAATTCAAATAATTTAATCTCAAACAATAACAAGATAAATCTGACATCATTTTTCACATAAAAAAAATAATGCTTACTGACTTGTACTATGATTCATGTATTAGTGTTTGGGTTGAGGCACGACTATATTGCTCTTTTTAGATGTTCTTTTCCCTACAAAGTTGTATTCTAGTGTAGCAGGTTTAACACGTTGCCCGTTTTAGCACTAGTAGTAGAAAAAATAGTGAAAAGATTAGTTCTCCCTTTCCCTTATTTAGAAGCCCTCTATTTATTGGCTAAAATAACAGGGGAGGCATTATTTATTTATTTTTGTTTCAAAATCACCCATCCCACAATTAGATACCCTCTTAGTGACTCGAATCTATGATCAATAGGTCATATTCATAAAAAAAGTGTCTTATCACATAATTTACACTTTATTGTGAAATAATAGAAGACTTATAAATGTAGAAATTCAATAGAATAACTACATATTTTTCAGTTACAAATCGCATTGCATACATACAATGGGTCAATATATGCATTCATATGATCATTACAACCAATGTATAAGTTAAATATTTATGCAAAACTATAACATAAATTTTATGTTTGTGGAGGAAAATAATAACTGAAATGATTTGTCATTGTGTTTGGATGGTGAGATTTGGGTAATTTGATTTGAAATCATAATCTATAATAAGTTATCTAAACAAGGTAATTGCATTAGTTGTGAATTTGAAATCCAATAATAAATGAGAGTGTGATTTTAATGATTGAATAAGTAGATTTGAAATTAGCCTAAATTTCATATTATTTCAAATTCACCCAATTCAAATTCATGCATTTTAAATTCTTCCTTCTCTCAAATCAAATCCACCAATTCAAACACAATATGAAAGAATTGTAACTCACACTATTTAAATTCAAATTATTTCATAATAATTATAACCACTTTATTTTTATTAAAATAACCAACATTTCCAAAAATCAAATTTTCCAACCACAACAAAGTGCCCTGAATTTTGTGTGATGCCGTTAAGGGACGGCAAAATCCAGTAAAGAATTAAGTGCAGGTCAGATATGACCTACTGATTTATGAGCATCATATTCACGTACTTTGTCAAATAATAGTAGTATCATAGACATTATAATTTTTAAAGTTATATATTTCTAACTAAATACTAATTATAATTATATCAAATAAGTTTTATTTATCGCATGAATGTCTACAAAATTATGGTGGTTATACCTAAAATTTAGAGATGAGAAAGAGTATAGACAAGTTTGGGATAATTTGAATTACAGAATTGTTTGAATAAATGTTAAAGAGTGTATGTGAAATACATAACATAATCATCATATTTAATCCTATTTTGCCAAGACAAATAGGAAGCAAGTAGTACTAAATGCAACACTAAATTTTTTTTGAATATTGATAATTAATGAGTCACATCTACAGGCTAGTGTCTCTCTTTTTATATATACATATAAAACTTATGTCATTTTCATGTTAATTTAATTATTGTAATCATGGAACATTGATCTAATAATGATAGGACTTGTTTATCGCTGGAAGCGACACATCCGCAATAACCACTGAATGGGCAATGGCAGAACTTCTTCGCAAACCTGAAGCCATGCAAAAAGCAAGAGAAGAAATAATTCAAACAATTGGTTGTGAAAGATCAATAAAGGAATCAGATATTGATCAACTTCCATATCTTCAAGCTGTAGTAAAGGAAACCATGAGACTTCATCCAGCTGCTCCTTTACTATTACCATACAAAGCTAGTAAGGATACTCAAATATTTGGCTTCACCATACCTAAAAACAGCCAAGTTTTGGTCAATGCATGGGCGATTGGAAGCACAGATCCAAATCATTGGGAAAATCCAGCTTCATTTCTGCCTGAGAGATTTTTGGGGTCTGATTTGGATTATAAAGGGAGGGATTTTGAGTACATACCTTTTGGTGCTGGAAGGAGAATTTGTCCCGGTATGCCGCTGGCTATTAGGATGGTTAATCTGATGTTGGCTTCAATTATTCAAGCATTTAGGTGGAGATTGCCGGATGGAACAACTAAAGAGAATTTGGACATGGAAGAGCAATTTGGAGTCACCTTGAGGAAAGCTGTTCCGCTTTGTGCTATTCCCCATATATAATTGAGGGTTAAATCCACTTTGGTCACATAAATTTGTCACTATTTATCATATTGTATCTTGAGCTAATTTTTTGATAATTTTGCCTCCTAATTTTTTTTTTTTTTTTTAGTTTCTTGACACTTTAACCCAAATTATGATGAGTATTATAAAAGTAGTGAAATATTCGTGAATCCTATGCACAAATCTTTAGTGAATATTATGGTATTTAATATATATAAATTTTATTTTTATTACGACTGTTGACATTACACTAATACTGCTTGCATAGAATTCATAAATATTTTGTTACTTTTATAATTTTCATCAAAATTTGGGATGAAGTGTTAAAAAAACAAAAATTTTAAAGAGTAAAGTAATCAAAATATTAATTTAAGGTACAATGTGATAAATAATGACAAGTTTTAAAGGATTTAACCCTATAATTGAAGACAATCTTGGATTTAAGGTACATACCGTATCTTGGTATTGTCCTTGGGGGAAAAAAAAAAAAGGGGCTACAAATGCTTTGCTACTAATACAAATTATGTAAGCTATACTATCAGTTTGTATTGGGAATAATTTAGTTAGATGGACATGCGAAAACAAAAGTTGCTTTCCAACAAGATAGATGCGCGGCCTAAAAGAAACTAAAACTTCATGTGCACAATGTGCCAATTTGTTCCCTAATTCGTAAACTTTTTTTTTTTTTTGGCAGAAAAAGTTATCCAAATTTCCATTAAGAAATATGCTCCAGTCTACCATCCAGGCATTACATGCAATTGGAGCAGTATTCCAAACAGAATACCAGCTATTCTTAGGGTACTGCATCCTCTATTATAATTTTGAATATTATACTTATGTTATATCATGTGATGTAATGAAGTGTATTTTTAATATAAATAAATATTAAATAACAGATAAGTATCACTCTATAATGTATAAATATAATATAATATAAGTGTAATAAGAAAAAGGGTAACAGATGATTGAATACCTATTCTTAGCCTCTTGTGCTAAAAAGTGAGCAACTTGATTGCAATTCCACTTGCGCTTAAAAGTGAGCAACATGATTGAAATTCCTCTTGCTTAATCATCCAATGATTTGAGAAAGTAATACATACTTTCTTCCTCTTCATCCAGAGCATTTCGAAGTCCTTGAATGGAGATAATAATAATCGCACTTCGTCCAGGGTGGCCAATATTAGAAAAATTATGTACATTAATAGGAAAGTTACACCTTATAGGTGTATAAGTACAATTTTTTTTAAAAAAAAATGCTCACAATTTCAAAAAGAAAAAAGAATAGGTTAGAGAAATGTTAATAAAAAATTAAAAGGATAATTTAGGAAGTAGAATGTGGAAGGGAGTTATGAGAAAAAGTTATAGATAGTTAAATAAAAGATAGTAAAGGGAGTGAGGAGAGTAAATTTGGTATATCATAAAGTGAGGGAGAGTAATACATACTTTTCTTCCTCTTGATCTAGAGCATTTCGAAGTGCTTGAATGGAGATAATAATAATCGCACTTCGTCTAGGGATGGCCAATATCAGAATGGTAGAGAGAGAATTAGAAAAATTATGTACATTAATAGGAAAGGTACACTTTATAGGTGTACAATTTAAAAAACAAAAATTGCTCACAATTTCAAAAAGAAAAAAGAATAGGTTCGAGAAATGTTAATAAAAAATTAAAAGGATAATTTAGGAAGTAGAATGTGGAAGGGAGTTCCTCCTTGAAGAAGTTATATATAGTTAATTAAAAGATCCTTTTCTAAAGTATTTGAGGATTAAAGTTGGTATATCATAAAGTGATGGATACCAAAATTCTCCATCTTCACACTTTATATATAGTTTAGATAGATATTTATAAAGAGTTTAAAATATATCAAGATTATCCTAACTAGTGGGCTAGTTAGGCACCAAATGAAATCCATCCACCTCAGCACAACTTCACTCCAAAAATACTCCCTTCCAAAGACCTGTCATATGGAAGCCCTCCCCCCTCCCTTTACGGAAGCCCTCTTCCCTCTCTCGGGAGTGTTTTTGATATCTTGCTTCTTACATCCCTTAATAGAAATTATTACAAAATTTATCATGAAACAAAGAAAAATCCTGAATTTTTTTACATGTGTAAGGGAAGATCTTCTATTGCAGGATTTGAAATTCGTATAGATACTCTTTCTTCCTCTTAGAAAAAATCATTAATTTATTACTATTGTAAATAGAATCATCCATGTCAAATTACATGTCAGCTACCCCTTGAGATAGATAAGTAGTGATAATTCTTGTTCTTTTTCTTTGTTGTTAGTTAGGTTTTCTTAATCTCTAAGTTTTTTAATGGGATTTGATGATGGTTATGGTAAATGGGGCTAATAAATGATGATAGTTGTAGGTTATAGCAAATTGACGGTATTAATGGCTTTCAAGAGTTACAGTTGCCGCATGTTTGATTATCGTGATATGTTGTGATGTAGTAGTTGTAGTAGCGGTAGGAAGGGGTGAAATATAATGCTGAGCTAGAGAGATTCATTGGGTGCCTAACTAGCCCACTATGTAGGATCATTCTGATACACTTTAAATTTATTGATAAATTGGTGTTTAGCCGTACAAATACAATAAGTCTATATTTATAGGTATTCAAATATATTAGAAGTTGACTATACAATGAATATAGACAATAACAAATAAGGTAACAATAATGATACAATGGATTTAGACAATAATATGAATGAATATAGATATTAACACTACTTAAACTCAAGGTGGTTGCTAACGATTAAATTTTTGACGTTGCAAATGAGATTCTTGAAACAGTTTTGAAAATAAGTGTGAGGAGGGTCGGCTCTTATAGAGGAATTATCGTGAAAAGGGCAATTTGCAATGAAAGGGACTTTACCCATTGAATAAAACACCATTGAAAGAAAAATACGTTAAACGAAATTGAAAAACAAATAAAAGAGATGGAAAGCACACTAATAAGGGAGGTAATTAAAGATAACACTCATAAATAGTGATTGAATCCTTGATATATGTGGTAAAGGGAACACCATTAATGGACCTGTTTAAGTGTTGAATACCTGTGAAAAGAGTTGAAAACCCATTAAGGGATTGAAAGAACACACATAAAATGATTTGAATTTCTAATTAGAATGGTAAATAGAATTGGCGAAACTCTGTATATATTAATAAAATGGTGTTCAACTTTATAAGTACAATAAGCATCTATTTATGAGCATACAAATACATTGAATGCAGACTATACAATGAATATAGACAATAACATGTGTAGTCCATAATAGGCAACTATATGATATGATATATTTCGACAATAATAGTGATGAATATAGACATTAACTTAGATTGTCTCTAATAGTTTTGAATTAAGTCCAAGAAATTTAGATTGTTTCGAATTAAGTTTCTTTTTCTCAATAATTGCTATTTTAACAATAGAATTGTGTTGCTTTTTATTTTTTATTTTTGGATTCTGACCTCCTAAAGTTGAGGAACCTTTAAACCCTAGATCTTTAAATTTTATTTCACTTAAATTTTTTTATCCTTCAATAATTGTTTAGTTATTTTTGGCACACTTCATTTTAATTCCTCATTTTTCTTGTCTTTTTATACGCAAATAGCAACAAATTATAGAATTTTATTATTTTTAGTACCGCAATAGGGTACTTTGATTTTGTGTATTCATGATGAGTGTTCACACAAATTTTGAATATGGAAATGAGACTAAAATCAAGAACAAATAATAAAAAGGTCAGTTCAACAACTCTAATTTTGAATTTTTTTAATATAAATACTCCCTTGATTCCTTCCTTTTGAATTATAGATATAGAAGCAAAGTAGATGATGTATCTTCTCACAATAATTTAGTAATTAAAAGAAGACTTGTTCGTAGGAAAAATACTTGAGTAGATTTTGAGGAAGAACGTCTATCGATCTACGAAGAGGTTGAAAATTTGAACACTTGATATGAAGAACTTGAAGACTAATCAACACTTGACAACTTGAGCACTAGAGTAGATGTCAAGCATGAACGTCTCACAATCTACATGGAACTTGAATTTCAAGATTTAGCACCACTTGAAGACTTGAACACTTGAGCAAATCTCGAGAAAGAATGTCTCACAATCTATGAGGAACTCGGACTTGAAGATTAGCATCACTTAACTTGAATAGAAAAACTTGTAGCATTTTGAGGATTTGTCAGCGCGTGAAGGCTTGACCACTTGAAGATTTGTCAACACTTGATGAACGTGAAGATCTTGCAGGATTTTGAGGGTTTGAGCATCAAGCTTAAAACGTGGAGAACTTCAACAACTTGGAAGACTTGATTTATGCAATCGCTCTATTTTGTCTTCTTCTTCTTTTATTCTGTGCCGTCTATCGTACTCCCTTTGCCTTAGGAGGATGCACCCTTATTTATAGATAAAATATGGTTAATTTCCTACCCTAATGTGTTAATTGTGATTTAAGTAACCCATTATTGAAGACAAAATATTAGGTCGGCCATTTGCATGACCTAAGACATTTTAATAGATTTTTGAATTTATCTAACTTAAGTTCAAATTTAAATATGCTTATTTACCCAGTTGTATGAATAATTTGATCATTGATTTAATTATATTTGAATTTAATTAACCTAGAAAAGTGCCGCGCTCCATTTTTCAGTGGGAAAAATGAAATAATAAGTAAAAGGAATAAATAATTATAATAATAATACGAAAATAGAGTCTAAAATGGGAATTTTAAAAGCAACATTAGAAGACCCAAAAATGATCTAGAATAGGGGTTTTTTAAAATAAATAAATAAATAATAGAGTCGTCACCTGGTGTGTGTGCATCGGAACACTAACCTAAACGTAAGGGAAAAGGGAATTCCTAAAGGTTAAGGAAAAAGATTTTAAAACATAAAAGAAAAATATGAAGTAAAATAGATAAATAATAAATTGAAAACCCTAAACTAGATGACTTCTAGTCTACAAAAACAAAAATAAAGATTCAAGAATCCTATTGAGGAAAGGAAGGATAGATTACTCTAAAAGTAACCTAGGCACCCTTTCATTACCGGTAAAATTGATTGCGAAATTTAATTCATATTTCCTTGAAATTAACCCTATTTTATATTATATTTGTATAGAATGAAATAAAAACAAATCAAAGGCAAAAACATGCAAAGAAAACGCAGGAGAAAGGGAGCTCGCTAGCGCTAGCATTGGACTAACATAGGAGAGAAAATTTTCTAAACTAGCATGAGAAGAAGATATTTATAAACGTAAACACACTAAAATAAATAAGAAACATAGATCTAAGCACATAAAACACATAAAAATCAAAAACCATAATATTCTAGCTTGCAAATCCTAACACAAGCTGCTAACACATAACACACACCCTATTTATTAAAATAGACATAAGTCTCTTTTACAAAAGTTGCCCCATCTCTAGGGTCAGTGCCTATGCGTACCTACATAAGGCATTGCCCTATGTAAATAATCTAAGAAAGTAATAAATGAACAAAATTACATAAAGCAAAATAAACAATTAGAAAGTAAAAAATACATATTGTATATATTCAGAAACGTACCTCTTGGAGCACAAAAGTATTTGTAGTTCTAACCCTAACTAAAAATGAACAAACGAGTTAAAAGTACACCATCCCTAGTATCCAAACACTAACAATGCTAAGAATACTAAAGAAAAATAATCATGACTTGAACAAGAACAAGGATAACAAAAGCAATATAAACAACTAAAAATTAGGCCAAAATATCAAAAAGTGAGCTAAATGATTGAAAGGAAAGAGATTTATTCTCTATTGAAACAAAATATAAACTTTAGAGATCAAATTGTAAGGTTTCTAAACAACTAAAAGGACAAAAAGTGCAAGAAACTATAAAATTATAATTCCATGATGACAACTAATACAAAAAAGAAACTCAATTATAACCAATCTAAACTTCTATGGACTTAATTGTAAAGCCTACAAGTTTTGGGGGTCGAAATACAATTTCAAAGAAGTTTAGTGGTCAACAAATACAACATACAAAAATTTAGGGACCCAATTGCAATTTTAGAAAGTTTTAGGAGTAAAAAAATGCAATTATAAAAAATTTTAGGGACTAAAATACAATTTTAGAAAGTTTCAGGAACTAAAATATAATTTTAGAAAAGTTTAGGAACTAAAATTCAATCTCAGATAAGTATAGGGAGTAAAATAAAATTATAGAAAGTTTTAGAGACTAAAATGCAATTACAAAAGTTTTAGGGACTAAAATATAATTTTAGAAAAGTTTGGGGACTAGAATATAATTATAGACAGCTATTTAGGGGCTAAAATGAAATTTCAAAAAGTATCGAGGACTAAAATACAATTTCAGAAAAAGGCCAATAATAATTGGGCCTAAATGAAAATTAATTACCAAATAAAAAAAGTTGAACCTAAAATATTTTACAAGTCTTGCTTTAGTTTAGCCGGCAAATGAAACTAAGATAATAATAATAATAATAATAAAAACTATTAACGTCGACGAAAAACCAAATTAACTTTAAAAAAGATATCAAGCCCAAATGAAATTTATTAGACCAAACCACCTAAACCCAAATCCAATTAAACTATCCTAATACTAACAAACCCGAGCCTAAGAAAAAGGGAAACTCTAAACTCAAAAATTAAACTCTTTTACTACATGCCCAAGTCTACCCAAACAAAAATTCGTAAATAAAACCTTACATTAATCAGAATAATAGGCCCAAACCCAATTAAAATCCTAACTTTTAAAAACTAATTTGGGTGTCTTTGAATCTTCTGTGATCAAATAAAAAAACTAAGGAAATTACTTAGGGACAAAAGTGCAATTCTTAAAAAAGGTCTTCTTCAACCTTTATAGCAGCCATGGCTGCGTTTTTACCCTTTTTTAATCTTTTTTTTTTTTTTTATAAATTTTTTGTATCTATTTCAAATCTTGTCGAAATCACATAAAATTTGAAACCCTTAGTTAGTTTTTTCACGTAGATTACGATTTTTGAGTCAAAATAATCCAAAGTGACCAAAAATTTGTCAACAGAGGTTTGGATAGCAAGTCTCTTCAACGAATTTCACATACCAAAAACTCAACCAAACAATAAAACAAACACAAAATATTCCTCACAATGCATAAATCATAAATAAACTATAAGGTTATCAAAATCAACAATAAACATATATTAATCAATATCAACAACAAGATTTATAAAAATAAAAATAGTATTACTTAAAAAAATGACTTGAACAATGAGAAAATACACTTGCCTTGTGTGAAACAAAATTCAAGGTGGTGGCAAATTTTCAATCAAGTCTTGAATCCCTTACATTCTCTATTTCTACTTTTTTTTTTTGTTGGGTTGAATTAAGTTGATGGTGATGTGAAAGTTGGGATGTTGTGTGTATGTTGTGTGAAAGGAAAAGTAGTAATAGTAAAAAAAAATCATAATAGTGGTTGTTGGCTATAAAGCAACCTAAGAGTGGGGTGAATTATGTTGTCTCAAAAAATAAACCTTTTGAAATGCTTAATGAAAATGCAATACTTTGTGCAACAAATGAATACTTAAGCATAAATGATCAAAGATAAATATTTAACAATCAAAGCTTAAAGAAGAAATAAAAGATTGAGATAAAGAATATGAAACCAAACTCCCAAACTTCTCAAATTTGGAGTACATTCACTAGTAGTGCCTCTTCAAAGAAGGTGAAACAATAACCTTCTTGTACACAAAGTAAGCTCACCCTTCCACCAACTAAGTTCCTGTAGTTGAACCAAAGGGTTTTACACTACAACCTCACTTTTGTACACTTGTTATCCCTCCACTCTTACATTTGGTTAAATATCACTCACTAGTCTACTCTTGCTCACACTAATTTTCTCTAGTTGAGTCAAGGGAACTATACTACTCAAACCAATACAACCCACAATATTTTAGCCTATTTCTCCCAAAATAGCTCTTACAAGTGTTTGTATTGAATGTAGTAGTTTCTCACATCATTTGGATGTCCTTGGGTTATTTATAGATGAAAGATGTGCTGAAAATTGAGTTCCAACGGTAAAAAAACTAGCTGTTAAGAGTTCGGACAGAGGTTCGGACGTCCGATCATGTGTCCTACAGCTTTATGAACAGTGCTTCGGACGGTCGTATGCGTCCTACAGCTTGACAGAAACATCTTCATTTTGAGCTCTTTTCTTCGGACGGTCTTGTACATCCTACAGCTTATGGTTCGGACGGTCATATGCGTCCTATAGTTTATGCTTCGGACGATCATATGCATCCTATCTCACAGCTTCTGGTTCAGACGGTCATATGCGTCCTAAAGCTTATGGTTCGGACGGGATGCATATGCGTCCTATCCCTCAACCTCTGGTTCAGACGATCATGTGCGTCGTAAAATTTATGGTTCGGACGGTCATATGCGTCCTATCCTCAGCTCTTGGTTCGAATAGTCATATGTATCCTACTGCTTTTGATCATGTTTCGGACGCTCTCTTGCGTCCGAGTTCCTTTCTTCCAAACGCTCTTCATCGTCCGTAAAGTGTTGTTCAACTTTTGATCGTTTTTTTTTATTGTATTCGGATGATCATTTTCGTCCGAACCTTCCTATTTTTCTGCACACTTGTTTTCAAGCCAATAGTACGATTTGGTCATCATCAAAACATGATTATTATAACTAGGGTCCAGCAGTGGTAATCATAGCCCCCTTTTTTTTTGGCTAGGGGTAGGAATTAAATAGGAAAGGTATTGTGTAAAGTGATAAGAATAAGAAGAAAGATGTATGGGAAGGGGAGAGAAAAAAATGAGTTGATGATGGGGGTAGATGTTGATATGGGCCATCTTAGTGGATGAGTTGCCTTTCGATGAAGAGAATAAAAGGGAAAAAGGATGTGAGGTTACGTTTGATGGTGTGAGTTTTAGGGGAAAGGGTTGGGTTAGGTGTAGTTGGTCTATGTAGACCATAAGAGGATAGTGTTGGTGTGATGTGATTAACATTCAAAATCCAAAAGACCATCTTGCCCTTGACTTTTTTTTAAAAAAAAAAGTAATTTAAAATGATTATTTCATCTAGAAAATGCTAATTTTGTGAAATTGGAATTTTGTCTCGAAAAGCTTAAAAATTTAAAAAATTTGTCCCAATTTGATACTTAACGATAAAAGTGCATCAAAATTTGATGTCTACAAAAAGTAATTAAATTTCTTGATTAATCAACATGTAAAAATTGGAAATCTATAAATGTTCCCGCTTCAAGGCTTGGTGAAGAATTCGCTCGTCAAAAATTGAAAATGAGGCTTGAAGTTCATGAATTTTTTTTTTTCGTATAAAGACACTTTTGGATTCTTGTGTTGGTCTTCTTTCAAACCGACTACTTTCAAAGACTAGAATTGAAGGTTCTTCAAGGTTTTGACTACTAAAGGAATGAATTGAAAAGTAATACTCCAATATGAAATCTCTTGGAGCTATTTGCAGAACTTAGGGGTGTTCAAAAATTATCGTTAATTCAAAAAATCGATAAAACCGATCTATTTCAATTCGTAAAATAACATAATTAGACTGGATATAGTAATGTGGCACCGGGTTGGATGCCGATTTGCAATTTCAAAAATTGCTAGTTATCTAAACCGGCCCATAATAAAAGTACTATTGTAATTTTGCCTGCTGGGGTAGACACTGCCCGTGCTAAGTATACTGTATGCGCCTCCATGACTTAAATTTGTCTCTATCGTCCTCTCTCTTTCAACTCCTTTTCCTCCTCATTTTTCTCCTCTACTCCATCTTACTCTCAGATTCTCCATTTTCCATTCATTATTTCCTATATTTTCAATTTTAATATGATAGGTGACAAAGCAAATCCACTCGAGATTGATATTCAGTAGCCGTTTCCACTCTTTGTTGTTGTTGTTTGATCTACTATACTAAGTACTTGGAGATTTTCAGGATCTTTAGGACCATTTAAGGCACTTGGCACGTTATATTTCAAACGGTTAGGATTCACAATTTGGCTTTGTTGTTATTTTTTCAATTAGCACTGTTAATGGTTTATTATTTTTTTCATTTGTCTTGAATCTTAATGGATCGACTATTATAAATTAGTGATTGCTTTTCCATTTAGGCTATGTAAATTGGTGGTTGCTTTTCCATTTTGGCTCTGTATATCACTGTTAGCATGAATAGTAAACATGAAGCATCCATTCCTTAGATCTGTTTAAGGGGTCTGTTTGGAAAATTTTTAAAGTTATGCAACAAAATAATTAAGTTGATTTATTTCAAAAAAATGTATTTTTTAAAATTAATGTATTTTAGGATTGGGTAGCCACAATTTTGAACCGCTTTTTTCGAATAATTGATTATCTGAATACCTGGTATTTGTGTATGGAATACAGTTCAAATTTCCATATTCTCTAACTAGTAAAATTGATTCAGATCATCCTCTATGTTAATAGATTGGATACCTGATTTATGAAAACCCTAGCAGACCTAGAAATTGTCAAGCCATTAACTTATAATGTTTCAACAATCCAAACCATTTAAATCTCTATTTTGTCAGTAGCATCTCGAAGTCTGACTTCACTAATTTGGTTAAGACGCACAACCTTCAAACTTACCTTACACTTCAAAGACCAACCTTCAAGGAAATCTTCAAAAGTTTTTTTCTCTCTTTTTTTTTTTTTTTTTTTTTTTTTTTGGACATAAAAGCTACCGTTGTCTGCCAAATTAGTTTTCCAATTTCAAATTAAAGTCCCAGCTGAGGAATCGCCAACCTTCTAAAATTGGACAGCTCTCAAATTCTCTCGAGTTGCGACAAATCTACCAATTTCTCAATTCTCTCGAGTTGCGAAAATCTACCAATTTCTCAATTCTCATAAGCTCTTGCTCAACCCATTCCTTTCTCTTCAAACACTACCTAATTTCTTTCATGTGCAACTCCACAAAATTCAGAATCTTCCATTCATCATATCTAGTTTTGTAAATTGAAAAATTAAATAAAATCTCTTTACTGATCTCAAGTCTCCCAACTTTTAAAAGAAATTGACAGAACTAGTGCTTTTCATAGTTCTTGAGGCTGAACTTTTTACGGGAATTTCTTGCATATCTAGATTGGAATCAAGTCACACGTAATTTTAACAAACTATAATTTTTAAATATTGATTCTTTCTAGTGTTTTGAGGTAATTGATATTAAAAAAAATTTCATCATTAGAAGCAAAAATAATTAGACGAGTTCAAAAACTGGTATAATTATTTTATTTAATTTTTTTGTGATGCTTTGAAAGGCAAGACGACATAACATTCTACTTTAATTCATTTCTTTATTTTTAATTACCACATAAGATAATGCGGACACAATGGTCATTTTAATTTGATTTAATGTCATAAAAGAAAATTTTGGGTATAAAGGTTGATTAATACCTTAACATCTAGGGTAAATTTGGCACTAAAGACAATTATTTTGATTTTTTACCTTCAAAGGTAGTTTTTGACAGTATGACCAATTAATTTAATTTATTATCCTACAAGGTAATTTGGACAAGAAAGTCGATTAATTTGATTTAATAAGGTAATTTCTGGCACTAATTAATTTAATTTATTACCTTTAAAGGTAATGTTGTGCATTAAAACCTACAATTTAATACGATGCCTTAAAAGGTAATTTCAGACACCAAAGGTCGATTAATTTGATTTGATGCATTGAAAGACATTTTTGGAACTCATTGGATTTGATGCCTTGAAAGATATTTTTTTTGCATTAAAGTCAATTTATTTAATTTAATGCCTTAAAAGGAAAATTTGATAAAGTAAGGAACTATGATTAATTTTAGGGCACCCAGTTCAATTTATTTAATTTAGTTCATTAAATATTTGAGAGGCAAACTAAAGCACTAAGATCAATTTTAGAGCATTAAGGGTAATTGATTCAAGTTAGTGCTGGATTAAACAATTTGAGAAGAAAATAAGGCACTTATACCAATTTTAGGCCACCAAAGCCACCTGATTTGATTTAGTACTTAAAAACTTGTGAAGATCCAAGGTCAATTAAGTTTAGTTTGGTGGGCACTAATGCCAATAACTTAATTTGAGTTCTAACATCATTTTCAGGCTTCAATACCATGTTTGATTTGAATTTCTTCAGTGTCATGAGAGGCAAGAATAAAACTAATTTTCATTTATTTTCTTGGTGTTGAAGAAGACAAAGCCGGTGCAAAATTCAAGCCTAATTAAATTAGAGATGGATTCAAAGAAAGTCTAGTCCTTAATTTACGTCTGAAAATGTAGAAATTTGACTGTTGCATAACATAGTCTAAGTCTTGAGACAGACCATAAACTAGGCAAAGAAAACGGGTAGATTTTATAATTTTAATTTTGTTTTCTATTTGACTTTAGTTAATTTAAAGTCTTTATGAAAAGAAAATACCGCAATATGAAACTAACTCCTAACTAGTTTTTACTATGGACAAATTTTTTTCGTACATTATCAAAGTTACATGTCATCCATTTAGATATATGAATGAATGGTGGTTTTTTCAACAACAGTTATAGTGAACTAATCAATTCAATCCTAAAGTTCAGGATGTTTTGTAGATAGTTTAGCTGTAGAAATATTTTGATTAGAAAATTTCTTCTAACAAGTTGGAGAAAAACTACTGGAAGGGTTCATATAGAGAAATATGAATGAGAGAAGCAAGGAGATAAGAACAAGCAGGAGCCTTCCTTGAATAAAATCAATTGGTATAACCTTTGCATCATTAAAGTTTACTTCTCTTGAACTCTATCTTTATTTATTCTCCCATCTATCTGTCTTCTCTTCAATAGGTTCAATCTATTTTGCTACCTTAAGTTATTTTATTGGTCCCGATTGGCTCTTGCCTTCTCTCTTTTTTGTTGTGTGTGATGCCTATCTTTGTGTAGAGTTTTCAAAACTCACATGTAGAGCCTTCTCTAGAATCCACTTTTCCACTTAACTGATAATTGATCCATAGGGTAGCATTTTCCATTCAATTTGTTTTGTGCTTGACCACAATATGAAGACCATCACTAGCTAGGACCACGTTCCTTCATTTGTGACCATGTCATGAAGTGGTCTTTTGACCACTTTAGTAATTACAAGCACCCACGACTTTTAAGATTCCAAGAGATTGGAGTTTATTCTCTTGTTTGCGTGGTTTTTAAGCTAGTTGGTGAGCTTTTAGGTGAAATGTGTGTGATTTGTGAGTTTTTACTTCAATGTGTTTTTGAGTGCTTAATTAAGTTTGAAGTGTTAAATTATTATTATTAATTTATATTAATTTTTAGTATGTTTTTGTTTCTAGAGTTTCGGATGGAAAATTACCAATTAAAGGGTGGAACCAGACAAGTGAGATGAGCCACCGACGAAAAACTTGAGCTGGCAGCCCAATTTGCCAGTAGGGGTTCGTCGCACGTCAGTGTAAAATGTTCTTTCCCAACAGGACCATCTCAGTCAGCCCTTGGCTATCGTGAAAGACGTGCTTCGCAGGAATGTGCGAATTATGCAGATTTAACCCTTTTTTAGACTATTTTGGCCATTTCTTATCTCAAAATTGTACACTTATAAATAGAAGGGCAAAAAACATGTGTGGCTACTAAACTAATAGTATACTTTAGACCACCAAACTTTATTTGTTTTCAAATCACAAACTTAATTCATGAAAGTCTCTTACTAGTGACGATTCAGTTAAATTTTGTTGTCAAAACCAGACGGATAGAGTGAAAATTGAGGATAAACTTGTCTATTTATAAATTAATTAAGGATATTAATTATATTAAACTTTGAGTTTGACTTCAATGTATAATTGATTAAATCTAGGGGGTTAAATATAGTGTAACAGGACAGTTGACGGATTTGGTTGCAATTTTGTATGTTAATCTTCTTTTCCATTCGAACAAACGAAAGGCGGCTATTGCAATTTGTTTCTTTTCTATCGAACTTTGACGCTACATAATCACTGCCCAAATACTCAAACCAACCCCAAATCTTGCAAACTTTATACAAAAATGTGTTGGAATAAATTGAACAGAACAACAAATTAAACTTGAACACCAAATGTCGAGATGTGTAATCACTATATTTTAAAGTGATTTTTAGATGTGTTACAGTATTGCAATCTACTGATGCAAATAGAATCACTAGGTGGATACTATTCAGGATCGAATGGCAGATTTGATTGAGTGCATTCATGAGCAATCGAGCTACTAAAAGAATACTCAGTACCATGAATATAAGAGAAAACAGTATAAGAGAAGAGATTTTAGTGTGTGTAAAAGAGGACGTGAATGGTAATATTTATAGGGAACAAATTAGCTATAGTTCAAGGGCATCTAGTCTTCCTTGGGAGAAAAGGTAAGAACATAGCAGTCTCTTAATGGAAGTGAAACGAATTAATAGTGTAAACACTAGTATGAACATCAATGTGAATATCAAAAGATGTAGTTTATCAAAGAAACTAACCACATAAATCGGTTTAGAGTTCCACATAGAATTGATTCTCAAAGACGGATAAGAACTCTAACAGACCAAAAGTAAAGGAAGAAAAGTTGTACAATAAGTAAAACTCTAACGATTAACACACACAAGCCGTGCCGGGTATCACTAGTTGCCAATGCGTGTAGTCACAATCTTTGAAAATGATTTCACCCTAGATAGGATCGTAATTCGTTGATCCAAATAGATTATTGGACTGTCACTCTCCAGGATTCAATAGCAGCCTTGGTCGTGGGCGCTCATAAGAAAGGCTTTATCCTAAACACAAGACTACTCAATACCAAGAGAGAAGAAAATAGAGAAAGCAAAAGAAGAGAGATTTTTTGGTCATTTTGAAGAGGACCTCAAGGCCTTTATTTATAACGATCAATCCTGCTAGAGTTTAGAAGTCAGAACGTTGCTTTGAGAGAAAAGATAGGTATAGCATGTCAAACAGATAGAACTTCGTCTATCTTGGATGAGAAAAGATAGGAATGAATAAGTATCCAAACATATATGAACAACCAATTCTTGTGTGAGTACCAAAATTGGGTAGAGATTAACAAGTTGCACATGAATTTATTAAATAAATTCAGATAAGAACAAACCAAAAAAAGGAAAAAACTTGTGCAAGGAGTAAAACAATAACGAATCACACACACGTACCACACGTGACATGCCGAGCCAGCCAAGTCGGGCCAGTGAGCGCGTGCTGTGTGATATAGGGTAATTCTCGAAATACCAACTATGCATAGTCTAAACTCCCAGCTAGTGTTGCTTAATGGCCAAATACCAAACACATATAAGATGAAGAGATCCAATACAAAGTTCCAATATGGGGCAAATGGTTTCACAAAATGATGGAATAGAAATGGAGGGAAATCAAATTTATTAAAATTGTATTTTGGAAGCAAAATCTAAAATTGTATTTGGGAGGCAAAATCTAACAATCCCCCATATGACTCAAAAATATAGAAATGGTAAAGATGAGTAAAGAAATCTAACACATAAATAGGGATGTCTTTTAGACTTTAATCTCACTTAGTGCATTCAACATAAAAATATATGGAAGATAGCTGACCATAGTCTTGAACCCTCCTTAATGCACATATCTATAGCTGATCACATGTTAGACTTTAATCCATTGTAAGCTCTTGATTTGGTGCCCTTTGGGCCATGCACCCTACTGGGATGTTCATGAGTGCTCTAGAGATATAGTCGTTAGTCTCATAGGAAGTAGTCCCTACTTTTACACTCATATAGCTGAGTTTATCAAGTACATATTGTCACACACCACATATAAAGGATATAGCTTCATGAGGAGTCATCGATTCAACTCTCATAATTTATAGGCAATAAGCACTATCTACAGTATATGGAGGGACCACATTTGATAGTGCAAATAGAATACGTTTGTGACTTGTTATTACCCATTGAACCTATTTCATGTGATCTCCACTAATGTAGGTTGGGCTTCCATCACATTTATAAATATTCTCATCAGTGGGGTTAAGTCTCACCCCCTCGATGTATCTCAAACTAATTTCTGGTTCAGTCACTTAGTCAAAGGATCAACCAAATTATGTTCGAACCTCACAAAGTCTATGGCTATGACCCTATGACTCATGAGTTGTCTCATAATATTGTGTCTCAAATGAATATGCCAATTCTTCCCATTTTAAATTTTGCATTTGGCCCTGATGATCACTGCTTGTGAATCACAATGCATAGAAACAGAAGACACAGGATTTGGCCACAAAGGAATGTCAATCAATAAATTACGATGCCGTTCCATTTTTGAACATGTCAACTCTAAAGTAATAAATTTAGATTCCATAGTAGATTTAGCATTATATATTTGCTTAGATGATTTCCAGTAAACAACAACTCCAGCAAGAGTAATGTAGACACCGAATTTTAATGCATTTTTTCACTGTTAAGGGTCAAATTAGGAAATTTTTTAAGTTTTTTGGGTTTTCGAGATGAAGTTCTAACCGCTCAAGGAATATAACTAATGCAAAAAAACTTATTTTAAACCCAATTTTCTTTTGGGCCTATTAGTTTTAGTGGGCTAGTTTTGTTTTTGAGTCTTGATGGTTTGTTTATTTTACAAATTAGGATTATTTTAGGCCAGATTAGTAGAAGATTTAAGAAATTATATGAAGCCCAATTCAATTTAATTTGGACCATTAAATTTGATTTGGCCAATATGTTGACGTGCTTTAATTGCATTTTAGCCCCAAGAACTATTCAAAATTTCATTTTAATCGCCCAAACTTTGCTGAAATTGTATTTTAGACCCTAAACTTTGTTAAAAGTGCATTTTTATTCCCTAAAATTTTCTAACATTATATTTTAGTCCCTTTAACTTTTTGAAATTGTATTTTAGTCCCTAATTATTTTTGTAATTGCATTTTAGTCCCTGAATCTTTTAGTAATTGCATTTTAGTCCCTGAATATTTTAGTAATTGTATTTTAGTCTCTTAAACTTTTGAAATTACATTTTTGACCCTTAAAACTTTCTACAATTACAATTAAGTCCCTAAACTTTTGTGATTTACATTTGTTGACCATTAAACTTCTTTGCAATTGTATTTTTGACCTCCAAAACTTTATAATTTTTACAATTAAATCCTAGAGATTTAGATTGGTTCTAATTGAGTTTCTTTCCGTATTAAATATCATCGTGGCATTATAACTTTATTGTTTATTGTATTTTTGCCCTTTTAATTGAGCAAAAATTTTGTGTTTTGGTCTCTAAAATTTAGTTTCTGTTTCAATCAAGTCTGTTTCCTTTCAATCATTTTGATATTTTGGCTCAATTTTTAGTTGTTTATATTGCTTTTCTTATCCTTGTTCTTGTTCGAGTCATGATTATTTATTTTTAATTTTCTTAGCATTATTAGTATTGGGATAGAAAGGAGGAGATACTTTTAACCTGCTTGTTCATCTTTAGTTAGATTGGGACCACAAACACTTTTGTACTCTAAGTGATACATTCTAACTCTCTCTATTATGTGGAATATGTGTTTTTACTTCTTAATTGTTTACTTTACCTTATGTATTTTTGTCTATTTACCGCTTTCTTAGAGTATTTACATAGGGCAATGACATATCTAGGTACGCATAGGTGTTGACCCCAGAGATGGGGCAACTCTTTGTAAAAGAGGCTTATGTCTATTGTAATAGATAGGGTATGTGCTATGTGTTAACCACTTTTGTTAGGATTTGCATGCTAGATTATTATGTTTTTACGTCCTTATGTGTTTTATGTGCTTATATGTTTCTTATTCTATTCTAGTATGTTTACTTTTGTAAATATCTTCTGCTTACGCTATTGTAGAAAATTTATCCTCCTGTATTAGTCCAATGTTAGCACAGCAAGCTCCCCTTCTCCCATGTTTTCTATGCATGTTTTTAACTTTTATTTGTTTTCATTTCATGCTATCCAAACTTAATATAAAATGGGGTTAATTTTAAGGAAACATGAATTAAATTTTGCAACCGGTTTATACTGGAGGTAAAAGGGTGCCTAGGTTGCCTTTAGAGTATTCTAGCCTTCTCTTTACGAAATAGGACTCCTGAATCTTTTCTTTTGTTTTTCGTAGACTAGGAGTCATTTAGTGTAGGGTTTTTAATTTATTTATTTTTACCTATTTATTTATTTATTACATTTTAAATGTTGTAAACTCTTTTACTTTCCCTCAACCCTTAGGAATTTTTCTTTTTCTTTAAGTTTAGGTTACTGTCCCGATACATTTCACACACCTGGTGGAGACTCCATTATTTATTTATACATGTTTTCAAAAAACCTTATTCTAGATCATTTTTGGGTCTTCAAAACGTTGCATTTTAAAAGTCTCATTTGAGATCCTATTTTTGTGCTATTACTATACTTATTTATTCTTTACACTTATCATTTCATTTTTCTACCAAAAAATATGGTGCAAAAAGTAGAAAACATAACTACTTATGGAGTTAGTCTCACCATTATCAGACACCCAATTAGCATCACAGTAATGTAGCTTCTAACACAAAAGGACTCCTAGGAAAATAAAGTCCTAGATGTGTGGTGCATTTTAAATATCTAAGCAATTTAGATAATGCATTCCAATGACTGCTATCAAGATTATGCGTGTATCTACTCAATCTACTAATAGTATGTGCATTACACGATGAGTACAATTTATCAAATACATCACATTCCCAATAATTTTGGTATATTCAATTTTTGAGACACTATCACCTTTATTATTTTTCATGTGCACATTAGGATCACTAGTTGTACTAATAGAATCTAAATCAAAGTGGTTAAACTTTTTTAGATTTTTTTTTCACATAGTGTGACTACGAAAGCATGAAACCATTATCAAATTTAGTCAATTTATGACCCAATATAACATCATCTTTTTACTCATGTCTTTCATATCAAAATTAGAAGCCAAGAAAGACTTGGTTTGTTTAACAATAGTTCCATTAGTTCTAAAAATAAGCATGTTATCAACATACAAGCTTATCAAGACTATTTCATGCGTCATGAAATTTGCTATAGACATATCTATTAGATTCATTTACTTTAAAGCCATTAGAAACAAGAGTTTTATCAAATTTTTCATGCCATTGTTTAGCAGCTTGTTTAAGTATTTAACAAGTCTACGCAATTTATGTTCTTGTCCTTCAATAACAAACACCTTAGGTTGATGCATGTATATTTCCTCATCCAATTCACCATTCCAAAAAATAGTTTTCACAGCCATTTGGTGCATTGTCAAATTAACTATGGAAGCAATGGAATAAGCATCTAACGGTAGTGATTTTAGCGATAGGTGAATAAGTGTCAAAGTAATCAATGCCTTCTTTCTGTGTAAAACCTTTGGCTACTATACCTACCTTAAATTTATCAATAAAACTATCAAGCATTAATTCTTTTCAAAATACGCACTTATACTCAATGGGTTTACACCTTCTAGACAAATCTACTAATTCACATGTGTGATTACTTATTATGGATTCAAATTCATTTCTAATTGCATCTTAGGGTCCAAAAACTAGAATCAATTGAATTCATTGTCTTTTTATATTTTTTGGATCTTCTTCAGTTATGAAAGCAGTTATAAAATCAAGTCCAAAATTAGTTTCTACTCTTGCCCTTTTCCTTCTTGAGTTTTTTCATTATCATGTTCTTCCAAATCTTGAATTTCTTGAGACAACATTTTTACAGAATTTTTATTCATTGAAAAAATATTCTCAAAAAATTCATCTATAGTTTCCAAAACAAGATTAGACACCAAAACCAAGAACCTATAGGCAATATCATGATGCGCATACCTAATCAAGACACTGTCAAGAGTTTTAGGACCAATTTTATTCTTTTTAAAGTCCGGTATCCCTATCTAGCTAGACATCTCGTACTCTGAGATACTAAGGTTAGGAAAATAATAGTTCCATAGTTCATAAGGTATCTTTAAAGTTTTGTTGTGAGTTATTCTATTAATAACATGACAAGCAGACAAAATATCTTCCCCCTTCATGTTAGTAATTAACCAATTTTACCCAAGTTTATAAATTATTAACATTGCATTTATCATATTTTTAGCAGTCCTATTTTTTCTTTTTGCAATCCTATTAGATTGAGCCGAGTAAGGTGAAGTAGTCTCATGAATTATTCTATTTTGTTCACAAAAATTCTTCAGCAGTTTGGAATCATATTCATCTCCTCTATCAAACCTAAGTTTTTTAATCTTTTTTTTTTCTAGCTGATTTTTAACATCATTTTTGAATTTAGTAAATATTTCTTCAGCTTCAACTTTTTGACTTAGGAGATATAATTTAGTGTATCTTGAATAATCATGAATGAAGGTAATATAATATTTCTTTCGACCTTTACTCATATTATTTTTAAAGTCCCCAAGATCAGTATGAATTAATTTTAAAAGACTACTAGTTCTTTTAATAGACTTAAAAGGTTTCTTATGATATTTTGCTTCCACACAAATTTCACATTTTGTGAGCTTATGATCAGTCGGATTAGGAATCAACTTTGAATTTTTCATTCTCCTTACGGAATCCCAGCATTAAAATGTCCTAATCTAGTATGCCACATATCAATAGAATCAACAATATAAGCAATTGTAGCATTCTTATTCATTCTATTACAAGTAGTATCAAGTACAAATAAGCCCCCCACAAACCCTTTCTCACAAAGTCCCTATTCTTAGTCAAAACTAACTTATCACCCTCAACAACAAGTTTAATAGCAGTTTTATTAAGCAAAGAATCAGTCTCTTAAATTTCTTCTCATGGATGGAAGATGCAGCACATTGGTCAAAGAAATAGTCTTTCTAGATGTAAGAGTCAAAAGGACTTTTTCCTTGCCTAAGACTGAAGCAGCACGAGTATCTCCATAGAAGACTTGCTCCCTATCGCTTATTCCTTCATACTCAAAGAAGTGACATTTATCAACAGTGATATGATTCGTGGCTCTAGTGTCTACAATCCATTCGATCATATTATGGGCCAAGTTTGCTTGGGAGAAATAGCAACAATTGCCTCCTCAACTCCTTCAGTAAGGTTCAGTCTTGATTGGCTAGTTGTTGCTCTTTTCCCTTGTGAAACTTGCATTTGTTTGCTTTGTGACCTATACATCCATAAACATAGCAAGGTCCTTTAGAATTTTTATTAATCTTACCAAACCTTCTAAACTTACTGGACTGCTTGCTGTCCTGATTCTGACTTATTTTTCCAGCCCTTCTTGGATCCTGACTTTTACCTTTGAATCTTTGAGAAGCACCTTTGGGCTTGCTATCCACGAGGCTAACCTTGGTTGCAAACTCATAAGCCAGATCGAACTTATTCTTTAGATGATTGCTTTCCTCGATCTGAATAGGAGATATCACCTCATCAAGCATCATGGAAGTTTTGTCATGTTTTTGCGTATTCCTATACTCTTTCTAAGATAGTGGTTGTTTCTCGATCATGCCCTTTCCAAGTGATATCTAGAATGATATTCTAGTATGCATAGATTTGGTCCGTGACGGATTTATCGTCCACTATCTTGAAATCTCAGAACTTGGAAACCACAGATACTTTTTCTTTCTAGTATTTGTAGAGTTGTACTTCTTCCTCCAAGGCCACCCATATTTCTTTGGCAGACTTATATGTGTGGTATAGATCAAACAGAGCATCGGTCATGAAATTCAGCTTGTGAACCCGACTAGTTCGATTGTCATTAAACACTAGTGAATTCAGAAAGGGCATCATCTCCGAATAGGACGTGATACACTTTGAGGGTTTGCAAATAAAATAGAACCATCTCAGACCAGCGTTTGTAGTTCTTGTCATTGAATTGTTGCAATTTCAACATGTTAGGAACGTTAACTTTAGCCATTGCAACAACATAGAAAAATCACTTTCAAGATTGTTGGAAAATCTAGATAGAACAACGATTAAAACTAGAATGGAATTTGTTGAGGCGTGTAATCACTATCTTCAAAAATGATTTTGCTTCCCACGGGATCGTAATCCATTGATGCAAATGGGATCACTAGACGGTCACTCTCTAGGATTCTACAACTGCCTTGGTCACGATGTACACTCAAGCAAGGCTTCGATCTGAACACAAGACTACTCAGTACCAAGGAAGAAGAAAATAAGAGAAAGCAGAAGAAGAGAGATTTTTTGATGGTTTGAAGAGGATCTCAAGGCCACTATTTATAGTGATCAATCAAGCCAGAATTTGGAAGTCACAACCCTGCCTTGAGAGAAAAGATAGGTATGGCATGTCAAACAGATAGAACATCGTCTGCCTTGGGAGAAAAGGTAGGAACGAAGTAAGTATTCGAAAACAAAAGAACAACAAATTCTTGTGAACACTAAAATTGGGTAAATATTAAAAAGTAAAGTTTCACACAAAATTGGTAAACAAATTTGGATAAGATCACACCAAAGAAAAGGAAAAAACTAGTACAATGAGTAAAATACTAATGGATCACACCACACACCATACCACGCCGTACTACGTCGGGCAGGGCGAATGCGCTTGTGTGTGATATAGGATAATTCTCGAACTACCAACCATACATAGTCTAGACTCTTTATGTGCGGTACTAGTGTTGCTTAGTTGCAAAACATCAAACACATATAAGACGAAGGGATCTAGCACAACGTTCCAATATGGGACAAATGGTTTTAGAAAATGAGTGAACAAAAATGAAAGGAAATCAAATTTATTGAAATTGTTGGTTGGTGGCAAAATCCAACACCATTGTGAGATACATTGTTTCAAAAAGGCGGGAGTAAAATGATGGGAAACCAAAAACTCAAATAGAAGGTATTTCAAAGGCAACTAGTCCAACAATCCCTCAAATGACTCAAAAATAGGGAAGTGGTACTGAGTAAAGAAAAATAACACATAAATGATGATGTCTTATGTACTTGAATCACACTTATCGCATTCAAAGAGAAGTATATGGAATATAGGTGATCGAGGTCTTGAACCTTCTTCCTTGATGCACACTTCACAGCTAAGCACATGTTAGACTTCAATTCATTATAACCTCTCAATTTGGTGCCTTTTGGGCTATGAACCTTACCTGGATGTTCATGAGTGTCTTGAGATACTCTAGAGATATCTCTATTAATTTCATAGGAAGCGACTCCCCCTTCCATACTCGTATGGGTGAACTTATCAAGTGTGTACTGCCACACACCACCTATAAAGAATATAAGCTCATTAAGAGTCAACAGCTGAACCCACAAAATTTTATACAGTAAGCACTATCTACTCCATAAGGAGGGACCATATATGGTAGGGTTAGTGGAATATCTTTTTGACTTGTTATTATCCATTAAACATACTTTATGGGATCTCCGCTGCTACAGATTGGGTTTCTATCACATTCAATTCCTATCAGCTTGTCTAAGTCCTATCTCACTCGATGTATTTTGGATCAAATTTCTATTTAGTCCTTTAGTCAAAAGGTCAAGCCAAATTTTTTTTGGACCTCATAATGTCCATAGTAATGACCCAATTACTCATGAGCTATCTCACAATATTGTGTCTCAAACGGATATGGCTATTCCTATTATAAAGTTTTTGGTTTCGCGATCACTGCTTGTGAAAATCGCAATGCAAAGGAGTAGAAGACATATGCTTGGCCATAAAGGAATGTAAGTCAATAAATTTTGAAGCCCTCTACTTATGAAAATGCCAATTCCAAAGCCTCAGATTCCATAGTAGATTTAGCATTACATGTTTGCTTAGATGATTTTCAAGAAACAAAACTTCTAGCAAACGTAAAGATGTAACCAGAGATGGAGTTTACCTTATCAAACTCTAGGGTTATATACTATGAGGGAAAATGATCAAGTAGAATTGGTCTACGACTTGTCTATACATTAGTAGTTAGAATTGAGTCTTGTCATGTAGTATGATTCTATATCAGTTGTTAGATTGAAAATTCTATGTATGGGAAAGGATGGTAAGATAGAAGGAAGTTTCCTTTTTTCTTTTTCTTTTCTTTTTCCTAATTTTTGTCGCATTTTTGGGAGCTATAATGCAAGAGGAAGTTTAAGAGAGTGTAATTTATAAATATTAATGAATCAAAAATTAAATTGATGAAATTTGTAATAATGATGAGTAAATGATGATTTTGAAATTTTAATATTCAAAAGAATGAATATTTTAGTTTAGCAACGATTTGTTTTCAATATTTTAATCTTTTGTAACAAATGGGAAGTTCTAAGATCTCGTTGAGGGAAACATTCTGTTGACTTTGAAGACTTGTACAATTTAAATTAGGGTTAATTTTACTTTACCCCCTTAACATTTAGGGTATCTATCATTTTAGTCCCTAATGTTATTTTTTTGGCATTGAAGCCCTGGACTAACCGTCAAATCTAATGATGTTAGATTTTTCAGTTAAAAAGACTTTTTTACCGTCATTTTTTCATGAAAAATGGTTGAATCATGCAACAAAATGGAGGAAAAGGAAAAATGAATTAGGTGCAAAGAAAAAGAGATAGTGATATTTGCAGAAAGAAAATATTTTAATTAAACAATTTTATAGAGGTAATTTTGTCAAAGTGAGCAGAAAAATTGAGTTGGATTTAACAGAAGGATTTAAGTACCTCTTCTAAAAAAAAACCTTAGGGACTAAAGTGATAGTGACCCTAAACGCTAAGAGGGTAAAGCGAAATTAACTCTATAAATTTTTAAAGCACATAGTGTTGTACTGTACAAGTGTTTAAAAAAATAACAGTATGGTTCCGTTACGAGATTGTAAAATTTTTTGAAATCATATTTATATACTATAAGCTTTGTTTCGACAAAAAGTTTATTTATTATTCTTCAAATATTATTTTTGCAATCATTTGATAATACTTTTAATCATCTTTTTATCTCATATATATCATGTCAAAAAAAATACTACAATACTTGATGTACACGTGAGCCAAGGAACAAGTATTAGGGTCATGGAACAAGTTCAAGAAATGGATCCAATTCAAGTTCCAATCAGCCCAATCATGAGGTCGAGAGCCAAGAAGTTGCACCCAGCCATGTTGGGTTTTGTCAAGGAGATTTTAGACCAACAAGCATTATTATATGCAAATGGAGGCCAAGAATTCATTCAAGCTCAAGTCTAAGAGGCCCGTGCATGTTCTAGAAGTTCAACTTCAAGAAGATTTTAGTCCAAGAAGCCCAAGAATTAAAGAGATTGACTAAGGGTTCGAAAAACTCTAATTTGGACCAAGGCCCTATTCGGCCATCCATTCCTAATTAAATTAGGATTTATTTTTTTAACATTTGTTTACATGATTTTTTTTTTATTTGGGGTGTAAATATAAGCCTATATCAATGTTAGTTTAGCCAGTTTTATGTCTAGTATTCCAATCCTAAGCTTGCTAGGATTTGGCAAGGATATTTCCTATTAGTATTAGGCCTATTTTGTAGGGTTTGGCCAATCCCTTGCTACGTTAAAAACACCCCCAGTTGATTATTCATTTATCAATATTTAGAAAAAACTTTGTGAGAAAATTCTCCAACTTGTCTTCCAAAGACTTGGGTATTTTGCAAGATTGATTCTTGCGACTACCTATCTTGAACACTATTGGTTCTTGTCTCATTATATACAACGGGTCGATATCCATCCATCATACATTCGAGAATAGATACTTTATATTCTTGATTTCTCAATCAACGTGTTTGAATCTATCTAGTAGGATTTGTTTAGACGTTCTTTGGTTCTGAATTGAAGTTTATCTGCTGGGCTCGCATCAGAGTGGTCAGTTCTTTGACTACTAAACACATTTGTTTTCTTGTTTCGTATGTCTTTACATTGTTTTCTTGCTGCTTTGTCAGTTTATTCAAAAAAAAATTTACTGTTCATCAGGAAAAAAATTAGCTTGTTCATATATTGTTCATTCTTGTTGTGTTCTTTTGACCCAAAAATAAAAAAGATCTGATTCAAAAAGAAAAACCCTAAACCGTTTTTTTAGGGTTTTCCTGGTTAATGTTTTGTTCTTGATTCTTCCCATCAATATTTTTATGAAAATTTTGCTAGGATTGGCTTTTGATTTTGTGCATATTTCTCTATGAGCAAATCCAAAAAAAAAAAAAAAAAAATCGTTCAACCCCAGCCGTTTCTCGGGTTTCCTTATTTGTGAAACCTACTTTTCTTGTGCTCCAAATTTCTGTGGCTCTTCTGTGCCAAATTTTGGAGGTATTTTGTTCCGGGAAATTCATGCCTTAGGCTCCAAAAAAAAAAAAAAAAAAATATAAGGAAAAAAATGGAGAAAAGAGGTCGAATTCCAACCCTAGTCAAATTAGGGTCTCCAAGTCCTTCTTGCATTAGAAATTTTGTACTAATTCCTTGTTCCATATTTTTTCATTTTTTAAATATCAGTCTTAGTTGGAATAAAACATTCACTTGATTTCTTGTTCCACTTGGATTACACTAATTCCTATTTCCCACTAGGAATAGTTCTAGTCCTTTTCCTATTAGGATTTGAAATCAAGTGCTGCAATTTCCTACTTTCTCTAGCCATAATTCTTGAATGAAATTTGCTTATATTCTTTTCACTTTTTGTCTATATTTTACTCCAGGGTTACACAAAAAAAGGTAAAATACCAAAAATACCCTTGTTCCCTCGGGTTAATTCTTTTTGGACCAAAACCTTAGAGTTTGTTTGGCCTTCTTATTATTTGACTTTCTAAAGTGCGTAGTGTGCATTCTTTGTTAAATCGATCCGCCATTACTTTGTTATTTCTTTGCTTCATTAATCTATAACTACTAATTGTGTTTTAAGTGTTGGTAATTGTTTGTGTTATTCTTGCTTTGTACTTTCAAGTTTGCAAAAGACTTTGAGGAGAATTTAAGCGAGAGGAAAAAGGCAAGAGTGATGAGTTTATTAGAGGGTAAAAGCCTTAGATTTGAGTGAAACATGAGTGAAATTCTGTGCCATCTTTGAATTTGAGTGTAAACACTCAGGGAGTGCCGTGAGGTCCTTTTATTTCTTACTAACCTAATTCTTGAATTCTTTGCGTTTTAGTTTATTTTTACAGATTTAACATTTCTCAAGAAGGGAAAAGTTCAAGGGTCAATGCTTGGGAATCCCTTGTGGCCAACTGGCAATATCTCTTGAGGGTATTCAACGCTCTCTTGAGATGTTAACTAAAGGGAGAAAGCAGCTTGAGACATCTTCGCAAGCTGGTCGAGTTGAGCTTCATGCTTATAAAGCCCCGCAACCTCGTCGAGGTATGTATATCAGTTATGATTCCAGTTCGTATGAGTCTGACAGTGAGATATATGATGTAGATGCAAGGTCGAGGACTCGACACCATGTGTGAGAAAGTGGTAAGGTTGACGATGATACTAGTAACATTAAATTGTCGATCCCTACATTTCAATGTAACCTCGATCCTAATGTTTATCTTGAATGGGAAAAGGAGGTAAAGGTTATTTTTTATTTTCATAACTACTCTGAACGAAAGAAAGCTCAATTAGCTATTACATCATTTAGTGATTATGCCTTAGAGTGGTGGGATCTTTAAAAGCTGTAGTAAACAAAAGATTTGAACCTTACATATCATGGTGATTTGCATCAAACTTTGCAAACCTTAAGGCGAGGTAGTAAATATGTAGAAGAGTACCATAGAGAGCTACAAAGATGTCTAATAAGGGCTAATATAGTTGAGATGTGTAGATAGAGAAGCCACTATGGCTAGATTCTTATGTGGGCTTAATAAGGAAATTGCCAACATTGTAGAGTTGCATTATTACATTGAATTACAAGATATAGTTGAGAAAGCCATTAAAGTGGAAAAGCAACTTAAAAATATTGGTAAACCTAGAGGTGGGTCTAGAACTAATTAGAATAGGATTTGGTCTAACAATAGTTCTTCTCGGCCTAATCAAGTTCAAAATAGACCAACTAATCCTAAAACTAATGAAACCGAATGTAAACCTGATAGATATCCTATGGATTCCTTAGTTAAAGGAGCATCTTCTAATACTTCCAAACATACTTGTGATATTAAGTGTTATCGTTCTTTGGGTATAGGTCACTATGAGAATGATTATCCTAATAAGCGTGCACTTTTCACAAGGGAATGAAGTGATAAGTGAAGGGAGTGACAATGAAAATGACTCCATGCCAGTATTGATGGGCCCTAGTGATGACGAAGAAGAGTCAGAGGATCTTTCTAATCTGCAAGCTAGATACCCGCAGGTACAACATGAGAATATTTTCTTTACTAAATGTGTTGTTCAAGGTCGTGCTTGTGGTTTGATCATAGATGGTGGTAGTTGTGTCAATGTCATGAGTAAGTTAATGGTCGACAAATTGAGTTTTCCTAGCCTTAAGCATCCACGTCTATATAAATTGCAATGGCTTAATGAAGGTGGTGCGGTCAAAGTAACTACACAAGCTTTAATTTCATTAGATATTGGAAAGTATAAGGATGAAATTTTGTGTTATATTGTGCCAATGCAAGTTGTCACATCTTATTAGGCAGACCATGGCAATTTGATAAACAAACTAACCATGATAGCCACGCAAACACGTACACATTCTTAAAAGATGGCCAAAAGATTGTATTTAAGCCACTGCCTCCACATCAAGTGAGTAAAGAAAAATTGTACATAAAGAACTCATTTGATGAATACTATAAGGAAAAATTTGGACTGGAAAAAGGTAAGCAAGTAGAAAACCCTAATGATGAGCCACCTTCAAATTTGAAAACCGTGAAGGTGAATTTATTAAGCTTGAAAATTCTAAGGGAAAAGAGTTGAAAAAGAAAGCTAATTTCTTTATAGGGTTCAAAAAGGTTCAGTCAGCTATGAGTTTAAATTTTCTTGTGTTTTTATTTATTTTTAAAGAAAATTATTTTGTGCAGTCTGACCTTGATCCGGCCTTGCCGAGATTTTTTGTTTCTCTTTTGCAAGAGTTCAAGGATGTATTCCTTGAAGAGATCCCCCTGGTTTGCCACCTATAAGGGGTATTGAGCACCAAATTGATTTTGTCCCGGGAGCTGTCATCCCTAACAAACCCGCGCAAAGAGCCAATCAAGAGGAAACAAAGGAAATTCAAAAACAAGTTGAGGAACTAATGGCACAAGAGCATGTGCGGGAGAGTATGAGTCTATGTGTTGTGGCGGTGATTCTAGTGCCAAAGCAGGATGGGTCATGGTGTATGTGCATAGATTGTCGTGCAGTAACCCGCATTATGGATAAAGTATAGCCATCCTATTCCTCGTCTTGATGACGTGCTAGATGAAGTTTATGGTTCTATGATTTTCACTAAAATTGATCGAAAGAGTGGATATCTCCAAATTCGCATGAAAGAAGTGGATGAATGGAAAACTACGTTTAAAACCAAATTTGGTCGTTATGAGTGGTTAGTCATGCCTTTTGGTTTAAAAAATGCACCAAATACTTTCATGAGATTAATGAACCATATCTTACGTGCATAAATCTAGAAATTTGTTGTTGTTTATTTTGATTTCTAGATAGCAAATTCTTAGATGAACATCTTGTGCATGTACGTCTAGTACTTGAAACTATCAGAAAACAAAAACTTTATGCTAATCTGAAAAAGTGCTCATTTTGCATGAATGAAGTTATTTTTCTTGGTTTGGTTATTAATTCGAAAGGTATTGAGGTTGATAGAGAAAAGATCAAGGTCATTAGTGACTGGCCGACTCCTACTAACGTGTTTGAAGTGCGGAGTTTTCATCTAGGTTTAACAAGTTTTTACCGAAGGTTTGTGAATGACTTCAACATTATAGCTGCCATTCTCACTGAGATAATCAAGAAAGAGGTATGTTTTAAGTGGATTGAGGCACAAGGTTTTCAGACACTCAAGGTTAAGTTGTCTACTGCTCCTATTTTACTTTTACCAAATTTTTTGAAAACTTTTGAAGTAGAATATGATGCTTCTGGTATTGGTATAGGTGCCATTTTGATGTATGATAGATATCCAATTACGTACTTCAGTGAGAAGCTGAACAAAAAGCCACGTTGAACTACTCGACATATGATTAGAAGCTTTATGCATTGGTGTGGCCCTTGCAAAATTGGCAACATTATCTGTTGTCTATAGAATTTGTAGTTCGGACAGACCATGAGTTGTTGCATTTTTTGAAGGACCAAGGTAAGTTGAATTGATTTCATGCATATTGGTTAGAATTCATTGAAATGTTCTCTTATGTTGTACAGTATAAACAAATAAAAGACAATGTAGTTGCTGATGCATTATCTCGTCGATATGCTTTGATTTCAACATTAAACACTAAATTTCTTGGTTTTGAACATATAAAAAATTTATATGCTAAAGACCTTGATTTCTCAAATGTATTTGAAGCATGTAAGTCGATTGGTTTTGATATATTTTATCGGCATAATGGTTATCTTTTTCGTGAGAATAAATTATACATTTCTAATTGCTCATTACGTGAATTAGTCGTTAGGAAAGCACATGGTGGAGGTCTCATAGGTCGTTTCAGTGTGTTTAAGACATTAGATATGCTTAAAGAACACTTTTTCTAGCCTAACATGTGCAAATATGTAGAACGAGTGTGTGCGAAGTGTCTTAGTTGTAAGAAAGCTAATGTTCAAAGTTAATCCACAGTCTTCACATGCCTTTACCTATATCGAGTCACCCTTGGTTTGATGTACCCATGGATTTTTTCTTAGGATAGCCAAGAACTCCAAAGGGTCGTGATTCAATTTTTGTGGCCGTGGATAGGTATTTCTAAAATAGCATATTTCATGCCATGTAATAAAACTGATGATGCTATGCAAGTTGCAGACTTGTTCTTTAGGGAACTTGTTCGTTTGCATGGGGTTCCTAAGACTATAGTTAGTGACCGAGATGTCAAGTTTTTGAGACACTATTGCATGTCTTATGAGGGAAATTGGGTACTAAATTGCTATTTTCTACTACATGTCACCCTCAGACTGATGGCCAACTTAAAGTAGTTAATAGAACTTTAGGAACTTTGTTGCGAGGATTGTTTAAGAAAACCTTGAAGTCTTGGGAGGATTGTTTGCCATTTGTTGAATTTGCTTATAATCCTGCAATTCATTCTTCAGCTAGTTTTTCTCTATTTGAAATTGTTTATGGTTTTAATCCACAAAAAGCATTAGATTTGATTCCTTTGCTTGGGAAGGAACTAACCAATTTTGATGGACAAAAAAGGGTTGAGTTAATCAAATCTATCCATGAGAAAGATAGGTAGTAAATACTTAAAACGTCAAACCAAAATAATGTAACAAATGCCAATAAGGGTAAAAAACAAGTGGTCTTCCAACCAGGAGATTGGGTTTGGATACATTTTCGAGTAGAAAGATTCCCAAACAATAGGATATCTAAATTGGATTCTCGTGGGGATGGACCTTTTCAAGTGCTTGAAAGAATTAATGACAATTCCTACAAGATCGACCTTCCTAGTGAGTATAATGTTATTGCAACGTACGGATCTTTCTCCTTTTGATTTTGATGTAGGAAACGATTCGAGGACAAATCATCTAAAGGGTAAGAGAGATAATGCACACGTGAGCCAAGAAACAAGTGTTGGGGTCATGGAACAAGCTCAAGGAATGGATCCAATTCAAATTCCAATCAGGCCAATCACGAGGTCGAGGGCCAAGAAGTTGCACCAAGTTATGCTGGGCTTTGTTAAGGAGATTTTAGACCAACAAGCATTATTATTTGTAAATGGGGACCAAGAATTCATTCAAGCTCAAGTTAAGAGGACCGTGCATGTTTTAGAAGTCCAATTTCAAGAAGATTCAAGTTCAAGAAGTCCAAGAATTAAAGAGTTTCATGAAGGTTTCAGAAAACCCTAATTTGGACCAAGGCCCTATTTGGCCATTCATTCCTTAATTAAATTAGGATTTATTTTTTTAACATTTTTTTATAGGATATTATTTAGGGTGAAAATATAAGCCTATATCAATGTTAGTTTAGCCGGTTTTATGTCTACTATTCTAATACTAAACCTGCTAGGATTTGGCAAGAATGTTTCCTATTAGTATTAGGCCTATGTTGTAGGGTTTGGCCAGCCCCTTGTTACATTTAAAACACCCCTCAACTGGCTATTCATTCATCAATATTTAGAAAAAAATTTGTGAGAAAATTCTTCAACTTGTCTTCCAAAGACTTAAGTATTTTGCAAGATTGATTCTTGCGACTACCTATCTTGAACACTATCGGTTGTTGCCTCGTTATAGACTACGGGTCGATATCTTCTACATAGTCAAGAACATATACTTCAGATTCTTGATTTCTTAATCAACGGGTTTGAATCCGTCAAGTCGAATTTATTTAGGCGTTCTTGGGTTCTATATCGATTCCTTGTCTCGTCAGTTTATCTACGGGGTTCACATCAATACTTATCCCAAATATTCAAAGTAATATTAAGAATAATAATGGAGGATTATTCATACATTTTAAATCCATTCTTCCATTTTGAATTCTTTTCTTTACTTCTTATCAATAACTAGAAAAAGTTGAATGTAGCTTTTTTAAATTGTGTTATTCCAATTAGAAACATTTTGTAAACAAATAGTTTTTGGACCCATGATACTCATGCGTATTTATTCACACATTGAAATAAATCAAATCATAATCGATAGATTGTTACTTTGTTTGTGTTTGGATCTTCTAGCACTAAAACGGGCCCAAAATGGAAACTCTAACAATCATAAAAATTGCTAAGGCTCACAGTGAATGGACTCACTGTGAACGAACATGCGTCTGAGAGACTTCGTTTCACTGATAGTGAGCAAATAGGCTTGTGGCATTTGCTCTCAACAAATGTCCCCTAACAACTTTGTGCGGTTTGACCGTTTTGCCTCTGAAATCTTTATCTAACGTTTGATTGACATGCCATTTGTTCCTACACGACCCTAAAACAAAAACACACATTAATATCTATAATATAACTCTAAAATAACACTTGAACACTTGCAAAAACTGTAAACAAGACACAATCAAGAACGCACAAAGAACTCTAATTCCAGTAGAATTTAGGTAAACAACCTCTATCCGATAATTCCTTTTTTTTTTTTTTGTCTAAAATGATAACTGTTTTTATTACCAAAAGGTATAAGTAGTTTCTGTACAATTTCTTTTATTTTATTTTATTTTTGTCTAAAATGATAACTGTTTTTGTTACCAAAAGATATAAGTAGTTTCTGTACAGTTTAGAGTAAAGCTCTATCAAAACATTCACATGTGATTCCACTTTGGAACGAAATCTTTTCCAAATTAATTCTTTGGATGAACTCAAGGCAAAAATAGCTATTCTATCACAAAAAAAGTAATGTCATCATTTGTAGGTAATTGAAGAGAACATTTTTTTAAACTAAGACAGCATGTTAAGTATATCATCCAACGGAGAGTCATCCACACTTCTTGCTTGCATTTTATGAAGCAATCTTCTATTGTTTGTCTTGATGGTTATTCTCTCCTAACTAGCTTTCTTGCCTTTGATCAAAGCTATTTGACTGTTTCTACTTCTTCAATCTCCTTCACCCCCTCTTTAAATTCTAGTACGGCCCATGCAATTGAAACTTGTTCTGCCCTTGAAACTAGCAATGCCATAACCAATGTTTCCTTGATCGTTCAAAATCTTTGCTGTGGTAACATAAGTCATCAAACTTTCCCCAATTTTGGTTCTGGTCTGTGGTATTCTTCCCACCTAGTTTGAGGTATGATTCTCTCCTGGTCTTTCCTGATAAGATTACTTAATACATTCCACTCATTATATGCTAAGCAAGGTTAACAGTCTGCACAAAGTTTCTATCCTCTTCCTAAAACTGCGTCTAGTTTCTTGATTTCCAAAGCTATTAGAAAATGTGTACTATTTGTGTTATATGTTACACACCCTCAGGTCTGTTTGATCAAGAGTTCAATCCGCCATTTCCTGGAATCCCCTTGATATTCTTTCAACCTTTCCCAACTAATTGGAGCAGACTTCCACACATTTTGCTCTCTGGGACAAAAGAAGAAAGTGTGTTCCAGAGTTTCAGCTTCTGTATCATAGCTTTTACCCTAGGGTACTCCTTTTTCTGTCCTTCTATGTGTCTCCTTATTACTTGGGATTCGCTTATTCAAACACTTCCAAATGAAGTGCTTCGGTTTGTGCTTCACATTCAATTTCCATGTGGCCTTCCATTGTTGCTTGGTCATCCAAGAAATAGTTACTCCTTAATCTCTATCTGGTAGTTGCATTCCTTTATCCATAATCTCTATCTGGTAGTTGCATTCCTTTATCCATAATCTCTTTCTAACCTTGTGCATCTACTACAAAATGTGTACAGTTCACTTTGGTTGTGAATCCAGTACAAGCTATCTTCCTTTGCCTGCCAAGCTTATAGGATTTTAAGCATTTTTTTTCTTTTCAAAAGAGGATTTACAGTGGAAGTGTAGGATTTTAAGGATGTTTTCCACATCTTCTCTACAGAAAATTTGGTGAAGCTTTCTTTTGTCCCATTTGAAGTTAGTTATGAGGTCAACTACTTTGTTAATGGGGCAGTCTGGGGGTTTTTGTGTCACAGGCCTTCCTTCCTTTGAGGTTATCCATTTGTCTCTCCATGCATCAATGCTTTTTTCATTGCCAACTCTCTTCCTTGCTCCATCTTCAAGCACTCGCCTAGATTCCATCATGCTCTGCCATATCTATGATGTATTCTTTGGCACCCTAGCATTGATTATGTTCTCCTTAGCATAGTATTTTTCCTTGAGGATCTTGCTTACAAGTAGGTTACGAATTCTGTACTTATTCTCCATTTTTGCTTCGAAATTAGAACTTCATTGTAATGCTGGATTTTCTTGAGACCTAAGTCACCATTTTCTTTGTCATCTGTCAGTTTCTTCTAGGCAACTAGATGTAGTTTACTTCACTATTCTTTCAAGCCCCACAAAAACATTTCCATACAATTATTTTTGTCTTTGCACAACTTTTTAGATAGTTTGAAGCAAGACATTAACATAAGTTGGCCTGGTCATTAACACTGCGTCAATCATCACTTCACTTCTAGCAGTGCTTAACAACTTGATCTTCCAGTCTTCAACTTTTTTTCTGAACTCTCTCTCTAACAAAGCCAAAAACCTACTCTCTTGATCTTGTAATGACCATGGGAAGTCCTAAATATTTGCCTTGTGTCACATGTTTCATGTTGCCTAGTCTCCTGCAGATCTCTTCTTTTGTTTCAGTTTGAACATTCTTACTGTAGAAGACAGACGATATATCAAGGATGATTAGTTGTCTAGAAGCTTGTTCATAAAATTTTAGTATCTTCATCAGTTCCTCGATCTCCTGAACATTAGCTTTACAGAAAATTAATGAGTCAAAAAAAAAAAAAAAAAAAAAAGGATGTGACAAAGCAGGTCCTTGTTTGTAGATTCTGGCTCCAATCATTTTGTTTTCATTAACTGCAGTCTAATGAGACTTGAGAAACATTCAGAACAAAAATGATATAAATAGTGGGACAGAGGATCCCATTGCTTAATCCCTCTACTAAGCATGATTAGCTTTCTCTTTTCACCATTGATGTTAAAAGAGTAAGAGACAGTTGAAATGCATTTATGAATCCACTCAATCCACTTGCTATAGAAACCTATTTTATCCATCATAGCAACCAAAAAATGCCACTGAACCCTACCATACGCTTTTGACACTCTAACTTCAAGGCCATGTATCTAACTTTTCCTTCTCATTTCTTTTTCAAAATATGTATATATATACATGCAAAATGATCACATTGTCAACAATGTGCCTACCTGGGATGAAAGCAGTTTGATTTTTGCTTATACATTTGTTCAGAATAGGTTTCATTCTATTAACAAGGGTTGTAGAAATGATCTTATAAAGGACATTGCTGAGAGAAATTGGTCTAAACGGAGAGAGATTAATGGGGATACCTATCTTATGGATTAAAATAATTAGTGTTTCATTAATGAACTTTAACAGAAAAACCAGTATGAAGAAAAGATTGAATAGCTTGCACAAATTCCTGTTTGATAATAGGCCAGAATTTTTGGAAAAAGAAAGGTGCCATACTGTCTGGACCAAGGGATTTGTTAGGATGCATGGACAATATTAAAGGTGCCATACCGTCTGGTCCAATGGATTTGTTAGGATGCATGGACAATATTGCTTCTTTGATCTCTTCCTCTTCAAAAGGCCTGATGAGAGTTTCATTCATTTGCCTGGTGATACTGTGAGAATTCCACTCAGACACTAATCAAAGCACATAAGATTGTTAGAGGTGAAGAGCCGGCAGACTGAGTATACAGAAATTTGCAATCTCAGATCCAATATCTGGATCATCTGTGCACCAGTTCCTATTATGTTTTTGAAGTCTACTAATTCTGTTCCTCTTTTTCTTTCTTTGATTGTGGCATGAAAAAAGGCAGTGTTTTCAGACTTAATTTTAAACCAAATTTAAATTCCATGTTTTTCTCAATAATTTTAAACTAATTCAGTATGATGAGCCATATTACCTTTATCTCGACCTCTCCAAATAAATATTATTTTAAAGACACCGTCTCACCTTGTAGGTTCTTGTCACTTATGGTCTAACATAATAATACTTATTAGTAGAGTAGATATAGTAAGCTTTCAGAAGATGAGACAATAAATTAGTACACAAAATAGGACAGAAAATTCAAAGCACCTTCATATATGAGAGAGAGCAATAATAGTAAAGTGCTTAATAATTTGTTGGGTTAAATGCACTAAATCCCCCAACTATACCCCAAGTTGCATTTTAATCTGTGTATAATCATCTTATAATGGCACTTACCAGTTTGTATTGTTGGACAGAAGTACCTAAACTAACTCAATTATTTTATTTTTCTTTTTTCCCTATTATTTTCCCATTTTATTCATTTTCTCCTTCCACCTTCTTTTTTTTTTTTTTCTCTCTTCTGTGCTACCGTTAGCTACGTGATTCATTCTATTATAATTAATTATCAGAAATATTAAATTATTTTAACTTTTTAACTAATTCTTTATTTTCGTTATACTTTGTTTATTTGTTAATTCTTATTATAACAAGGTATATAATTTTTTTATATCAAAAAGGCCCTTTTAATCTAAAATTGAATCACAAAAAATATATAAACAAGATGGACTTATAATTAGTCAAGTATAAATACAAAACACAAATAAGCAAATTAATCAAGTATTAATATTTTATCTATTTTTTTACACTTATGAAATTCCTTATTTTTATTGTGATCTATTTATTTTTTGTTTTTAAGTAAGACATGATTAGTTAAAACTCAAATTTTTTGAATTATTGAAACTTTAATTTCTTTATGTACAAATATATATTATAATTAAATAATTTAGTTATTTGTTCAAATATAATTTTGTATTTAAGTGGCATATAGTTTATTGTAAAGGAAAATCTAAGAAATTAATAACAATAAAATGTAACAAATAAACAGGCCAAAAAAAAAAAACAAATTAGTTAATGCAAGTTAAAAAACAATTGTATGTCCTAAGCATACAAATAATAAAAGAATAAGGAATGAAGTAGCTAGTGGCATAAGAAGGGGAAGAAAAAAAGAAAAAGGGAAACTTAATGAGGAAAAAAAGATAAACTAAAATAATTAATGTAATAAGGTTATTTATGTTCAAAAATATCAAGAAAGGCTTAAGAAGGTGGTTAAGTGCTCATAAAATGAGTACAAGGAGGCAAAGTCCAATTTGGGGTATAGTTAAGGAGGGTCTAATGCATTTAACCCTAATATGTTATTTGGCCAACCTTCTTGGCTACAAGTCTATTTGATGTGTGTGCATAGACAGAAAGGCGTTTTTTAGAGAAAACTAGTATGGTGTAAAGTCAAGTTAACCTTTTGCACGACGTTCCACTAATACTTGCAAGTGTATGGTACCAAGATTCCAAGTTGATTTCTATTTAGACGATCTAAATGAGATGTTTTTGGATATTTGGAATTAAAATGCAAAAACTAAATAATACAGAAATAATGCAAAGTAACAAAAAGGTTTTTCAAAAAATAAAAAGTGGGTCAGGAACAGGGATAGTAATTTAAAATTTAAAGTGGATCAGGAAATAGGCTAGTAATTTCCACTGGTCAATCGAAATTCTGGTCAATTGGTCTAATTAAGTTGCATGGAAGTTCAATTTTCATTTATCAATTCAATCCCAAATATTCAGCAATTAAACCCTCTAAAATCTATTACCTAGGGGTAGAGGCCTCTATGTAATAAATTTGATTTAATAAATATGATTTTATTATGGACTAAATAACTAATCTTGCCTTGTCTAGAATTATATTAATCTAACAATACAAACATAGGTCTATGACGTAGGATCAATGAACTACATCACTTTGACCAATCTAACCAAATTTAGAGTTAATTACTCTCTAAAATTCTTGAGTTCTGTTAATTATTAATTAATATAATGTTCCAATTGATCGTCGATTCGATTAACTTATGAGAAGTTGCATTACTCCTTTCCGAACCTTAATGAATTTAGTGATTCATGATTTGAGTAAATGGAGAATAATTATTTGAATTTCAATAACTCATAATTGAATTGGAAAATAAAAGTAAAGCAATTGAAAGTCAATAATAATAATAATTAAAGAACGAAATTACAAAAAATAACTTGAGAATAATCTGAACTTAAATTGAAGAATCCTTAATCTGATGTTGATAATAAGATAAAATAAAGAGAAGTATGGAGTATTTTTGTCTAGAAAGCAGCAATAAAAGTCCTAGAATAAAAGTTATGAGTTTTACTCCCGAACTAAGAGTTACAATCTCTAAGTTATAGCTAGAACATAATCAACTAGCCCATGACTCGTCTGTAACACTTGCAAACTACGGTTGATTTGGCTAAGCGCTGATTGCGCTTGGCCTGTCTGGTCCTATCACAATTTGTGATAGTGGTTTTGATGAAAGTGTAGACTGTGCGTAGCTATTGGAGTCTGCGATTATCCTTCTGATTCAAGCTCAGTTAGTGCTTGGTCTTCCTTGTTTAGTTTCACATCCTGTTGCTTTCCAATCCACGCTTCAACCTCCAATCTGCACTTGTAAAAAGATCATCATGCCCCCCCCAATGTCTGCCCACAAAATTATCACAATAAATAGACATCTAAATGTATTAAACACACAATTAACTACGAAACCAACACAAAACCTTATAAAGTACTAAACACCACTTAACAACACAAAATTCCAAACAATTGGGACTAACTCAAAATTACACCAAATGAAGTATAGAAATAACTCTAAATATAGATTTATCAACTTCCCCCAACTTAGCGTTTTGCTGGTTTTGAGTAAACTAGGAAAATAAGTGCAAAGACAACCTACACAAGACAAACATGAAAAAACAAACACAACTAGACATGAACAAGGAATGGCGACACTAAAATTGAATTGAATCAACTGGCTCATAAATCTGATTTGAAATCCAACCTACTACATGAATTACACAACACACTAGTACACAGTAAAAACAAAACTCAAATACATGTCAACCAGACTTTCTCAAAAAATATAAAGCTAAGAACTCAAATTAACTAATATGGGCCATGTCCTGCAAAATACTTTGACTTCCCACAACTATTTTGAAAATTTTCGAGATCAAAATTTTATATTGAGATCAATAAAGCAGAAAAAGATCAATAGAACATTATAATGATAAGCAAACAAATGTCATACAACAACAAGGCATTATACAGCTATTAAAACCATTTTAGTAAAAATAGCAACACAACCTTTCGAAATTCTTTTATTACCAACTTTATTCAGCTCATCTTTTCTTTTGTTTGGCAAATGCACTATGCATTTTTACGTAAGACCTGCCTTTTCATTTTAATGTTTACCATACTCACGTATTTTACGTAAAGCAAGCCAATTTGTTTTTTCTTTTTAAGCTTACTGGATTACATGGGAGCACGAGAAACTAGCCATGGAAAAATAGGTTGTAAGAACTTGTAGGAATTGAATAACTATAATAGAACTAAAATACTTTGTCATGCAATAACATACATATGAACAAGAAAAGGTCTACCTTCTATCAAAATCTATCCCTATTAACAAATCATAAAGCAACGCTTCCAAAACCTCCAAATTGGTATCAAGCAAAATTAGTTTGCGTAATTCGTTTCTAATATCATCGAATACAAAAATTTATACATGAGAAAGTACAAATAAACACAAATTTAAGTTGTCATCAATTTAAAGGAAAATTGTATAACATGTGATCACGTGATTCAAAAATTTTGGATTTCTATATCATAGACAATTAATATCAATCCAAATAATAATATGTCATTCCATTCACAACAGTATATCAAATAATTTATTTTACTTAAAAAAAGAGTGCATCAAATTAGCATCATTTAATGCACCAAAATAAAAATAAAAGACAACAACTTTCTAAATAAATATAGACATAAAACACTTAACCCAACAACAACTTGCCAACATAACTAAACTATGGCAAGTGGTGAATTAAACAATCACACAACTAACAAAACATAATTAAAAATAAAATAGAATAACTTCCTTGACTAAAGTATAGAAATTGGAAAACCAATCAAGTCCCTGATGGACCGACTTTATCATTCCCTTTCTTTGTGCGAGGTCCCTTTCTCTCAACCTCATCTGGCGAACCATAATACCATTTAGGTGGTGGAGTTGTCTACAGCCATCGTGACATGTCAATGTTCCCCAACTGATAGAGTTGCCAAGCCAAGAAGTTCATTTTTTGGCTCATCTCCTCAAAGCATTGGCTATGATAATAAAGGAGCTCCTATTGAGTCTCATTGTTGGCCGACAGGTGAAAGTTGAAATTAGACTCAAGGACAAAGTGGAGGATCGAGGTGGTGGTGCTAGTAACGGTCTTTGTGTATGGGTTTGTGGTTGAGCTCGTGGTTGAGCTTTTTTATCATTCTCATCATTACCAACCCTCTCACCTCTTGCTTCAGCTTGAATGATGAGCAAAACAGCTTGATATTGGGCCACGATCGGCTATAGACATTTGTTATCTATTTGTTTTTTAGCATTCCGTTACTTTTGAGTTGCGATTCGGAGCCCTATATGGATACATAAATTCTCAAACCTATAATGCATTAACACGTGGCTAATTCAATGTAGCTCGTAAAGGGCAAATATATAAGACAACCTAGACTGCCATAGAATGAATTTGGCACTTATACCGAACAGATGACCATTGAGGTTAGATCAGGAAGTCTTGATCCCCCACAAGGGATTGATCGGTCAAGAGCAAATCAGGGGCTTGGTCCAAAGCTAAATACCTTTAAATAGGGTCTTACTCCTTAATTATAAAGGGCCCAAATTCATTCACACCAAACTCAATAAATAGATAAGAAAAATGTCACACACACACACTCTCTTTCTACAATTATTCTCTCATTTTTCTCTAACTTTACTCGCGTCTCTCTCCACAATTATTATCTCCTTCTTTTTCTCTACTATCTCTCTCTTACAAATCTAGATCCAATCTTGTTTTTTCTCACCCTGCAAACTAACACAACTGAGTAATCAGTTAGGAAAAATAAATCTTGTATACTTATAGCTCCCCATTCCTCAAGATTTACACATCTAGATTTCCTAAGAGACAGGGGCAATGGTGAGGCCTTCCATAATAGCAAAAATGAAACAAGATTTCTTGCCCAACATCAATGGCGAGGCCTTCCATAATAGCAAAATTGAATAAAACCTTGTCTGGAGTAACTTCAGTGGTATTCGTTAGGAATAAACCGAGTACAAATAAACTGCATCCATACACGTGCTTTTAAACAAAGGTATCTCAATCCAATCCACTTCTTAGCACCGTTTTCCAAGTGTATAAACCATCAGTTAGTACATTCGGAACCTCATTATAATCTATCTCACCATATCCACGAATGTACTAAACTGGTTGTTAGGCAAAGTACGCAAGTCATAAATCTCATTTATAACCTTCTTCCTAAAACTAACAGGGGTATTCCTAACATTAATTACATTACCAGACATGTTAATGCTATTGCCAAGGAACTCACACACCATGTTCTGATTACCTGAAATAGTAGGAATTTTACAAAAAAGCTGGCATCCCCTAGTTCAAATAGTTTCTAGAATCTTACTACGCATAGCATCTACTTCTATTCTAATCGAGGACAAGTCAAAACCTTTCTCATAGATAGGATTTAGCCTTTTATGGAGTTTATCATGTAGTTCTTTTAGCCTCCAGAGAAACAAAAACATTATCATTAGAAGATGGTGCCTTGGCTTGCTTTCTTTTCTTTCCTATTTTAAATTTATCTGAATAAAAAAATTAATCCAAACACGGATTCAATAATTATTAAATCAAATACCAAAATCCAATTCAACGAATCTCAAAATTGCACCAAAATCCAATAAAATCTAACCTATCACGGTTCAACCACAAATTATCAATTCAAACGAAATTCCAAGAGTTACCAAAAATGATAAGAACAATCTTAATTTCTGAGAAATTCTAACTATTAATCACCAAATTGGAGAAGGACCTAGAGCTCCTTAGCCCGTTGGAAATGTCCACTTGAGCCCTAAAATTAATGGAGTAAAGTTGATAATAGTGATATGAAACATTTATTGTTGAAGTAAGTGACTAGGTGTAAGGACTTTGGGAAAAAAGAAAGAAAAAAAAAGATGAAGAAGAATGGAAGGAAAGGAAATGAATAGGGATAGGGTTTAAGTCATAAGAGGAGAGAAAATAGGAGGAAAAAGTCTTTGGTTAAAAGAGTTAGTAAAAGAAGGTTTTATTAAACTCATTGAATGCCTTGGCCTATCAAGTCTACGATAGCGCCTCTGTTCCTAGCACAAACTGTACTTGTCAACTGCAGTCTGCAATAGCGGTTCTAACGAAAGCACAGTCTACGCTTGGTCAGTATTGGTGAATTTTATGCAGTCTGTGATTGGCTTGCTACTGAATCAATATGCTATCCTTTCATAATCCACTACTCCATTATAAAAAATTCCACCTACAAAATAATACAACAAATCAACTTGTCTTTTAATTTATTAAAGTAAAACCTAAATTGAACTAAAACATGAGAAAGTAAATTTATTGAACTAAAAATTTTTTGGGCTACCTCCCAAGAAGAGCTTTTTTTAAGTCATTAGCTTGGCTCATTGTTCCACGAAGATTATTATACAAGTGAACTTCTTCAAGTCCACTATGAATGTCATTGGTAGATTTTGAGCCGGTTCCCATTCACTTTGAATATTTATTTGTAACCCTTCAACTCCACAACTCCATACAACCTTACGCACCACATCAAACGGTCCATGCCACCTTGATTGCTACTTAATCGAAAAGAGCTTCAATCTAGAGTTGTACACCAATACTTTATCACCAACCCGAAATTCCTTGTTAAGGATGTGTTTATCATGCCAACTCTTTGATGACAGTCTTTCGTTATAGATTTGTGCATTTTCATAAACTCATCCCGAAACTCTTCTAATTCACAAAGATCCAACAATTGCTTTTCTCCTACAACTTTAGCATAAAAATTTAATGTTTTTAATTGCCCAGAATGCTTTGTGCTCTAGTTCAACCGGTAAAAGGTATACCTTTCTAAAAATCAACCTATATGGAGACATCTCAATAGGTGTCTTAAATGTAGTCCGGTATGCCCATGGTGAATCATCAAGTTTCCGAGACCAATCCTCGCATCCAAAATTTGGTTTTTACTCCCAATTTGAGACCTCAATTTATCCTAAAGTTTGGGAATGGTAAGGTTGAGATATTTTATATTTTACCCCATACTTGGACATTAAAACTTCAAATTGAGAGTTCTTAAAGTGTGAACTCCCATCACTTATTATTGCTCGTGGTACTCTGAACGTTGAGAAATTGTTGTGGCATATGAACTTAGTGACAACTGCATCATTTGTCGGTAAGGCCATTGCAACTCAACCCACTTAGAAAAATAATCCACCATTATTAAAATATATTGGTTGGAATAAGAATTAGGAAAAAGTTCCATAAAATCAATCCCCGAGACATCAAATATTTCAATTATCAAAGTATTGTTCAAGGGCATCTCATTCTTACAAGACATATTTCCTATTCTTCGGCATTCATCATAACACTCAATGAATTTCCTTACATCCCAAAATAATGTTGGCCAATACAATCCACTTTGAAGAACTTTTGTTGTAGTTCTTTGGGTTTCATGATGTCCCTTAACGTGCAATGAATGACACATTCGCAACATATTTTGCATTTCCTCCTCAGGTTCACACCTTCGGATCACCTAATCACTAAAACACTCATATAAACAAGACTCATCCCAGTAGTAGAACTTCAAATCTAAGAAGAAATTCTTATTTTGGTTGTAGTCCATCGATGGTGAAAACCTTTGCCATCAAGTAGTTGACTATGTCAGAATACCATGGATTAGTGCCTATCATCAATGTTATCAAGTGTTCTTTTGGGAATTCCTCTCTGATAGGTGTTAACTCAAAACTTTCATCCTTTTTCAATTTTAGTCTCGACAAGTAATTAGCTACTAACTTTTATATTCCTTTCATGTCGACAACCTTCCAGTCAAATTCATGCACCAATAAAATGCAATGAATTAACCTCAGTTCGGCGTCACTGTTAGAGAAATAAGTATTTTAATGCCGCAGATCTGTATGAAGTATAACTTTCGACCCAATCAGATAGGAACAAAACTTGTCGAAAGCAAACACAACGGCTAATAACTGTTTCTTAGTTGCAATATTACTAACTTGAGCTTTATTAAGAGTTCTACTAGCATAATAGATGACATGCAAGACCTTGTCCTTTTTGGCAAAGAATTGTACCGACAACATAATCACTTGCATCACACATGATCTCAAAAGATAGAGACCAATCATGTGCCATGACTATAGGTGCAGACACTAAAGCTTTTTTCAACATATTGAATGCATGCAGGTAAGTTCTCATCAAAGTAAACTGTCACATCTTTTACAATAAAGCACGCAAGTTTTTAAAAATTAAAGAGAAGTCTTTAATGAATTGCTGGTAAAATCCGACATGTCCTAAAAAACTTCTTATTCCTTTTAAAACTACTGGATAAAGGCAATTTGTCAATGACTTCAACTTTCGCCCTATCTAACTCAATTCTCTTGGTAGATATTTTGTGAACCAAAGCTATTCCCTCTTGAACCATGAAATGACATTTCTCCCAATTACGAGAAAGATTAATTTTCTCACATCATTCAAGAATTAGGGATAGGTTATGTATGCAATCATTGAATGTAGAACCAAAAACAGAAAGGTTATTCATGAAAACTTCTAAGCATTTTTCAATCATATCATGAAAGATTAAAAACATACACCATTGGAATGTCCCCTGGTGCATTACATATGCCAAAAGGCATCCTTCGATAAGCGAGAGTGCCGTAAGGAAAAGTGAAGGTAGTTTTTTTCTTGGTTATCCGGTAACATAATGATTGAAAGTATCTAGAGTAAGTATCCAAGAAACAATAAAAAGCATGACCTGCTAGTCTTTCTAACATGTAATTAGTTAATGGTAATGGAAAATGGTCTTTACAGACTGCTTCATTTAATTTTCTAAAGTCAATACAAACTCTCCAACCCATGAGCAACTTAGAAGAAATTAACTCATTACGTTCGTTGATTATTTTGTCTTCCCTCCCTTCTTATGTACCACTTGAGTTGGACTAACCCACTCACTATCACTGATTTGCATAAATAATTCTTGCATCTAGCAGTTGCATTACATCTTTTCTTACTACCTCCTTCAATGTGGGATTTAGTAGATATTGAGGTTGCCAATAAAACTTATAGTTATCAGTCATAAGAATTTTATGCATACAAATAGTAGGGCTAATCCCCTTAATATCATGAATGCTCTATGTAATTGCACCTTTATGCTTTCTTAAAACCATAAGTAACTTAGATAACTGCATACAAATAATAGGGCTAATCCCCTTAGTTGGAGTCTTATCCTTGATCGGTCGATTTGCTTCCAGCATCTTCAAACAAGTCCTTGTTACTTCATCATGTCTATCCACCTCTTTTCCATGAATTAATGCCTTTTCCAGTGGAAGCTGTTGTAACGTGTATCCTTCCCTATTCTGAGCATGGAATAGATGAAATAAATCAAAAAGTGGATTTTTGGTGGAGTTTCATGCCTACAAAAATCATGAACATGATAATCAACTTTCTCAATCATCATCACATCATTACAAATAGCAAGAAGTTTGAGAGAGTTTAAAATAGAAAAATTGACATTCTAATTACTGACTCTCCCCTCTTGGATATCTATCAGTGCCCTGCTAGTCGCTAGGAATGGTTTGTCGAGGACTAAAGGTATCTCTCTATCTTTTTCTATGTCTAGAATTATGAAGTTTACTGGGAAATAGAACTTCCCCACCTTAACCAAAATATCTTCAATAATGCCCTCGGGATATTTATTGCTCTTGTTAGAGCCAACTTAAGAGATACGTTAATCGGCTTAAGTTCCCCACCATTCAACTTTCTATAGATAGACAAAGGCATCAAATTAATGGATGCTCCAAGATCACACAAACCTCTTTTGAAATCCACTCTACAATTGTATATAGAATAGAAAATGAACCAGGTACCTTCATCTTTGGATGTAACTTCTTCTGGCTGATGGCACTGCACCCTTCTATTAAGAACAAAATTTCATCCCCCAATAGCTTCCTTTTGTTGGTCAATACCTGCTTCATGAATTTGGCCTATTAAGGCATATATTCTTAAGCGTCTCCATGAAAGGTATGTTGAATTAATTACCAACTAAATAACTAATCTTGCTGGCTTGGTCTAACTAACTAACTAATCCCATTGGCTTGGTCTAGAATTATATTAATTTAACAATTAACACGGGTCTATGATGAAGGATCAATGGACTGTATCACCTTGACCAATCTAAACAAATTTAGAGTTAATTACTCTCTAAAATTGTCAGTTCATTAGTTCTGTTAATTATCACCTAATTAGTATAATCTTCACTGTTGCATAAATGAGCAATAATTAAATGAATTGCAATAACTCATAATTGAATTGGAAAATAAAAATAAAGCAATTGAAAGTCAATAATAATAATTAAAGAACAAAATTATCAGAAAATAATTTGAGAATAATCCAAACTGGAATTGAAGAATCCTTAATCCAATATTGATATTGCAGTAAAATAAAGAGAAGCATAGAGCATCTTTGTCGAGAAAGCAATAATCGAAAACCTAGAATAAAAATTTTTGAGTTCGACTCCCAAATTGAGAGTTACAATCTTCTATTTATGGCACATCGTAGTAGCCCATGACCCTTCTGGATCAGCCACAGATTGCGGTTGATTTGGCCTAGCCAAACGTTGACTGCCTTGGCCTGTCTGGTCCTATAGCAATCTGTGATAGTGGTTCTGATGCAGCAGATTGCGCTTGGCTATCATAGTCTGTGATTGTCCTTCTAATCCAAATGCATGTCAGCGCTTGGTCCTCCTTCTGTCAAGTGTAGTCTGCGCTTGGTCATCCTTGTGCCAAGTGTAGTTTGCTTGACTTTTCAGTTCTACATCCTGTTGCTTTCCAGTCCTTGCTCCAACCTCTATTCCGTACCTATGAAAAGACAATCTTGCCCCTTCAATATTTGCCCACAAAAATTAACACAATAAATAGACATACAATTAACTACCAAACTAACACAAAAGCTTATAAGCTACTAAACACCACTTAACAATATCAAATACCAAATAATTGTTTCTAACTTAGTCAGAAATACACCAATTAGAATAGAAATAACTCCAAATATAGAGTTATAAAAAACTAAAATTTATTTTTGGTTTTTAGGTGTTATCAAGGAAAGAGTAGTAATTATGGATATCTATCTTTACTATATAATATAGGAAAAGGGATGTGAACAAGAAGCAACAAGAGCATGACATTTTTCATGTTAGCATTTTTTTTTTCCTTTTTCAATTATCTCTTTTTTTCCATGAAAATGGTTTAAAAGTTCAAATAACAACTAATTTTTTAAAACAAAGATTAATTTATTGGCAAATTTTCAAACTGAACAATGTTAGTATCAACTAACTTTCAAACTGACATGAAAAATAACATTTTTATGCTTGTGCCAAGAAAAAAAAACATAAATTAAAAGATGGCATCTTGGAACTTTTGACTTGAAAAATAACTAGTTCATTATTTTCCTAATGTTTTATCTATTCCAACAATTCTTTTATACAAATTTAGTTATTATATTTAGGATTATCAATAAGAATAAAGAGTCAAATTTCATGTAAATGTAAGATGGGCAAGTTTTAGCCTAATTTTGAATTAGAATAAAATAAGGGTCAAGCTTGGGCCAAGAAAAACTCGACTCGCTTAAATAGCCACTAATCTAATGTTGTATTAAGTATTATTTTTATATATTTAATGTATTTACATGATTATTATTATTGAAATATTATGAAAATAATTATATGTTGATAGCAGTAATTTAGAAGCTTAGTGCACAGTCTATACTATATATTATAACTAAACCCTTTTTCGTGATGGGTTGTTAGGAGATGCAACATATGTACTCTAACTTAATTTTGTTGAAATAAACTGCCAATGAAAGAAACAATTAAGAAGTACTTGTCAACTCTCACTTTAATAATAAACCACATAATTAAGAGTTGACAAGTACTTCTTAATTGTTACTTTCATTGGCAGTTTATTTCGACAAAATTAAGTTAATTTATACTGAACAAAACAATGATTCTAATAATTGTGTTTGTTTGACCTTCAACGAAATCAATTTTATCCTCTGTCTTTACGTAGAATATGATAACCATAGATTTTCAAAACAATCATTTATTCAAATCATAGTGGTATTGCTACTATAGCATACATATCTAATTTAATTTTCAACTAATAATTAAGTTTTATAGTTACTTTTCAATCATTTTCATGATAGAAATATAAACATTTTAAATTCATATTTAATAATTATATTTTAATTAAATAGTTTTCTTATTTTTATTTTCTAATTAGTAAAATTATTTATTTTTGTTTGTCTTTATGTGGTGTAATTACTAAGATTTTATAATAGTATTATCTTACTAATATTAATTTATAGTAGAAATGTAATAGTATATATCCTCTCTTACATAGTATGTGTTATTCAGCTCGTACATTGTTGTTAGAATGGGAGAGATAATGAACAATAAGAAAATTTGTCGTCGTCTTCTTCTTCTTCTTCCTCCTCTCATGCATGAAATGGGTTATTCAACTAGTACAATGCCTATTAGAATGGGAGAGATAATGAATAATATGACAATTTATCTTCTTCTTTAGGTAGTATCGGTCTTAGTTCTCACTTGTAGAGCTTGTAGTCAGGATTAACTGTTATGAAATATTGTTTACATCAGTTAATATCATTAATTTTATATAATTTTATCCACACCACAAAATTTATAAATAAAGTAAAAGTTTGGATCTATCTATGTATTTCTCTTATATCAAAAGTTAAGCAAAATTACACCAAAGGCTCTTTCATTATATAAAGTATTAGTAGTCATGAGGTCCCCTTATATCATTTTCTATGAATTTGTTACTTCTCCTTTTCTGGGAAAGGTTTACTTTCTCATCTAAAGTTTCTTAATTTTCCACCTACACTTATGTATTTCCAAATGAACATCTAAATTGTATAAATTAGGCCGAATTTTCATCTGGATCTATATTATCCCCATTGGTTATGAATTTTCAACATTAAATCACTTTATGGGAGTGAATGACTATAGTCACGCAAAAAAAATTGGAGCATTTTAGATGGTAATATCACAAACATGCTTAATATTTATTTAAATAATTCTATCAGTTAAATTCTTCTCAATAAGCGGTTATTCTCAATCCCTCCTCCCTAAATTTTAGTAATAACCACCTACTTTTTCTAGACACTAACACAATAAACTAACTACTCAATCGATAAGGTTATAGTTAGGGTTTGGATGTCTGTAACTTCATCTGTGGTGCTACTACTACTCTATCATGCAAATAATCAATAAAATAATGCTTAGCTTTCTTGAAAAAAGAATTTATTTATACAAAATGACAAAGTGACAAAACCACTAAAGCGTCATTAGATCTGAAAAAGAAGAAACAAAATCTATCCATATATCTAAAATCAGAGTTGGTGATGCAAATGAATCTTGCCATGTGAAATAATTTTGTAAAATGGTCCAGAATTTATGAATTTATAAATTATTTTTTCTTGAGAAAAGTGACACAAATCTTACGTGTCCTTTCTCTGGCTCTATTTCTTCTCTTCTTCTCTCTCTTGTGACAAACTGGCTCCATTTCTAAATATAGATAGAAAAGGTAGGAGAGAGTGGGATTCTAAATTCAATAGAAAATCAATAGATTACACCATCACAAGTACACTGACCTGAAACGTAAACGTCAATGGTATTGCTATAGCATTTGTTTCTAAATTATGTTCAAGATCCTATCATATTTTAATATTCGATTATTTAAGCGTCTTATTTGGCAAATAAAGTATGTACAAGCTTTTACACATTTTCTCTCTTAAGAAAATTGCTTAAAAAATCCCGAACGGTCTATTTGGATGGGTGGAATTAATATATAAGAAAGATTTTAAATAAATCGATTTGAAATGACGTAAAATTTTGATAAATTTGAAATTCACCTATTTTAATCATTAAAACCTACAATCACTTGTTAGCGAATTTTGAATATCCAACTAAATCTCTTAAATGGTTTGTATAACTTTAGTGGGATTTGGATTTTAAATTCAAAATCTATCATTCCCTTCATCCAAATGCTGCAAAAATAACAGTAAAGAATATGCCGATGTTAATATATTACGTCCTTACTTAATGCGTAGCCCAAAAATTTAACGAAAAGCCTCCATCTAGATGTCAATTTGCATTCATTTCTAATTTGCTCCTGCCTTATTTCTGAACAATTATGCATATGTTCAACTTTGAAAAATGCAGTTTCTCTAGCTCTAGAATAGTAGCTATGCAAAATTTTGATGAAGGTAGAACCATAGAAGCCTATCATTTATAGCCAATTCTCAGATGACCCAGAAAAAGGTCACTAGGAAAACAATTACTACATGTTTACGACCACAAGGCAAATTATTTCGCCCGATGGGAAAAATACAAAATAGGCCACAAATTGGTTCAAAGATCACATAGTGGATTTTAGGAACTTCAGTCTTCATATATGACATACTAGTGCTCCATGACATTTTTGTATAGCGATTAGGCTCTTTCTTTACATTGCACCTCTTAACTTGTATTTAATTCACACTTTACATTCTATATTTATTTTTTGGACATATTACAACCTGAACTCTCAAATTATTCAACTTTAGCGTAATTTTTAACATTGTTATCAAAATTAACAAATACTAAGTAAGTACATACCATGTGCTTGTTTAGGGCTATATTGCACTAATAGAAATAATCATGACTAATTCCACTTTGGACCCCTTAATTTTATGATCAATTCTCACATTGCAATATTACCCCATTTCTAAATTTTGAACATATTGCATCTCTAAATAATTAGATTCACCCTGCTTTGGTTCAAATTTTAATTGTTTTAAAAAAAAATTGACGAATGTCCCACTGTAGGTACGTGGTGTACCTTGTTGAACAATCCGTTAACTTTGATAATTGTATTAAAAATTAGACTAAAAAAGGAAAATCTGAGAGTTCAGGATGCAGTATGTCCAAAAAGCAAATATAAGGTGCAAAGTGAGAATCGAGTACAAATTAGGGGATGCGAAATTAAATAAGCCCTAGCAATAATTGACTCTAATTAGTTAAATTTAGCACAAAAAATAACATCATCACATATAATATTCCATAAATCAACATAATAAACTATCAAGGGCCGTGGAACTGCCTTTTCTACTTACCCAAATTAGGCAATTCACATGTTAGCATTATCCCTCAACTAAATCCCTACCCATCTAACTCTCACTAGGGTTAAAATACAATTATAAAATAAGAATTCAAAGTTACTCTCTTATAAACAATCAAATATATACACCATTTGTGACGCTTTAACCAAACTCCCACTCTGAAGACTCAATTGGATGCCTATCTAACTCTCACCAGGACTAAAATACACTTACCAAATAAGAATTTCATCCACTATATCTTGACTATAAATTACAACTTATAAGGAGCAAATACATAATACAAACTGTTTTAACTATAAAACTATAAACCAACAACTACAATCTACGGAACAATAAGTGCTCTGGAACACCTTCTTGTATTGATCCTTGTGTTCTTAATCTTTCTCACCTAAGGAAAACAAGTATAAAAGAAAATACGTGAATTAATGCTCAGTAAGGTTTTAAGTTGTCAAATACATTTTATAGAAAGTGCCAAATAATCTTTGATAATGAAAATTTAACTCAACAGTTGGTCAGTCGATATTCAATTAGCCATAGATTTCAACACAAGTATTAAATAGGCAAGTACACAAATTTAAACACAAATAAAAAGGATACAGGCAGATATAAGGATAGAGATCAATGTGAGTTAGAAATACTTGAATTTTCTCCAAACATAATGAGACACAACTCCATCTTTAGATAATTGAGTTTAAAATATATAACAATCTCTAAACTTTGAATCTCTATCAATTACATTATCAAACTCCAAGTGGGCACAACAATAGGAGAAAATGAATCTCCAGACTCCCAAAATAATAATCAAATAACCACAAGCAGACAATCATCCCGTCCAAAGCAGGTGGATTGCATAGTGACTATGCTGTCGTAGGCACCCAAAATTAAACAAACTCTCAATATTAATGTATCAGTGGTGAGTCCAAGTTGTCCCATAGAGAATGGATTTTTTCGTTGTGCTCAAAAGAAAATGGGGGTTTTTGAATGTCTTTAATCTAAAAACTAAGGCAATAAAGTAACTGAAGAAAAAATTAATTTAAGAAGAATCTTGGTTCCGGTAATATCTACCATGACAAATTTACTAGTCAATTCTTGACAGCAAGGATAATTCAATTTTTATTAATCCACCAAGTATTAATTGAAAAATTAACCCGAATTCCAATTCAAAGTTGATTCTCATTTCTTTATAAGGTTGGATAATTTTCAACACGTGATCCAATTAACACTAATCATTAGTTTAACCCAGACACGCGATAAGGATTAACTAATAGAAGCATGCATTAAAATCGACAATAACAATTAGACTAATTAAACATAAATACATGCGGTTATGCCAATTAGTTGATTATTTTTCGTTAATTCAATAACACTAATTGAGCAATTATCAAACTTAGTTGCTTTACAGGTTGAATTAAGCACATGTAGTTAAAACAACTTAACTATAGATTAATTCTAATAATTTAGTATCTACAGTAATAGCAAGTTAAAAAAATAATCATAAAATTAATCGCAGGAAAATTATCAATACTTGATATAAAAGTGAATAAGTTTAATGAACAAAAGTCTCACAACATAGTAGAATTAACCATGGCTTCAACTCCCCCGACCAAGAAAAATGGTTTTTAGGCAGTTGAGGTCAAGTACCATGGAAGAATGAACAAGAATTTTTGGCTGAAAAGTCTAGCTAAAAGGAGGAATAAATGTGTTCTCTCTCTTCTAATCACCCTACATGGGGTATTTATAATACATACTAGGGTTACAATCATTGTCTAAATATAAGAACTTGAAATCATATGAAAAAGAGTATAATCGGACAAAGAAATCTACCAAAAATAAAAAATCACATAACACCACTATATCGGGTGCACATGTGCAAGCTACACAGTGCGCATGTGCTCTGCACAACAATTTTGCAACGAAGCTCTCTGGACATGGAGCACATGCACTACTCAACCCTAGCGCATGTGCACTAGGCCTTCATACTGCAATTCATTTTCGGCTTCGATTTTGACTTTGATGCTCTTGGAGTTTGGAAAAGTGCAAAACACGAAAGTTGTAGATCTTTCTCTTAGATTTTCAATGAATCTTAAATCAACTCCATCGGAGCTCAGACATGAAAGTTGCACTTAAAATACGAAACAGCACTTGATCAAGAATTACTCCATACTCGTGCACATTTCATCCTTAGAATTTCCATTCACCTTTTTCATCTTTTTTTTAACTCTTTTTCGCTTTAATCCTACAAAAACTAAGAATAACCAAATTAAACTCAATAATAACTCAAATCTTGCTTAGAGCACATAAAAACGTGGTAAATGATACATAAAACATAGCACAATTATGAACTTATCAGATTCCCACACTTAGCCTTTGATTGTCTTTGAGCAAAAATAAAATTAAAACACTTACGCATAACAAAATTTGGCTCAACATATTGCCTCAAATATCCATATAAATAATCAATAATCAATCCACCAATCAGAATAGTCTAAAAACCCAAGAGCTCAAATGCTAATTAAAACCAAAACATGAAATTCGTGTGTATGTGTGTATAGTCATCCAAAAACTTAGATTTGAAAATATTTAGATTAAATCATGAAAACCTTCCAAATTTTTTCTAAATACTCCATAACTTACTCTTCTTACACCTTTCCACTGAAAGAATTTAGACAACCGATTCAATTTAAATTAGGTAGGACTTTTAGCTCGAACTATAGGTTAGGATATTAGTTAGCCAAAAAAGATATAACAAATAAGAACAAGAGCTTTAAATTAATGGTGGCCACACACTAAAATAAAATTCCTCTTCACTTGCGAAACATTATATATCCACAACCCCACACTTGAGTAACAAACACCCATAAAAAATTCTGAACAACCAAAAAGCATATACCCCTTTCCTCGAATTAACCAAACATGCCAACCTCTCTCCAGATATATATACATCACATCATTATTATTTTTTTATATCATCTCATAGTACTGGTATCAATGGTAAGCACAACCCGCAACGTATAAATACGCAGGTATTAGAGATGGGAACTACCTGAAAATATAGGTACCAATGATAGACACTACCTGTATATATCAAAAACTTTCATTATTAATATAATTTTTATTCTTCAACAATTTTTTCCAATACCCCATTTTGCTCTATAAATGTCCACCACCCCACTTCTCACAAGCTTCCACCCTTATATCCCCTAAACATATAATGTGCACCATAAAACTCTTAAAGGAAAAGTTTAGCATAAAACAATTAAAAGAAATATTAAGATCAATTAGAGTAGGTAAATTGAGTTTAAATGAAAGAATATGAATGGTGTTTCTCTTCACAAAAATAAGGTTCAAACAAGGTACTTATAAATAAATTATTAGAATGGTTGGCAAGAAAGGATCAACAAACAAAGAAAGCACTACCCTCATTTTTAACTAAATTAGGTTGTCAAAAAATTCTCATCGAAAATGAAATAAAGTAAGTTTTCGGGATGCAACATAATTAAGTCTATATAAAATTCTCTAAATGTCCCAAATAAAAAATTAATGGATGGTTTAGTGTTCAAAAGTCTTGAAAATCATGAATAGAAAATATTAATACCGACTACTCATTCATGCATGGTTCAAGTAAAGATTTATTATGCAGAAAAATGGGAAAGCGAAAACTTTTGAAATTTTTTTAAAAAAAATGGTCAATTAATCCACAAAAATTATCAAAAGTTTTGACAAGCTCTTAGATTATTTGACAAGCTCTCAAATAAAATAAAATAAAATAAAAAAGTCAAAATGTTGCAGCAAAATTTGAGCAAAATATACCAAACAACTTTAAAATACAACTAACTCCCTCACCCCACACTTAAAAATAAGTATTGTTCTCAATGCACAAATAAAAATATAAAATGAGAAAAAGAAAAGTTTCTCTGGATTTAATTTGTGTTTGGAGCAGTATCCGTTATAAATATCCCTCTGTCGCAAATGAAAGTTGGAGTAACACTAAACAAAACAAAACAAAACAAATAGAAAAACAAGAATATTGTAGAAAAGGATCCTACAATAATTAGTAAAAAACTTACTCTGTTAAGGGAATACATGACAAAAATAAACGAAAACACCATGATGACAATTAAACTTAGCTAAAATGAAACTAACTAAAATGTCTAATAAAATAAAAACAACTAAAGACTTGGAAGATTTTCAGAGAAATCAACTACAAAAGTAAAATATCGACAAAATGGCCCAAAAAATAGGGCATTAAACCCATAAAAACTCAAGGAGCATTTAGTCCCAAATCCTGCGAGAAAGGAGGAAAAGGTGAAAATGTCGATGGTTCCTATCTCTGCTCACTTGCTAACTGGCGAGCCTCCATGATCTGCAGCCTGGTATACTAGTACTGAATAAACATGTCAAAATGGTAACTTGTCCTCTGTTGTCCCTCCAAGATTTGTTGTAGAAGCTCTTCCTGAGTATGCTATGGCACGGGCATAGGCTCATCCTTTGAATCAGCAGCTTTATCTACTTGTGATGTAAAGGGACGAGAGTGAGTGTGTCTAATCGGAGCTCTCACACCCTCCATGGCAATCAATTTCCTAGGCTTAAGTTTTTCCTCTAAAGGATCAATCATGACACCACTTTCCAAACATAAAGCAGTGATTAGATTGGGAAACCATAAGCCAGGTTGCTTATTGGTGGCTGAGTACCAATACTATTTGTTGGCATATAAGTTGACCAACATCTATGAATCTCCTGGTAGCAATGTAGTACAGGAGCTTGGATCTCTCTAAAGTAACATGTGCAAAATGGTTGACTTGGAGGATGCGAGCTCAAAGGAACTTAAACCAGACAAACCAAGCTGGTTTAAGTGTATTAGCATTGAAGTGCCTAGCCATGCTGCCATCAGTTTTGTAGGTCCATTCAACATCCCCATTGCAAAGAACACTTGTGATTTTATTTAACTCCATGTTGGTATTTCGCATGTCTGGCTATTCATCATTGCATACTCAATTAACCTTCAAAACTCTATTAATTTATTACCCTGGTGTCATTATAATGGCCAAAATTTGTGTAATATTCATGTACCACCGATATAACTGCGTCTATAGGAGTTGAGGTGAAATGATCCCATCCACAATTGGTTAACTTGATCTCGAGCACCCCTGCCAACGGAACCTGAATGCCCTTTTCTTTGATTATAGCCCAATTGAAGATAATAGATGTGTCAACTCCTATAGACGCAGTATCATTATCATACTTCTTTTGGGCTGCTGTAATTAAGAATTTCACACCCCTAACTCCCATAGGCTATTGAGACCCAGATGACGAGGATGCTTCGACACATTTGCCCGTAGCTATCTTCTTACCCGTTCTTCCGATTCCTACAAAATATAAATGTGTTTCATTGCCTCCTAACAAATAACTTCTATACCCCACAGTTAAACAAAATTTCACTCCCCAAATCATAATCCCTAAAATACACAAGATATAATTTAAGAAAAATAATGCCTAAAACTAAGGCTTATACTGATTCCAAGAACATTCGTATGCATGAAAATTAACCAAAAGGGATCACATGGCATAATCAACATTCTAGGAATAGAATTCATACATCTATGCCTAGTGTTTTAATATTTTTATTCATTGAGATAATTTATCGAACACATAGCATGCATAGATAAAGAGCAAATTTTTGTGTATATAATTAACATGAAATCACTCCTCAATCAACAAATCATATATATATCACAGACCAATAACACGTTTAGAATTTAAATTATAACAAATTAAACCAATTAAAATGTGCAAAATTAAAACCATCATGAAATTAAAATCAAGACCCATCAAGGAAAATCATAAGTCTAGAGATTCATACATTGATTGAGTGTTTCTCTGTGAAAAAGAAAGGTTTTTGATTTGATTGTGTTGAGATAAGAGTGAATTGATGTTGGAAAGTGGTGGGGAATAATGAGGATTAAGAGGTTGTAAAGGGGGTTGGAGAAGAATGGGAAAAGAAATTAGTAGTGATTCGTGTGTTATGATCGTGAAGAAGGGTTTTTACCCTTATAAATAGTCGCGCGCACATGCGCGGCATGTTTAGCGCGAAGCAAAGTAGCATAGTTGCTAATTCTGCCACGTTCACATGCGCGAGACTTATAATGCGCATAGGCCGAATGCAAAATTTCCAGAATTGATCTCGCGCATGTGCACACTGGTAAGAGACAAATTTTTTAGAAATTTCTTCAAAATTTCTTGATTTTCTGCATAGAACACCTTTTAAAGTACAAATTTTCTATTCTAAATGACCCACGCAAGACAAAACCTTCAAAGGACCATTTTATCAGTTTAGCTTATCAATGAAGTCAATTTCCCGCACTACCAACACAATGAAACTATACTAAACCAAAAAAATAAAATAAAATAAAATAATATTATATATAAATATACAAAACAAAATTTAATATGGACATGAGTGTGCCTCCCATGCATTGTCTTTGTTCACAGCCGTTGGCTTGACTTGATATTCTTTCTTGCAATCAATTATAAATTAGTTCTTCCAAATCCACTTCCAGTACATTTTCCAATGCAACCCCTTCACAATAGGGTTTAAAACAATGCCCATTGACTTTGAACACCTTGGATATTTCTAAACTCCGAATCTCAACTACACCATGGGGAAATACATTAGTTATAATAAACGGACCAATCCATCGAGATCTCAATTTACTAAGAAATAGGTGAAGACGTGTCTGATAAAGAATGACTTTTTTTACCAACTTTAAAATCCTTCCTTATGATCATTTGATCATAAAAAGTCTTTTTCTTCTCTTTATATGTGCGAGTATTCTTGTACACTTCATTTCGGATTTCCTCTAACTTTTGTAGTTGTAATTTTCTCCTTTATCACTTGCATCCAATCCCATATTAAAATTTTAATAGCCCAATAGACTTTATGCTCCAATTCTACGGGTAGGTGACAAGCTTTTCTCGAATATCAACCAATATGGGGACATACTGATAAGTGTCTTATAGGCAGTGCGATATGCTTATAATACATCATTCAACCGTAAACTCCAATTCTTATGACTAGAGCTCACCGTTTTCTAGAGGATGGATTTAATTTCTCTGTTGGACACCTCGGCTTGTCCACTGGTTTGCAGATGATATGCAGTAGAGATCCTGTGAGTTACATGGTACTTCTTCAGTAGGGCTTCCAGTGTCCGATTACAAAATTAAGTGCCACGATCACCGATGATAGCTCTTAGATTTATACCAAATCTAGAAAAGATGTTATTTTTAAGAAAACCTAGAACTTTTGAATCATCAGTACGAGTGACTTTTGTTTTCACCCATTTCGAAACATAATCAACTGCTAGGAGATGTATGAATAACCAAATGAAACAAGAAAAGGGCCCCTGAAATCGATGCCCTAAACATCAAATATTTCGCAAATTTGTATCAGGTTTTGAGGCATTTCATTCTTTTGGGATACATTGCCTATTCTTTGACAATTATCACACAACCGACAAAATAGGTAAGAGTCACGAAATACGTTGGGCCAATAAAATCCAAAATCTAATACCTTTATTGCTATTCTTCTGGCTCCAAAATGCCCTCCACAAGAATAAGTATGGAAAAATACTAAGATTGAATTACTCTCACCATCATTGACACACCTTCTTATTACTTGATCGGCACATTATTTTCATAAATAGGGCTCATCCCACACATAATATTTGGCATCACTTTTGATCTTCTTTCTTGCTACCCTATTGTCCTAGACAAACCATGAGGTAATTTATTAGTAACTAAGAAATTGACAATATTTGCATACCATAGTAATATCACCTTTGCTGAACATAATTGTTCATCCAAAAATCTTTCTTGTATCTCTAGTTCATCCTCTACGTGTGGTAGTCGACTTAAATAGTCTACCACTTTGTTCTCCATGCCACTTTTATCCTTAATTTCCATGTCAAATTCGCTTAAAAGGAATATCCATCTTATCAACCTTGGTTTTGATTCCCTCTTTGTCATTAGATAGTGTAAAGCTGCATTATCAGAATATACAATCACTTTATCACTAGTTAGATAAGAACGAAATTTTTCTAGAGAAAAAACAATAGCCAAAAGCTCTTTTACAATGGTGTAGTTTTTCTATGCATCATTTAGGGTCATGGAAGCTTAATAAATTGCATGAGGAGCCCTTCCAACTCGTTGCCCCAAAACTGTACCCACTGCAGAGTCACTTGTGTCACACATTATTTCAAATGGTAGACTCCAGTTGGGTGGTTGTATGATTGGAGTTGACACAAGAAGTTGTTTCAATTTGTCAAATGCCGCCTTGTAGTCATCACCAAACTCGAATTCCACATCCTTTTGCAGATACTTGCATAAAGGTGCTGATATTTTGGAGAAATCCTTAATGAACCTTCGGTAAAAATCTTCATGACCAAGGAAAACACGAACTTCCCGCACCTTGATGGGGTAAGGTAATGACTGAATTATGTTGATTTTTTCTTTATCAACCTCAATCCCCTTAGATGACACCACATGATCTAACACTATACCTTGTTGAATCATGAAGTGACATTTTTTAGAATTTAAAACAAGATTTGTTTCTATGCATCTTTGCAATATCAATGTAAGATTGTGCAAACACTGATCAAAATAATCTTCATAAACAGTGAAATCATCCATGAAGACCTCTATAAAATGTTATAAAAAATTAGAAAATATGCTAACCATACATTTCTGAAATGTAACAGGGGCATTACATAACCCATTTAAAAATGGCATACGACGGTAAGCAAATATTCTGAATAGGCATGTAAATGTTGTCTTGTTTTGATCTTTCGGAGCAATAGCGATATGAAAGTATCTAGAATAACTATCAAGAAAATAATAATAAGCATGATTAGTTAACCTTACAAGCATTTCATCAACGAAAGGTAAAGGAAAGTAATCTTTGTGAGTAAGAGAATTAAGTTTTCGATAAACTATACAAACCCGCAACCCATTTTACATACGGGTAGGCATCAATTCATTTTCTTGATTTTTTTACTACAGTTATCCCAGTCTTTTTAGGGACCACTTGTACTGGCCTAACCCATTCACTATCTGAAATGGATAAATTGTTCCCACTTCAAGAAGTTTGAGTATTTCTTATTTAACCATTTTCATTAGCATTCAGTTCATCCTTCTTTGCAGTTGACGGATAGGTTTAGCTTCATCCTCGAGTAATATATGATGAATACATGTGAATGTGCTAATTCTTTTATATCTGCAATGCTCTACTTGAAATGAAACAGTCCACCCAATCGCTGTCTTATGCTCCCTCAAAACTTTTAACAATCGTTCTTTTTGTTCACCGGTTAGGTTATTGGCAATTATCACCGGATGAGTTTTTCCATTACCCAGAAACAAATATTTGAGATGACTTGAAAGAGGTTTTAATTCTGACTCGGTTGCCTGTAAAACAGAAGGTGAAGTTTTATCATTAGAAATTTGTGATGTAACATAAGATAACTTACCAAATTGCGGCTTCTCAACATCACTTTCCAATTTCTTATCTAAGTCCCCTTCAATTTTTACTTCAAAAACATCTTGTACTAATGAATCAACAACATCAACAGAACAAATAGAATTGTCCCCAATAGGATACTTCATGGCCTTATAAATATTATGTTAAAAAAAATTTTCAATAAATTCCATCGTCAAAATTTCAATATCTATATCTATATTAGTTTTAGAAGTGTTTCAAAAATGGTATACCTATCAAAATAGGCACAGAATCATCATTGTTCTTCATGTCAACAAATCATGCCATATAAATCAGCTGGAAAGATTAATTCATTGCATTGGTCTAAAACATTTTCAACTATACTTTTAGGGTAAGCTATTGATCTATCTGCCAACTAAATAACCATACTAGTTTCAAGTAAAGATCCTATATGCAAGGATTTATAAACTGAATAAGACATAATATTCATAGAAGTTCCTAAATTCAACATCGCCTTCTTAATCAAGTATTATTTACTAAACATGGAACTGTACACATCTGAATCTTTGCATTTCATTAGAAGATTCTGCTGTGTAAGTATGGCTGATATATTTTTACCTAAAGTAATCTTGTCACCCTTTTTTGTTTTTGCTTCTTTTTATGTGTACATAGTTCTTTCAAAAAATTAGTATAACGAGAAATTTGTTTGATATCATCTAACAACATAATGTTTACCTCACATTTGCAAAAAGTTTCATATAAGTTTTTGTTAGGATCCTCCTTTGCAAATTCCTTGAATACTTTAGGATGTGATGGCTCAGGTGTATATTCTCAGCCACGGAGTTAACTTACTAGTTTTTTCATTTTTATGGACGAGATCGACTTCTTTCTCCACTTCAATTTCCATCTCTTTGGCCTTGTTTTGTTCAGGAATTACTTTGTTTGGCACCTCAACCTCTTTGCCACTTCTCAACACAATTGCGCTAGCATTCGTCTTAGGGTTGACAATTTTTTGAGATGACAATTTTCCAGAACTCTGTGCTTCCAATCGGTTAATTGCAATCCCTATTTGTCCCATTTGGTGCTGCAATTGTTGAATACTAGTCTTAGTGTCATATTGGAATTGAAGAGTATTAGCGGTTAAAACATTTAACATTTCCTCTAAAGACTTACTAGTCTGATTAGCCATATTAGCTTGTTGTCTTTGAGAAAATTGGGGTCTATATGGTTGGAAATTCTGTCGACTCTGTTGAGGTTGAGGTTGAGCTGGATTTCCATATCTCATATTAGGGTGATCCCTTCATCCAGGATTATAGGTGCTAGAATAGGGATCATGTCATTTACTCAAAATTGCCCTAGAAATCCTCCTGCAGTAATTACTTGCTTTTGAGATTCATCTTGTAATGTGGGACATATATCGGTTGAGTGTTCCTCGTTTGAAAAAACAAATGAGAACTCTTGCTCACACTAATTCCCGTTGAGTTTTACACTCCACCTCCCTTTGTTGTTAGATATGATTTCACGAGCAGTGTCAAGTCAAATTATCTAATGCCCCTCTACTAGGGACGTCGACCATATTCCTCTCATTTGGCAAAAAATCTTCATAAAAATATTGGATTAATAAGGAGTCAAGTATATAATGATATGGATAGCTTACACACAATTTCTTAAAACGCTCCCAATATTCATACAAGGATTCATCGTTCAATTGCCTTATGCCACAAATTTCTTTCGGGATATTCGCAGTCCGGGAAGTTGAAAAATATTTTGCTCAAAATAATCTGTTCATCTGCTCTCAGGTTGTAATGCTGCCTGAAGGTAAATCGAACAACCAATCCTTTTCTCGTCCTTAAGCGAGAATGGAAATGCTTTCAATTTAATATTCTTTTCTAAAATTTCAATGGGTCTCATACTCGTACAAATTACATGGAACTTACTGGTTAAGATGCTTATTCGGATCTTCACCTGTTAATCCATAAAAGGAAGGTAATATGTGGATTAGTCCAGATTTTAATTTAAATATAATGTTTGCATCTAATTCAGGATATGTAATGCACAAAGGTTGTTGATTTCAAGTGGGCGCTGTAGTTCTATCAAAGTTCTTTGCGCAATACTTGTCTCTCCTTGGTGTTCTTTATTGTTATCAAAGATGAACTTGAACAATTGATCTTCCCCTAACTATCTTTCCTTTAATTCCTTCCCTACTTTGCATAACGTTTTTTGAAATTTCAGATCAAATTAGAATTCAACTTGTCCAGTAGATCGTGTCATTGACATACACAATTAGTAGAAGAAATAATAATAAAAGAAAAGAAAAACTGAAATCAATAACACAAAAATAAATCAAACCGTACCCCGACAACGGTGTCAAAATATTGACTGTGCTGTCATAGACATTCAAAATTAAATAAACTCTCAATTTTAATATAGCAGTGATGAGTTCAAGTCGTCCCACAAAAAATAGAGTTTATTGTTGTAATCAAAAGAAAAGAGGAATTTTTCAGTGCTTTTAATCTAAAAACTAAGGTAACAAAGTAACTGAAGAAAATTCAATTTAAGAAAAATCTTAATTCCAGTCATATCCACTAAATCAACTTAACTAGTCGATCCTTTACACCAAAGATAATTCAATTTTTATACCAAGTATTAATTAAAAAATTAACCCAAATTTTAATTCAAAATTGATTCTTATTTCTTTCTAAAGTTGGCTAATTTTCAACACGCAATGCAATCAACCCTAAACATTAATTTTACTGAAACACGCGCCAAAAATTAATTAGTAGAAGCATTAAAATTGACAAGAACAATTAGGCTAATTAAACATAAACACACGCAGTTATGCCAATTAGTTGATTATTTTTCTAAATTCAATAATACTAATCGAGCAATTATCAAATTTAGTTGTTTCACAAATTGAATTAAACACACGTGGTTAAAATAAGAATTCCTTTACATATAGATTAATTCTAATAACTTAATATTGTACAGTAATAACAAGTTAAAAAGAACAATCATAAAATTAATCGTACAAAAATAATCAATATTTGATATAAAAGTGAATAAATTTAACAACAAAAAGTCTCACAACATAGTAGAATTAACCATGACTTTAACTCCCTTGACCAGGAAAAAGAATTTTTAAGCACTAAATACCATGAAAGAATGAACAAGAATTTTCTGTTGAAAACCTAGGTAAAACGAGGAATAGACATGTTCTCTCTCTTTTAATCACCTTACATGGGGTATTTATAACGCATACTAGAGTTAAAATCATTGTCTAACGATAAGAACGTGAAATCATATAAAAAAGAGTCCAATCGAACGAAGAAATCTGTCGAAAATAAAAAATCATGTAACACCACTGTATCTATCACATATGCGCAGGCTACACAGCGCGCATGTGCACTGCACAACTCTGCAACAAAGCTGGACACGGAGCACATGCACTGCTCAACCCTAGCGCATGTGCGTTGGACCTTCATATAGCAATTAATCTTGGGTTTCGATTTTGACCTTGATGCTCTTGGAGTTTGGAAAAGTGTAAAACACGAAAGTTGTAACTCTCTCTCTTAGCTTTCCAGTATATCTTAAATCAACTCTGCCGGAGTTCGAACTTGAAAGTTGCACTTAAAATAGGAAACAACATCTTGAATGGCTCCATACTCGTGCACATTTCGTCTTTAGTATTTCCTTTCACCTTTTTCATCTTTTTCAACTCTTTTTCACTTTAATCTTGCAAAAACTAAGAATAACCAAATTAAACTCAATGATAACTCAAGTCTTGCTTACAACATATAAAAAAAAGATAAATGACACAAAATATAGCACAATTACAAACTTATCACATAGCCATGATAGCTGGAATATTACAGCCAAATCCAATATCGACCCGGCGTATCCAACCTATACACACCGGACCGAATTCTATCGAGTGCGATAAAGTACACAACCGGATTTGATAGAGGACAAACATGCACAAGTAATTCATGAATATACTATCAAGTCCTACAAATAAAATGTAACACGAGATTCTTTAGACTTAGTTATCCTCAATGCAATAAAGTACAAAATTGGGTGAACAAACAAACATAAATAATTTTATATATATAAATAAATCATTTTCAAAGAATTCAAAGTAAACTGATCACTCTAATACTGTAATATTATTTTGCATGCATCACTTAGTTATCTAAACAATAATAAAAAGTCACTACATATTTCAATAGCAACATGAAATTTACCATAAAAGTCTTTGTTAAAACAAGGGTTAGGAACACTCACAATGTAGGTTCATGAATGGCCTCAAATTATAGAATAACCACAAGTCTATAAACTGAAGTTTTGATTAGAATGGGTTAACTACAATCTTTATATCTTGTATTATACAAGTCTAACGATCATGCTCTTGGTACCATTGTAATCTTAACTTGTTATACTATAATTCTTATAGAAGAATCTTCCTCAATCGATTCATAATATAAAATTGTCAAAATGACCACAAATGTAGGGTATCATCACAACCATCAATATGAGTTTCGAAATTATACAGTTTCACAAAATCAACATATCTATAGATAAAAAAACTTAGATAACTGTAATTCTTGAGGATTTGGAAACTATATTCATTGACCTAAAACTTTCATGGAGAAGGCACTCTCAAAATATTTCTATAATCTGCCCAAATTTAACTATAAAGTGAAAAATCACATATATTAACACTCCAAAGTCTATATTTGGGCAGTTATTTTTAAATAATCATAATTGAGATATATAACTCTAATAATCATTATTCTTGAACATTTAGAAAAACTAGATTCAAAATACTAAAATTTTCATGAAGTGATTATCCACTACATCAAATCATAACATAAATGAAAACAAATCCAAAATTAGAACAATACCAAACTAATTCCAATCATCACTGGTAGAGCTGATATTCTCCTAACTCCAAAGATTTATTGAGGCTTAGTACATAAATATCCGAATCATGAGGTTTATATTGAATTAAAGCCCAAATGAGTCTAGTTTTTGGAACAACAAACAAAGATCAATTTGGAGTTTTCAACAAGATACAACCTATAAAATATCACTTTGCAAAACTGTCTAAAATTCTATAGTTTCAGGAATATTGATTTCAAATGGATTTCATGCATCCAAGTCACCTCCAAGCCATATTGATTTCATCGAAAACTCTTGCATAAACATTCATAAACATAGATATGTCATTTATTTCAGAAAAAGTATGAAAATCCTCACCTAAAAGTTGAAGAATATAGTAACACCAAGCTGTCCACTTATCCTTCTCCGCTTCTTTCTCTTCTTGGTCTTCTCACTTTCTTTCCGAACTGTAGTAGCTCCAATAAAGAGGAGAAGAAGCTGATTTATTTCTCTCAAACTCACTGCCTCGGCCTATCTCTCTTTTTCCCTTTCTCCCTAATTTCTTCTCTCTATCTATTCCTCTTCTCTTCAGAACTTTCTTTTTATTTTCCTTCTGTTGGAATTCTTTTAGTTCCTATCCAAGTTGTAGTACTTGTAAAAATAGAATACTAGAAATCTAATTTAGATTACTTAGTTGGTTTGATGCTTAGCTTACAGGGTGCACCTCATACTAGAAGGTGACACCTCCTACTTGCTATTATCTAAGGACACCTCCTATTTGCTAATGACAACTCATGCTTCGTAATTCAAGGACACCTCCTACTTGCAATGTTGTTTTGCAGGAATGAAGAGATATAAACACCTCATGCTTCCTAGTCCAACTAATAGAAATTATATTTTCCTCTAGAAAGTTCTACAAAAACACTTAATTAAGTCCTTGATAAAGTTTGAACATGTGAAAGGACCCATATATTGGTCTAAACTTGCATTGAAGTCCAATTTCATAATATCAAGATGCCTAATCATACACTTCCAAGTAACTTCAGAACATTCACTAACAATCAAACTCGTATAATTTAAAACCGTAAAATTAGGGCTTAGGCTGTTATAATAAGTGCAATTGAAGTATCATAATTTCTGTTCCACAAATTCAACAATAGAACATCATATGTAAAACTCTAAAGTAACTATTTTTCTTTTTTAAAAAATAAAAAATAAAAATCTCACCTCTTCTCTCTTCTTCTCTTAATGATTTAAACCCATAATCAATATTTTATAAGGGAAACATTTTACTACCTAAAGTTTAGGGGTAATTCGTTGTCAAACTCTGAAGAAACTGTGCGTAGAGGAACTCTGATGTACTAATTCACTTCAAATTTTCAATACTATTTGGTGAGTCTTGTATACTGCATAGAATTTAGTGTACATCATACATATAGTCAAAACACAATCACGCCATTTTTAGCATTTGGTAACTTTAAGATGAATCATGCATGGTTCTTAAACTATCCAAAACAATCGGCCCTCACCTCTATTATAATCTCGTAGATCAACATATGGGATCCCATAGATAATTTACTGACTATTCTAGACTATAGTCCATATCTTACGTACTATGCATGCAAAATATTTTATAAAGGGAAGGCATTCTATTTATAAAGAAATAGAGCAATGTTCATGCAATTCATTCCTTATTTTAATACTCATTAAGAAATTAATGTCTTCCATAAATAGTTGCACCTACCTAATGAGGCTTTGTCAAAGCAAAGCCGAAAGCGGCGGGTACAACTACATCTTCTTTTTTTTTTCATTTTGGGCAGTCCATGATACAATAATTGGCACTTACATAACAAACTCATTAAAGATATTTATGTAATTAGCCTATATACTTAGATGGCAAACATCATGACCCGAACACCCCTTGAAATCATCTATAAATAGAGGGTTCTTGAGCCTTAATTGTAACTTTTACCTCATTAATGCAATCCCTAATTGCTCTCATCCCAAAGTACTTTGCCTGATTGTCTCTCTACTTTCTTTCTCTTCACATCTTTCTCTCTCATCAATTAGAGTCGTCTATAGCAATCAATACAAAAAGTTACTATTTCACTTCCTCCTATTCTCTAGTCGTTTTCTTCATTTTTCCAGTGAAACTCATCACTGATTTGCAAATTTCGGCAATTTGATTGGTCAAAATTCAAATCTCAATCGTTCTTACTGATTAGAAGTCTAAAAAATAAAGAAAGGTTGTGGAGCAAGACGTGCAGACAGCAAGGAAGTTGAAGATGCTAAGCAGCACCTTTTCCTCGAGAATGTCGGTGAGGAGGAAGCGAGAATCTCTCTAGACAATTAGTAAAGACAGAACAATGTTCTACAATATATCTCTGACCATTTCGAGTTCTTTAGAACTTTTGTGGAGCAACGAGAGAACTGAACTCCATCTGAACAACAACATCAACCGGTAAAGCCACAAGCTGAATAGCAATGCCTCGGTCGCCGCCCTGGCAAACAACCAGAAAAGGCCATGAGCAACACGGACTTGAAGCATAAGATTATTCACTCTCGATCTCTTGACAGACTTGAGCAATCTCAAACAGCAACCAACCGACCACACAAACTATCAGTTTATGAAAGAATTGTCCCACAGAAGTCTAAATCAATGGATTGAACAAGCCCCACCCCAGCTATTTCTAAACAGTTACAGAAGCAGAGCCTTGAAAGAAAAATACAAAAAAAAATTAAGAAAAACAATTTGGTGACCCGTGCTTTTCTTCTTTCTGAGGTGGACAAAGACCCATTCACCATATCTATTAAGATAGAGCCTCTGCCATTGCAGTTCAAATAGCCGGATCTGGACAAGTATAAAAGAGATTCTGATCCATCAGATTATATTTCTCATGTTAGCTGTAATAAGCCTTTATGGGTATAGTAACGCCATCAAGTGTAAGCTTTTTGCAACAACACTCCAAGATCCGGTTCAAAAATGGTTTCATAAGCTACCTATGAATTTGGTGTCTACCTTCCATGATTTGGCAAAATCATTCGTCAGTCACTTCCGAAGCAAATATCTTGTTGTAGCATAACTTTTATTTAAATTCAAAGTTATCAAATTTATCTAGTATAAATTATATATGTATTATTTATTAATATAATTTTTGCCGTTACTGCATACTACAAAAATTTTGCCTCTCCTCGGACCACAGGGTCTTGGGTCTTGGCTTTGCCCCTGCACCCTTTCATCCCCATCAAAACCAGCTGCGAGATTTGATTCATGTTTTCAATAAATTAACCCAAATATATATCAAGTTTAGATGGATAAAAATAAATACAAAAAGAAGGAAATATGCATGAAAAGTGAGGGAAATAAGGGACTCACCATGTTAGCATTGGACTAATATGGGAGGTTTGACTTTGGTTCCAGCGTTGGACCGATATGAATGGATAGATTTCTACACTAGCATTGGACTAATGTAGAGCATGGCACAAGGAAATTATATACAAAAATTTATGTAATTAACATAACAAAATAATAGACAATTAGGCAATTAAAGCACATAAACACGCAAAATACATACGGCATCATATCTAGCATACAGAATCTAATAAAGCAGAAAACACATAGCATATAATCGTATCTAATACATTAAGCTTAAACCATTTCTACAACTATAAATTACATAGAATAATGATAGAATAATAATAGTAAAAAAAAAAAAAACAATAATGATAAACTAAAGAAAACAACAAACAATTAGTAGACAAACCAAGTATTGCATATAAAGGATTTAGAAGTATATTTTTTAATGTGCCAAAAGTACAAAATTATCCTATTTTTGGTTCAAAATATGAACAAACAGATGCGGTACTAATATAAAATAACAAAGTATAAGTAGAACACAAACAAAAAAAAAATATTATCACCTAATAAAAGAAAATTTATTAACTAAATTATGCCAATTTTATCATAAAAGTAGCTAAATAAGAATAATTGAAAGAAAAAACGACTTAACTAAACCAAGTCTAAACATTAATGAGTCAAATATAAGGTTTCTAAACAATCAAAGGGCAAAAATACAAGAAATAACAAAATTATAGTAGTAAAATAACAATTGTGAAGAAGAAGAAACGCTTACTTTGGAACAAACAAAGCTTTTAGGGACCTAATTTTAAAAAGCCACAAAGTTTTGAGGGCCAAAATGCAATCTCAATAAATATTAGGGACCAAAACACAATTTAAGAAGTTTTAAGGACTAAACTATAATTTCAAAAAGTTTCAGCTGGCTTAGGAGATAGCTCATCTGAAAAAATAAACCCAACATACAAAAGACCCAAAAATAAAATAAAACTACCCCTACTCAATTTAAAACCTACGGGTCCAAATCGAAAATGGATTAGACCAAATCCAGAACTAACCCACCAACACAATTCCTTTAAGGTCCCCCTAATACACTTGCCCAAAAATCAAATATCATGACCCAATTCAAAAGTATAACCCAATAGTTAAACTTAACCCTAAGCTAATGTAACCTACACTATAGGGCCCATTAAAAATAAAAACGCAACCAAATTACCAAACAAGACTAATAATGAATTAAGTCCCAACAACCAAATAAAACAATTAATTAAAATAATGAGGCCCACAACCGAATTAAAACTAAACTTTTAGGGGCTAATTTGGTTATATTTAAAACTCTTGGGGTCAAATTTAAAACTAAAGAAAATTTTGGGCTAAAAAGTTAAATCTGAGAAAAGTCTTCTTTTCCATCGAAAAGCCATGGCAGTAACGATTTTTCTTCTTTTTTTATTTATGTGTATTATTATTATTTTTTTTGATTTTGTAAACTCTTAAATTCTCAACCAAATCTAACAAAAATTATACCAAAATAATCCTAATAATAGAACACATATTTAACAATAAATGAACAAAAACCAATACATAAATTTGTAGAAGAACTATAATATCATTGAAAGACCCATTTTACCAAATATCAACCCAAAAAACATAAATTTTATAACAAAATATCCTCACAACATATAGATCAAAGATGTACTAAAATTCATCAAAACAACAACAAACATGCATAATTAATATCAAGGTAAAATTTTGTAAAAGTACAAATAATACTATTTTAAAGTATTTTTATATTTACAAAGTATTACAACAATGAAAATACACTTACCTCATATAAAAATAAAGTCTAAGATGGTGGCGAATTTTCAACCCAGGCTTAAATCCTCTATTTTCCAAAATTTTGTATACGCGCAGTGTGTGCTTGTACGTCTTCTGTGAGTGTTTGTTTGTGCGTCTGTAAAGAAGGTTGTGTATGAAAAGATAAAAAAAAGGGGTGGGAAAGAATGAAGAAGAGAAGAACTAAAAAGGGGCCTGGGGATGGTCGGAAAGAATTGGGAGGTATTTTTTGGTTTAGAGTAAACAAAACTAAGGGGAATTGAGGTTTTGTGCGTGGGGGGGTTGGTTTGTGATTGGACCTAAAAAAGGAGAGGTCTAAATCCCATCTTTTCTATTTTTCTTTAAAATGAAACTGAAACTATTTCTTTTTTGCTAAAAAAAAAAAGAGACACCTCCCGCTCCGTTCTACACAAAATGTATCTCGATTTTTATCTAATAGTGTAATTTATCAATATTTTGTCAAAATGAAAAAAAAAAAAAAGTTTACCAAATTATTCTAATAATTATTGAAAATACATAAATATCACAAAAATATATTTTTATTTAAAATGATACTCAGAAAAACTATCCTTGAAAAGCCAACATTCCAAACCAAAAGCTATTTAAAATTTCCAAAAAATCACAAAATAGATTTCGAAAGTTGCCAAATTTTACCGAAGTATTCAAAAGTATGAACTTGAATTGAGGAAACTTAAAAAAAAATTAGAAAATGCATTTAAGTGCAAAAAACCATTTTGTCCTTTTAAAAATGATTATTTTAGCCCAAAAATACAAAATTTTGCTAAATTGTGCATTTGTCTCAAAAAGTGTAAAATTTTAAAATTTTGCCCTAATTTAGCACTTAACAATAATAAGCGCGTCAAAGTTCGGTATGTACAAAGTCAAGGTACGTAATCACTATTATTGAAAGTGATTTAACCCCTCACGAGATCGTAATCCATTGATACAAAAAAAATTGTGCCACGTAATCACCCTCTAAGATTTAAAAGCAGTATTGGTCTCATGCACTCGCAAGAAAGATTTCGAACTACTATGAGACTACTCAATACTAGGAATATGATAGAAAACAATATAAGAGAATATTTTAGTATGTATAAAAGAGGAATTGAATGGTGGTATTTATAGGAAACAAATCAACCACAATTCAAGGGTAACTAGTCGACCATGGGAGAAAAGATAAGAATGTAGCCGTCTTCTAGCAGAAGTGAATCGAATTAACAGTGTAAACACCAATGTGAACATCAATGTAAATATCAAAAGAGATAGAGTTTTACAAGTAATTAACCACAAAAGTTGATTTAAAGTTCTATACAGAAATGGTTATCAAAGACAAATAAGAACTCTAATAGACCAAAATAATGGAAGAAAAGTTGTACAATAATTAAAATTCTAAAGGTTCATACACACGCATTATTCTGTGCCACGCCGCATTATGCGGGGCACGCGTATGTGATATAAGAAATTTTCCTAAACCATCAACCATGCATCGTTTAGATTCCCAACTACAACTACATATACCCAAAGGCAAAACACCAAAACTTATGTTGAGAAAATCTCTTACAAGTTTCTAATGTGGGATAAATAGTTGCACAGAAAAAGGAGTAAAATGGAGGGAAATCAGAAACTTAAACAAAATGTATTTTGGAGCTAAATAGTCCAACAAAATATTCATTATAATGAGTAGATCACGATTAAGCAAAAATCCACAAAAAAACTTGAAGTATGGTGTGAAGACGGGGAGGACCTGCATCTGGTTTCCATTCGTTTAGCTTCTCCCCGCTTATTTTCAGTTAAATACAATGCCGGATTTATGTTCAACACAAAAACCCAACCACGAAAATGTTCCTATAGTCTTAAACCACCACTGGGTGGTGGTGGTCGGTAGCAGTGCGTGGTGGCACAACCTTTTTGGTGCCTGAATAAGTTTACCCATAACCTTTTGCCTTGGGTATGCACTTTGACACACATTCCATTATAAGAGACATATACACATCTAAAGCATACCATTAAAATAGTTTAATGTTATATTATATTTTTGCCCTAAATAGAACCTCTAGGATTCAGATTATGGTATCTTATCCTCTCATTTTCTCTCTTTTCTCCTCGCTACTAGTGGAGGAACCTTTCTAGCTAAGTTTATGCTATTTTCTTGTTTCTTAGTTCTAGTCTATATCTTAGCTTAAAGATTGTATTTTACTTTACTTTTTTAGGTAAAAAGTGTGATTAGTGGGTTAATATGAACAAAAAGCTTGTACAAGTAAGAAACATATCCAAAACTGACTAATGCTAAATAAACTTAGCATGACTCAAGTAACCAAACTAGTACAAAAAGCCTATCAGTCAAACACTATTTATGTTGAAAAAATTGCTGTGGAAGATCCTATGCTACACTTAACTACCAATTTGCTTTAGTCCTTGCAATGCCTGTCCAACCAAAACTAGACATCTGCACCACCTTACACAATTGCTTAAGAACACCGTCAGCTGGTGTAATACTTCTGACAAAGACCTTTCTATTCCTTTCTTCACAACAAATACACTACTGCAGCTGAAGCAAGTTTCTTTACTTAATTACAAAAGCTATTAGTTTTCCATTGTTTCACTATCTAATTGATTTCATCATGCAACCCGTATGTACCCGTAGAAAGGATACAACAATGTTGCCCCCTGGACCATACATAAGCATAATAGGGGCATTGAAAAAATAGGTCGTGCATGGATTCCTCCCGAGTGTAGCAGAATATACACCATCTGTCAAACATCCAGTCCCTATTTAGCCAGTGTATCCATTGTCCCCAATCTCCCTCTATTAAACTCTTCATTTATGTTAGTGTTGTTTAAATTTGGAATTTAGCTCATGTTTAACTTAGTTTTTCGTGTATTGTTTAATGCTTTGTTTACATTCTTTGAATTCTTTATTTCATAGTTATTAAACCTAGCCCGGAGAAAAATCTGGAGAAGGAGGTGCACCAATAGAGTATTGGTTCAATTAGAGGATCACTAATGTATATTATTTAATTAATATGTATAATAATTTTAAATTATTAGACACAAGATATATGTTGAAAAGTGTTTATACATATTTACCAAATTTTAATTTATTCTTAAATATTTTAGAATTGTTAATATGAAATAGAATTTATTCTTAAATATTTTAGAATGGTTAATTCTCTAAAACTACAACGAAATAGACTAAAATAGATATGTTTAAGTTTTTATATAACAATGATGTATAACAAATAATAATTTTGTCATTATTTATTAAGTAGTTATTTTTTCATAATAGTCTCTTTATATAAAATTGTGTCTATTTGTTTATATTTCTAGTGATATTCTAACTAATTTAATTTTCTTATTATTTTGAAAATGTTTAAGTTTTATTTTGAAAATAAAGTTGTAAAAATATTTGAGTTTATTTGAAAATGAAAGAGTAAGGATAAAGATTGCAAAGATATCATAAATATGTTATAAGAGTCAAAAGAAATAGTTTCCAAGATTTCTAAACTATAATACAAGTCTAGGTTCCGATTTCAATACAAGTTAATTTATATTTTATTTATATGTCATATGATTGCATTATTTATTAAACTATTTTGAAGTAAAGATACATTTTGATTAATCTATAACTAAAAGATAATTTAAAGTACATTTATAAGACTATAATAGACTAAGGTCATTAAGAATTTTTTCAATGTCCAAGTTTGTTCCACTTGAAGAAGTAATTATAGTACTCTTATCAGTCTTGTTCATATCTACTTCAGTCTTAATCTCAATCTGCTGATCTCTTATACTCACATCGTACCAATCTACTAATAATGCTTGAATCTCCAAATGAGTCCGAGCCATTGAGTCTATAGCAATAAGAGAAAAGATTGGGTAAACCTTTGACTTATTACCCCACCATTCTAGTACCGAGAATTCTTTGACTTCCACTAACTCCTGGCCATCATCATCTTGGAACTCAAAAGAATTAGTTAGATAAATATCAAAACTCGTACTACTAGTGCCACCCCTTGACCTTTTCAAAGTATGTAATATTTTTTAGACGGAGGGATATTTATAGTACTAGTAATATAGTAGTACGTGGACTTACTAGCACTATTATCACTACTATATACGGAACTTGAGTTTGATAATCACTATATAATGTACGAAGACACTCTTTAGTCAACAATTTCGATTGGATACTTCGTTGCCATTAAACTATTTTAATCATATGCTATATCATCAAACTTTTTTGGTTCGTATTCACACCTAGATGGTTTGAAGAGTCCAAGTTAGATACGTATATTAAGCTAAGATATAGACTAGAACTAAGAAACAAGAAAATAGCATAAACTTAGCTAGAAATAAAACTTTGAAAAATAATGTCATTTACACTAGTAAAATACTAACTATATCATATGCTTGGGGTATAAATAAATGAATGTAGGATAAACACCAGATAAAGTACAAGTAGTAATTTTAAAAACATGCAAAATTTCTACCATTTTTCTACAAGTTTCCCGGAGGTTAGGATGCAAGTCAAAATTACTAGGATATCTATTTCTAAAAAAATCACATAATAAATTATTATATTTTAAAGAATTATTAAGTAAATCATAAGTTGAGTTCCACCAATTGGGAACATCATCAACAAATTTTCTAGGTTTCCTTCCTTTCCTCTGTCTCTTATACACATCTAGATGTGTATAAGAGACAGATACTTCGGTTGGTAATAAGTATTGGTTCACCTTCTTGAACACTTAAATTTAAAATGTGACATGCACACCTAATATGAAAAAATTTATCACCTACTTGTGGTTAACAATAATTTTTAAATCTTTAATGATGCAATATTATTAGTAGCATTATCAAAATCAATTGAAAAATTTTTATTTACCAAGCCATATTCGTCATAAAATCTCTTTAATCATATTACTTATAATGACTTTCATTAAATATTAATTTTTTTTGTGCATAATCCAATGGATCACTCAAAATATCACTACAAATTGAAATACGACCTTCTAATTTTGAATGTTATCTACCAATATCTTTTGTTCTTTGCTAATTATTTTGAAATTTAACGTGTAAAAGTAGATAGGCATACGTTTAACTTGTGGATTCTTTTTCACCAAAACTATAGTGTAAGTGTTCATTGGAAACAAATAATTAATCTGTCTATTATACATAAAATTTTAATATAGGATTAGAGGATAGAAGATGCGTACTAGGTAATAACAAAATGCGAAGACACAATTAATGCCGGAGACGGATGTTCCTTTGTCAAGGGTGTTTCAATCGTAAGTAGCCTTGCAATAGGTACACATTAATTAGTACGATTCATTCGTTATCAAATTTTTTTGTAAAATGTTTCGTACTAAAATTTCGAATTTTGGAGCAATTAAAAGTAGAGGAAAGCAAATAAAGTTATTTCAGTACATCATCTTCAAGATTACTAAAAATTTCATTGGAATTTTGAGCTATAAAAAGAAAATAGAAATTTGAAATGACTGATCAATAATTGAGATACTCTTCACACATTAGATGTAAATTAGATACAGCAATTAAGGAACTTATATTTGATCAAGTGATCTTTTGCCGAAATCTTATAAAGAGAATTAAATTATGGCATATAGAAGCTTTAAATACGGTTGTTGGTCCCGATATTCCAATTCAATTCAAGGTGACGAGTTTAATAACTATGCTTTATTTAACTTGTTTAGTCTTTAAAATTTTAATTATGTGTAAGATTGGTTATGGCTTAGGTATAATTCACCTTATTTTGCCATGAATTTTGATTTATTGTGGTCAATTGCTTGGTTAGATGAATTCTTTGCTTTTTGTTGATGGGCTTGGATGGTAGGACTGCAAATTGCTTATTTTCTTTCCTAGTTTAGCTCATTAGGGTGATATAATAAAGTAACCCATAATTATAGGCTAGAAATGGTTGGTTTATATCGGGTTCAGTAATATTGAGGAATTACGTATCTATCTTGGATGGTCAAAATTTCTAGGTTTTCAACAAGCTTAATTTGACATTTAATTTAATAAGGATGATAGACGTTGAATCCCGCATCCCATTATGACTTAGAAAGATTCACTTCTCCAAGGGTTTGAATTGGAATTAGAGTTGGGAAACTAGACCTCCAACATATGATTCTTGATGTGGTAGTTGATAAGATAACCCTAACACCAGCAATTTAGGTGAATTAGGTCCTAACCCGCTATTTTATCAATTATAGTCTCTTAGGTTTTAGCTCAAATCCTTCTTTATTTCAGTCTTTCAAATAGTAGACCAACCAAATAATTCATACTTTCCAGCCAATCCTCGTGAGAATAATATCTTACTCATTCTCTATTACTTGAAAACCTATATATTTGTGAATTAACCAACTCTATCGCAATCAATCAATTTTTTTAGCATATTTAGTTCTACAAGTATTTCCCACATCATATCTAGATACTAGTCCAACGCTAATGTAGAAATTTGTTACATTTATGTTAGTCCAACGCCAGTATAGAAATGGAACCTCTAGTGGTATTTCATCGTTGGCTCACTGAAATCCCATCTCCTTATACTTTACACATATTTAATTGTTGTATTTGCATTCATAAAGACACATCCATATTTAATATAAATCATGTTTAACTTTTAAGCAACATAAATTAAATCATACAGCCAGTTTATCAAGAGTAAATAGCTACTTAGGTTACCCGTAAATTAATTTAGTCTTCCCCCTTTCTTAATATAATTCACATGTCTTTTCTCTTGTTTTTGAAGACTAGGAAATATCTACTATTGTGTTTTTTCATATTTTTTTTATAATTTTTTTTCATTTTTCTTTATTGCCTCAACATTTTAATTTTTTTGATCCTTTAGGATTTTCCTTTTTCTTTTCAGTTAGAATTGGTGTCCGATGCACTTTAGTTTGTTCTTCCATTTTGTTTTAAACTAGGTCCTATCTTGTGTATCTTTTAAATTACTTTCTACAATCTTGTAATTCTTTAATTAGGTGTAGTCTAGTTTGTTTTCTTTCATTTTAATGCTTATTTAAATTATCAAGACCTCATTTCAAGCTCCCATTTTACTAGCTTTTAATGCATTTCCTTTCTTTACTAATTTTACTATTTTCTTACTTTATTCACTTTATTTGCTTTCCTCTACTTTTAATTGCTTTCTTGTCTTTAAATATATTATAATTTAGCATGGGTTAGGGTTGTGTGAAATTAATTTCTAATGAATAGAAATTAATGGGTTGATTAAATGTTAAAATGGACTAATTGATACTATTAATGGGTTTAAGGGTCGATTAGATAAATTAGCTACTTCCTTAATTAGGATTAATTTAGGGAATATGTGAATTGAACCTCTATTATACGCCTAAATTAATATTGGATTAGAGTTAAATTAGATATTGCCAGACTAATTCAATTTTGAGTAGTTTAACGAGTAGGAGGAATTTGCACCAGTTAAGTTAATTAAAATAATAGGCTTAATTGTCGAGGTATCCGGATTAGGTTACAAGTTGGAACCAATCTTTAATTTGACATATAAGATCATTTGATCTAATCTAATTAACTAGAATTAGGGAAATTGGCTAATATAAACTCTAAACCCCCATGTTTATCGTCTTTTAGTCTAAAATATAGTTTAGTTAAACTCTTTTATTTAATCAAACCCTTCAAATAGCATTCTAACCAAATAATTTACAATTGCATACCATTGCTTGTAGGAACGATTCCTACTTCCATTAGTTATTATTTGACATCGTATACTTGTAGCTTGTTATCTAGTTAAGGTTAATTGATATAGACATTTTATTTTATATCGAGATGTTTGTGTCTTTTTAGACGTAACATGCTAAAATGAATTTATATATTTTAGAATAATGGAATTTTTTCGTTTTCTTGGGATAGATGATGTGAACTCAGGCTAGCCGATTTCGTGCAACAAATTTGCTCAATTTTGTAAGTTGAGTCTGAGACTCATAGTATGAGCCTTGGTGAATTGATTTTGGGCAAATCTCTATTATTTTTAAAATGTATTGAGCAGGCAGTGGCACATTGAAATTCGACCATAATTTTAAACAAGATAAACATTTTACCCAAAAAAAAAAAAAAAAAACATAGAAATGAGTTTTTAAAATTTTAAATGATGCATTATTAAATACAAAAAATACTCATGCAAATATACTTTCCAAATAATGGAATTAACCACTTATTAAACACTTTTTTTGATAGCTCTACTAAACAATGTACTTTATGACATGCCACAAGATCCAAACGAGCACCAAGTAAAATTGAAGCAAAAAATAACTCTATCCCAGAAGGCAGCTGATGATACGTGAGAAAGTTCGGAAGAGATGATAAAGTTTAAAAAAATTCAAGGAGTCACAATTAGCATTAACATATTGCTTCTTCTTCTAGACTATTCATCCTTAGAGAGGGCTAAAGACGAAAAATTTGAAGAAATTGTACAACCCAAGCAAGCAATGAGAATGGCTACAGCTGCTACATAACTTAGGTCAAAGAAGTCGTGGATCGTTGGTTCACTACCCCCCTCATATGCCCTGTTTAGGTCTCTGGTTGCACCAAATGCTGCACCAACTCCTACTCCTAGTAGCAGTGACAAGATCTACATGTACAATTTCCAGAACTAAAAATTAGTCCATGAATTCAGAAAATATGTAAAAAGAGATATAACTTATGTTAAATTATAAAGAACCTCACGTCTCTTGATTAATGTTCAGGTTATCCCTAGATTTATAAAGCTACAATTCGTCCCTTTGTGATTTTAGGTTTAAGTAAAAATATTAAATATTCCGTTAAATGACAATTAGGAGACTAACAATTTTCCATTTATTTAAAAAATTATATTAGTCATTTAAAATCTCTAATCAAAATTAATTATGTATTTTATTATAGAATTCAACTCCTCCTTCCTAATGGATGTGGCTTTTGGATGGTGGAAAAGTAATAGGTTTAGATTTTTTATTATTTTCACAATTTTATAAATTTTTAACTTTTCATCCATTTTATAGAAAAATCAAACCACAAAAGACAGATTGTAAATTTACAAATTATTAAAAAAAAAGTTAAATATTAGCTAAACCATAATAGAGTTACTTGTAATTTACCCTATAACTAAACATCAACAATTTCTAATCTGGAGTTTTGGGTATGTACGCTGCACTTCTAAAGCCGATGCACGTGGCTTATAAGAGCTCACAGTGGTCTTCAAATTTTCAAAGGTCTTCGAAGAAATTTTTTTTAGTTTAAATTAAACACAAAATTCTGTTAAAAATATTTTATAAGTAACAAAAAAATTAATAACGTATCACTAAATTTGTTAAAAAAAAAAAAAGAACAAAAAGTATTTAACATTAAAAATTTTGTGATTTAATATAATTTTGTCACGTAAAATGATTTTAAAAATTTATATTAAATTTGTAGTGTTGTATTTTTTTTATTTTTATTTTTACAAATATCTCTTTTGTAAACTTGTTTCCTTAACAATAAAGAAGTTAACTATACTTATCCTCCAAGTTGGTTCCTAAAATTATACACATTTAGATGTGTATAAGAGACATCTGTTTTACAAGATAGTGTTATTAAAGATAAGAATTTAATAATTAAATATAGTATTAAAGATATATTAAATTGATAGATATTTTTTAAATTCTGATTTTTATATTAGGGAGACACTTTGATCTCTTATCTTTGATATGTGCCTCAATGATAAAAATTCATAAAGCAAATTTTATAGTAAGTTTTAAGTTTTTAACCTCTAGTCATTTGTGTTTAAAAGTTACGTGATGTTCACGTGGCCTCTATCATTGTCCAACTTTTCATCAAAAGCTATATATTGTCTAACATTTTGAAATAATGAGAGACTAAATTGACTTGTTGTGCTACATAAGGGACCAAATTAGAGCATATCTCAAAGATAAATATTATTTTATCTTTTATTTCCTTTTATATTATGTTCTTGAACTTCACTATTGTTACTTGATAATGATAACATAGAGTACAAATTATATTTTTGCTTTTTTTAAAAAAAATTATTTTCATCCTTCCATTTTCTTTGATTTTTTTCATTACTTTTTTTTTTTTTTTTTGTCAAAAATTAAATTAACAAACAGAATAACGCATGATATTCATCTTATTTCTATTCTAGGTGCCTAGGTTATAATATCCTATAACAGCACCCTAATTATTTGATTAGTTAAAGATAGTTAAAGATAATTATTTTTTCATTTTTTCATGGGGATTCAAAATTTTAAACAACCTATATATTCTTCATCATTACTGAAATCAGGTATTAAATATCATTTTATAAATACAGAAGTGATTTGGAATTTATTTATAAAAATATATATATTTACTTTATGAAATCAAATAAGATATAGGTATCTCGAAATGAAATTACTGTATCCAACATTAGTGGGAAAAAAACTTTATCTTTTTTTTCAAAATGCACCCAACACTAATAAAAAATATGTTGTTCTAAAATATCCAAAATCACACTTAATTATTCAATTACATTTAATTTTTGTTAATGAGTAAAGTGTGTATGCCGCATGTTCATGTAGAGAATATTGGTATTTTTCATATTTGTAAAACTTATGATACCATTCGTTTGAATACTCTATTATCCTAAACTCTTTCAATCATCAAGAATGGTGTGGTTAGCTCCAAAATACATTTTGATATAGTATCTGATAATAGAGTATTCACATCTAGATGTGTATAAGAGACAGCTATTATTGGAGCTTCTATACTAATTATTTGATACCATACAAATTATCGTTTGGCGGTGGGCCGGGCTTCTAAGCTCGCCGGGCTAGGCCCGTGACAATCACGGGCCGGTCTACAGTTTATTAAGACACTTTTTTATGATTTGTTACATTTTGAGAGTATGCGATTTCTTTTTCTAAAAATAATAATATTTTTTTTGATTCAATTTTTATATAAATTATAAAATTTTTATTGGTATGATTATTAATTTTGTGATTTTAACATGGAGCAAAAAATAAAAGGAGGTTTTATTAAATTCAAACCAAATAAAGTCATTCTTGTTTCTTCTTTTGTTTTTTCCTATGGACTAATTTTTAGTTCTGGAAATTGTACTGTCTCTTATACACATCTATATATAATAATTAATTAATTATTATATATTGATCGTAAAACAAAATAACCTCATTTCATAATAAAAATAAATACATTATTAATCATTAATTTGCATAATATGTGTTGTTTCTATACTAATTATTTAGCTAAATATTTTTCTATGTTGTCACTCTACAAATTATGCGTACAATTCTTATGTATTAAAATGATTATTTAAGAATATTTTGGGCATTTATCGTATCATGGATTGAACATTTTTCTATCTCACCAATAACTACTTTAAACCGAATAGTCTACAAAATGGTATGATAAAAATAAGGGTTTAGTTACTAATATTCTACGAAGTGAAGTTTAGGTGGTAAGACACTTTTTTTATGATTTGTTAGTCATGGGGTTTGAGTCACTAAAGGGTAAAGGATGCGATTTCTTTTTCTAAAAATAATAATATTAAATAGATATAAAATAACAAATATTTTTATTTCAATTAAAGATTACGAATTTTTTATATAAATTATAAAATTTTTATTGGTATGATTATTAATTTTGTGATGTTTAACATGGAGCAAAATTTTGATATTAAAAGGAGGTTTTATTAAATTCAAACCAAATAAAGTTAGACATAATGCATAAAATTTGTCAGGGGCATTTCCTATTCTTCTGTTTCTTTTTTTTTTTTCCCTTACTGTAAATGTTAGTGAAGTTGAATATTTTTGGCAACAGTAAACTTAATTACAAGGAAAAGGAATTTAAAAGTCTAACAATTTAACTTATCTGTTATGATAAAAATTAATTAATTATTTATATATTGATCGTAAAACAAAATAACCTCATTTCATAATAAAAATAAATACATTATTAATCAATTACAATAGAATTAAAAGTTTTATCTTTTATTCAAGCTATTTATTATATGTTATTAACATATGAAAATATATAAAATAGAAAAAATAACTATAATTAACTAATATACAAGAGTATAGCTGAATGAACAATTAGAGGAAAGAAAATAATTTTGTGTAATTGTAGATATATAATAGTTATAAAAAATAGAAATAATTTAAACATATATAACTATTATAAACAATATTTTTTAATATTTACAAAAATATAAATGATTTTTTTACTCTTAAAACTTCTACCTTCTTATTATATATTTATGTTAAACTTTGGTATAAAAAAAAAATCAAGGAAGAAACAATTTGATTGTACATAAAGTTATAAAGACTACTTTTATTTTAATTTTACTCAAACATAATTCTTTTTGCAAATAAAAACTTCTACCATCTTATTATACATTTATTATTACAAGATTTTTACATAAATCTAAGAATTTTATTATGTTAATTTGAAATATGTACAATAAATATATAGTAGCAATATAAATTATAAAAAATATATAGTTTATCATATTAGATAGAGCATATTTTATACAGGTTAATTATAATTCATTAAGGACGCCTTACAAAAAAAAACAAAAAATCATTAAGCACTTGTTAGCCATGAAACTATTTAATTAAGGGTATATTAGGCATGATAAAAAATAGGTGGTAGTATTTTTAAAAATATGTAATTAAATAGATGAGGAGTAATTTAATTATGTTTTTCTATAAGGATTTGTATTTCATTAAGAATGGGTATTTTAGACATCACAAATAGGGAGAAACAAAAATTAGTTATATTTTTCTATCTAGATTGAGAATTATATTTCATTAAAAGCGGATATTTTAGGTATTACAAAAAAGTGAAGAAACAAAAATTGAGAAAATAATTTACATATATATAATAGTATAGATATAAACAGATAACAAGTCTTTTGGGCTAAATAGGAAAAATAGAACTAAATTGCAATAAAAACATTACTACCATCACCACATTCCGTCATTATTTCCATGATTATTATAGTGATTTCTAGCTTACCTTGTCAGCATAAAAATCTACACTACGGAGGTAGTAGTGATCTATAAGACGTTTTCCGGCTCGTAAATAGTACACAGCAAAAGGAATTTGCAGCAAAGTATAGAACATTCCAATTACCGAAATGCCAAACATATACCTGCATTCAAAACAAATATTTATTCACATTAATACTTGATTGCCAGAGAGTCAGAAACATCCAATTTAGTATAATTTTTGCACAAAATTTGTGAGTAATATGCTTAATTGTTGAGCATGGTAGTTGTTACTTACCTGTAAGTGTAGAAAAGGTTGTAATAAGTGAGTCTGAATCCGCCTTCTAAGGTAACTTTGTTAATTTGCAGTATCACAATTGTTACTACTAGAGAAACGAAGGCTACCACTCTGGCCGCTAGATTGATTATTGGCAATCCTTTGAAGAACGAGGTTGATCATATCCATCGTATCGAGGTTGAGACATTTTTATTTTTTGAGTGGTTATTTTTTGAATAACTTGTGTGTTTTTGTTTGTGTGGATTCTTGTCAAAGTGCCAATCCTATATATATAGAACCATGCTTGATTTTTACTGATCTCCTCCAAAAAGAAGAAAACAAAAAACCTTAGAATCGTGCTGTTGAAACTTACATATAAACCTTCCTGTGATCAAGACAAACGCAATGGAATGGGGAAATTGAGGCAGAAATTGATGAAATGGAATACCCCACATTAAAAATAAAAAAAAGGGGTAATTGACTAGAATAGTCCCTCAACTTTGAGTAAAAATCCTGTTTCGTTCTTTAAATTAAAAATGAACCTATTGCATCCCTAAAATTATGCATTTGATCCTATTAAGACCCTATGCTAATTTCTGGCAACTAAGAGGTATCGTGAAGCATGGTTCACATGACTTGCGGGCAGGGTTTTCAGAAAAATATAAGAAAATATTGCACATACTTGCCTTGTTTAACGTCACGCGAATTGGTCGTAGCATTAGGGACTAAATAAAATCTTTTTAAATTTAGGGGATGAAATAGAATCTCCAACAAAGTTGAGTGACGACTTTAGTCACTAAACCAAAAAAAGAAATAAAGAAAAAAACAGGATGCAATAACTGCTAAATACTAGAGGTCACATCTTTACAAGTTATTTGTTTAATAATCATGTTTGCATGCTTACCGTTTCAACTTATGAGTTTGATGAATAACTCATATTTGATGCCGCGGAACAATCAACAAGGTCTTGTACAAGGATGTTTTGGCATCGACGTTCTCGTTTCACAGATCAACCACCAAAGAGGTGATAAATTAATCAAAGAGACGTATACAAACATACGGACACACACAACACATACTTTAACAGGAGAAATAATTTATAAAATTATAAATTAAGGATCAATTATTAAAGTCAGTTTACATATAAAATTATATTCGATCATCCATTCTCTAATTTTAAATATTTGACGAGATTTTATTCTTTCTTCTTTAGTGAATCTAATAAATCATTAGTAATTTTGTCACTTTGTATAAATTCACTATTTTTGTATATACTACTAGTAGATAAATCAAGACTGATTAATTTTTGTCAATTTATATAATTCCAGGAATTATCCTTTTTCCACTGCATTTTGAACTGCCCACTTCCCTTTTTTCCCCATGATTACCTTCGGAACTTCTCACTTCCCATTCTTTCTTCCCAGGAAATACAACACAATAAGTTATTCCTCCGACCTTCCACCATTAAATATATAGATTTTTTAAATAAGTATACACATAACTACCTTAAAAAAGTACGCACATAACTGTGAAAAAATGCTAGTTGTTATTTGATGCCGCTGAACAATAAATTAATGAGTTTTGTACGAGGAAACTTTCTGCATCAAAGTTCACGTTTGACAGATTACCCGCACAAATTAGTGATGGATTAATCAAAGAGGTCTGAGCATTTGGAGGGTAATCAATTCGTGTGACGAGATGTATCTATATTTGTCCTTTTCTTTGGGTTAATTACAGCAACTACCCTAATGTATGCCACAATTTTTGACTTTAAACCCTAACTTTGATTTTGTTTCACTTACCACCTTGTTGCACAATCATAACCCTTTTTCTTTTTTTTAACATTTTTCTATTTTTGTTTTTTTTTTTTTCGCCTCTTCTCTTCTCTCCTTTCCTTTTTCTTTTATCTCCTTCTTTCCTTCCTCTTTATGTTAAATAGTACAATAATGAATTGTATCTTCCGGATACTATTTATAATCTTCTCCACAATTTCTTTCTTTTATATTTTTATTTTTTCTTAATTTTTAATCCCCCCTTCCCTAAGGGAAAGTAGGGATGAATTATCGGATCTAATTCAGTAAAAAATGATTCTAGGCAACAACATTGTCTTATTTTGGGTCTACAAGCAAGTGTTAAAAAAAATAAGAGTTAGGAAAAAAAGAAATGAAGAGTTGAATGGGAAAAATATCTTAAAAATGAAGGGATATTTTTTTCCAACAAAGATAGTAAGCGAAACAAAATAAACTTCAAGGTATAAATTGAAAAAAGTGGTATGGTTGATGTAATTAACCCTATTTTCTGTTGTTATTGTTGTTCGTAACCAACTAGATGTGTGTTTCACAATGCTTAATTGCATAACGTGTGTACTTATATTCATGGGATACTTGTGTAATAGTAACTTTATGTAACCAAGGAAGATAAAAAAATTGAATAATGTAATTCAAAAAATAAATAAATAAACAACTTTCAAGTCAGTAATGTAATTGGAGTCACAATTTAATAGTACTAGTAACAAAAGCACATTTATGAGTGTGATTTTAAAAAAACAAAATTATACAAAATTTCAAAAATAATAATAGGTAGTGAAATGTTAACAAAAAAGTATACAAAAAAATTAAAAAATAACACAAAGAGTGAAGTGTGAAGGGTAGGAAGAAAGTTATGGGTTATTACTCAAATATAATAAGAGTGTATAAAAAAGAAAATATATAAAATGTCATCCACCAAATTGAGACTCTTACTTTATATATAGTATAGATAGATATCTATCATTTTTGTCAATCACCATTTTAACTCTTTTGCTTTTGTGCTAGATGTCAAATACAATTTTATAAATATTGAAAATAACGAAGAAATTTTCTCGAAAGATGTTAACCAATTTTATGTAAGCAGTTTAAAACATTATAACATTCGTCTTAAAACTTACTAAAAAAGAGCATTCATCTTAAAACTTTAGTTATGTCATGGTAAATATCTCTTAAACTTTCAAACATTCTTGCTTAGAGAATGTTAAGTCTTCATGCTGCTGTTGTTGCTACGAGATAGTTAACTATTTGTAACAACAGTGGAACACGAAAACTTCAGATAACCGAAATTACGAGGAACTGGATAACTCAGCGTCAAGACATTACCACCAACAGAGACATCCTATGTGAAGTACTACTAGCAGCAGGCCGTGCATGGTACGGCGAAAAGCCTACTAAATTTCTTTGTTGAATATTAATGTAATACATGAAATTCACATTTAGATCAATACAATAAATCTAAATCTCTCCAATTATTTTACGGGAACAAAATTCTTAAATGATGAATAATATGTTTGGGGGTATAACCTTTAACTATTAAATGAGCAAACATTTCATTAAATGAAGTCCAATTGCAAAATGGAAAATTTTTTATCACCATCTCATTAATTTGTGAAATCTAGATTAAAGTTTGCAAACACCACCAGAAATCATTTTCCTTTACCAAAGCAATTAAGTGAAGCTTTTCATAATTAGGAAGCACATCCGTACCAGTAATGACCCAAAGCTTCTAGTCCAAGTAGTACACAAAAAATGATGAAGCATCAGGAGCATCACTTGATGCAAATTTACCAGCAAAAGATTTTCAGTAATTCTTGAATACAAGGTTCATGTCCTATCTAAGTATACTTTCATCGGTTGAAAGCCTCGAGATATTCTTAGTGTTTCCTTTCATCAGTGAGCACACTGTTATTTCAATTGTTGTATTAGCTCATATAAGTTGGGGCAAGTAAACTATATCTCACAAATATCAATAAACACGTGCGACATGGAAACTGAAAATGCAAAATAATACTAAAAATAATCTTTTCTAACCCAAAATATAACTGTAAAAGACATACTCAAACATGAGGGAGAGTACATTAATATTAGAAGATATAAGTTTAGAAAATCATACATCACAGTGGTGAGAAAAGAAGCATATTCATGATTCGAACACGAGGAAGAGTACAGTAATATTAGGAGGAAAAAGTTTAGAAAATCAAACATCACAATTGTAAGAAAAATAACAATATTTTCATGATTCATTCAATTGAAGACATTAACAAAGTTATGGCCGTGCTTGCTAGTCTGGGAATTTACAATCAATCAGAGAGGAAAAAATACAAAACAAATACATTACCACGTTAGTCAAAGGTGAATAATACTGTTGCATTTAAAAAGACACAAATATCTATTACTTTACAATAAAATAAAATATCTAAATTAACTAACCTTAACTAGATGACAAACTACAAGTATACAGTATCAAATAGTAGCTAATAGAAGTAGAGATCGTTCCCATGAGAAATTTGTTCAACTATTGATTATTTAGTTGTAACTCTAATTAAAGGGTTTCATTAAGAAAAGATTTTAACTAAACTAGATTCAAACTAAGAAATGATTAAAAGGGATTAGAGTTTATGTTGGTCAATTTTTCAAGTTTTGGTTAATTATGTCAATCACATGATCTTATGTGCCAAAGTAGAGGTTGATTCCGTTTTGTTACGTAATCCCAATATCTTAGTAATTAAGTCTATAAATTTATTTAACATAAGTGTGGATTCCTCCTACTCTTAAACTAACAAAACTTGATTAACTATCCATAGAATTCTAACAACCAACTAGGTGAATTAATCTGTCAAGATCTAATTCTAACTCTAATCCAACACTAATCTAGATCTATAATGGAGGTTCAATTCCTATTACATTGAATCTCTTCAATAACTCTATAATAAAGGTTCAATTCTAGTATACCCATTAACCCAAATTAATTAAGGAAGTAGTTAATTTCCCTAATTAACTCTTAAACCCATTAATATTACCTAATTAGTCTATTTTACCACCTAATCAACCCCATTAACCTCTATCAATTGGAAATTAGATTCACACAACCCTAACCTATAGTTAGTTAATGCATTTTAAACTAAAAGAAAACATGTAAAAGCATCGAAAATCATTTAAACTAAAGAAAGCAATAAATTTAGACAACTAGTACAAGAATGTATAGACAATAAAAGGTAGGTGAAGAAAAACAATGAATGAAGGCAAATAACTTAGACAAGAACTAAATGCATAAGAAAAGTGGATTGAATATAAACAAGGTCTTACAAAGTTTGTTGAAGAGAGCTACACAATAATGGAAGAAACTAGCTAGAAAGGAAAATAATGAATGCTAATAATTTCCTCCCCAACTAGAAAGGAACAAAGAAGAAAAGAAAAACAATGGCAGAGTATACTCAAATCAGTCTCTAAAGTGTGTTTTAATAGTAGAGTTGGGGTTGGGAAGTTTAGGACACAAATGCCATTGAAAAAAGGCCAAAATGAGCCAAAATCGCGTCCCTGGAAGTCCCTTGCTACCAGTGGGCTTTGAGCTCACCGCTAGAGTGTTGCTCGGTGTGATGGCGAACTGCCCAGACAGGTTTGGCAACCTTGGCCATTTTACTTCTAAATTTGTCATCTAACATTCGATTGATGTGCTATTTTTTTCCCACAACCCTAGAACAAAAACATACATTAATACACACACACACACACACACACATATATATATATAAACATTTAAATAAGACACTCACAAAAGCTAATAATCAAAGGCGAACAAAGACGACAAAAACCCTTAACTCTCACGGAATTAGGATAAAAGAAATACACAAATTCTAAACACAATAACAAAGTGAAATAAGATAATTAACACTTAAATAAGCATTGAAACATTACACATTCCTGAACACATACTAATACATAAGAGTATAAATAGACAACAAACACACACTTAATACTAAAAATGTTCGAAACTAGTACCAAAACCTAAAAATTTAGGATATATATAAGTCTAATTTTCTAAAATTATCATACCCTCAAAGTTAAGATTTTGCATGTCCTAAACAAACAAAGATAAGAAAAGAAGATCAATAAACAAAACAACAAACACATAATAGACAATAAAACACTTGAATAAATAACATACAGGATATAAAACTTAACATATAACATCATCCAAAGAAAAAAATGGCGGAGATGTTGAACTCTAGTGCACTTGTCTAAAGTGAAAATAGGGTTTAATTCAAGAAATTTAAAGTTTTTTCCCACCTCTTCATTTACAAAAGTTGATACAAATTTTACTTACAAATATTACTTTGACTAGTGAAAAGTCAATGCAATGCCAATTTGAATGTAAGTTAAGCTAGCCAAATAAATCAAGTTTTTCAAAAATTGCCACAAGTAAAGAAAGATCATAAAGACTTGTTTTAAAGGAGCACAAATAAATGCAAACGAATATACAAGGATATTTATTGGCATAGTAAGGTTTAGCAAACGACATAATGTTGTAAAAAATGCTTCAGCTTAAAGCTTGTAATGTAAGTTAAGATAATAAGCTAAGATAATTTTGGGTAAGAGTGACTTGAATCACTTTAGTCATATCAAAACAAAATCTTGAACCACTATCACATATATAAAGTCCCAATAACTAACATTACTCAAGCAATAAACACTTGAAAGGAAAAAACACTACTTTTATTGAACTATTTTTGAAGGCAAAGTAAATCTTCTTTATTGAATAAGAACATAAAACTTGCAATTCTTTTCTTTTCATTTTCTTTGCTTTTCTTTTTTTTTTTTTTTTTTCTTTCCTTTCTTTTTGTTTTCTTTTTTTTTTTTCCTTTCATTTAATTTGTGTTGTTTTTCTTTGCAGTAAGGCTTAACTTCACTTTGCACCCCTCAACTTGTACCGAATTCTCATTTTGCACCCTAAATTTTTTTTTGTCACTTTGCACCCTAAACTTTCTAAATCTTCCCATTTAAGTCCAAAATGTGATTTTGTCAAAAAATTTAACAGTTGTAGGACTCGTGTGAAATACTTTCCATTAAGTGCAAGTGATAATAAAAAGGCCTTACTCTATTTTGCATCTCAACTTGTAATAGATTCTCACTTTGCACCCTAAATTTTTTTTTTGGGACACTTTGTACCCCGAACAATTTAAATCTTCTCACTTAAGTCCAAAATGTGATTCTGTCAAAAAGCATAATGGTTGTAGGTCGGTGTGCAATAGTCTCCGTTAAGTGCAAGTAACCATAAAAACTCAAAAAATGAACAAAATAAAAATTAAGAAAAAATTCATAAAAAGGAAAAATTGTGAATAAAATAGAAAAAATAAAGTTGAACAAAATATTTAGAAAAAACTTAAAAAAAATTTAAAAAATCAGAAAAAATGCAGGGAGTGGTTGGGGTAGTAGGGGTGGAGAAGGTGCTATGGGTTCAAGGAGGATTTGAGGATGGGGAAACATAGATCGATAGAGGTTCAGGGGGGGCTAAGGAGGGAAAGTCGTTTTTAAGATATAGCATTAGTTGGATGGGGTAGATCTCTGGTAGGGGTGTCGGATCTAAGGGGTGGAGAAGTGTGTTAGAGGATGATACGGGGATTCGGGTGAGATTGCAGGGATGGCGGTGGAGAGGTAGAGATAGTGATGCAACAGCAATCCAAGGTTGCATACCCAGATGGAAACTAAGTTCTCACTCACGACCCATGTAACAAGCTACACCAAGTAAGAAGTGTAGAACGATTAGTTCATAAGGACCACCATTGTATAACCATTCATCAAGAGTAAGCATTTCACAATCTCCAAGATAATTTTTTTGAAAAAAAAAAAAAAGAGAATAGATCCTCCATTTTGAGGAGAAGGAAGAAAATGATAGCCGGTTGGGGAAGAAATTTTTTTATTTTTAATTTCGCCCCAAATTTTATTTTAATTTTATTTATTTTCAAAATAATACAATATAACTCAATTAGAATTTATAATGGGTAGTTTAGGAAGAAGGAATGAGTGTTGAGAGGTAAATGAGTGAATAAGCATAAATGAGACTATTTTTTACCTAACATTTGGGTCAAAAGAGGGAAAATTTCCCACCACTAAAGTTTTAAAACCTTTAATGATTTTCTAGTCATTTTCACTTAACGGATAGTGTTGTACGCACGCCCTAAAACCATTATATTTTTTGACAAAATGACATTTTGGACTTCAATGAGAAAATTTAGACAGTTCGAGGTGCAAAGTATCCCAAAAAAAAGTTTAGGGTGCAAAATGAGAATCTGGTACAAGTTGGGGTGCAAAGTGGAGTTAGGCCTTTTTATTATCACTTGCACTTAACGGATAATGTTGCACACGTGCCTTACAATTGTTAAATTTTTTGACATAATCACATTTTGGACTTAAGTAAGAATATTTAGACAGTTTGGGGTGCAAAGTGTCCAAAAAAAATTTAGGGTGCGATATGGTTAGAATCCAGTACAAGTTGAGGATGCAAAGTGGAGCTAAGCCTTGTAATAATAACAACAAGATAACATAACAATTACAAAATGAGAAATATAAACAACATAGAACTCTTGACTTCTTTTCCCAAAAAATATAACAAAGACTCTTCATGAACCATCATAAAACTAATAAATCACTACATTAAAGAACTCAAAGATATCAATAATGGCTAAGGTGATAGGTTTAAAAGATGATAAATAAAAAGTGAACTTGCAAAATTATGTGGCTAACATGAAAATAAGCTTCATAAGACTCGATGGAAACATTAGGGATAAAATTGATATGGGTTAAGCACAACAAAATTTCACTCAACATATTCTCTCAAATATCCACATAAATAATTAATAATCAATCCACTAGTCAGAGTAGTCAAAGAACCCAAGAGTTCAAATGCTAATAAAAATCAAAACATGAAATTCATGTGAGTGTGTAAGCTATTCAAAACTTAGACTTGAAAATATTTAGAGTAAATCATGAAAACCCTCAAAATTTTTCTAAACACCCCAAAACTTACTGTTCTTACACCCCTCCACTAATCTAGGTAATTGATTCAATTTAAATTAGGTAGGACTTTCAGCTCAAACTATAGGTTGGGATATTCGTTAGCCAAAGAAGGGAAATGATATAACAAATAAGAACGAGAGCTTTATAGTAATGGTTGCCACACATTAAAATAAAACTTCTCTTCACTTGCGAAACATCCTGTATCCACAACCCCACACTTGAGTCACAAGCACCCATGAAAAATTCTGAACAACCAACAAGCATAGCTAAATATGCCAACCTCCTTCGGACATATAACATCACATCATTATTTTATTTTTATGTAGCTCCCTGTATGGATACTAGTGGTAGGCACTACCTGCAACATATAAACAAGCAGGTACCAGTGATATGCACTACCTGCAAATACAGCTACCAGTGATAGGCATTACCTGTATATATATCAAAAACTCCCATTATTATTATAATGCTTTTATTCTTCAACAATTTTTTCTAATACCCCATTTTGCTCCATAAATGTACATCATCCACTTTTCACAAGCTTCCACTCTTATATCCCCTTAACATATAATGTGTACCATAAATCTATTAAAGGAATAATTTAGGATAAAATAATTAAAAGAAATATTAAGCCCAATAAGGGTAGGTAAACTAAGTTTAGATGAAAGAAGGTGAATGATGTTTCTCTCCACTAAAATAAGGTTCAAACAAGGTATTTAGAAATAAATTGTTAAAATAGTTGGATAGAAAGGCTTAACAAACAAAGAAGGCACTACCGTCTTTTTTTAACTCAATCAGATCGTCCAACAATTAGCTTCTAAAATGTAATAAAGCAAGATTTTAAGATACAACATAATTGAGTCTACATAAATTTCTTTAAATATCCCAAATCAAAAATTAAAGTATGGCTTAGTTCTCAAAAGTCTTGAAAATCATGAATGGAAAATATTAACACTGAATACTCATTCATGCACTGATTCAACTAATGATTTATTATGCAGAAAAATTAAAAGATGACGTTAAGCAAAAAATTTTGAAAATTTTCAAAAAAATGGTCAATTAATCCACAAAATTTTTCAAAAATTTTGACAAGCTCGTATATTAAAGGAAAATTTAAATATATTGCAGTAAACTTGAGCAAAATATACCAAACAACTGAAAAATTCAAATAACTCTCTCACCCCACACTTAAAAATAAACATTGTCCTCAATGCAAAAATAAAAGCATAAAATAGGAAAAAGAAAAGTTTCTCTGGATTTAATTCGTGTTGGAGTGAGAGAGTTACTAACAACACCATAAAACTATGCTAACCCTAAAAATAAAATAAACAAAAATAAGATTTCAAGAATAAATGAATAGAATAAAATTTAAATGAACATGGGTTGCTTCCCATGCATTGCTCCTTTAAAGTCAATAGCTTGACTGTAAACAAGATGGTCAGGATAACCATCTCTATACCAGAGGAAAAAGAGCTCAAGATAATTGTTAGCAGTCATGCGTAGGCTCTTTCTTTATAGTTGCTCGCCATATACTTATCTTCAACCTCCTTATTGACTCTATCAGTTAGAAACTCAACTCTGACCCCATCATTGTCTATGCAAACCAGCTTAACCTCTTCTTCATGATCCTTAAGAGACTCGAGGATATCAAACTTTTTACGAGCCACTTTTTGGTCTTCAACTCTTAAGGTCGATCCATAACAGAATGAGGTGTATAATGGCACCACAATACAATCCCTATTAACAGTCAAGTGATGATCCTTCACTGTAGTAAGAATTTCTTGTGTTTCCTCCATAGCTAAGTCTAAAGCCTTGAACCCCTTCTTGCTCTGGAGGTCTTGAGGAATTGAAATCGGAGGCAATGAACTAGAGTTATCCTCAATAGGCTAGTCATCTACTAATTCCATCTCTAGTTCTTGCTCCTTTTCTTCATCTTCTCCATCCTCAATTACTTGAGATTCTAATCTACTTATGGAAGAATTTGGGCAGTTGACTTAGTTGATGCTCCAAACTTTGCAGATTAGCTCTTGTTTCCTGTTGAAATTGCAAAGTATTAGTCGCTAAAGAATTAATTAATTCTTCCAAAGACTTACCAATTTCGGTGTAAGGTTGTTGTGGCAGAACTGGATGTATACACTGAAAAGCTTGTAATGGATAACCAAACTCAGGATAATCTATCCATCCTTGATTATATTTATACGTGTAGGAGTCATACAAAGGTTGTGGTGGATTGAAGAATCATTCATTACTTCGAGAGCTAGGGCACATGTCAGGTAAATGATTGTCACCACAAATCTCACAAGTCCCTGCTCGTCCCATGTCTTCTAATTGCTCGATAATAAAATCGGAACAATAAATCTCATGCGAATTGTTAACCATGATGGAGATCAAAAAGAGATCAAATAATAAGTATACACAGTTAAATACAAAAATCTAAAGCACAAAAATAAATCAAACTATTCCTCGACAACGGTGCCAAAATTTTGGTAAGTAGAATGCTTTTGTAGGCACCCAAAATTAAACAATCTCTCAATAATAATATAGTAGTGGTGAGTCAAGTTTATCCCACAGAGAACGAAGTTTATTCTTGTGCTAAACAAAAAAGAGGGATTTTTTGAATGCTTTGTAACTAAACTAAAACAAGAAAATAATTGAAGAGATTTGATGTAAGAAAAATCTTGGTTTCGATCCTATCCACCATGAAAATTTTATTAGTCGATCCTTGACACAAAAAATAATTCAATTTCTATATCAAGCACTAATTAAAGAATTAACCCGAATTTCAATTCATAATTGATTCTTATTTCTTTCTAAAGTTGGCAAATTTTTAACATGCGATCCAATTAACCCTAACTATTAATTTAAGCCAGACACGCACCCAAGATTAATTAATAGAAGCATTAAAACTGACAAGAACAATTAGGCTAATTAAATATAAACACACGCAGTTTTGCCAATTAGTTGATTAATTTTCCTAAATTCAATAACACTAATCGAGCATAGACAATTATTGAATTTAGTTGCTTCACAAATTGAATTAAGCACACGCGGTTAAAACAATCTAGCAGTAGATTAATTCTAATAATTTAATTATTCTACAGCAATAACAAGTTAAGATGAACAATCATATAATTAATCGCAGGAAAATAATTAATACTTGATATAAAAATGAATAAATTGAAGAACAAAAAGTCTCACAACATCATAGAATTGACAATGGCTTCAATTTCCTCCACCCAAAAAAAGGTTTTTAGGCACAACGTGACATAAAAGAATAAACAAGATTTTTCTCTGCTATAAAAGTGTCCCCTTCTTTATTCACCCTACATAGGGTATTTATATTGAGTACTAGGGTTACAATCAAGGTCTAAGGATAAGAACGTGAAAGCGTATAAAAAAGAGTCCAACCGGGCGAAAAAATCTGCCAAAAACCAAAAATCATATAACTTCACTGTTTCGGGCGCACATGCTCTGCCTAATAGCATGCATGTGCACCCTAGATAGTGTTGGAATTATTATTCCCTTCTGGACACAGTGCACATGCTCTGCACAACCCCAGCGCATGTGCATTGGCCTTCATGATGTGCTTTGCCTTCGTTTCGATTTTGACCTTGATACTTTTGGATTGAAAAAGAGTAAAACATAAAAGTTGTACCTCTCTCTCTTAAATTTCCAACGCATCTTGAATTATATCAATTGGAGTTTCAACTCAAAAGTTATGCTTGAAATACGAAACAGCATCCAAAATGTCATCATACTAGTGCATGTTCTGCCTTTAGTATTTTCTTTCATTTTTTCCATATTTTTCAACTCTTTTTCACTTTAACCCTACAAAAACTAAGAATAACCAAATTAAGCTCAATAATAACTCAAATTTTGTTTACAACACATAAAAACATGATAATTGACACATAAAATATAGCACAATTATGAACTTATTAGTAATTTAGGATCAAACGGTCCAAAGAAGGCCTAGATCATTTCCAAAATCTATGTTTAATAAGTATGTCATGAAAACAAAATGGATATTCATACAACTAATGTCCCAAGATAAACCCCATCAAACCCACTAAATATCCAGTAAAATACATCTAGATGTCAAGCATAATGATCCAATGATGATCTAACTCATTTTCAACTTTATATAGAAACCATTTCAAAAATCTTGAAGTATGTAAACTAAATTAACAACTCATTTGAAATTGGCATTGGATAAATTCTTATGGAAAAAATAGTGTTTGAAATAAAAACTATTTAAGAAATTATTTTTACCATGTGGTTGAAAACTAATTGAGTTTCAAGGTTTAAATCCCATTTTTAGTCAAATCAACATATGATGTGCAGCCTATGTTTGACATCTCAAACAACAACAAAACCGTTCCCAAATGAACAAGATAATAATATAATTCACAGTCCCATACTTTTCAATTTATTTCATTGATGAGTTTGAAATAAAAATACTAATAGAAAGCATAAAGCACAAAACTAGTTAAACATAATTTAATGTAATAACTTTGAATTATATTTGGAAGAATATACAATCAAAAAGATTATGCAAATGATTAACAATATAATAACCAGGTGAATATGAAGGAAATCAATTAAGCACATTTTGAATTTGCAAACAATAATTTAACCTTTAATCATAAAATTCATCAACATTAAGTACAACACTAAACAAGGTTAAGTAATAAACAATTTCAAGTTCAACATGTAAATGCAAATTTTATTTAAGTACGTAAGTCTTATAAGTTGTTATCCTTCTTTAACAAAAGTAATTACACTAAGGAGGGGTCATTGGAACTTTAAGTACCAAACAAGAAAAAGAAAAACACACATACATATATGCCCAACTCATCCTTCCCTTCCCCAATCTTAGTTTGGCCCATAGTTGGTTTCAAAGAGACATTCAACAATAAAGTCTACTCCTAGTACATATGAAGTATTTATATGAATTACTCAAAATGAGCTCAAACACCCAACAAATAAAGTGCATCATCAACAATAATTTCCATAACCAAATAATAAAAACTAAGTCCACTTTGTACTAGGGAGTAAGTCATCAAGTAAAGCATGTATCAATCTCAAATCACAACATGCCCAACATTGTCATCAAAATTGTCATCATCAATCAAACTTATCCAAGTATATTGAAATTATTTACCAATAACAACACATAAACTAAACTAATCACAAGGCTATAACCTTTTATTACCCACCGGATTCTTAAACTAAAGTATGTACAATAAATAAAACATAATAAAAGAAAAGGTGTAGAAATACTCCCCTAGTAATATCAAAGAGGATTTCCAAGGATATCGTAATCCTTGGTGAACCTGAACCATTGCTTAGCACCTCTGAAGTCCCCAAGGACTTGTTGAACTTTGGCATATATAATTTGAACCTTCCAGGTCCCGTCTAGAAAGTACCCTTCTTCTTTCACTCCTTGAGCAGGCTCTTTTTCCACAAACACTCTAAATGACACCTCTTTGTAGTAACCGGGACAAACTCACACTTACTCAAAAGTTGTATTGGTAGTAATTAAGTATTGAATGTCCCGGTTGTTGGTAATTCCAACTCAAAAGAATTTTGGAAACCAGTTTTTTCCAAGATATATTCTTCTTTTTTGTCTTCTTGAACCGGTTCATCCTCCTCTTCCTTTGTTGGGAATGTTAGAGTCTATTGGTTTTTACTACCCATCATTCTTGTGAACTCAGCAAGTTGGTCTTGTATGCTCTTCATGGATTTGGTTTGATTCTCCATGAAGGTAATCATCTTCTCCTACAATCATGCCTCATTATCTTCTTGGTCTTTTTGGGTTGGTGTAATTCTCCACATGGTGTATTGTGACCCGGTCATTGAGAAGGTTACTCCAAAGGATTCTTCATTGTGGGCTTGAACATACTCACAATCTACCAACTCAAATAACCCTCTATGATGGTCATAACCTCCAAACTTGCATTGATCCATCGATGTAGGTGAATATAGGCTGATTTTGCCACACTCTTTTTTTTTGTGCGTTCATGGAAGTATCTTAAGTAGCTCCCACCACTTTTTGTTCTATTTCATCATTTTGATAAACTAAAACCTTGGTTTTGATGATGACAACTGTAATCTAACAATCTTAACTTGCACTGTGCAGGAATTCTAGTTTATTTGTTCTTAGCAGGGTTTCCGGACGGAGTACATTGTTCAAATAGCACTATGTCTCTCAGACACACAAGTTCATCTGAAAGAGATTACCATGGACGCAATGCACCGTTCGAACGATCAAGCAGGAAGCAAATTTTGGAGCACCTACAACGGACACACAAGCTCGTCCGAATGGATTAATCTCGGATGCAATTCACTGTCGAAAGGTTAGGCAAAGGCAAAATTTTGAGGCAGAGCAATGGACGTATCTAACTGTCCGAAGAAAATTATATTGGATGAGGCAAACTATCCGAAAGAAAAGCATCCCTGGTTAAGCACCAAACTTTCGGACACATTATACTGTCCGATGACTGAACTCATCAACATACCTAGTTCGGACAAAGGAACAGACGCAATCTCGGTTGTTCGAACAGCATCCTCAACTCCTTGATATTTTCATATTTTAGATCAAACGATTGTTCGGACGCTCAATAATAACCTCGGACATCCGAAACCTATAACGGCTAGTTTTTTTAGCATTTATTATCTAGCCGTTAGGAGGTGGTTGGGAGCTGAGTTATTGCACCAATAAATACCAACCCTTCTGTATTATGTTTTATCATCTTACACATTGAATACAAGAAAATAGAAAGACAATTTGAGTGCAAATTAGCTCTTTAGTGATATTGTATTAATGTGTACTTAAGAGTGCTATTCAAAAAATATTGAGTGCAGTGATAATCTTGTACAAAACTAAGGTTTGGTGTAAAATCCTTGGATCAAGTAAAGAGAAGTAATGTGAGAAAGGGTGATCCTACTTTGTGTACACTTGAGATTATTGGCTCACCTAATTTGAAGGAGCATCTTGGTGGATTACTACTCCAAACTAGCTAGCTTGGATGTGCTGTTTGTTTAATCTCTTTCTTAATTTATTCTATTCATTTTATACTTAATTGCTTATATTCTTTATCATCTTATTTGTCAAGTGCAAGAAATTTGAATTGAGCATTATTTGCAAGTTAATTTTAAGAAACCTAATTCATCCTCCTCATAGGTCGCTTTGGGACCAACACATTTAGTTGAGTTTGAAGGCATTGTAGATGACTATTTGATTGCTCCAGGACCGCCATCATCATTGTCTTCAAACTTGCATTCTCCTCTCTTCTGGTTGGTGGTGATTTTGTGTAGTCACAACCACGGTACTCAGAGAAAATCCCTTGAGTTTGAGCCTCCAGTTGATTACATATAGGCTCTATAGGTGTAGAAAAAGAATAGGGATAATCTTGATTGTTTGACAAGGAATTTGAATGCAAACATTAGGATAGGAAGAGTAATTACAAGAAACATGCTCATTGATCATGCCTCCATCACTATAAAGATAATAATATCTTTAGCATGAATCATTCCAATTCATTCCATGCATGTTCTTGGAAAATAAACAATAAAAACCATAAAACAAGCAAAAGAACAGATGTGTAAATAAAACAACAAAAACAAGAAAAAATAGGAAAGTTTAGACTGCTAATTAGTCTAAACTATTCATCCAGTGAAAATCTTTTTGGAATTTTCGAAATAAGACAAGCGAATTATCAAAGAAAATATCTTTTTGGATTTTGAAATTAAGGGACTCATATCTACAAAAATGAAAAATCTTTTCGAATTTTCAGTTAGATACGCAATAATTATACAATAAAATAAACTTCAAACTAGCATTCTAACTAAATTATATCAATATTGACAACCATTCCCAGGAAATGATGCCAAAACTTGTTGCCTCTAAAAAGACACAAACATGTAGATATAAAATAAAAATGTCTAAATCAACTAACCTTAATTAGATGACAAACCGCAAGTATAAAATGTCAAATAGTAACTAGTAGAAGTAAGGATCGTTCTTACGAGGATTGTGTTCAACTATCGATTATTTAGTTGGAATGCTAATTAAAGGGTTTGATTAAGAAAGGATTTTAACTAATAAGTTTAAAAAACTAACGAATGAATAAAAGGGGCTAGAGTTTATGTTAGTCAATTCCCTGAGTTTTGGTTAATTATATCAATCAAATAATCCTATGTGCCAATTAGTGGTTGATTCCCTGTTTTAACCTAATCTCAATCCCTAGGTAATTAAGTCTATCAATTTAAATAACCTAAGTGTGGATCCCTCCTACTACTTAAACTAACCAAATTTGATTAACTATCTACAGAATTCTAACAACCAACTAGGTGAATTAGTCCCAAAAGATCTAATTTTGGTTCTAATCCAGCACTAGGCTTATAATGGAGGTTCAATTCCTATATCCCCTCAGTTAACCCTATTATGGGGGTTCAATTCCCATATCTTCTCACTTAACTCAAATTAACTAAGGGAGTAGCTAAATTCCCTAATTAACTCTTAAGTCCTATAGTATTGCCCACTTAGTCCATTTTAATATCTAATCAACCCATTAATCTCTACTCATTAAAAATTAGCTTCACACACACCAAACCCATAATCTTGTCTAATTACTACATTTTAAACTAAAAGAAAGCAAATAAAAGTATTGAAGATCATTTAAATTAAAGAAAGCAATAAATCTAGACAACTAGTGTCAGAAAGTAACGAATTAAATCTAGTTTTGGGTTTAGATTGGATAATTTTGATAATTTGTGGTTCAAATTTTATGCAATTTCTTCAAATTTAAAGTGAAATCTTATTCTTCAAATTTTGTGTAATTTCTTCAAAAAGTTTTTGGATTTGGGAAGCCTTTTCACTATTTACCTACTAAAGTTTGGCTAGATTTGTTGGTTGTCATCTCACCTATCTAAATTTAAATATCCAAATAGCTATCTGTTCATGAAGGATTCGAGAAAAAGTTTGAAGATTGAAAGATGGGATTTACAGATGGAGAAAGAATTTTGTTGAGGAATGTAAAAAAATATATATATAATAAAAAGGAGAAGGAGTAGCACAGTAGCAAATGGCAAGGTAAAAAAGTAGTGATAATTCTATAACAACTAGCAGCAGTTTGACTATCAAGGCGGCTTTGTCCTACTAAGCAAATTTGCTTTGGCATGATATAAACCGCTCTAGCATTAACATCAGCCTTTTGGTCACGGTAGACAAGGGAAGTGATTTGTCCAATGAGAGGAAATTTCTAAAATTCGGATTCTACTGGAAAGAAAGAAAGACAGAAGGGCGAAGATGAAGGAAGTGAGAAAGAAGAGAGAAGGCTATAGATGGTATAAAGAGAAGGATTAAAGTAAACTGCAAATCTAATGGCTCAAAATGTGACAAACAACCTACTCTAACTGGATGTAAGTTACAATAATTTTAGGTAAAAATTTGAGTTTCTAAGGTAAGTAAAAGTTAGTGTTTTCAAGACATAGGAATTGTTCATGGACCATATACCCTTATACAGTTGGACCATATACCCTTATATAGTTGGACCATGTTTGCTATGAAAGGTTAATTCTATCTTTTTGCGCGAGAAACCCTAATTTTTTAGAAGTGAGAGAGCAAAAACATGGCTAAATTGACAAAACTAGTTACCCACAATATTCCAAAGGCAGTGTATTACATAAGGGGCATGAAATGTCATTTTTCATTAAAAAAAAAAGAAAAGAAAACCACCCACTTCTAGTTCAGCTTCCATGTCAGCAAGTACGTACCACGTGGCAATCCGGGAAGTTTACTTAGTTTTTATCTAGTTGTAACAGGACGTTTTATGTAACTTAATATTAGGAATTGATAAGTGAAGGAGTACTTTTATCCAATACCTTCTATCTGTCAAATCTCCTAATCCTTCTTATTCTCAGTCTTTTTCGTTCCTAAATATTAGGTATAACAACCCCATTTTCTAGAGACTTTTGCGGTAAATTTATAAAATTATCTCATAGAGTTATAACTAGTACTTGACTCTTCTCTACATATTAGGCATAACCACCCCTATATATTAGGCATAACCACCCCTATTTTCTGAACACTTTCTCAGTACATTTAAAATATTCTCTTATAGAGTCATTCATACCAGTTGAGTGGTAACATTACAAATACTATGACTTTGAGAGCTGCGTCCATCTAATAGCATATAGTTATGATCATCCCCACATTCTTGTCCATTCACTTACTTGTATATATGTCCCTAATGTGCAATTAATATCCATTTTCCGTCATTAATTTAATTTTATCCTTTCTTTCTATATAATGGCAGCATTTGGGAGTAGAATCATGATAATAAATTCGGGTTCATATATTTTGTGGCTTGGAATCAGCAACATGCACTAAGATGGTTTTAGGAGCAATGGGATTGTGGAAGGAGAGGGGACGGGTAGACAAGGCGGATCACTAGGGAGGTGGAATAGGGCAGCCGTGCTCTTAAGAATTTTCTGTTACACCTTTGTGTTATATGTGTGATATACATTTGATAAGGGTTTGGAAGTAAAAATAAAAAATTAATATTTGCTCCCCAATTTTTTTTTCTTATTATCTGGTCATTGCTCTTAATTTTTTTTTTTTTGTGTGGAATTTAAGTTGTCCACGTCTCATTGTTGTTTTAGTCCCTATTAATTAAGTTCACGGACTTTTCTTGGTCTTATTTATTTTTCAAATCTATTTTCACATGTTGCTGAAGCTTTAAATTTTAATGTTAAAGGAATTTTTTTGTGTAAATTACCATAAACCCCCTGAATATGGCCTTCATATCCATAGGCCCTATGTATTTTGGAAATATATCCTAAGCCCCTACGTGGTATGAACTAAATGGTAAAATTGACGGATCCAAACTAATGATTTTGGTTTAAATTACGTTCTTACCCCCATATTTAATTAGGATAAATTACTATAAACTCCCATGTAATATGACCCTTGGACCTATAACCCCCATATATTTTGGAAATATGCCCTAAACTCCTATATTGTCTAGATTAAATGGTAAAATAGAACAAAAACTATCCAAAGTTATGGTCTTGGTTGAAATTACATTTTTACTCCATAGATTAACATCAAAGTTTTTAGATAATTTATTTTTCCCTATTTTCAGACGATTTTAGCTTTCAATTTGTATGATGGAAAAATGAAGAAAATAGCAACAGTATATTGTTATAATTATATATCTGTAAATTAATTCATTAAAAAAAAGAAAAAAAACTGCAGAAAAATGCCTTATGCAGCCATGTAGTTATGCTTGTTGGTTGTAGATTATGGATAAGTGCAATGCTTGTTGGTTGTAGATTATGGATAAGTGCAGCAAATTTAAGAATATCTTTATGTCAGTAACAATAATGGGTAGGTTGGGCATAAAATCTAAATTTTTTTGGGAGGAAAAATAAATTTTCAAGCAACAACTCCTGACAGGGGTAGTGTGTAGTAAATAGGATTAGTTTGGATGATTTACATCTGCTTTGCTATTTACTCCAAACCACATGGGGATTTAGGATGTATTCCCAAAAACATATGGGGTTTATAGATACAAGATTCATACCACATGAGGGTGTATGGTAATTTATCCAAAAAAAATTTAGAAAAAAATTATATTTTTCATTAAACACGCACATTTGGAGTCGTACTTTTCAAACACTGTTAATTGAATGATTTCCGTCCACTTTACCTTTTGAGACATACCATATAAGGGTTTAACCTATATTTCCAAAATATATGGGGAGTTATGGGTCAAAAGGTTATACCACATAGGGGTTTACGGTATTTTACCCTTTTTTAGTGATTTTTATTCAGTTTAGAGAAAGTCCAAACTTTTTGTCCTTTTTTTTTTCAATACTCTTAAGAACTTGCAAAATTTTCCTATAAAGATCTATCTACGTATTCCACATTCTTTTAGTGAATAGAACAAACTTCTATTTAAGTTTTTTTCCTTTTTGTGGTCTAAAAAGTCTAATTTCTTTTAATAAATTAATATTTACAATATTTGTAGAACCGGTCTTTCACTTGCTCTTCAAGTGAAATATTTGACCTACAACTAAAATTCAAATAAGTCAATATACTATTATTTTAATTCTATTTTATTTCATTCTAAAACTTGTATCATTTTTAGATAAAAAAATGCTAGCTTGATGATTAATTAGGAATTCGATTTGAGTTCGAGATCAAGTATGCTTGATTCTACATTTAACTTATTTGAATTGAGTGCTTGACTTGGCATTAAACTTATTCGAATTGAGTATGAACACAACATAAGTATGCCAGGCTCAAGTTCTAATTGAGATATTCGATTGAATTTTAATTTAAGCATTTATACATCTATGAATTCGAATATGACCTTACTATTATTCAATTTCAACTCAATTTTTTGTTTTTTTACACAATAGATAACTTTTGCCTCCCAAAATCCAATTCCTACGTCCGCGCTTAGGGGTAGACATGGTTGAATGAGAATTGTCATATGTAGATATCAACAAATTTTGCTCCTTTTAATAGATGGGTTCTTTCCTTTTATTTTTCTTTTGCTTTTTAAACAATTGAAGTGGGTCATTTGAGGGATATTTTTATATGGATCTGATCCATAATATAGTATTATGGACCTTTTAATTTTTGTTATACCACATCGCCCCACACAGTTATCCAGTTAAGTGATGTAACTCAATATAAATCAAGAGTTCTATAACATTATGTGATAGACCGACTCTATGTAAGAATTTCTCGATCACATGACATGGAAATATGACTTGCATGGCATTCCTACCTGAACCTCCACTGTTCCACGTCAGCAATGATAAGTTGGTGATAATTTTTTGTGATATATATGTTGGCATCATGAAAAATAAAATGATAATGATTTGAACATCTAATGTCCAAAAGTCAGAAAATAGTTACCACATAATCTTTCTCAAATAAAAGATATTAATCGTATTTATATTAAGGAAAATTTTCTCAAATATAACATAACTAGTTTTTAAGCCGTTTATTGAACAGGAATAAATATACAATTGATGCCTCCGATTGTTAAATTTTAGAAAAAATAAATACGTTGCTACATCTTTATTCAAGGTATATTATGATTTAGAACTATTTGTCTTCCCTTTGCTATATTAAAGAATCAAAACAGAGGAAAAAATAAAAATAAATACATTAAAGCTTTGTTATATATTAACTGCAACTCCATAAGGTCTTCCTTACTACTATTATTGTCTCTGTATCTTCAATTTGTACTAATATAGTCATTTCCCCCAGGAATATTTGTAGGATTACACCAAACAAAAAAGAAACCTCATTGTGTATTCGGCTATAATTATGAGTGTAGTTTTATTAGTCATATTTACTGCAACACGGAAATAAATTGGGATTGCTATGTCCTTTTGTAAATCTGTATCATATTAGATGTATTCTTTTTAATATTTTTATGTTCATGTTTAATATTATATTATTAATTTTAGTATTAAAAAAGGGCAGAAAATAATTGAATATATTTTTATACACTAAGAACTCTCAAGTACATTTGATGAAGAAAAAATAACACAAACAAAAAGAGTACATTAAGCATACTTTTCCATAATTGTTTTGTTCTGCTCAACCACTCCAAATTCTGTGCTTAGACCATACTTATAGCTTTCGCTTAAGCACTTATTGAAAGCATGTAGCAAAGTGCAAACAACTAAGTCCATAACGGAGCATATTTGAGTCCAGATGGAATTTTTCACATACAGGCGCTGTGGTACAGGGAAAGTATTCAGTGGATTGAAAGGGATCACGTAGGATTGAACTCTTCTCAAGTATATTTTGTCCTTCAATCAAATAACTCTTTGACCAATAACCTATAAATTTGATAAGCTTCCAACTCTTGGCTCATTGAATATGCACCATAATTACTTACTAATCGTATTCAATAGAAAATTACGATAGATTACACAAATTTTTGTTGCTAAAAGAAAATACATGTGAATAAATCTTTCTACTCCCTTATAGCAAAATTGTAACGTTGTTTAATTCATGTGAAATGTAGGACTAGAGAAATGATTTTCCATTGTCCAAGTTAGTCCTTTAATTATTTGTACTACAAAAATGAATTTTTTGATATTTAATTTTTTTTTCACTGCAAATATGCTTTCCAAATAGAATGGGAATACTTTGAAGTAATGTTTCAATTGGGAAGAAATTTGGTGACCAAAGCCGTTTGTACTACCAAATCCCAAACTGTATCATTGTTTTAATGTAAACGGTAAGACGCTAGAAAAAAGAAATTTTCATTGTTTAAGTAGTAATTCTAAAAATTAACTTTTTGAATAGTTTGAAGCAAATTCTTTTAGTAAAATTTCATATACATTAATCTGAACAAAACTTGAATAAAAGAATTTATTAGCCATAAAAAGATCAATCGAAACATCTTGCAATGATTACTAAGATGAGCGAGGCTACACGAAGTATATGGTTTAACATGCAGCTAGGAGTTTCCGAGAGTCCAAACTTCCAGGACTTGACATATCAATGACCACCAGTTGTTCAAAATCACATCAGCAGATAGTAATTGCAAGATATCTGCAAGAAAATAAGCAGTTGAAAGCAAATGTAAAAATCGTTTTAGCACCAAGCAACAAGAGGAAAAATACACTAGGTGAATATACTAAGTAGGTCCAAGTTACCGTGTTATTGCTTTGACAACTTCTTAATTATGGCATCCCTTTTTAAATTTTCTTAATGGAAGAAAAGTTCAAGTAACATATTTTGTCTTCAACAGCTATTCCCTCTTTAATGCTATCATGCATTTGAATAAATTTAATTACGTATATGCCACAATCATACCTAAAAATATATCATTGCATCATATCAAAACTACAAATTCTCAATATAAGGATCCTACATAAGTAAAAACTAGGCGAAGACCTGTGCTTGAAAGAAGTATTTACACACACGGATTTGTTTGTTGTGGTATCCACTTCGGTGTTTCTATCGAAAAAGTGGTAACATTTTTTATATAATCGCCATTAAAATCAAATTTGAGTGCCTGTGCAACATTTAAAGCTTCAAGTAAAAAAAACCTTGTATTATTTGCAGCAGATTGAAACTAAATAGCAAATAAAATAATGTAATAATAATCAATATTTGAGGAAAGAAGACAGTGCAGATTATTACCATAGTTTGTACATCAGAGACCCCGCTTCTTGTTTTCTCCATTTACCAAAGAATCAATTACTTTGACACGTTCTTCTCTAAATTCCACCATACATAAATACCAGTGGTTGTTGTTGTCATTCATCGGAATGAAAATCTATTGTGTTTTAAGTTAGCAAAGAAGTATACAATCTTAAATTACTACTAATTGACAACTTGCTTCGGTTCAAAAGGTAAATGATAATATTACCTTTTCACATTTATGGATATCACCTCAATATCATTGTTCAGTCAAGTAAAAATGAAAATTTTCTTCAAGTTTTCTATTGGTCTCCATACATTGTTGCTAAATAAACACCAGAAAAAAATATCAAATCATAATATAGTAATAATTAACCATTACATGAATTAGTGGTACTTACTGAAAAAATATCAGCCAGAAATCAAACTTCATGTGTCATATATGGATATTTCTTTCACTGATCCAACGTCAAGATACAAACATAAAGATTTATAACCTACCATAAACTCAATAATCAGTTGGTATTACATCTCAACGAATTTGTCAATAATTGAACTTTTAATCATACCTCAGAAACTAGCCACACTTTAGGTTTCAGTGTCTGTAGAACTGAACGTCTAGCAAATTCCAAATATATTTGCACGATGACTTCACTACAGGTGAAAAATTTCATGTATGCCACATAAACTAACCATTTAACGGCAATATAAAAGATTTCCAAATATAGTATTATAGAATTAAAAGTTGTAAAACTCACTTTTCATCTGCTCTGTCAAAAATGTATTTGACTAGCTTTTGTTCATCAAGGCTAAAGTTATGAAGTGGCCACTGCATACTCTACAAAATATTGGAATAATAAATAACTTAGCTTCTAAAAAAATAGTCCTACCTACTACCTCAATATCTTACAGTAAGTATGTCTAACAAATTATATGGAGTTTCAATATATATAATTTTCAGTTTATTAACATACAATAAATTTAAGTAGTTATAAAGTAATTTTACACTAACCCTCAGAAGTTCAGAGAGCGAATTCTCCATGAGATTGTTGAAAAGGCCACCCATAAGTAAAATTTGCATCCCCCTTCGCCTAAGGCACAAAAAACCACAAAGTAAGTACTGAAAACTGAAATTTTAGCAAACCAAGAAAAACAAAAAATAAGCTGAAGTATAAAAATACCCTTAAGTCACTTTGTTTTTGAACTTGAAAAGGAAATCAGGACTTGTGAACAAGTCCAAGCATTCATTGATCTGCTTACTTGCATTTTTCTTTGATTAAGTCTTGTTTTTCTTTGAAACTCTCTCTACGGAACTTTTCGGACGAGTATTTCCTCTACGTGTTGGTTCTTTCCTTTCATAACATTTGCATTATCAACATAAACAGCATTGCTCCTATCTTGCAAATTGTCAGACATACTAGGTCATTCAAGAATCGCATCACTTCTTGCCTTCTTAATATTCTTCAAATCTGGAATTATTTTTGTTGCATATTTTGCAAGTAATTCATACCCTTCTTTAGATTCAGAGGCTTCGATGTCTAGAAGATGAGATTTTAACAAAAGTAGGGCATAAATATTGATACCTCATATTAACTTCTAATGAAGGATTCTCTTGTCTATTGATTTCATTCACCTTGATTTCCTCAATGTTGCTTGCACTTTTTGTCCACCTCTCGAAGACGTATTGGCTTGGGATCATTGTTTTAAAATTCATTGCATCCAACACCTTCAAGACATGTCTGCATAGTGTCCCCAAGAACTCAAATAATTTACAACTACAAGAAAACTTTTCTTCAAATGGCTGAACTTGTACCACGTGCTCCCTAATGCTTCCTTCAATGCAAACTTTGAAGAACAACCAATTTCCATCTTTTTTGCAGTCAATGATATTAACGAGTAATGATCTACTCCATTGTTACTGAAACACATTATCATTGTTACTGAAACATATCAAATATGTTGGCAGTGTAAACATCTCTTGTATGTTTCAAAATAGGAATGTCAATCATTAAAATAGGCAGCCTCTGGATCATGTCAAAATTTGAGAGTCTCTCTCATTATATCTCTTCTCATTAATAGCTCTTTCAAAGTGCTTAAAGAATTGTACCAATTTCAAATCAGACTTCAATTAATCTCTTAACAAACCATTGAAACTCTCACTTAATTGAGTGCGGCGCATACCAGCTGAAAAAGTATGCCTTCCATAAGCAAGCGACCATTTTTCTCTAACTGCAAATTTCTCTTTCAACTAATGATTTTCTTCAAGATGGTAACTCTTAATCATTTTGTTCCAAGCAATCAAAAAATCTTCCTCATCCTAATATTCATAGATCAATTTGTTAAAGTCACTTGCAAGTAAGTCATTTTTTTTATAAAGGTAACTAAGATGCTTCATTGCATTTCTCTTTAAGTGCCAAATGCATAAACAATGATAGGACTCTGGCATTTCCATTCAAACAGCACTGATTATTGAAGGATCTTCATCTGAAATGGATGTCTTAGGCTTCTTCCCACACATTGATTTGAGAAATGCCTCAAAAAGTCATGCAAATGACTTAGCACCCTCATCGTACAATAAAGCAGCATCAAAAATGACCATTTCCCTATGATTGTTCAGCCAACAAATAATGCTAGCGGTCTGTAGGCTTTGTTCGTTCTATAGATTGTACCAAAGGAGACTACATCCCCAAAAATATCATAATCTTTGATCATTTTCACATCAACCCAGAAGATACTCGTGATTAAATTGTCATCATCCAACTGAATACAGTATTGGAATCCTGGATCTTTAAGCCTTTGATTTTGAAATATTCCAAGGTACGAGCTTCCCCATATTTCAAGTCGCTTTTGCGCTTGTCACGAATATAGTTTTTATGATCTCTTTTAGTAAATCCCATAAATTCTCGGCCCCCTGCTTGTCTAGAGACATACTCATAAGCTTCTTTGAGTTGTAAAACTGCATCATCTGCTAAATCAAGTCCAAATGGTTGAACATCTTGTATGCTTCGTTGTGATGGTAGCAAATAAGACATATGTGGTGAAACTAGAATGAATGGTTATGATTTGCTCCGAATGAAGTAACAAGATATCTTGCATTTGACAATTGACAAATGATAATATGAGCTGGACATCCTGTTCGAGTTTCCTTTCTTGGTTTTTTAACAAGAAAATTCCATCTATCTTTCCTTCTGAAACTTTCCTTCCAACAACTGAACATTCTTGATGTTACATATCCATGTGTTTTGTTCTTGTTCACATATTCTTTTCAAATACTAAAGCCAACAGCAGCATATTTATTGTAATGTGTATATGCATCTTCATCCGATTCAAATTCCATTCCCAATCTCATTGATAGATATGAGTGCGATGTCAATGTAATTACCTCCAATTTCATCTGAAGAACTATACATGAACCTGAAAGGGAAAAAAATAATATTTACAATGTATACAAGTAAATCAGTGGAGCAATATGGTATCTCAAAATTCTTCTAGTTGTTTATGTCTTATGCCTGTATTTACCCAATTATTTAATTTTAAAAAAAATTCAGAATACAGTCGAAAATTTTTGGTTGAAAAGTAATATTTATAATTTTGGGATCATAATTTTTAACTGTCTGAAAGGGCCTTATAATAATAGCACTACTTAAGATGACGGGTGTTTGGTTTTTGAATTTTCTATACAAGAAAAATGAAGAAAGCAAGCTTTGCATGTTTTGCAGATTGCATTGGCATGCACAAATGATTTTATATACGATGAACTTAGTCTAATTTTTCATATATATCCATTTCACATCGCAGTAAAAACGACCATCCTTTTATTCCTAACTGTTCACTTATTTGATGAATGCCTTTTCAATATAGAGTTGTCCCTTTTATTTCTTATTTTTTAAGTGATTTATTTAGGAAAATGAATGGAACTCACCAAACCAATTGAATCAAGTAACTAAAATTTGAATTGTGCAAAACAGAGAACATTAAAGGGGGAGGACCATTTCTTCATTTCTTGTGCTCTGTTGAGCTCACCACCAAATTTAGTGGGTTGCCCATTATGCATAATCCTTTTACTAGTGTGTATTACTACTACGTAGGACTGAAGAATAGTTTACAAGACTAGAACAATTAGTATCCATACAGCATAACCAAATTAGCACAAAGTAAAAATGTAGATCCACACCAAAAAAAAAAAAAAAAAAGCATAAATATAAAGCAAAACCAAGACATCAATCAATTATAACTACATCAAAAACAAACAATTAACTTTAACTTGTCCTACAAAGGCAATATAGTGTTGCAAGATGCTTCGTTTAAGAACATAGTTTCTTTGAGACAATTTGTCAAACAACTTGTAGGCAAAACTAAAAACTTAACTGAAAACTTAACTTCAGTTTTCAAATTGTTCTTTTTATTTTAATTACAAGCCCAACAACAATGAATATTAAGAAACATACCTGCAATATTGTTGGGATCGATCGACACAATTCTACTTTCTTTCTTCCTCTTCTTGAATTTTTCTCTCCTTTTTCCTCTTTTTCTTCTATCCTTCGTGTACTCAGATTTTAGATGAAAGGAGACTTGAAAGTTTGGCGCCAAACTTTGTATCTTGTACTTCCACATCTTCAAGATTTAAGTAGACCGGACTTTGATCCTACTTGTAAACCTTATGATGTGAATTAAATTTTAGATGATATCAACTAATGTAAGTAAGATTTTTGAGAAATTTCCGAAACTGTGCTTGTATTAAAAATTGTTCTTTTTTCATGTCGATTGAAAATAGGAATTCCTGCAGGGAGGAACTCGCAGTGAGCTAGCATTTACTGAATGCGAGCTCGTGGAAAATTAAAATTGTCAAAATTTATAAAAAAAAAATGCGAGGTCAAATGAATTTTTGAGCTCATGAAAAATTAAAATTATCAAAATTTAAAAAAAAAAAAAATTCATGACCTCGCATACTGTGAATGCGAGGTCAAATGAATTTTTGAAAAAAAAATTGACTGACCTCGCATTCAGTGAATGCAAGATATTAAATCGGGCAGAATAGCCCTCATTTTCTCCTCCTCCTCCTCTTCCATTCGCGATTTCCTGCGACAGTCACAATCATCACCATCTCTTTTTCCTCCCCCTCTACAACAACCACCATCTCTTTTTCCTCCCCCTCTACAACAACCACCACCTCATTCCTCCTTCTCTACAACCACGACCACCACCACCACCATATTCCTCCTCAACTAACACCACTAACATATTTCAGGTAGATTATATATTTTTTTTGATTCAATTATTAAAATTATTTTTTTTAGCTAATTTTTTTTGTTAATGTAAATATTTTAGAAAAATTATTTGTGATAGTAGCTTATTTTTTTACTGTTTTGTGATTGTGAATATAAATGATTTGGTATATGGGGTGAGCGCTGTCAATAATTACTGTTCTTAAACGAAAATGTTGAAATTTCTTATTATTTGGGACTTTTTGTTGTTATTGGGTCACCAATTATCTAAATTGGATAATTTGATGAAATTGGATTTGGTTGTATTTAAGTTGTATATATGAAAGTGGTTATGAAAGTGGTTATATTTGGTTATCCAAAATTGGGTCTAAACATTGCATGTTACATCATTATAGGGAAATGACATTTGATAGACCCTGTCACATCTTCCTTTATTGGGGAGGGAAAATAACTTATGAAAGCGATATTATGTCTTACTGGCCAATGGTGTGCAAGAAACTATTCCGAATAAAGCAACAGATTATGTTTGTTGAGTTGGTTGACAAGATATACAAGTTCATGGAGGTTGATAGGGAGCAATTGAAATTGAATATTTTGTACAGCCATATAGTTAGTCGTGGTGTTTACTCTAACATTCCATTGACAGATGATGATGGTATGGATGGTATTTTTGATTTGTTTCATGCCGATCCTACTTTTTGTGCTGAGTTGTTTATCGAGACAGAGGAAATTTCCCAGGTACATGGAACCAACAATCTAGAGTTATATGGTATGGGGCCAATGATGTCCCTTATGCATTCGACCATGGACGACGAGCCGCTGCAGTCCAATGCGCAATAGTCTCTTTGAACATCCTTCGTCATTTGAGTTTTACAACCCAACGTATTCGTTTTCAATTAGTCAAACTCAATGCCATCTGATCAATCTATTGGCGCGCAATGTAATAGAGACACCATAGCAGGTGAAGCCCAAGTACCATGCAATATCAAAATATGGAGAAAGGTCCCGTAGATGAGGGTTTGACAAATGATAATGCTAATAGTGACTCGTCGTGGCATGCATTAGACGAGAATTACGAGTTAGGGTCAACCTCAGAAGATATATCGAAGGATGAATCTAACGATGACTCGGGGACAAATAACGGTGAATGTCAGATGCAAGAGGATGTTCCTGTTATCAACTCAGAGGAATCACTTTTTTCAATGACATTGGTAACTATGGTGATTACGATCCCACGGACCGTAGTGATAAAGATGGGCTGGTTTATTGGTTTATTGGAATGATGTTCCTGATAGGAAGGAGTAAGTTAGTAAGGCAGTTAGAATGTGGTTCATAGCTCAAAAACGAGAATTCAGATAGAGAGTCGGAAGAGGACATGGGGAGGCTAAATGCAAGACTGCGTCCTCAGGTAGATTAGCTCCGGAGAGTGTGATTGGAGTATTCGGGTACGTGAAAATGAATCTCTTAATGTGTGGAAGGTCACGAAGTGGGTAAAAGATCACGTATGTCATGGTGAAATCTCCAGTAACGACAATAGAAATCTAACATCTACAGTCATTGCTAACCAAATAATGCACTTAATTGAAAATGATCCTGGGCACAAGGTCAAACAAATTCAAGCATACATTAAGAGCAGTTTCAAGGTTGACATCACTTACAAAAAAGCTTGGTATGCTCGCAGGAAAGTGATTGTGCTTGCATATGGAAGTTGGGCATCTAATTTCCAACAATTACCCCAATACGTTGAAGAAATACTACGCTCTAATCCCCAAACTGCGATGCAATGGCTACATCATCCCAATAGTAGCGAGCTTGTGAAAATATTCAAATACATCTTTTGGGCATTTCGTCCATCGATTGATGCATTCCACAAGTGTAGACCTATCCTATCTGTTGATGGCACCCATCTACAGAGGGGAATATCAGGGTAAATTACTTATTGCCGTCACTTTGGATGCTAACAATTAAATTTTACCAGTTGCCTATGCAATTGTTGATGAGGAAACAATACAAAGTTGGGGTTGGTTCATGAAGCAATTGAGACACCATGTTGTGCGTGACTTGGAGACCGTTTGTATAATATCTGACCGATATCGTGGCATTCTTCATGCTATGAGTGAGTCCCCTTTATGGTAGGAACCATTTGCATATCATAGATTCTGTCTGCATCATATTCGGAGTAATTTGATGATCAAATACAAGAATGTAGAAGTGAAGAAGTTGTGTTGGTCTCTTGGTGTCAAAATACAGATGCGGAAATGGAATAAGTACCAACAAACGATATAGCTTCAAAATCTAGAGGCTTGGAGATATCTGGCAGATATTGGCCTTGACTGCTGGTGCCTTGCTCATGATGGAAATCGTAGGTGGGGAATACACACTACAAATACTTCTGAGAGCTACGATAACGTCTTACGTGTGTTGAGTTAGACTACTCCGATCAAGGCTATAATTAATAGTATATTCCATCGTTTCGTGAAATTGTTTGTTGATAACATTGCACAGGGTGAACATTGTCACACATCAATTACACCAATGAATTGGAAAAGGTTTTTGACTGTAGACAAAAAAGGTGGAGGACACACATTCATGATTTTTGATCATTCTACTGGTGTCTATAGAATTAAAACACCTCATCGTGTGACTAGACGTGGTGGCAATGTACAAACTATCAATTATGCACAGAAGACATGTACCTGTGGTAAATGAAAAATGTACAGGTTCCCATGCTCGCATGCGATGGCAGTTTGCAGGCTTAAGGGTGATGAACCTACGCAACTAGTTGTGGACCAGTACACCACTCGCATATATCGAGAGCAGTACATCGTTAGTAGATTTGTTCCACAATCTAATCTAGAGGAGTTGCCTCCTATTCAGTGACAGTTACGTGGTGATGACAGTATGTTCGTAGATCGGCGGGCAAGCCAGATACGTGCAAGGCGCATCCAAAATGAGATGGACATTAGGGATCCCCATGAACCCAGAAGGTGTACGAATTGTCATCAATCGAGACATAATCGTAGGAGTTACCCTTCGCGACAACAGTGATTTGTCTTTTCTATTGTATTGTTTATGGACTTGTTGTATTCTATGAATGTAGTTGTTTGCTTTTAATTTATTCATGTATCAAAAAATTTTGTATTATCAGTGATTACGGAAACATGACCTTTAATGTTTGAATGTAATTTTTAAAACTTATGAAACTAAATGCCTACTTTCTATGGGTTTAATTTTTCACTCTTTCCATATTACTTTGTTAGGTATGGATGATCAGTCGCGAGAGCTTGTTTATCCTGTACCATATATAGATTATATTATATCACCTACGACGCCGCATAGGGTTAGATCTATTTTTGACGGTCTTATCGATGATTCAACACTACAGGTTAAACGTTGTGATGGGGCTTTTTGGGATCACAGGCCCATACCGAATCGGCAATAGTATGGCATTATATTTGTTTGGCCGGTTTCGAGGGTGTCGCATTTTTAGAACGTATTTCAGTGGACCATGCTTTAATCACCAGTCTTGCCGAGCGATGGCAACCTGAGACACATTCTTTTCATCTACCTATTGAAAAGGCCACCATCACATTACAGGATGTAGAGGTTTTGGGGTTTACATATCATCGATGTCGTCGAGTTCCATCGCCTCGGCCCCATGTAGATTCTGGATCCCCTCATGTCAATATACAATTCGAGGGTGACACTTCACAGATACTTTCGCCAATGCGCACTCCGGTGGGATCATCATCTTTTGGACCGTCGTCCATTGGACTAGATCCGGAGCATACTAGTCCTAGTCTTTCAGATGCAGAACATGAACACAAACAAAACATAGCTTTGCAATCGCAAATTGTTCACCCTACTCAAGAGCGAGACAATCCTCTATTTTATGTCTATCGGTCAAAAAATGTGCCTAAACCTAGAGAGTAGGGTACGGGGGAGAGACTCGTTTGGAGATCATGAACATTGACATTTGTTATTACTTTTCGCAATCATGTATGATTGATGTCTATTATTTGTATATCATTGTTTGCCCTTGTCGGGTATTTTTATATTATTGTTAGGTTTTTATTTCTGTTTTTTATCCCTTGTCGGGCTTTTATGGATGTTTGTTGCCCTTGTTGGGTATAGTTGTTGGCAGGGAGAATGTTCAAAAAATAGATGAGGTTATGTCAAAATTTTATCAAAAAATATGATAAATTAATAAATTTGTTTTCTTACAAGATTTCATTCGTGTAATATTTCGTTAATGTTGGAGTTTATGGTTTAAAGATAACAGTTTAGTGTTCCTATATATTGTATTAAATAAATGTTCACGATTTAGCGTTTAAGCTATTTGCTAAATACAAAGCTACATGCAGTGGATTTTTTTTTACAAAAAAATATTTTCTTCTGACCTCGCATTCACCGAATGCGAGGTCATGAACATTTTTTTTTAAAATTTCATTTGACCTCGCATGTATAATCAGTGAATGTGAGGTCATAATTTTTTTTTAAAAAAAAATTTTGATAGACCTCGCAATCACTGAATGCAAGGTCATGAATTTTTTTTTTTTTTTTAAATTTGACAAATTTAATTTTCCATGAGCTCGCATTCAGTAAATGCGAGCTCACTAAACTTGCATTCACTGAATGCGAGTTCCTACCTACCGGAATTCCCATTTCCAATTGATATGAAAAAAGAACAATTTTCAAAACATGCACAGTTTCATAAATTTCTCCAAGATTTTTTAACGTTTATTCCTGACCACAGAATCTACAAATATGGCTAAAAATCGAGTCTACATAAGTATTTTCCTTCCGAGACTAGTGATGCATGCAAATAGGAAGGTGTCTGCCTCATTGCTAAAATTTAAATTATCGTTAGATAATATATAGAATGACAGATGAAAAGTTCTAACCACACTTACTAACTCAAGTTAATGAACAAAAATCACCAAACCCATCTATATTAAGCAAGTACACATATCAGTCATCATAATCCTGTATTAAGAGAAATTGGAGACAAAGTATACTTGAGAGGAGCTCTATCCAGATCATGTATGCTGGCGGCAAATAATCAATGTCCATGATGCAGTAAGTTTGGATGAAATGTCCATATTTAGCGTCGAAATGAACTTCATCCGTCAAATATACAAGTGGGCTAGATTCATCAACCCCGATTGTTGTCTCCAAGTCTTGTCCATGTATAGTGGCCAACCAAATTTTACATGTAAAAAGTAGGCACGATTATATACATTAGGATGAGTTGTAATGTTAAGAGGCATGATCCTTTTAACTCTGGACACGTCTCTTTGGATGAACCAAGCTTTTAGTTTTATGCAGCAAATCAGGTTTACCACTGAATAAATATTTCTAAGGATCTATGACATTATTACATTGCCACCACGTCTAGTCACACGGCATATTTTGATTTGAAATACTCACATGCGTATCGAATATAACATATTTATGGGTAAAATTAACAACATATAACTTTAAACACTAAATTAAAAGGGTTGGAGCTAGCGAAGTAGACTTCGCCAGAGTTAAAAGTGAAAGAAGGGAATAGGGGTGGTGATGATTGGTGAGAATTTTGGGTAACCTGTGCATTTTAAAACTATTTTGAACACGCTGTGAATTTAAATTATATGTACACAAAATTGATATAATTCATGAAAAATATAACGTTCGATATACATTGAGTATTTGAAGCCAAAATATGTCAATAATTGTGTCGACAAATCAAAATGGTAAGTTTGAGCTTGTGATGGACTAAAATGTTATTTTGAATGTTGTACACATAAAGATATGACATTCAACCGTATAAAAAAGCAGGAAAAAAAATCAACAATCTCACTCTATACCAAAAAAGGTTTATAAAACGCGACCTATTTAACAAATTAATGAAAATTATAGAAAAGCATACACGTTCTTAAAAGCTTCTTCCCCAATATTACCACAAACTTATGAGCTTGTACAAAAACAAATTTCACTTCCTAAATTAAAAATCTAAAATGTAGAATTTCAATTCTTGGCTTACCAAAACTTTTCATCACAACGAAAAGCATCATCACCATTTCTATCAGTAATTTAGTTGCCATGAGATTATTTGGCTGCATCTTTAGTGGCAAATTTACATCTCTAAGGCCAAATCCAATCTATTCAAAGCCTCATAACACTTAACTTTCTTCAAGAGTGTCTTAGGTGTAACTAGGCATGGCAACGGGTTGGGCTGGCCTATTGGACCGCCCGAACCACCAGTTGTTTTAACCAGACTAGTTCGGCCTACCAAAGCATTGTAGCAGCCAGCTCTAAGCCTGATACAGTACCGCTGGCCAACTCAAGCCCCATATTTGGGAACCCGTAACCAACCCCGACTACCTTGAGCCCTTGACTGGCTCGCTTGTCAGCGGTTTGTCTAGTCAACAGGCTAACCGGTAGTTAACCCGATTGACCAGACCGCTAACTGTGCCTAGGGGTTGAGTCTGCGGGCCGACCCTTAGGTGTTCCTTTTTATTTTTTATTTTTGTTTTCAAGCCATTAAATTGACTTTTTTACCCCTCCAATAGCTATAAAACGGCTAGTTATGGGGGCAAATTGAGAAAGAATCTCCTATAAATACCCTATACATTTCGTACTCAATTCACACAAAAATATCTTTATTTTCTCTCAACTCTCATTCGTCCTGTATAATTTACTCCTCAAGTGCTCTTTAAATTTATGTGCAATATTTATTTGCTACTATTTATAAAATTTTATTACTTGAATTATCATGTAGAGATTTGAAAACTTGAAGTGGAGTTGCCTTCAAAAATTTAAAAAGTGCTCAGGTGTATAAATTCAAATTCAATATTTCAATTTCTAAGTTAGTTATTTCTACTTATTAACTTTAGTTAAATATCTTCTTTTTGTTATTTGGTATAGTCTAATTGCCTAGTTGCTTTAACTTTTTTTTTCCAATATTGCATTATTAATATTCTTTGTTAAATTGCATTCTTAGTTTGTTTAAAATACTTTATTAGTTTCTCTATTTATAAACTTTTCAATTTACAATAAAATAGATGGTGTAGGAAGTTCACACACTCCTCAAACACCACAAGGTCCCCATCTAATTGTGAATTTGGATGATATTGTAACCAAAATGAGATACCGACTGTAGATAGTAACAATGTACCTCTAAAATGAAAAGTACAGTTTGGGAGATTTTTTGAAAAGATGAGGTAAATGAACTAGCTACTTGTAAATTATGTGATCCTTTGATATTTGGATATGATAAAATGCTTGGTTCATTATAAGTAAGAAACATAATGATGTTCGTGGACAATAAAAAATGATGTTAACACATCTTCACACCACACAAGGCTATATAATTGGTGATTTTAAATATACTCATGACAAAAATAGAGATGAAATGGTTAAATGGATAATTAAAGATAAATTACCCTTTGTTATGAGTGAAAGTTTTACTTTTGAAAAATATTTGCAGAATACTGTGAATCCACAATATAAAAGGACTCGCAGAAGTACTTTGATGCATGATATCAAATGTGTGTATAGAGAAAATTTAAGATAAATTGATAGCTATACATACATCGGCTAATTTTAAAATTGTTCTTACTTTTGATGCATGGAAAACAGCTGCAAATCAACATTATTTTTGTATCACTACATATTTCATAGATGTAGATTGGCATCTACAAAAATGAATTATTAGTTTTCAAAGTTTTGAACACCCTCACAAAATGCCAATCAAATTGTTAGGATCGTTTTAGTCATTGCACAAGAATATCGCTTGTATGACAAACTTATTATCCTTGATAATGTACCTTCAAATAATAATGCAAGTGTGCCTTCGTTGAAAGATATTTCTAAACCTATTTCAAGTGGTGAATTATATCATAATAAATGTGTATGCCATATATTTAATCTTCGTGTTCAAAATAGTTTTAAAATGGTTGAAGATATTATTTCTCCAATTTTAAATGTCATTTCCTATATAAAATCTTCTTCTTTGCTCAACAAAATTTTAAACGTCTTTATTTGGAAAATCATTTGAAATTAAAAAATTTTTATTTGAATTAGTCCATAGAAAGAATTTTATGTTATCAAATGTTATAAAAATATTTAGTTATCAAAATTACTTTGTGCATTTTATAACAATCATATTGGTGCTAGTAATGATACTTTTTTAGTTGAGGATAATTTCACAAGAGCAAAAACAATGGTTGAAATTGCAAAAGCACTTGAGTCTTATACATATCTAATTTGTATAAGCCACTTATACACTTATCTCTGTCCAAGTCTACCACAAATAAGTATGGTTAAAGTTGTTTTTTACAATAACAAAAGTAATGTTTATTTTCAAGAAAAGATTACCACCATGGACGAAAAATTTGACAAGTATTTTGAAAAAAGTTCATTTTTGTTTTTGTTTGGCTTGTGTTTTAGATCTACATGATAAGATGATTTAATTTGAAAATTTTATAGACCTTTTTAATAATAATAGTTCTAGCGGATGTTTTATAGACAAAGAAAAACTTATATCATCAACAATGAAAGTTTTGTATGAGTTTTAGTAATGCTTGATTATTACCAAGTGCTTCTAGATTTTTAAGTGCGATCTTCAGTTGTGCTGCTTCTACTTGAAAAATAAACAATTATATGCCAGAAACTAAAGGTTTTACTCATTTTATGTTGTTGTTCCTTTTGATTTTCAGTACCATTCTATGACAGAATTTTGTGTTTTGTATCATTTAACTATTTGGGAAGGATTTGTCAGTTCAAAGATGTACTTACAACTTATTGGTATGGAGAGCAAGGTATATGGCAAGGGACTATATACCTGTGACAGTGGTGTTAATTTTCTCCTTTAAGTAAATTATGAACATGCTTTTGTTCCTCATGTTTTGGTGGGTTATTTGCTTATATATATAAGATGGTGAGTTTTATTGTTTTTCACTATGATAATGTTGGAGTTCTGATTTTCTTCATATGAATATGGCAAAGTTTTCTTTGCGAGGATAGAATTTATGAGTATTTTGCTAATGAAACAGATGCAAATGCTTTGTTTGTTTAGCTCAACCCAACTATGAACTTATGTTAGTACTATTAGGCTTCTGTTTTTATAACTATTATTTATTCTCTATACTTTAGCAAAGATATTGTTTTGTATATAGTCAGACTGTTGAACTACTTAGTAGGATTAGATTACATATTAGTATGAGACATATAATTTTGTGGTAGAACAATACTCCTATATTTGTACTTATGAAAGATAAAATTTTGCTAGGATTGAATTTAGAATTATGTATCCATGTTTTCTATTACGTATATATCTTAATGTACTAGTAGTACCTAGCGGTGCAATGCACGGCTAGTGTCCACTATTTTTATTCTGATTGAAATGTTATAATTAGAATTTATTTTAATCTCATCAAGGATTACAAAAAAAAAAAAAAAAATGGGATGAACATGTGTATGAAACCACAAATACTAAGCAAAAGCATAAAAATCCACTTGTCTTGGTTTACAATTCAAATAAAATAAATAGTAAAGTCAGCATTATTCATAATGAACCAAGCATTTTATCATATCCAAATAATACAAATTTTAGGCTAATACGGAGAAGATTATTGATGAAAAAAAGAATGACAGCTTGTACTTATCAAAACTCCAAAGAAAGAAACAAAAAATAATAATTGTGCCTAATACAGCAGTAATATAAGGTTTGTGTACTAATCAATGCATATGCATATCAAAGCAAAAGGTTTAGCAAGTAAAGAGGTTACTATAGTAGTAAGCGAAATTTTCACAAAAATATATTTACAGATAACTACAAACGAAGGCCTAAGATATGAAAAAGTAAATAAAAATATATTTGGCCAAAAACAAAAGAAATCGCCATGGCTGCAAATCCAATTGCATTTGAGACAAAATCTCAACACTAAATGCCATCATTGTTACCCTGCCAAGAAAAATAGTACGAATCATCATAGCCTATATGAACGCTATAAACAGAAAATCATTTGTCCTCCTTGCGAATTGGACCAAGAAAATAAGGCATATAAAAGAAAATATTAAAATATAGGCCAAGGAACTACATAGTAAACTTCAACCTTTCAACCCAAGTTTTTAGCCAAATGAGCACGTAATAGAAGAGGTAGGTGCAGTAGTCAGTGATTAAGCTAGTTGTCCTAAAAGAATTAACCATGATGACAAATTCTATTAAACCATACTAGCTGTGTATACTTTCCTCTGAGCCAAGCAAAATATAAAATAAATCAAAAAATCATAAACTCTAAATAACTAATTTTGATTAGATGATCATAAAAAACTAAATTTCATATTGGCTGTCAATTTCAAATGTATGGAGTCATAATAATTTGAACATAAGAAGGCATTCTTTCCTCCCTTTGAATATATATATATATATATATATATATATATATATATATATATATATATAAAAGGGTTCTCCACCGACATAAAAAATATAGAATTTATGCATGGCACTAATGACAAATCAATGTTTTTTATCTGTGTACACTCTTAATAATTCATTTGAAGAGAACTTTTGTCTCTAAAAAGATTAGTTTTTTAAAAATTTACCTTCCACACATTTCTTATACAAAATCTCCTCCATTTTGTATAAGAGACAGTAAAATTGAGATTAACTCACTATTAGTACATATAAAATTCATTCTAATTCTGAAATTCAACATCTTATCTATATCCCTAATCTCATGATAACAAAAGAATTGTAACAACGATTGTTCATTGATAAAAGTATAGTATTTTAAGAGCAACCCACCTAAATTATTCCATAATAGTGTCAAATATTGTTATCAGGTAAATCCAGAAGCAGATACTTTTTGGGACAATTCAAGCGAGAAAAAAGAGGTATATCTTTCCTATACACAACAAAAACAAATCAAAGTGGCGTTGATACATATATCAAAAGGAATGTAAAAACATGTGCAAAGTAGATGAAAAATGGTAGTCTTGTTGGAATTATTTTCTTATTTGGTTTATCGCTAATTAATTTCTATTTTATAAAAATGATTAAATAAAGACCGGTAAGGTCCATGTTCTTATGATCCACATATTTGAGCATAGGTCTGTCACATTTATTTATTTAGCGTGATATGTATGGAGTAGATCTATTTTCTAAAGAGCAAAAAGCACTAATGATCATCAAACTGTTAGGTTGTTGCATACAAGGTCGCTGATCTATTTGTTTTGTAAATTTGATCACTGAGTTACCTTAAGTGTGTGTCTGAAATCACTCATCTATTTCTATGGTGATTGGAGACACACATTTGAGGTAGTTCAATGACTAAATTTATAGACGAAGTGATTCCAGACATACACAGTCATAAAGATAATTTAGTGACCAAATTTATAAAATAAATAATTCAGTGGCCTTGTATACAACAACGTGACCATTGATTTAGCGTGATCTTAATAGGATCTAATATTCAATATGGACTAGGTCCCTCTCTCGTCCATAATACTACATCCAATATATATAGGGTAGTAGTGTTTATTTTCCCTACCAATAACCACCGTACAGGATTCAAAGAGGGAGAGGGAACGTCTAATCAAAGTACACGAATCTCAAAAAATAGATTAAAATCATTGCAGATCTTTGCATTATCATCAAGTATTAATTACTATACTGAACAGTATGCAATTTTATTTTACAGTCATATTCAAATATTTAATATTGATATCCACTCAAGTCTAACAAGTGGTATCAGAACCATCAATATCAGTATTTGAATTGTTACAGATTGAAGTCTTTGAGTTAATTGCTCTCAGTTATAAAGTTTATATTGATTAAGCCATCAATGTTTTGTGCGGGTTGGTATATATACTCCTATAATTGCGCTTGTCGTCATCGTTTTCAAGTAAATATTGTTTTAATCAAAGTCATAAAGGATTTATTGTAGGAGATTTTGATGTTTTAAATATATGTAAATATAGTTGATGGCTTTTCTTAAGAACTATATATGCTCATGCCATGAAAATTGAATGAAATTATTATTTCTTTTACCGGTCAAAGAATTAAGTTTTGTGATGAATCATAAAGCCATCATTGGGACTAGTTGATTTATTTTGGCTTTAGAAAACAATAGCAAGAGTCAATTAGTTTGGTTAATAATTGCTGAAATCTTCTTATGGCAGTTAAATTCTATATACATATGATTGATAACATTCGACATTGTCATATTTTCACAATAATATAGTAATAATAGTAGGAATTCAATGGTGGTAGCCAAGTGCGTGTCATCTTTTCATCTTACAAAGGCAGTACTTAATTAAAGGGCTTGAATTTAATAAATAATCTAATGAGTTAGGAGATTCCACTCAAAAAAATCTATGGGATGATATTTTAATACGCATGATAGAATATTCTATGTTATATTATGATATACACATGGGCATTTTTTTATTCAATGGTCTCTTAAATTGTGTTTAGCAAAATAACCAAAGGAATAGAATAACTACACAATGTTTACACTATAATGTTTAGCCCGCAAGAAAATAACGTTATATTCTGCATGCGATCAAGTTTAGTACTGCACAAGGGACTAAAGGAAACATTAAGCATTTAGGTCGACACATATTTATTGGAAATATTTAGGTAGATCCAATCTTTAACTCCTTTTGTAGCCTTGTGGTGTGGATTAAATCTTATGGAATCTATAATATTAGCTGATGTAAACAAAATTTCATGAGATTTATCTTGACCACAACGTCTACAGGTAGAGACAAATACTGGGCCTACCTAAGTATTTTTCCATATTTATACATAAATATAGTGGGATTCCAGTTTTTAGAATTGGAGGGTGGTGGGTTCCACCTTGACTGAAACTTGTGATTGCCTAAATTGTAAAATGTTCTTGTATTGTGTACTTGCAAAAATTGTGCTTTAGAAACCGAAATAAAGTTATGCCAAGAAATTTATATTAATTGTTGGCACAAAAAACATGCAGCAGAAGATAAATTTATTTAACACCTATAAAAATATATGGAAGAAGAGGAAGAGTTACAAAATAATACACATCGGACTCTTATATTGAAACCCATATAATCCCACGACATAATAGCCTTAACATCAGACTACAATCTCTTTATTCTAGACATTCAACTCAACTTTTCTCTCTCTACCAACTAGTTCTCCTCTTCTCTAAGTCGTTTTATCTTTCCTCTTCTTTTATTTAAAAAGCTTCCCTATTTTTTTTTTATGTTTAAGTTGTTGCTCTGGTTCTTGGTAAATTTTGCCGATTCTATTTTTGGTCGTCTTGCTTCGGATTTTTGTGATTTAATTAATTTGGTGGATTTTTAAATCCTACAAATTGGTATCAGAGATTTATGTAATTCTGGATAATATATATATATATTATATATGTATGTATGTATGTATATATGTATGTATGTATGTATGTATTCCATGGATAGTTCATATATCTTACAAGATTGTCCCCTTTTTGTCTTCGATGGCAAAAATTATTTTGAGGCTTGACAAAAATAGATGAAGGATTTTTTTTTTTTGTCACTTGTATTGAATTATGGCGTATTATTGATCATGGATTTGAAGAACCTCAAGAAGGCACATAGCTAATAGCTGATAGCTGAAGAACTAAAGAGTTGGAGAAAAATAGACATTTGATTGTAAGGCATGTAACTACCTCAACACCAAAATCCAATTGTATGTATTCAATAAATTTATGAATGCAAACACAGCAAAAGAGGCCTGGACAATTTCGACAAATTCCAATTCCGGTTCCGCTGACGTACAAAAAATCAAATTGCAAGAACTCAGGAGACAGTATGAGTTGGCCCAGATAAAACCAATTAAAGCAGTTAAAGATTTTCTTTGCATAATTAATGATCTTGCCAATGATATGAGACAGTATCAATGGTGAGGTTCTTGAAGAATTTAGAGTTGTCGAAAAAATCCTACGATCATTAAGTACAAAGTTTCACACGAAAAAGACTGTTCTTGAGGCGACCGAAGATCTAAATACTTTGAAACTTGAAGAACTGGAGGTTCAATTGGTGATTTTTGAGATGTCTCAAAGTCAACAAACAGCTGATACAGTTGAATAGGCACCGCAAGTTAAGGTGGATCAACCTAAACAAAAGAAGGAAACGGTGAATTTGGCTGACACAAATCAAAGAGACCAAAATTTCAGAGGTAGAGACGTGGTGGCAAAGGTAATTTTCAAGGTCGTGGTAGAGGTAATTTTAATTACCAAAAGAATAATAATAGTAATTTTAAGAGGGACCAACAGAATAATCAGTCGAATAATAATTTTCAAAGAGTTGATAAATCTAAAATTAAATGTTATTGTTGCAGTAAAACTGGAAATTATCAAAATGAATGCTGGCATAATAAAAATCATGATAGTGAACCTAGTACATGCAAATGTGGTTGAAACTAGTAGTGATAAACAAGAGACTATTTTGTTTTCTAGTTTTGGATCTAAAGAAAATGAAAAGAATGAATGGTTTATTGATTTTGATTGTAGCAATCACATGTGTCGAAAAAAGGAGTTATTTTCTAATCTGGATGAATCTTTTAAATCTTATGTGAAGTTTTGAAATAATGAAAAGGTTCCTGATTTAGGAAAGGAAAAGATTGGTATTACTCTAAAAGATGGGTCTTCCAATTTTATATCTGATGTATTTTATGTGTCAAGATTGTATCATAATTTGTTGAGTTTGGGGCAGTTATTTGAAAGTATATGATTTGAGGTTTAAACATGGTGTTGGTACTATTACTAATGATAAATTGGGAATAATTACCGGGATATATATGAACCATAGTCATTTGTGGCTTCTTTCTCTAAACTGTGATGATTTATCTTACTTTAGTTATGTGACTTTTGATGATATTTGGCTTTGGTATTTGCGTTTTGTCATATGGCACTTGAATTTTGGCAATTTGGAATTTCTTACAAGGAAAATTTGGGTTATTGGTTTTCCTTTATTAATTATCCTAACAAGTAATGTCAGTCTTGTATCTTAGGAAAGAAGTATAGAGACCCTTTTCCAAAAGACAAGGCTTCCATGACAAAGAAAGAAACCATAATTGCAGTTAATTAAATTTGTGCTCAGTGGAGGTTCCTTCTAATGGTGGTAGTAAGTATTTTATCACCTTTATTGATAATTTTAGTAGAAACACAGGTATATTTTTTGAAAAATAAATCTAATGCATGTGATGTGTTCAAGAAGTTCAAGTATTATGTGGAGAAACAAAGTGGTTATTTCATTAAAATTTTGAGAAATGATAAGGGTACCGAATTTCTTATTTGTGATGATTTCTTGAAAAAACATGGCATTAAACATTAGTTGACAGCTAGATACACTCCTCAGCGAAATTGTATGGACACCATTAGAATTGTAAATAGCACAATATTATAATGCATTCAAAAATATGCCTAAAGGTTTTGGGCGAAACTATCTCTTGTGCTATTTATGTTTTGAATAGGTGTCCTACAAGGTGTATGGGCGAACTCTATATGAAGCTTGGACTAGTAGGAAATCACATATTTTTCTTTTAAAAGTATTTGGTTGTCATGCCTATATCCATGTTCCTGATGTTTTGAGGAAGAAATTGGATGACAAGATAGAAAAATTATTTTTCTTGGCTAGAGTCATGAAACAAAGGGGTACAAGTTGTTTAATCCAGATACAGGAAAAGTGATTATCAGTAGAGATGTTACTTTTGATGAGCAAGGTACTTGGGATTGGTCAAAAAATGATCCTGGGCCATCATCAAGACCTCCATTAGTGATTCTGATTATGAAGGAAGAGAGTTCTAGTGCACAGCCAACATAGCCAGTTGTGTAGCTTATTCTTGCAAAGTCATATAGTTGCCCACAGAGATAGTGCCAGTTGCCTGCTCGTTTGCAAGATTATATTATTTCTAATGAAAATCAAGTGTCTAATGAATATACTAATAATTTTGCATTGTTTGTAGATTGTGATCCAGTTACATTTGAACAAGATTGACATTAAAAGTTGAAATATAAAATCCTCCCAAAATTCTGTCCTGTCCAATATTTAAAGGCTCTGTCTTTGCTGCGTTTGATCAATTCCATATTATTGAAAGTATACTATTCTTCAAATTGTTTATTGTTTCATTCATTGTGTGCAAAAGCCTTTGGCTTAGTATTTGGTGTGAAAGGCTGTGGGCCTTATTCCTTGGTTCGTTTATTTGGCTTTGTTAATTTTGGCTCCTTCATTCTTGACTAAAGATTACCATAACTTCAAGTCACTTTTGGTTCGTATTGATATTAGTTCAAGTTATTATTGGGTCAACTTTGATTCCCAGGCATGGTCATGGAAGTATAGATGCATACAATGTTTTGCTCCATGAGTATTTTATTAAGTGGCACATTTTTTACTCTTGATTCATGTACTTGTTTTATAGAAAACTAATATGGTATCAAATTATTTTACTATGGTATCATATGTTTGCATATGTCTACTGTTTTGGAGGTATTGACGTGGCCATGATCTACATAAGAAAAATTAAGGTAAATTTTGACATGTGGTCGAATGCATGTCTTATGCAAATAAAATTATTAAATTTTTGGGCTTGTGTAAATGTCCGAGTTTAATAATTTATGCATATTATAATAAATGTATCACTAAAGTGACCTTAATTATAATTACATAAAACTATTTGATAAAGATCTGGGATGTTTATTGAAGTCCGTTATTTGGTACCTTTAAAATTAAGATTGTTTCATGTAATATGAACCTACGAAATAATAGTACCTGTCTTGGTTTATTTATTATTAAAAGTTTTCATATTCCCTAATATGTTCATGTTTTTGAAGTTATAAATATATAGTTGAACAGATTGGAAAATTTTGGCAATTAATATTTTCATAGACAAGTTAGTTTGCTAATGCCTTAACATATCTTAAATGTAATGTTATATCGAATTATTTTGTCTCAGTCTAATACTTTAATAGTTATTACATCGGTACCACCAAAGTGGCGATTGTAATAATTCATAAAATTAATTTGATAAGGAATCTAACAGTATCTTTAAGATTAATATACATAGTTATCAGCCCGAATAGTGGTAATTATGCATATTAATTTTAAAAGGGTCAACGGCATAAAGTATGTTATCTTAGTTAAATAATTTGCTAAATTATTAAAATTGGTACAGCAAAGTGGCCATTATTGTAGCTCGTGAAATTATTCAATAAGTATTTTGACATGATTGTTTTTTTGAAACCACTATAATATAGTTATCTGTCCTAAGGTGGTAAATATTTTATATTAATTAAGGGTTTGTTTTATAATCTTTGATTTTTTATCTGTTTGAAGGTGATAAATTCGTATAAGATTGTCTCACTGATTACTTGTGAAGGGTTTATATTGTGTGCGATTTTTCTGTCCGAAAGTGAATATCTTCAGTTATACTACTTAAACTCTCATAGGATTGTTACCATTGATTGTTTACTATATTGCATGTGTTTTTTGATTATATATTTGATATATAATTGTTTTAAAGTTTGCAATATTTTTGCAAACAATCTCTTTTTTTATTAAGAATTTGGTGGCGATAATTTTTCATATGGAAAAGTAATTTTGAGTTAACTCGTGACTTATCTCACTTTGATATATCTGTACTTGATTTTAAATGCCCAAAGAGCACTGTGTATAGATTGATAAAATAAAAGTTCATTGTAAAATGAAATATTAATAAAAGTTGAGCGTTAAAGTTATAAAGAAGCCTATCTTTGACTTGAAGGGATTTTGGTTTCAGTGTGAGGGTATATCCTTGAGTATATCCTTGAAGGGGAAAGATATGCTTGGTTCATGGGTAAACGAATGTTGTTGTCTCACATCTATTACAAAGAAAATAAAGAGTACCTAATATGTAGGTATAAATTTAACCTTTTAGGTCAAAATTATATTGGGCTTCTTTGTTTAATTTCACGACATTTTTCTCCCTGATAAGGTTTTTCAAAGTATTATGTTAACTCATACTATTGTCGATTGTTTTTGGAATCCAAAAAAAGTAGTTTTAGAAATTTAATAAATTACTAAAGTTAGGATTCTAATGAAAAATCAAGCAATATTTGGAATTGTTGGGTCATTGGATTTAAAACATTTTAAAGCATTTTTTGAGAAAAATGTTAGTTTTAATATCATCACCTAGACTGTGTTAAATTTTTTTATTGTTAATTTTCTTGTTCAATATGCAATAAAATCATATTTCACCTGTTTTTGTAATTTAAGGTTTGCCTAAAAGCAAAATTTTGGGTATAAACAAATATATTAATTTTTGTTTTCCAGAAGAAGTGAAATAAAACTCAACATGAAAGGATGTTTGAATATCGTATTTTAGTTGCACATGAACAAAGGGGAAAATCAATATCCTTTCATGTGTATCAAATGAAAAATTCAAGTAAGTTAAGTTCCTACTTAAACTGAGGTCATAAACTTGACATTAAGAAGAAGACAATGCTTCATGTTTATGTCATGATAACAGTATGACAATATTAACCTTAGAATACTTATTCTTATAATTATTTTTATAAGGGATTCCTCAAGTAAATAAAAGTCAAATAAAGAGGTGACTTGTTTATTCATGAAAAATTGTACTAAAGTACACTTCATTTTCTCAAAATATTATTTTCTTGCTTAAAAACTAACTTTATACCATTTATGAGTTGCATTTTGACTCTGTAAATCTATTTACGATTTGAATTTCAATGTTTTATCCTTGTAGTAATTAAAATGGATACTAAACAAGTTTTAAAATATGGTCTTTGAAGTGTTTTCACTTTTAGTTTAATTCTAAAGATTTTTGAAATTTTGTCACCTATTTTATGTGGTAAAATCTTTGTCACTCTTATGATGAAATTCAGAATATTTAAGAACATATTTGAAGGAAAATTAATCTAAATCTCTTGAGGTTGGAATACTATATAAAAACAATTCACATGTCAATGAATATCAAGTAAAATTATTTCAGAATCTTCCCATGAGATCTAGATTTAAAGAAATTTAGTTTCCAACACTTGGTGTTTGGATTTATTCGAGCTAAGTAAAAGCTCTATTTAGAGGGTATTTTGAAAATAACACCATTCTATAGTATACATTAAATGACATGTGAAGAGCTTATAAAGTTGTACTTATACAATATCTCCGTGTATTGGCGCGTCAAGTTTTTTGGTGTTAGTTCACTACTAATGTCTTGAATACATTGGATATAAAACTATTTTTAGTAGAGACCATTCTCAACACCTGTGTGAGTTTTGCTCATTCCTATGTTTTTTTCTTGTTAGTTATCTATGGTTAAATTATTGGACATTGTTAATAGATATTTTCAAGATCTTTGGTATAAAAGATTTTGGAATAACTAGCTTGGTTTAGTATACAAATCTAAAGATATAGATCTTTATAGCATAATAAGGCGTGTAATAAAATTAAAGAATTATGTTCTTATTTATAGGCTATTGATAATTTTGAAGTAATTACACGCACAAAGTACTAATATTAAAGATTGCAGGTGACTAGTTGTCTTATAATTGTAGATGTTTCTATTTATTCTAAAATAAGGGCTCAACTTAATGATGTGATAAAACCTATTTAACTTAAAAATATCTCCGTCTTAAATGGTAAACATTTTTATTCGATATTTATAACATTACATCAAAGTAGACATGAAAATTCAATTGGCATTGATACAGTTGTACAAACTTTCTTAAGTTTTATTTTTTAAATAAGGAAATGGGTTGTTAAAGGTGATGTAGTATGGGTTAACATTACAATGGTAAAATGTTTACTCATTTATTGACCAAATTGTTGAAGCCTTAAAGGTTTGAAAAGCATGTTTAACATATGATGGTAAACTATTTTCATATACTTGGTTAGTAGGAGTTATTTATAACTCTTATGCTGTGACATTCAAATCCTAGAAAAATACGCACATTAATATGATTTATTCATATATGTACACATCTAAAGGTATTATGGATTTCTTATATGAACCCATACAGGAATAAAATGAAGGTTGTACAACAATTAATTCGTAATGAAGTGGTTTCAAATTAGAAGCAAAAAAGTGGACAAAAGTCTGGTCAAACTTTCTTTGTGAATGAGCTTCGGTTTATAGGTGCTGCAGTGGACGAAAGTTCTATTCAAGGTCTTTGTAAGATCGAGGACTGATTGTAGTAAAAGTAACCAAGGCTTTTACTTGCAGATCATGTGAGTCAAACCATGATATACTTCATCAAACTCTAAAATTTATGTCAATGATGCATTTGTATTTGTAATTATTGGGGTCCTACACTGATAAATAATGTATTGACAACTATAGTTTGCTACTAATGTTTCTATTGAACTGAATTCTATAATGAGATTTTACAGTAGCTGCTAAAGTTGTATTTAACCTAAAAGTCATTTTCTTTTTTAAAATATTTTTATTAAAAACCTTAAAATCAATTAGTGTTGCCCAAGAGTGAGAATGTTGGAATTTTTATCTTATTTGGGCTACCACTAATTAATTTATATTTTATAAAAATAGGTTAAATGAAGACTGGTAAAATCCATATTCTTTTGATCCATTTATTTAGGTCTGGATCTATCTTAGTTGTTTTGGTGGGATATATAAAGTGTAGGCCCATTTTTTAAATCCTATCGGATTTAGAGTGACCTTAATAGAAGGTCCAATTAAAATATATAGATACAGTATCTCTCTCCATTTAATATTGGGATCCTCTCAAGTCTAACAATTCTTCCTATTTTATCATCTATTTTGGGATATGTTTACATTATCTAAAGTTTTAAATTTTGACTTCTTTAATTTATGCAAATTTTTTATAGTAAATCTTCATAATTTATTCAAAAGAATACTCTCTAGGCTATTCCCCAAACTCCACAAAAGATAAATCATATCCTTCTCAATTAACGTATTCAATATGATACCAATTGAAAATCTTTGAACCCATAATTGAGAATAAAGTGAGAAAGTAAATCCTAAAGACTTTAGTTACAAAGACTAGTTAGTGCATGTTGTCTATATATATATATATATATATATATTAGATGTGTATAAGAGACAGGATCAGAACAATAGTAGTAATTAGTAAATGAAGGCTATGAGGAAAAAAAGAGAGAGAGAAAATTAGCTACAATTGTTAGATACTGTTCTTAAACACAATCTTGTTTTGTGTATTGAAAACTAGCTTATATACTTCAAGTAGCCCATAATTAATTAAGACATCCTAAATCATGTATTGTATTTTTGCTAAAAATTTGCTTTTGCAATGTTTAATGTGCAATAAATTGGGCAAAACGAAAAAACTAAGAAAATACATCTACATGACTTTAGGATGTCTTACAATACTTTATACACATCTTCTTCTTTCATAATCTGTCTCTTATACTACTAACAATATTCAATAATTTAACCATAGACATCCCAAGAATCAAGACAGTATGGCAGTTAACTCTAATAAGTAGTGCTAATTGACTAAGAAAAATATTTTTTGATTGAGAATATTTTCTGTTGTCATATTTAGTTGTCCTGGTAATTCAAAATTATGACATTCTTAAGAGGTTAAATAAGATCACATAACATTAATAGTTAAAAAAAGGAAATAACTTAGTTGAAACTGTTTTAGGAATGATTGAACAAAAAAAATTCATTTTTTTGTGCAAGAACTATAAACTACTGCTTTAATTGGTAATTTGAAAAAACTACCATAATTTTATTTAAAAACCAGAATAGTATAATAAAGGACGTGAAATCAAACATGGGTTTTGCTCTAAAATTCAAGATATCATCACTGCATCAAATGAACAATTCTAAAAATTTCAAAAGAATCAAACTTCGTAAACTCCGTCAAAGGAAAAATCTTGGTAAACTAACCCACCAAGAAAGTCAGCACAAAACAACCATGTAAAAGAATGCAAAGCCACATAGTTCTTGTCCTCTTATATCAAAAGTAAGGTGGTGATGCCAAGTAATTTTTTCTTCAAAACCTTCACACGTTGCTTTAAAAATGGATCATATCTGACAGATTAGAGGCCTCCTAACTATGTAGTTAATATCTACAATATGTTATAGGAGAGGAAACCACAAAAACAGATAAAGATCATATTACTTTTGTAGTGAAAAGAAAAGGCAAAAATCAAATAAAAGCTTTTATAAGTAAGAGAAGTGAGAAGAGAAAGTAGAAAGAGATATGAAGAAAAAAAGAAAGACAGATAAATGTTTGAGTCTTTATGGGGGTTAGCATGTTGTAGCTGTAATGTAGTGGGTGGAAGAGTACCAGAAAAGACGGAGATATTTTTAAGTTAAATAGGTACTATTGATCTTTTAACACAATTCAATGGTTGCTATTAAAAGTGATAATGTAAAACACAAATTCAATGGTTCAAAATTTGGCAAATAAATCTACTCTAACATAGGTACAACTATTTTGGGTAATAATTTAGGTTTATAAACTAGATAAAAAAATTGTGTTTCTAAGGCATATGCTTTGTACATTGACCAACATATCCCCTACAGTTCGTCACTGTATAGTTTATGAGGGCATTTTTTATTTTTCATGCAAATCCAACAAAATTGTTAGACAATTCGTAGCAAAATAGTGATAAATTGAGAAAACTATCCTAAAAAATCTGAAATATTGTGCAGAAGATTATGGGTATGAAACATAATTTTCCACTAGAAAATCCATGTTGTTAGAAAAGCTCTCCTCTAACACATCAACTTCAAGTACTACATGGCAATTTTTGGAGGTTGCTATAGTAAATCCACTACTTTCTTATCTAGTTGTTAGATATATATTTTGTATAACTAAAAAAATATTAATGCTACTTTTTACCATTTATGTTCATAATAACACTACAATCTATAATGAGTACCTAGAAAATCTGAACTTGCTCGCACAAAGCGCGAGTCAAAAAACTTTATAAAGACAGTAGTTTATGATTTTGACGACGGTTATGTGTGCCCAATAAGTCAGAGTTGAAGAAACAAGTGTTAAAAAAAGCTCATTCTTCTAAACTATCCATTCATCTTGGCAGCTCCAAGATGTATCAAGATCTGAGAAAGAACTATTGGTACAATGGCATGAAAAGGGAGATAGCAGAGTTTGTTTCTAGGTGCTTAGTTTGCCGAAAAATCAAAGCTGGGCATCAAAGACTGGCAAGTTTCCATAAGCCCTTGGAAATACTAGAATGGAAATGGGAGCATGTTACTATAGATTTTGTGGTTGGGCTGCCAAGAACAAGAAGAGGAAATGATGCTGTATTTGGGTAATTGTGGATAGATTGACAAAATCATCACATTTCTTACCTTAAAATATTACCGTTTCAATGGATGTGTTGGCAAGTTTGTATGCTGATCAAATCATTAGATATCATGGTACTCCAATTAGCATAGTATCGGATAGAGATCCTCGTTTCACATCAAAGTTTTGAATTAGTTTACAGAAAGCGATAGGTACCAACTTAAATCTTAGTCCGGCTTTCCACCCACAAACAGATGGGCAGTCGAAGAGGACTATCCAAACACTTAAGTGTATGCTACGGGCTTGTGTGATGGATTTTGGGGGCAACAGGAATGGCTTTGTAAGGTTGATTAAACTTTCTTACAATGATAGTTATCACGAAAGCATTAGAATGGCTTCTTTTGAGGCTCTTTATGGGCGAAGGTGCAGATCACCTTTGTATTGGAGTAAAGTTAGTGAAAGAAGAATCATGGGGCCCAAACTTATTCAAGCAACAGTAGAAAATGTGTCTATAATCAAGAAAGCAACTAAAGTTGAAGATAACACAATATCGTCAAAAAAGTTGGGCTGATTCAACAAGAAGACCATTGGCATTTCAAAAGGGTGAAAAAGTGTATTTGAGGATTTCGCCTAGTAAAGGGTTATGCGGTTTGATATCAGTGGGATGTTAAGCCAAGATTTTTGGGACCGTTTGAAATTCTGGATAGAGTTGGGGATTTGGCATTTTGAATGGCATTACCACCAACTCTAGCAAGAATTCACAATGTGTTCCCTGTATCCCAATTGCGGAAATACGTGCCCAATACTGATCATATTATTGATTATGAGCCACTTGCAGTACAAGAGGACTTAACATATGAAGAATAACCTTTACGGATAGTTGACCGAAAAGAGCGAGTGTTGAGTACCAACCCCTACGTCAAAATTCAATGGTCCAATCACACAGTTCGAGAAGCTACTTGGGAATTTGAAGAGAAAGCAAGGAAAAAATATCCACCATTATTCATAAATAAAGGCACGTTAATTGTGGCCAGAAAAACTTTTTATAATTAGTGGAGAATGTTATACCCATCTCCAAAAGTCCAGTAGTTACCACTTAAACTATAAATAAGTTTTGACCAAGCTCAAGAAAATTTTAGTCCATTTCCAAAGGTCTTGGGGCTTCTAAACAATAGATTTAAACTTGGGGACTAAATTGGAAACACTAGGAGGAAAATAAGAAGACATTTACCACTTCAACTCCTCCATTTTTCTCTTACGAATCTTGTTTTATTTTCTCTAAAGGGGAAGAACAAGGAGGAGAAGAAGATGGAGAAATTGGTGGAGTAACTAAGGAAACACTTGAAGATCTTCTTGGTCAACATCAACAAGGTAATTCCTAACTACTCTACTTGAATTATTGGCAAAAAATTTGGGAGTAAAGGGGTTTTTGGACAGCATTTTTTGAAATGGTTGAAAGCTGAAACTTTTGAAGGAATGGAGCTTATGCTTGTGTAATTCAAGCCTAATAAAAGTTGTAGAATGATAGGATTTGTTTTATACCATTAATTGTGGCATATTTTGGGGGTATTTGTGAGTATTTAGGTTGTGGTTTTGAGTATTTTGGAATTGTTTTGCAGGTGCTTTAGGTGAATTTGACTTCGGCTATCTAAGTTGATCGGGTTAGTGCAAGATTTCTTTGAAGTAAGTAGTCTATTACTCACTATAATTTATGAAGGATTTCTTTTTATAAACTATATTGTTTTATAATGATTATTTTGATTTATGCATTTTGGCATGATTAAGGATTATGTTTTAATGATTTTTATATGAAAAGTATACATATGGTAGGTTATGAATAAATTCGACACAAGTGAAGTGTTATTTTGAGAACTAAAGCTCCCGAGTACTTGTGCAATCTATCAGTGGGGATTAGTTCCAATTATGATATGAATGTATGTTGATCATCCTAACAGTCGGTAGTTGGAAAAGTACGAACGTTTAGCCTACTTGGCGGGATTAATAGCCAAGACTGGATTATCCAGTTGTTGATTGAAAACATTGGTGCTTCACGAGCTTGAATTATGAATATTTGAATGAATTGGATTCTTACTTCATGTTTTCCCAGGAAGCCTCCCCACTCATATGATACCACATCTCTTATCAATCTTAACTTTGAATTAAATGATTTCTGGATATGAATTCAAATATATTTGAATGATTACTTCCAACAATTGTGCATCTTTGAATTATATGTGTATATGATAGCTTATCATGCTTGTAGTGAGTAATGGAAATACTTATTTTGGGCAATTGGCGCTCATGTTGTTATATATAAATATACTAAGTAGAATGACATGGACTTTTATGAAGAGGATCTTGGATTCTTTTGGGACACTCAAAGTGCCATGCTGTTTGCATTTTGCTGGATATATGGTACCTTTGGACTTCTTGTAATTAAAAATTGTTAATATTGGCTTAGGCATTATTTAGCTATGTTGTAGTAATGGTATGGATTTGTAAATGTGAAAACTTATGTAATGTATCGAATGTTCTTGGCTTTCGGCATTGTAAGTGTGATTGTCGAACTCATGCACTAGCTATACTTTTGTGCTTATTTAAGTTTGATTATGGTTGGTTTGTATTGTATATAGGTTCATGAAAAGGAGTTGCTTTATTATCACTGTAAATGGTATTTATACAGGTTCTAGTTTGCTCAAATTTTGTACGCCTCATATTCTTGAGATGTTATTCTTGAAGGTATAGTGGAGTTCTATTCTCGAGTATGGGGTATGACAATACCAATGAGATATATCAAATTTGAGACAACCTATCCTGAGCCAAGCCAGAAAGGGCTTGTCCATGGCTTCCTAAATGTTTGAAGAAAGATCAATAAGGCTTCTAAAAATTAGTTGCATAAGGGCATTTCCATAGAATGTGTTCCATACCTTCCATGGAACTTCCACAAAGGACACAATTAGCATTATCAACAATATTCTTTCCATTTTATTGGCTAGCTAACCACATGAAATGCTTCAACCTAGTATTAGTGTTGGCCTCCTAAACCCAACTCTAATTAATACCAAGGTTCTTAACGTTAATCCTATCAGAACAAGAGGAAACAAGCAGGTTCAAAGTTGATTTGATGGAGAAATTCCCATCTAAAGAGTTTTTCCATCTCAAGGAATCTCAAGATTAAGCATGTGTTGCCTTGGTATCTCTTGGACCAATAATTTCATGGAGTCAGGAATAAGAAAAAAGATAGAGCTCCAGTCCCAAGAACCATTAGGTCCAAATAAGGCTTCAACTTTCAAATCAATCGCTTCCAGTTTCACTGGGCCTATAAGAATTAATCTGTAGGTACCAATTCCAATCCAATCATCCTACCAAAGCCTCACACTTTTTCCATTTGTACATTAACCTAATACAGTCTCTAGATTCAATAATTCATACTTTTTTGAATTCAAATAAGCCCTTTTTTCAGAGAACTATATGGTTCATTAAAAACTCTAGGTACTAGTCTCTGGGAATCTCTGTCCCTCTTAGCAATCATATGGTCACATCTCATGAGTCACTCTAACTGCCAACTGCTAAAAGCTCTCGATGCACACATCACAGGTCATATCTCATGTGGCTCAATGGCTGTGACAAGATAATGGAAAGAAAATAACTCATTGGACTCCTATATCACCAATTTATGTAATGACTCGGTTCCTCTTCTTGAGAGTTCTGTTCCTCGGTTTGAGAGCCAAACTTCTCTTTGTAGAAGTTTTCAAAATTTTTTGATTTCCATATGATTTTAGTTCTCAATTTTAGATCATATCTAATTGCATTTACTCTGCTCTACAATCTTCATTTTCATTACTAGGTCTTGTTTTTCATTGTCGATTTTGTAGGGATAACAAGTTATTAAAAAAAACTTTAGTTTTTTAGATTTGTGTTTTGTGTTTTAGGTCAATGTCTGGGGAGCTATTACCAACCTTTATTTGTCCGTTTTATTCTTTTTCTTTTCCTTTTTGCTAGTTTTTACCCTTTTTTGCTCTCTTGTTTTTTTTTTCCTAATTTGTTTTCTTTTCTTTTTGGGGCCCTTCTCTTTAAGGTTGGATTTGTGCTCCATTCAAACTGGATGTAATGGTTGGAATTGCTTGAGGATGGGATGGAAGGGCTAGAAGATCTATTGCAAAATTTAGGGTGGGATGGAAGGACTGGAAGATTTATTGCAGAAATTCGTTTTGTCCTCCAAAAGACTTGAAGGTGTTGACTTAGGACAAAAGAATGTTCAAAGGATGATCCACAACTTCCAGAGGAGTCTTATTGGGAAATTAATTAGGGAAAAGTTGGTCAATTTTGTGGGAATGATAATTTTGCTAATTAGGTATGGGATTACCCTAAACTTCTTACTATTTGTGAAATTGGTCTACATATCATTCTGATAATTTAACTTTGCTAAGGTGGAAGATCTGGAAAAAGTTTTACGTGGAAGACCCTGAGTTATAGATAATCAACTTTTAGTTCTGAAGAAATGGAAAGAAAATATTGAATGTGATTAGGAAGCCTTTAGATTTAGTCCTTTGTGGGTTCAAATTTGTGATTTGCCATTACTTTGGATTTCTCAGGAAGTACCATCATGTCTGTTTCATAAGAGCACACATCATAGAACTGTATAATCCTTAATCATGCCAAAATGATCCTCCTGTCTCTTATACACATCTAGACGTGTATGCAACCTTTAGTGAGGGGAACTATGGTTAAAATGGAAGGTAATGTGAGATGGGTTAGTTTTAAGTTCAAAAGATGAGCAGACTTTTGCTACAAATGTGGGATCGTTCGCCATATAGATAAGAACTATAATCAAAAAGGAAATTTGCACATGTCAAAGCCAAAGCCTCATTTGGTAGTTGGATGAGAACTAATAGGGGAAAACTTCTTGGTTCTGATCTTTAACAAAAGAATATGGAAAACAGTAATTGATGCTAATATGGTGAATGAAGGTTAAGGGTGGAAGTGATTGGAGCGTGTACAAAAAGTTCACATTTACAAATCCATACTATTATCCCAACTGATAACTAATCTCCACTGTATAAGATCTAGGACCATAGGTTACCTCATTTTCCACAGAGAATGGTCTTAACACCGGTGAAAGCAAAGAGAAAGTTCACTCATTATGGACCCTACTTGACTGAAAGTGATGGAGAAACCATGTGGGGATATGAACTTAAAGATGATAAGAGAAGGTTGCAAGGGAGATGAACAAACCAGGGATGTATGTTCATGATGGTCTTTTGAACATAAATACTAATTCAGGAGATCCTTGCAACTATTCCTTAATCACAAAGGTGGAAAATTCAAGTAATCAGTAAATAGGGAAATCCATCGAAGAAAGGGTCAACAAGTGGAAAGCAGCAGTAGCAATCAAAGGAAATTCAAAAGAGCTAAAAAACCTAGTATCTGACCTCCTTTAGCAAAAATAGACTCCAAGATGCAGATTGATGAGCAACATAATAAGGTGGAAGTTAAAGTAGATAGATGATGAAGAGGATCGATTATGTTTGAGAAAAATTCTCCAAGAAACTAGAGGGTGGTTGAAATGGAAATTATTGATGTACACTTTCTGGAGAACAATGAAAGGGTCTTGGGATTCTACTCATTTAGGCTCCCAACCCCTCAATGTGAGAGTTGTGGTATGGAACTATAGAGGGATAGGGAGCTCCTTGACAGTTCCCTAGCTTAAGGAGATCACAAATCTCCACTCCCCATCTATGATTTTTTTGAGTGAAACAAAATAGAAAAAAAAAGTTCTTTTTTGGAGAAAGTTAGGAAGTAAATCAAATTTGATAATTATTTTACTATTGAACCCTTTAAGAGGTTAGGTGGTTTGGCCATTTTGTGGAGGAATGAGTTAATGTGTTGAATATTATGGCCACGTCTTTTACTATTGAAATTGAAATAAAGGACGCATCTCTTGTCTGATGAAGAAACCTAGCGGCCCATCTGTATATATGCAAGCACAAATGACCAGGTGAGAAAAGAGTAATGGAAAGTTTTATAAAGGAGAAAAATCCTGTGAGGGGACTGTTTTGTTATTGTAGGGGATTTCATTGATGTGAGGTCAAATGAACAGAATAAGGGGGTAGGGTTAGAGAGGAATGGACTTTTGTTGAGTTTATGAATTTTACTGACACAATCAGCTTATTGATTTACGGTATAAGGGGCAACCTTGGACTTGGAGTAACAATTGGGTTGGTGAGGCTTGGATAAGGCCAGACTTGATAGGATTTTGGTGAGTGGCAATTGGTTTCAAGCTTTTGACAAGGTTGTTTGCAAGAACATTCCTAATGAAGCATCTGACCACTGTTTTCTTTGCTGGACATTCTACCTAATCATAGTAATATTAAAAGAAGATTCTTTTTTGATAAAAGATGGATTAAGGAAGATGGGGTAGAAAGTGTTATTAAGGAAGCATGGAAAATTAATGTTAGGGGTTCTAGAATGTTTAGGCTTATTCACAAAATCAAGGCCTATAGATTGGGACTAATTACTTGGAGCAATAAGCATCATTTAAACTCTGGAGCCCAAATTAACAAGATGAAAGACAAGTTGAAAGCAATTGATCATTTAAGCTTTTGTAAGAACAAAGGGAAAAGAGTTGAGCTGAAAATGCAACTAAGTAAAGCTTATGAAGATGAAGAAGCTTATTGGAGTCAGAAGTCCAGGATTTAGTGGTAAAAGGAAGGGGATCAAAATACCAGTTTCTTGCATGCAAGTGTCATAACCAGAAGAAAGAGAAATGATATTACTAGGCTTCAGGACAAAGATGGGAATTGGTACTACTCAAAGAAGGATATCCAAAAGGAAATTATTGGGTTCTATGAGTAGCTACTCACTTCTTCTTATCCCACTAATTTCAGCCCTGTTTTATTGGCAATTCCAAGCACTATAAACAGAGTTATGAATGATCATATCACAGACCATTTTAGGAAAGGAGGAAATCAATCAAGCAATTTTTTTTTCACGAACTCCAACAAAGCTCCAGGTCTAGATGGGATGTCTCCATTATTCTTTAAACAATTCTAGCACATTGTTGGTAAATATGTTATTTCTACCATTGGTAGCTTTTTTCATTCTGGTTTCATGCTTAGTGCTTCATTCAAACTATTATTAGTCTTATTCCTAAAGTTGAGTCTCCTATAAATATTACTCAGTATAGGCCCATTTCTCTTTGCAATGTGATTTATAAAGCTATTTCAAAATTGCTTGTCAATAGATTGAAGCCTCTACTAGATATGTGTTTTAGTGTTAATCAATCTGCTTTCATTGCTAGAAGGAAAATTCTTGACAATGCAATCCTTACTCATGAGAGCATTCACTTCCTTAAGAATAAAAGACAAAGAAAGGTTGGTTATATGGCTCTTAAACCTGAGATGGCCAAAACTTATGAGGATATAGTGGAGTTTACTTTGTCCTGTCAAGGAAAAAATTGGATTTTTTTTCTGCTTGGATTCAATGGATTGTTAAATGTGTTTCTACTGCATCTTTTCCTTTTAACTTAAATGGAGAGAAGGTTGGCTTTGTGAGGCCTATTAGAGGCATTAGACAAGGGGATCTACTGTTCCCATATTTAGTCATTTTAGTCTCTGAGGCTTTTTCAAGTCTGATAAATAATGCCTACAGGAGTAAGAAGGTTTTAGGATTGAAAATTTGCAAAGATGACCCTATTATCTCACACCTTTTGTTTGCAGATGATTCTCTGTTGTTCTATAATGCTACAAAAGAGGAGATTCAAGAAGTCAAGAGCATTATTCAGATGTATGAGGAGGCAACTGGATAGAAAGTTAATTTGGAAAAGTCATCAGCCTACTTTTGCAGGAATACAACAAATTCAGTCAAGACTGAGCTTAGAGAAGTGCTAAATAATATTCAAGTGGTTTCACAAGGGAAGCACTTGGGATTTCCCATGGTAATCACAAGATCTAAGAACTAGTTCTTCACCTATATCTATGATTTCATCAAGGAGAATGCTCGGAAGAAATTGCAAAATTGGAAAGGTAACTTCTTCAACAAAGTAGGGAAAGAGGTACTCCTAAAATCTGTTATTATGGCTCTCTCTATATATTCTATGTCATGCTTTAGATTGTCTAAAAGCTTGTGTAAGGAACTTAGTATTATGATTGCAAATTTCTTATGAGGCTCTAGCAATGAAGACAAGAAGATGCACTGGGTTTGTTGGTGTAAAATGACAAAATCTAAGACCAAAGAGGGTTGGGTTTTAGATATATTCAGAGTTTTAATAGTGCCTTACTTGCAAAACAACTTTGGAGTAGGGGTGTTAATGAGTCAAGTTGTCAAGTTATCGTGCCGTGTCAAGTGAGACCTATTTCTTTTCATGTCATGTTCGTGTCGTGTCATATTGGGTCCGTTTCTTATCATTTCGTGTTCGTCTTTGACCCAATCCTTTGTCTCTTATACACGATCTAGATAAGATACAGAACTTACATAACTTGCAATCTATTTGAGTTAAAATCTCAAATTTTAATTATTTAATAACTTAAACAATTATTAATACTAACTTCATTATCATAATAATTTAAAACACATAATTAAAATTATTAAAAAATTTTGGATAATATTTAAAATAATTACTATATTTGATTTAATAATCTAATATTAAATCTATTATTTACAATCTTTAAATACATTATATTAAATTATAATAAATAAAAAACTTTAGCAAAATCTTTTCATACAGTAAGTTAATGGGTTATCAAGTCAACCCATGACTTGACCCAACTCAACCTGTTTAATTTCGTATCATAAATGGATTGACCCAATAATGACCCGATAAATTTCGGGTCATGTCATAACCTATTAATTTCGTATGATGTTCGTGTCGTATTATCGGGTCATGTCAAAAATTATTAGCCTTTACTTTGGATATTTATCATCCAAATTTGTTGGTAAGTAAGATTTTGAAAGCTAGGTATTTTCCTTTTATAGCACCTCCATTTTGCAAGCTACTGGCTCAAACAACTCCTCTAGGTTCTGGAAATTGTGTGCAGTACTAGGGAGGTTTTGGATCAAGGTCTTTTAAAGAGGATTGGGGATGAAAAATCTAATAAAATCTGGGATGATAGATGGATTTTGGATAACGAAGATGGGAAGGTAGCAGGGGGTAGACCAGAGGGTTGTTAGCTCAGCACTGTGAATCAACTTATTTGGGGAGTTGAGTGGAATGAGAGACTGGTAAAAGAGACCTTTGATGCACAAGATGCCGGTAATATTCTTAAATTGCCTTAAGCTTTATAGGAAGATCTGATAAGTGGTTTTGGAAATACTCAAATTCTGGTGTCTACTTTGTGAAGACTGGATACTTTGTTGCAAAAAAGAAGTAGGATGGGTCTACATTAAAGCACAATGCCAATAGAGAATCAAGCAGAGAAAATCAAAGAGCTAGTATGTGGAAATTTGTGTGGAACTTGAATATTAAACATAAAATCTTAAACATTTTTTGTGAAGGTGTTTAAATAAGACCTTACCAGTAAATGAGGCTATAAACAGTACAATTGGTTTGGGTAATCTTGTCTGCAAAGTCTGTGATGCTGAGTTTGAAACTATGGAGCATGTTCTGTTCTTCTGTAAGAAAGCTGAACATATTTGGAAGTTTTCTCCTATACAGTGGGAGGGATTTAAAGAGATTAGGAGAAACCTGTGGAAATGGTAGGATGGGGTCAAGAATGCTATGGAAAGAAGAAATGAACCGGATCATGCCTACTTAACACAAAATATTTTTTGACAGCTTTGAAAGAGTGAAATAAATACTGCTATGAAAATTTGAATTCATAGCCTGATGATATACACATCTAGATGTGTATAAGAGACAGATGCTATACCGGAGCGGAAGCCACCGGTACGAGTCGGAACCGGTACATGTCGGAGACGTCAGAATCGGCATCGGAGCAGGAAGACTCGGCCGATCCTCGTCTATTCGAGTGAGTGAGACGTTAAATCGGGCCGAGTCGTCTGAGTCGCGGTGAGTCAACTTGATGTTCCTCAACCACTCCATTTGATCATCTTCATCCTGTAAAGATGGCTAATCCTCCACCTGAGTTTGATCTAGTAAAACAATAAATTCGGCCAGGGACACCGAGTATTCGGTCTGAATCAAGTTGGAAAGCCACATCCTCTGTAAGCAGAAAAATCTAATCCAACACATTAGAACGGGCGATGGTAGGAGAATGTCTCCAAAATCCAGAAAAAATAAGAAAGATGAGCTTTGTACAAACTGCTGAAGTTGCCTGCAAGTTGAGGACCACGATAGCAAGATCTCACTATTTTCACCTATAAAAGAAGGAAAAGGGAGACTGGAGAAGCATGATTTTACACAAAGAAAAGGGGTATTAATTTTCTGAAGAATTAAGGAGAAAATTGGGAGGAGAAATTAGGGGAGAAAATGAGAATAATTAGGGGAGAATTTGGGGGAGGAATTTGCTCTGGTAAGAAGATGAGGCGTGATAAGGAGGATAAGGATCCGTTGAAGTGTCGTTGATGAGCTGTTGAAGATGAATCAGTGGCTGAATTGGTGGAATTATTTGAGGGAGTTGGGCTGGCTAATTTGTGAAAGATGATTTTTACCTTCTTTTTTTTTGACAATTAATGTTAATAACTTTGTTAAAATAAAAGGAAAGTAATTTAAAGTTACGATTAATTAATTTTGTTCAAATAAAAAGAAAGTAAGATTATCTAACTTACAGATTGGGAGAAGTATCAATCTTAGCTCTACCAAAAATTTTATTTCAAAAATCCATCTTAGGAGTTGAAAACAAGACTATATATATATATATATATATATATATATATATATATTGAATATCTATTTTTATATGAAATGTGTATCTGACATTTTTATAATATGTTTGTTGTATTTTGTGTTGCTATGATTTATTATTCTCTATTTATAATAAACAACTACAACTAATAATTAGTTGTGATTGTATTTTGCAAATTTAAGTTGACAACTAAATTTGTTGTAGAAATGTTGTATATATTTTAGTTTTCTTTTTATGAATTTTTTAGATTTCGTATATAATAAAATATGTACATTGTCCGATACGCGACCGATACACCGAGATTGATGTGGAACGATACGTTTTGCAACCGTTATCGCTACCGTCTCTTATGAACAGATGTACATGACTCATTACTATGATCCAATCTGAAGTAAGTTTAACCAGTGTAACAACAATTTGTTGAAAGAGAGCACCAGAGAAACACTTGCTAGGAAATACTTCAGCCTTGGATTTCTCCTTATCCATGTTGCAGCGGAGTCTTTCCTGGCTTGTCTGGGGATAGTAGAAACTAGAGACGTGGGGTTAGCATTATAATCACAAATGAAGAAAGGGAGTTTGGTTTACGCCTGGGTTGATAGTAGGCATAATATCAACGATCCTCTCTTGGTTGAAGCTGAACTGATCAGAAGTGCCCTTCTCAGGGCCAGTGCAAACAAGTTCTTGGTGATTGAAATGCAGTCTTCTAATCCCTTGCTGGTTAATATGTTGAATTCTGTAAGCATTGATAATATTAGAGTGGCGATAGTTCTAGAGTATATCATGGTTTTGAGAAAGTGTTTTGATTGGTACTCTTTCTCTTTTGTTCACATGGATTCAAATTGTAGAGTTTTTAAACTAACTAAATTTGATAGAAATCTGAAATCGTTTGTTGAGTGGAAATACATTTCTCCTATGATTCAAAGAACACTCACAAATGTAATTTGAACAGCTCTACTTACTTGTATATTTGACTTTTATCTCAATAAAACATGTTGATGTTTCAAAAAAAAAAAAAAAAAAACCTCCTACATAGCCAACTCCATGGGGCTGAGGAAGTATTTAGGCCTACCAATGCTAATCAGTAGATCAAAAGACCAGATGCAACTTTTGGACTTAGACGGACGAACTTCATGGGCCAAAAACAATTATAAACAATCAAGGTTCGTAAGATGGAAAGTCCAACTACAAAGAGGAATTCAAAGAATTTGGCTTCCAATCGAAAAAAGGAAAAATTGGAGGAAATATGCCCTCCACTCTGCTGGTTTTCTTCATTTTTTTTAACAAAAAAAATATGGGGTGCTAGAGCACGCTGAACTAGTGTCCAAAACTCAATACTCCATTTAGTTGGATGACAGGATCCATATGTTCTCCAATCCACACCGTCTTCCCCTCATCTTCAACATACCATCATTTTGTTGCCACGTGGCAGAGGAAATATCCAAACTCAAGAAATGACCACCATGTTTCTCCATGCCTATATTTATCACAGACACTATCACCTCATCCCAGCAGCAATTCCATCTCTTTCTAGTAAATGGTAGTAGTAATTAATTTATACACTGAGAAAATGTAATCAAGAAAAAATGTTTCATTAAACTCAAAGATATACAAAATGCTGTCCCAGTAATGTCCCATGAAATTGTGAAATCCCATTCATGTCCCCTCCATTTTGGCCTCAAAATCACCTTCAAAATTGTCTTACACCAAGGGGTAGTCACAGAATACCGTAAAACAGTAGCCACATCAACCATTCTCTTCATTTATTTCTCACTATTATTTATTTATTTACCTACATCTAAATAATTATAACTTGATAAAATAATTTGAAAATAACGTTAGTTTTATATCAATGAATAGATCATTATATCTAAATATTAATTCATTTGAAAAAATATTTATACACATGTAAATTTGTACGTTACATTTGACAGATAAAAATTAGATACTTTAAAATTTTGATGAAATACAAAATTTCTTAATCAAAAAATAAAACATTATTATTTTCTTCTTATTTTTAAGATGATTATATAAAATATGATTTGAATTATAACAATATTGACTTTTCAAAATAATATTTACATTTTATTTTAAAGTTAGATTGTATGTTTACTGCTAGATGAAAATCAAACTCATTCCTATCCAAACAAAACTGCCATCTGTTTCCTCTAACCGTAACCTCTTCTTTCATTCTGTGTCTCAAAATTTTTTTATTATTTCTTAACAAAGGAAGAAGTAGAACAGTATAGCATATAGTAATTGAACCACATAAAAATTAACACCTTCCTCTCCCAAAATTCTCTAAGGAAAAAAGAGAATAAAAGAGAGAGGCTAAGGGCAAAGAAATGGCTGTTTCAACAGTCTATACATGATTCAGCCCTCTGAACTCATCGTGTTCTTCAATTATCTCCACACCAACAAAATCCCACTTGGGATTCAACCAAAAACAACAAGTATTATTCTTCAGCAAGAGAATAACCACTACCACAAACAGCAGCAGAAGAGGCATAATAACATGCTCATCAGCTGAGAAAACAGTTGTAATAGGCTTAGCAGCAGACTCAGGATGTGGGAAGAGTACATTCATGAGGAGATTAACAAGTGTTTTTGGAGGTGCAGCTGAGCCTCCGAAAGGTAAAATCCTGATTCCAACACACTCATAAGTGATACGACCACAGTGATTTGTTTGGATGATTATCATTCTCTTGATAGAACTGGAAGAAAAGAGAAGGGTGTGACTCTGCACTTGATCCTAGAGCCAATAACTTTGATCTTATGTATGAACAAGTTAAGGCTATTAAAGACGGTGTTGCTGTTGATAAGCCTATTTATAATCATGTTACTGGTCTTCTTGACCCTCCTGAGCTCATCAAACCTCCCAAGATCCTTGTTATTGAAGGATTGCATCCAATGTAAGTCTTGATAACTGGGTTTTTTTTTTTTTTTTTTTTTTTAAAATGAAAATTGTCAATCTCATTTACTGGTAGTAATATTCTATCTCGTCTCACTTTCTCGACACTTAACACACGTATTCTAACTTATAAATATTATATTTAAATATTACTATGACATAACAAAATATACATATCAAATAAATAGATTGTAAGATATAAAATTGATACACAAACATCGCTTACTGTTTTCTGCTTAGTTTAAGCCAAGTTTTGCTTCACACACTGCACACGGTAGAAGAAGAATAGTTTTTGCACAAAAATGACATGCATTTCTCTTATGTGAACTTGATGACCGTACAGCTGAAAAAATAGCAGCCAAAACACCATTTTTCTTGTTTTTGTTCTTTATTTGATTTTTTTAAAATTTATATCATAAATACTACTAATTTTTTGTGCGTTAGAATAAGATAAATTGAGTCCCCATAAAATTAGAATGATACAAAAAAAAAAAAAAAAAAAAAAAAAAAAAACCCCGGGAATATCAATGAACAATGATCGGTCATCGTGTGGTTGTTTAATGCGATTACGTTATCTAAAGCTGAGAATTTTAATTTCATTGTATGGTCGAGGGAGTTAGACAGTCCTGTTGTGACCTTTTCGCGTTGGGCCTACAACCTTAGTGGGTCCCATGTGAATATACAGTCACATCTAAATAAAATTTTTAATGTTCTAGTGAGACCAGAGACAGCTTAAAATTTGAATATAATGGTTAATTTTTTTGTCTCTTGTAATGTACTTTCCTCCTATATTAGCCATTTTTTTTGACTTCCCTAACATGGAAAATTCCGAAAATATTTAGGTGCTGATTTTTGAAGGTATTTCTCTCTCACTTCTAGACCCTGTGGTCAGGATTAAGCCCCGTTCATACTTATAAATTTTCTAAAGTTTAATCCACATCACAGAGTCTACAAATGAGATAGAAAATCGAGTCTATTTAAGTATTTGTCTAGAAAATTTACCGTGCCTATTTGCCCCAGTTTTGGCTCAACTCAACGTAGAGTGGTTTTTTTTTTTTTTTTTTTTTTTTGAGTATGAATGTAGATAGCAGAAGCTAGTAATTTTCTCATGATTCCGTCGTAGTATTTTTTTCGAAGATTATTTTATGCAACTCAAATTGACTGTTTGTTTCCCTTTAGATTCCACCTAGGAAAAATTATTCTGCTGAGACAGCATAAGACAATATGTAATTGACTTGATTATTTATTAAATGGAAATTATTAAATTCTTCAAAATTTTAATTGGTTATAAGATAATTCAAAACTAATCTAGATTATAAATGAATTTAAATTACTTGATCATTGAATCAAATTTATCTAGTTAAGAACTCATTCGAATTTATTGTTTTATTAATAATGAAGCCAATTTTAAACGAAATTTAACGACTATTAATTTTTTGTATCTAGTTCATCTCGATACAAAACTCTTTTGTGTTCGATTCAAAAAATAAATAAATCAAATTTAAATATAATGTCAAAATCGTTAAAATAATCTAATAAATTTGAACCTTAAAGTATCTAATTTAATTTTGTTCATTTACACCCTAAAACAATTGTTTCAGTCACTAAGCTTCATCTAAACATAGGTATGATCAGCGTGTAAGAGACCAATTGGACTTCAGTATCTACCTGGATATTAGTAACGAGGTCAAATTCGCATGGAAAATCCAGGTAGATATTACTATATTTTTTTTCCCTGATGTTTCAATGATATTTTATGCTTCCAATTATCTGTTTTGAATCTTGATCGTATTACATGACAAATTATGCAGCGGGACATGGCCGAGAGAGGACACAGCCTTGAAAGTATTAAGGCCAGTATTGAAGCCCGAAAGCCAGATTTTGATGCTTACATTGGTAATTAAATTTTTTCTGTTCTCTTTGTCATCAGCTCATAACTCGTTACCCAACTTATAGGAATAAACATTAAGTTGTAATACCTTCGTGATTCTCAATATCCCTAAACACTAATTGCATGTATAAGAAATACTAGTTCTTTTGCTAGGTATAAGAAATACTATATTTAGTCTGAACTCTCTTTGCACTTGATTTTCTAAAATTCAATTTTTATTTTTCTAAAATTCAATTTTTATCACAGTACAAGAAAATGAGTTTCTGTAGTCATCAAATCAAGTTATAAAACTAACGTATGAGTCACAGACAATTTTGTGACATCTTACGTGAGTCTAAAATGAGGATCATAGTTCACAAAGTAACAAAATTGTTCGCAATTATAAATGTAAGTTATATTATTATTTGTGATTTGAAATTTTGTATTTTGTGACTTATGGTCAAGTTTAAAATTTAATTTTTGTGTCCTAAAAAATAATGCAGTTCATAGAATTGATTTTGCTGGTTATACACGACAGTGTGACTTCGTTAGATAAACATTTATCCCAACTAGGCTGTAATCAACCAGTATTATACCTTACAAGTTACAACCCTCCAAAAGATCCAATCATATATTATTGTTAAAGAAACAAAAATGCCATAATATTGATACTGAATTGCATTTTATGTATGTTGTCATGGATCAGATCCACAGAAGCAGTATGCTGATGCTGTGATTGAAGTATTGCCAACACAGCTCATTCCTGATGATAATGAAGGGAAGGTTTTGAGAGTAAGATTGATACAAAAAGAAGGGGTGAAGCATTTCAACCCAGTTTACCTGTTTGATGAAGGATCCACCATCTCATGGATTCCATGTGGGAGGAAGTTAACTTGTTCTTACCCTGGCATTAAGTTCACCTATGGACCTGATACTTACTTTGGCAATGAGGTACATTAAATTCAAGTTTCCATAGCCAACCGAAACGATACTCATTTTGTCTCCCCAACATTAACACGCATAGTATTTGAGATGTTGCAACTATACCTCACTAACATTAACACGCTTGCTATTTTGAGATGTCCCGAAGTAGCGCCACTTTATTAACTTACTTTCTTATTAAAAATAATCAGAAGTGAAAGTTTATAGTGCTAAGTGTCAGAATTCTAATACTACCTCTGTCCCGATAATATTGTTACAGTTTGTAAAACCTAAACTGATCTAGTTTTCGAACATCAATCTTGCATATAATTCTTTAGTTTTTCTAAAATTCTAAGTTTACATGTATTAATATTGGATACAAATTTCACATTTATTCAAGAAATTTCGTTAAAAATTGAATAAATCTATTTGAATTTTTAATTATAGAACTGATCCGTTAGACCATAAAAGTTAATCTGTGACAAAATAAATGGACGGAGGGAGTATTTTGAAAGGGCGCAGAGACGTAATCCCAGAAAACTGAAAGAAACTTCAGTACAGCAAATACAGGATTGGAAAGAGATGTAGGAAACAGAATGTTGAAGATAGTATTTCCCTGTATTCTGCATGCTTACCAATCTGCCAATGTTGTTGTGACAGGTCTCTGTGTTGGAGATGGATGGCCAGTTTGACAGATTGGATGAACTCATTTATGTAGAAAGCCATCTGAGCAACCTCTCTAGCAAGTTCTATGGTGAAGTCACTCAACAAATTTTGAAACATGCTGACTTCCCTGGCAGCAACAACGGAACGGGGCTCTTCCAGACCTTAGTAGGTTTGAAGATCAGAGATCTCTATGAGCAAATTGTTGCTAGCAGGGCTGAAGCATTGCAAACAGCAAAGGCCTAAAAAATTTGTCTAAATGTATTGAGACCAAGTTGTCCCTTGTTCTTCACTCCTTTTTCACCAATTTTTTCTTTCAATTTTCCTATCCTCCATGTATCAGTCGACTTTAAATGATAAAACACTGTATTGATTTTGAACTACAAATCCTGTGAAGACTTGTAATATAAAGAAGCAAAAGGAGAAATGAAATGGAAAAAAAGCAATGCAACTGCAACCTTTTAGCAGACTGCTAACAATCATATTTTTTTTTTGTTTTTAGTTCTGTTCACAACCACTATGTGGAATTTAAGTGCAGTTCTAGTGTGTAGAGAGAACTCGGAATTTCTTCCCTAAATGAAATCATGAAACACTTGACATTCTACTAAGGGTCGAAAAGTGACATTTTTTCTGATGTCTTAAGATTAATAAAGCCACATTAACAGCTTAATAGATTTTCAAATGGTTGAAGATAAACATTGACGTAACATTTTGTTCTCTTGCACTCAACATTACATGCTTTGGTAAAATTAAATTATGCAAACTCTGTAAGCACTAGGTGACAAGAAGCTTAATTGACTGTGAAAACTACGACCCAACTGGTAAGTGATTAAGTTACACAGTTCTCTAACAGCTAGAAGTTTCTATGAAGTGGTAAGTCAGTTGTTATGCTCATCAGAGTTTCATTTGGTGTCACAAAATCACATACACTACTAACTCCATTTTTTCCATAAAAAAGGAAATGATAAGATCATAGCAAGCCTATCTACCAATTACAAAGGAAAACTTAAAAGGAAATAAGCTCCAAAATAGACCACACAAAAAGGAAAGATGAAGGATCATAAGTTTAATTTTTTAAAAAAAGAACACAACAGATCTAGACGGCAATGTTCCAACATATTAACTCTGATACAACCAAAGCATAGTAGGGTCTACTACCATGTACCTGGGATGCTTCTACCTGAAAGAGCATCTAGAAAAGAAAACTTGCCCACTATACAAGAAAGATGATGCATGGTTGGCAGTCAAACATTTGCATCTTTACTTGATTGTAACGAACTTGTTGGTCCCATGTTTAGCCCAATGGTTCTTCAAATCCACTGGCTGAGAAAGATCACGGCCCTCCGCTGCAAATCTGCAAAGAAGTTTTGTGTACGCTCCATGGCTCATTTTCCTCCCAGCCACACGAGCACCAGGCCTTGAAGGGCTCATTGGCAGGGGATATTGAGAAATAGTTGTATTGCAGCACGAGGACTGCCAACTTTCTGTCCAGCTCCCCATTTGTAGCATACTCTAGCAACACCTGTACAAGAGCAAAAAGGTGGAGGCACCCTAGAAAAATCAAAATTGGCTTCATCATAGACTAGATTTGGATTCTTCCGTTCAACGTTTGCTCCTAACTTAACTGGTCCCTTATTCTTCTTAGTAGTTGAAGCTCTCTTTTTTGGCTGTTTTGGTTTGAACTTAGAAGGGTGTGGAAAATTTGCACAAGGCTTGTCTTTCTTGACCTTCACAGGTTTAGTTCTGAAGTTGTTCTTCATAGTTGCATTCCCAGTAGCTATGGAAGATGTGACAATTTCTAATGTGTGAGAATTTTCATCGTTCCTGGGAGTACATCTAGAAAATTCTCACAGAATAGATATTGTCACATCTACTATTTATACAGAAAAGTGGCCGCTTCTGAAATGGAAGTTCTATACATCTGATTGATGAAGCATTCAAGTTAAATGCATTAGCATTGCATGGGGCAAAAAATGTTACACTACGAAATACTAGTAATAGACACAATTTTCAAGTTGCGCAAAGATCATGAGTATAAAATTTCAAGTTTGCTTCCTTTTCCCAAATTTCTATTCATGTAACCAATACCAAATTCCTGCATAGTTTCACACTAGTTAATTGTGATCTCCATAGTACATGATAAATAATTACACACCACAGCATTTAAAAATGTATTCAGGCATACATATAAGTTGATAAGGAGCATTTACATAATTACATTAGCTGCCCAAATTCCAGATCATAAGCGTGCTAAGAAGATCCTAAAGCCCCAACCGGCACTTCATTTCTTTTAACTAGTAAAAGTGGTGCATAGAATAGAAGACATAAAACAACACAGATGTTAGTAATACAGCCGGAACATATTAAGCAAGAAAGAGTAGATTACAAATAATTCTTGTCTAAACAACACTGAAAACTACATATTTAATATATTTAAGAGAATGTCAATCATGGACATGTATGGAATTCAAATGCTAGAAACATCCACAAACAACACAATCAAACTTAACAAACCTCATTGCTAAGTTAGATACTTGGATGCTATTTAAAATATGCCTGTTTCTACTATTTTCTCATAAATTTTCCAAGTGGAGCGATAGCTCTTTAATTAGTTTCTCATGAACTTTTGCAATTGAAGTTGAGAAATATGGGTCTTGTATATCTAATCTTCAAGCACCATAAATTAGTCATAATCATGCATTTTTCAAGGTGCAAATTTCACAAGAAAACTCAAACAACAGAGAATAAACAGTTCAAGTTCATGCATTTTCTTTATTTCTTTTCTTATTATTATTTTTTTTTTTCTTTTGGACGAGGAAAAAGTCATAATTAGGTGAATTGTTTGCAGATCAATAACAGTAAAAAATTAACTGCACAGAAACAACAAAAAAGGATAATTATGAAAAACAACTGCATCAAATTGCATAGAAGCAACAAAAGGATAATTAACTCCTGATTTTCACAACATAATCATTCATATAGCTGCTAGTAGACTAAACAACCCTTCAAGAATCCGGAGCAAAGATCCTAGCCAAAAGTAGAAATGCAGTGTCAAACCCACAAAAATGTAAACCACATTTTAGGTGAAAATAGAACTTACACAGGCAGAAACTGAGCAAGTTTGATAAAGGGTCACAGACTCACATCCTTTCTTTTTCAACTGTTACTTTCAACATAAAACGAAGAACACTGTAGCATTTGCCTGAATTGTTATAATCTAAAAGGGAATCTCAAAGTGTCCCAAATCTCAACGCTGTTGTCCTCAAAGTGGGGTGACACTTGTTAAAGATAAAGAGACTTTGCCAATGGACTTGGCAGAGGCAGGACTTGATATTAGAGACAACATAGATGCATTTAACAATCGTCATACTGTATTAGGAAAAAATAAGTTTTTTTTATGTAAAATAAATGTTTCACAATACAATCAGATGGGTATTATCGTAGGAAAATAATTATATAGATCTATCTTTGGCTTTTATTGATCTTACGGTCAAGATTGTATCTCTTATAAAATATTTCTTATATCAGTTGATGTAATAGATTTCATAACATTTAATTTATACCACAAAATTTATGAATAGGGTAAAAAACCAGTTCTACCTAAATATTTCCTATTATTTTATTGTTTTACATCATAACAAATTTATTCTAGAATAATCTAATTTAGAATTGAGAATATCATGCAATTTTCAAATTTATTTGAAGATGTAATTTAGATTTGACTTTGAATTAATTTTAATTTATCCCTTAACGTTTAGGGTTATCATTACTTTAATTTAACGTTATTTTTTAAGTACTAAAGTTCCTGGATTAACAATTAAAATTAACGGTGTTAGATTTTTAACTTAAAATAATTTTTTTACTCTTAAATTTTCATGAAAATTTATTGAATCATACAACAAAATAAGAGAAAAAGGGAAATGAATCAGTGAAAATGTAAACAAAAAAAGAGATAATAATATTTGTTGAAAGATAAAATTTTATTTAAACAAAGTTATAAGGGTATTTTTGTCAAAATGAGCAGCAACACAATGTTAGATTTAACGAAAGGATTTAAATACTTAAAAAATAATGTCAGGAAGTAATAGTCAACTGTAAACCTTAAGGGGGTAAAGTAAAATTAATCCTTTAACTTTTTAGTGTCAAAACATAGTTATGAAACCCAACCCAACCCGGCCGGTTTTTTAAGAAACCCGAGGGTTTCAAAAATTGGAAGAAAAACTCTTTTACCAACACTCGATCTCCAAACCTCCAAGTGAATGAGTATGGTATTTCAACCATTACCTCATTTGCTATTTGTTTGATTGCTACGTTAACTTTTATTTCTTTTACCCATTTATGGAAATTTCATGCTCTCACTTATTAAAATAGTTATGTTTAAACCATTATATATCATTATACTACACAAGTTTAAACATAACTATTTTAATAAGTTTGGTTTTGTTTTTAAATAATTAGTTATTCTAAATTCATCAAGAATATATTAAAATTTAATAAATATGTTTTATAAATGATATCAACAGATATTTTATATCTAATAATTTAAAATTATTATATATTATTAATAAAATTATATATATTAGTAACCCATCAATTGAACCAGTAACCCATTCACCCATCTCCTTTGCTGGATAAGAGACAGTATATATTGATTACATGAAAATTATTATATCAGAATATTGTTTAGAAATTGTATATTTTTATTTTTACTTTCGCAAGATACTTATTTATCAATAAAATGATAATTTTTTATTTTTTATGTTTTACTTTTTTCCTTATATGGTTGCCAAAAGGCTGAAGATTTTGTTAAGTACACTTGTTTTAGATTATGAATTATAATTTGGATTCCGAGGTTAATGGATAAATTACGTGGACTGTTATTGAGTTTAAAAATAAGTAACTGAAGAACGAATTTTATTGTTCCGTCAACTTATTTACGTGGATTGTTAATGAGTTTAGAAAAACATTCACTTTTTATTTTTTTTTAACCAGGTCTCTATACTAGATAGGGACCCTGCTATGCCTTTATACCAGATAGGGACCTGGTTACTTTCAAAAAATAAAAAATAAAATAAAAAAAACCTTCACAAAAAAAGTGAATGCTAATACACACATACAGTAATTTCTACAACACTATCTCCTTATACTTAAAAGTGTACAACACCATTACTTTATATTTAAAGATATGTGTAGTATAAATTTTAAAATATATAATATTATACTATATAATTTAGAATACAACAAAATAGTTTCTAGGGAGACTATGTAATTTTCTTAAAATTAGGTCAACGGTCATTATTCAAAATATATATATATATATATATATATATATATATATATATTCTACAATATTTTTTAAGAAATTATTTTTTTGATTTTAAAAATTTATACAGTATAAATTTTTAAAATATATGGTATTATACTATACAAATATTTAAAATACAAAAGAATGATTTCCTGGAAAGGATAGTAAAATTTTCATATATATATATAGAGAGAGATTTAGGTAGATCTGGTTTTTAGTCCTATTTGTAGACCTTATAGTGTGCATTAAATGTTATGAAATTTATGACATAACTTGATGTAAATAAGATTTTATAAGATTTAATCTTGACCGTAGCGTCTATAAGTGAGATTAAAAACCGGATTTATGGTAATATTTTCCATATATATATATATATATATATATATATATATATCTGTCTCTTATATATATATATATATGACACTTGTCTAGGTTCGAATCTGAGCAATGCTAGGACAGCATTTCCCTCCATTAATAACATCTAATGTACGACATCATCCCCAATCGTAATCCTTGGCTGATGTCACAAGCCAGATTATGCTCTTATTACACGGATGCCTGAGAATACATTTGGGCATGCGAGGGGGCAGACATTTAACTTTGGAACATTATTGGAATACAATAATTTCCTCTTCTGAAACGCCATTGATTTAAATGCCATCTTGCAATTTCAATGTCCATATGTAACATGTCAAAATGAACATCAACTGAAATGAACAATAGAAAGAATTTGATAGGAAGAAAACCAATTTATAATTATAAACTGCCTAAATTTTTTTTTTAAAACAAGCTTGTCATTAGGGGTGTTCAAAATAACTCGCTAATTCAAAATTCTGAAATCGGTCCATTCTAAATCGTAAAAGAAGGGTATCCGAACCAGGTCAAACAACCGATTCGGATAGTAACCGGTCCATATACAGACCAGTTCGGGTACCGGTTCACTTTTTAGTGATCCGCCGGTTACCCGAATCGGTCCATAATCAAGGACAATTGTGTAATTTCACCTAATATGGCTAAATTTTTTTATTCATATTTTCATAGATTATTGATTTATTTTGTAACTGTAAATTTGTTTAAAGGGATATTTGATAATTCAATTTTTTTTTTTGATATTTTGCTTAAAGGGATATTTGATAATTTATTTTGATAGTAAGTTTTTTTTTTCTTCTTTTTTATGTCCATATGCATGATTGAGTTATATATATATATTGTCTAAAGGGATATTTGACAATTTAAGAGAAAAATGATATTTGTCTAAATTATAATTTCAGTTTGGAAAATGAATTTTGTAAAATTGATAATTTTATTGTAGTTAGTTGTATTTGTTTGTAATAAATTGTCTATAATTGAAATATGGATTTTATTTTATTTTATAAGTATATAACAGTTGATTTGATGATATGAACTTTTCATTTTTGGGGTTTTTAGGGGAGTTGACAATTTTTTTTGTCACATCGGTTTGGATATTCGCGGGTCCCGAACCGCTTCAATTGGGTAACCAAACTTGTCATCCGGTTACCCAAAATGTGTGGACCGGATACTGTTCAAAAAATTAGTGAACTGATAAGATCGGTTCGGATCACTCCACAAGCTGATTTTTCTAGTTGAGTCTGAGGAAATTTGACACCTAAAGGACTCTTGATAGTCAGATATTTCCTTGGCACGTCTAAAATTTGAGTTAATAAAGCATTCACATTTATTGACCATTAGTCCTCTATTCACACATGGGAAATACATAGTAGACCTAATTTGTAATCTCACTTGTAAACTTTGTGGTGTGAATTAAATATTATAAAATTTATGATATAAATTTGGTATAAGAGACAGGACCGTGCTTGATAAACTTGGCTTCAGTGATCCAATGTGAAAAAAAAAAAAAAATTTATGGTAATATTTTCGTTCGCACATTATCGATTAACGTGGTTGATTCCTTGGATAGGGTTGTTAAGAATCAAAGAGTATATATAATATGTATAAATTAATATTCAATACAATTAGTATATAGATTTATAAGAAAATATTCTATATCATCTATATATAGTAAATTTTGTTAATCAAGACAATTAGCCTAATAAAATAATTAGTTAATCTACGGAGGAATTAAGGTAATTATATCAATAAAATATTTACATACCATAATATAATAATCTAGATGTGTATAAGATCCCCTCAAACTCAATATGGTTATAAAAAATCAAATTGAGTTTGAAACAAAATATGAAAATAGAAAACCGAAACCCATTATACAAAAGAACCAATAACCAAAACCAAAACGAAATCAAAACCAATTAAAAACTTGAAAGTTAAAACCATGACTACTCAAAAGTTGAAAATCAAGAGAATTTGAAAATTTAAAATCGACTAAATCCGAAAGTCTCAAAATTGAGAGTATTCGAAATATAAACTTACGAGAAAATATTTTAAATCATCTATATATAATAAATTTTGCTAATCAAGACAATTAGACTAGTAAAGTAATTAAATAATTTAGGGAGAAATTAAAATAATTATATTAATCAAATATTTACATACTATAATATAATAATTACATATCTTTTGACAATTTTCTCAAGGTGATGAGTGTCATATATAGCAATGCACGGCTCTCGTATTTTTCAGATTGCTGGTGGTTTTAGCCCACTACTGCTAGCAAGCTTTGTCTGACTGCTGGAACGGAGCAAATCAGAGAACCAAATATACCCGTAAGTGCATATGCAATGGCACAAAATGGAAGAGCCTCAGGTTCCTTTGCTGACAATGCTGCAGTTCCCAAACCGTGCGCACTGTTCATAGTATGAAAAAGGAAAAGGTCACAAAGAAGAATGGCTTAACGAGTTAAATAACGATTTACTAGGAAATTAAAATGTGGCAATTGCGAAAATGCACATTAAAATATCAAATTTGTTTTCTGAAAAGTAGGTTGATTGTGTTCAACTTTTGAACCATTACAGAGGCACATGATAGTCCATTTAACAATCCACAATTAAGAAAATGTTTTACTATGGTCAGGGAAAGCAATTACTTTACTTTCTTCTCTTAGACTCTAAGAGAAATATACCTAAATTTATACTTCATGAAAGTTTTTCTTATTCTAATCAGATTAAGACTTGAGGAAATCGTGTTAATGCTAATGTTCATATGATAGAATAAGCCACGATAGTTGCAAGGAATCACTCTATGCGAATTTATATAAGGACTGTAATATTAGCTTATGCTATAGATTTAAAAAATGACTAGCCTCACAACTCTTCAAGCCTTGCCTTTGACATTGCACCTACTTTACTGTTTCTACTTGGTGATTGTCAATTTATGCAGCCATTAGTTACAAAATCAAATTATACTCAGTATGAAGTCCTAAATCTACCAACAGAAATTCCAGAGTGAAAATTATGACAGCTTAAAGAGAAGGTTGAAGAGAAGCTGGGAGTTCTGGAACAGTAATGCATATGAATAGAACATGATACTAGTATTTTTATGTGAGACATTATACTAGACAAGACATTAGATGGTTTTCTTGCTTTTTTTCTTCCACTTTGGTAGGATGATCTACGTTCATGTTATCTGATGTTTCTGATATCAATTCTCATAAACTGTTGTACAAGTTGAAATTAGTTACTTACAAGTGTAATATACACTTCAGCATAGTGCTTTTGAGAAACTTGCAGGAATTGCAAGTCAAAGAAACAACTTCAAGAGTGATATCAGCATAACATAATGTAAATTCTCAAATTGTTTAATTGAGCTAACTCCCAGAGAATCTCAGACAATTCCTTAGAAACTCAAATTCAAATAATAAAGATCTAAGCTCATAAATCTAGTCTGTATAAGATCCCTTGCATGATTGAAATATTTAGCACTAGTTCATAAGAGATAGGGAAAGGATTGATCCTGGCCCTAGATTTTTCTGTATTTTTTCCTTCATCCCAAATCTTGAGTATATCTAGTCAGTAACACCTCATTACTTTTTGATACCAATTTTTCCCTCCATCTACTTAATTTTCTTTTGCCAAGTTGATTAATCTTTTGTGTCAATTTCAAGCAGTGAAAAATGCTAAAGATTAGCTTTATGCTTTCCTGATAATCATCAAAGACTCAACTAGAAAAATCAGCTCATTGGAAATGATATCTCATCCACACAAATTGGTGATACCTAGATGCAGTTGCAATTCCTCGAGCAATTGGATCACTGAAGCCAAGTTTATCAAGCACGGTCTGAACAAAATTTGCTCCAACAAGCCCAGTAAGTACAACAACTGCAGCTGTGAGAGATGAATTGGCACCTGTAACCAGTCAAAAAAGATTTTCTCATGTTTCAGCATTTTGACTCCATGAGCTTCTGAACTCCCACTGTTAGTGTGAGATTAAGAAATACTAGTGATTTTTGCACACTGTGTGTGCGCGCTATTTGACAATACACACACACATTTTTAAATAAATTAAGAGGGAATTTTAGTAACTAAACTAAATATGTGGGAAGGCCATTTTTTTTTTTTTTTTTAAAATTTAAAATATTAACTTATTTAAATTTAAATTGGACACTAAAGGGAGAGACTACCATACCAATTTGGGGGGCTCTCCCTTTATATATAGTAAGATAGTACTCCCTCCATCCCATTTTATTTGGCATGGTCAAACTTGCACACAATTTAAGAAAAATTAATGTTTGACCCACTAGTAAGATTCTTTTTCCATAATTGTCCCTCAATTAAAATTTAAAATTTGTTATTTGATTTTTGGAATTTCAAATTTTGAAATGGTTTGCGAGAATAATTAATGTTGAAACATGAATTAAATGCTATTTCTTTGGACTTGTATGAAGGGTAAAATAGAAAAAAATGACCTTCAGAAATTTGCTATATTTGCTATTTTAAGGAGTTACAAATAATTTGGGACCAAAAAAAAAAAAAAACGAGTAACATGTATAAAATGGAATGGAGGGAGTAAATAACTGACCTTCAAAGAAAGACACAATGCTGAGAGCTAGTGCTACGGTTATGCATCTGGGAAGGATTGATATAGTTAAACTTGGTTCCAATGAAAGAAGTCGTCCAATTAGAGCCGTGGAGTACAAGAAAGAAAATACAGTTGAAATAATGACAGAGGTGAAAATCTCAGCTGCATGCCTCTTAACAAGCTGAAATAGTTGAACAGAAGATACTTAGTAGTTAGTACCCCACTTAAGTAAAGGTCAATAAAAAGGCATAAAATTAATGTTTGTAATGGAGCAAAGAAAACTGGAAGAAACGCCAATAAGACATTGCACGAAATGACAAATATGGAAACTTTTATTACTGCCCAGAGTATCCACAGTCAGTCACATAGTCTGCATATAATCATCAACCTAAGCATGTGATCTCGTCAATCTTAACTTCCATACTTGTAACATCATCAAGCGATACGAATTCACATCTAATGTTTCGACATTTATTAACCCAATATATTAAAGTTCGTTGTTTGTTCTTTATAAGAATAGTGCTTTCTGATTTATTCCATAAACTGATATCCTCATCACAATTTGACTCCATTCACAAATAAAATAGAGATGGCACAAGCAATGAAAATGTATACACAAAATTAGACTGAAGACAACAGTATAAACTCTTTTATTATGGGAAAAGATAAGTAACCCGAGCCAAGGGTTCTGTAATTGACAACGATTCAAGTTTCATATATATTTTGCATGCCTAGTGCAAATTTTCCTTAAGCTATCCAAACTAGAAGAATTACGTAATACCTCAAATCCTAGCTCCAAGAATTTGCAGAAATTTTAGTACCTTTCTCTGTTTGAACATGGAGAAGGCAAAGGAAATGATAACAGATCCAAGAAATCCCATAAGAATATCACCAGCTCCAGGATTGGAGGAAGCCTTTGTGAGATAATATTCTGTATAGATAAGAATTTGATATTATTGGCAAGTCTAATAAACATGCTAACAAAATACAAAGCTTGAATATCATTTTGAGGAGAGATAATTAAAAGTGCTCTAAATCCATGAAGTCAGTGATCTAGAATGCAAGTTCCAGATGTTGAGAATGCAAGAATAGGGAACATGGAGGTATCAGGTGAAGCAAATTTTTCATGTTATTGTCCAACTAAGTTATTACATCCGAATATATTAACCAGTGATACTTAATTCTGAAGCTCAAGCAATTAATGAGCTTATATGTGAATCAAATGAGGCAGTTAGGGCTGATGATAGTGACAGTCTTTTGTTTGAGCCATTTTTGCTATATCATAGTATTTTCTAGAATTCGTGTCGGTTCAGTTTCACTTGTCTTACCCTTATTTTCTTTCTCTATTATTTGTCTCATAGACTTCACCTGGATTTATCACTATATATGGTGGCAGAAGACTGTGAATTATTACTGAATGGGATGGAGTTATTAATTTCGTTGGCACTAACGTACTTGACACTACTCAGCTTGAATAATAGTTCTCACATGCATTTTTATCCAACTCTTTTGAAAAGTTTACTCTCTGTGAGACGATTCCCATTTCAGATTTCACTGTGATTTTCAGAGTGTCCTACTAGAGGGGATTGCAAATGAAAATCTAGGTTGGTGAGATGTCTCGGTATCCTTTTTTAGCTCACTGGAATGCTCATTTTACAAATCTCTGTTACCAAAGAAAAGCTTCTTCATCGTACTGAAACAATCCAACTCTATTTTCTGAGTAATGTGCTACAAAATTATAATAAAAAATTCAAGTCCTATAGCTGCATCTGCCAGAAGAATAACCCCAGTTGGCTACCATTACAGTTTACAGTCAAAGAATTTTCAACCACAAAATATGCTATATCTTTATTATTTTTGAAGTTTACTGCATCTGGGAACCTTTGGTGTGTTTGGACGTCTTTTATTCATAAGATGTACAAACACACCAAGGGTTCTCAGCTACAGAAAACTTTGGAACAATCAAGATATAGTATATTTTAGTCAGTTAATCTCTTGTTTGAGTAATTGGTTGCTGTGCTATGTGATTGAGTTTTCATCTCTAATCCATCATGGGCACAGTTCAAAGTTTGCTGATGCTAAAATCTGTAATAAGGGAAGGTATGTGATCCTGCACTTGTTGAATGACAACTTCAAGTTCCAAGGCTACTGTAAAATGATCACCGCTCAAACCCAAAAGCTTAATTTGCTGCATATGTATGAGAAATTGCAGCAGTCCCATTGTTCCTTAACTCAATCATTTTGCACGGGTTGGCAATTCATGTAAACACTACGACATATATTATGATTAACTGACTAAATTATTTTGACTCAAGATTGGATACAGTTAAAAAATATTATTTATAAGAAATTGCAGCACTCCCATTGTTCCTTAATTCAATCATTTTGCACTAGTTGGCAATTCATGTAAACACTACAACATATATTATGATTAACTGACTAATTATTTTGACTCAAGACGGGATAAAGTTAAAAAATATGCATAGCAAATTGAATTCTAGAGGTCACATCACATTGAGGTCTCAATAGTACTAGATCCTAAAACATTTTTATTTTGCATGAAATTCCTGAATTTGTGTTTTTATGCTTTTGATAATACCATTTCCTCGGAGGACGAATAATCTAATATACTATGAATTTGCTTAAGTTAATAAATTACCTAGAACTGGATTAAATCCACTTTGAGAAAGGTATCCAAAAGCATATGCAGCCAGATCTGCAGACAGAGCACAGCAAATAATTGGATGGAAAACCTTCTTGACATCAAATGGAAGCCTGCAGAACACGTAATAAGATACTCAGATTAAGACACAGATTTCAATTATTAAGAATTGTGATATCATTAACCAAGAAAAAAAAATATTACCCAGAACCAACCATATAGCCTAATACAGTTGATGCGAGTAGAAAAGGAAGGCAGGTTCTAGCACTTGTTCCAAGCACTGTTGGATAAAAGAGAGCTGCAACAAATGAAATAAGGAAAATCCCACTCCAAGCCCAAACCTCCACTTGAGAAAAAGGAGAAGGCTTGGACATTGGTTCAGCAGGTATCATCTCTGTATTTACCATTTTTCTTACAGCTATTGCAGTATAGCCAGCAACTGCAAGGGAAGCCAACCATCCACCAACTGCCAGAAATGAAATCTTGAGGTTATTTCAAATGATAGCATCTAAATACTGTAAAAAGAAAGGGTAGCACAGCTGAAAGAACTGACTAGAAGGAGGTAGGTGGGAAAGAAAGAATTACACAATCACAGGACTCTTTAGTACCATTTCATTCGGTTCCAGATGTTCCTTGATTAGTGATATTACTTCTTACCTATTGTAGCAAAATTGAAGTAAACTAAATTGAAGTAAACAACTAAAAGTCAATTAAGTCCAACAAAACAAACTAAACGGAAAAATCATCATGTGGTTTGAATTCTATGACAAACTGTTGCTAGAAATGGCTAACTAATATCATTGTATGAATCATTTCTTTCTTTTGGAAATGAAATTATTGTTACAAGCTTTCAGAATTATTTCATTTAAGGACAACTATGTGGATTCTTTCATGGCGTCTAGTCTTGTGAAAAGTCATTCAGAAGAATTCCTTCAGGTAAAGATCTACTCCTTCCGTCCTGTAAAATTTGTCACACTTAGGAAACTGTGTTTTTTATCAACAGTGTCCGCAAAAGTTTTCTTCACTTTGCTTCCCCTTTTGTCGCTCAATATCACTTTCACATTTTCTGAGATAACGCATGCCAATTCAGATTTCAAAAGTAATGCTAGTGAATGGGTGGGGCCTGGAAGTTTACTTTGTCCTAGACATTAATCCTACTTCAAATCTTACTCGTGGTTTGCACAATGACATTTGTAGCAGGTTACTTAGCGTTTTACTCTACCAGGGCGTCTTCATAGGAACTGTTAAAGCACATAGAGCAATAATTAAATGGGCCCACAGTGATGACTTAACTCCATTATTGCCTGGACTAAGAGGGTAGAAGAGAGAATTTGGATGAAAACTATTTACTAGTTTTAGTAAATGACAAATAATTTTAAGACATCCCATAATAAAAAGATTAACAAATTCAATGGGACGGAGGAGTAAAAGACAAGCTAGATAAAGTCCATTTCCAGTGAAAAGTTCAAATAGGCTAATCACGAGGTGATAAAGCTGATTCTGTGTATAAGAGTTAAGTCATAAAGAGGCTGATATAGATACCTTACAGCTGACTTGAGGCAGGCCTTTGTTAAGGTTAAATTCAGTTATCGAAATTTCACATTAGAGTTCATAGAAGTTTAAGTGTCACAGGATGCAAATGTCAAAGCCAATAATAATGATCACCATATTTATGTACTCATCATCCAAAATTCAGTACATTGAGTAATTTCATATGAAAAGAAAATGCGTTCAAAACCCTCCTTTTATTACCAGTCTTTTGTGTTTCAACATGCTAACTTGGGAAAAACCATATGACACTCTGCATCTCGTATCCTTGAAAGTCAATTAGATCTTAAATGTGGCTGTGGAAGGAATTAAAATATGGAAGGAAAAAGATTGACTAACAAGGAGAGGATGGCAGCAATATGGAAGGAGACAAGGCAGGATCCAAGGCAATGGAGGAATTGCAATATAATTAACAACGAAAGGTTCTTAACAACTTTCAGAAATGCAACATAAGAAATATGATAACACTTCAGACGACAGATTAGAATGTTCACAAATCAGAATTATTATTGAAAAGGCTAACTAGAACATTGTACCTATGATGATAGAGATCTTAACACCGGAAGCTGCAGGAATGTCTTTTACAGCAAGAGGCAAAACCACCAAAGAAGGAACATAGAACAATGGAAGCCATCTCTGGATAAACAAAAGAGCAGGCTCAAAGAAGTTCATCAAGCCTTTCGCCACGGCAGGAATAGTGGAATCAAGAGCCATCAGAATGGTAAATATACAAAACATTCCAAACAAAGCACTTGGAAATTTGATAGCAGCAGCCACAAATGCCTTTTTCAAGACATTATCCATTGCTAAAATAATCCCAAGTGAAACCAACAAATGCAGCACTCCAATCACCTAAAAAAACAATCCAAAAGTCCCATTGAATATATGTTTTTAAAATACTTCACATTCCTGACACTGAAAAACTCAAAAAATAATCAATTATTTTACCTTGCTTTGCAGGCTTGTTGTGGAGATACCGCTATCTGAACTCGAGGATTGCACCATGGTTCTTCTAGTTGAGTGCAAGAACTTGGAATGTGGTCCAACAACTATAAAGGGTTGTGGAGTTTTACTCAAATTGGCATCCCTGCCATGTCTGATTGGAACTCCATTGGAATCAAGTGGTGAATGCTTCGATTGAATCTTTCTGGCAAGAAATTTGGTGGGCTGGAATGTTTTTGGAGTGAAGGCTTTGGAAAGATGGTGACTGGGGAGGAAAATGGATAAATTTTGTGGGATTGCTGAGGGTGTAGCCATGGGAGAAACAGTGAAGAGAAGAATGTAAAAGGGAATTGTTCTCACATTTTTTGAATTGCGAGGGTGAGAAAATTGTGTGGACAGATGAATAGTCGTTGCAATAGAAGGAGATGGGGGGGCAATGATATTGCCACAGCATATTTCTTAATGCCACAGCAACTTTAATGTTAATGGACTAATTTACCCTTCACAATGCAGATCCCGGACATCATCAATTTCAGTATAACCGGCCGGCCACCCCCATCCCGTAACACTTCCACGAACAACCACTGGCCGATACAATTTTGCAACTTCAGCCATTCTTTCTCATCACCCGCCAAAGTCAAAAGTTTAATCTTTCAATTCTAGACATATCAACTTTTTTTCCAGAAAAATCAAATTAGATTTTCCCAAAATTTTTCCATCATCACTATTGAATCTGTCCATCTTTGTTTTGTATCCTTCCCTCAGTTGCATGTTTTTTTTTAACAGCCACCAGTTCTCTACCCGGTCGATTGTCCTCCTCTCATCTGCCCCATGCCACCATGGCAACTTGAATATTCTCCTCAAAAACGATGGAATGTTTACAATTACGAAAATCAAGAAAAATTCCGGCGCGATGAGCAAGCCGCGGCTAAAGAAGAGCAGCAAGAGACACGACCAATCTCGCAAGCGCATCGCCGACTTCTACCTCGAACAGCTCGAAATTGGCTTTAGAAACTATCCGGATCGGATGCGAAACACATGAATTTGTTTGAAGGAATTAGGACTTTGATCCGACTGGTTAGGGTGGAGAAGTTAGTAGAGATGAGAAGAAGGAAAATAATAAAAGATGAAAGGAGGCGACGGTGAAGGTGGTGACGAGAGGTAGATTAGGTTATGGTGTGGGCGGGAAGAGCCTCAAATTTGCCGTGGTATCAGAAGATATGGTTGGTGAGAAATTTTGAGTAATAATGAAGGGTATTAATGTAATTAAACGTAAAATTGCCTTGGCAATAAAATTTTTACTGTGGCAATATCATTGTCCAAGGAGATGAGTCTCTTCCTATCGTCCAGTCCCAATCACATCTCCAGTTCCAATCACATTTCACAGAGGGGTGAAAATCTGTAACCCATCTGTTGTTGATTGGTGCTAAAAGTTTTAATCAATTTTAATTTTAAATTCAATGTGACAGAAATTAGATTAAGGTGTGTTTGATTTCTTAGAATTAGGGTTATCAAAAATTAGAATTGAGAGTTCTAATTCCAATTCTCCTGTTCGGCAAAAATCATTTTTAAATGAATTAAAATTAAATCTAATTCTTTGGAGTGAATTTCTATGATGGTGAATTATTTGGTTAGACAAAAAAATTCTCAAACCCCTAAATCCGGGTCATGCGCGGACCTGATATTGCTGTCTCTTATACACATCTAGATGTGTATAAGATACAGCCTTTATAGAATTCATAACAATCGTTTCTTTATAGGTGGATGTCCCTTCATCTTTCTAAACACATCGGTTAATGGGATAAATATCACATCTGTCTCTTGTGAAACTTATTGATTCCCATGAAGATTTATTGGTTTCCGTGATTCATGTATCATATTTATGAATCTCCTAACTTGTAACCCTATAAATAGGAGGTATAAGATACCTCATTTGTAAGTCTTTTGTAAGTCCTGTATAAGTCTTTTGAAAAACTTTTGAAAGGGTTTTGAAAATTTTATAATATAGGATATTGAAGAATTTCCTACAAGGATATTCTCTCATCTATACTTATAAATTTCCTACTTTAGTTAGTTTTGTATCAAGGTTAATAATTTTGATTTAATTTTACAACAGCGATTCTTATAAATCTCTTCAATCATATATTCTATTTTTCAAAATTCTCTTCACCTATTGCACCTCTACCTCCGCCTCCATTCTTAGCATCCTTTTGTCGCCTGCACCAACTCAAATATTCGATAACAGAACTCAAATCTTCTCGGTTCAAATCTCTGAGATCAAATCTTCTCATGAGGTCTAGGGTTCCAGAAGCTCCTATACAAGTAGTGAATCTAAGGTTCCGAAACCTTTTCTTTTGTTTGCAAGTATGACATAAAGGGTTTAATTAGCAGAATTTGTGGAGATTTGCTTGGAGGATATGCAATAATAAATCAGCAAATTGAAATTTTTTTATACTTTTTCTAAATTTATCAACCATCCATTCTCTGTATGTTTCTATTTTTTTTTCATGTATTATATAATTTGTTGGGGCAGGTATTTTCTGAATTTATTTAGGATCTACCTTTTGTGGATTGTTTTTAACTTTTTTTAAATTGTGGGTTCCTTTTATTTAAGGGTCAAAATGGAAGTCTTTTGAAGCCTTACGGTGTCTTAAATGCGTCTTGATAGGAATATTTATGTGAACAAGATATGATTTTTTTTCTGTAATTTGCTGAAAATTTTAACTTATAATTTGCCAAAATTTTGATGGGAAGTTGTATTTGTTTCAGTGGATTTGTAACATTTTTTTCTTAGTCCTCTACTTTTTGTTTAGCACTTCAAAATTTGCTCTAAGAGAACACACAAGAAATAGTTCGTTTGAAGAGAGTTAATCATATCTATGAAACTATTACTACAGTCTTCTATTGCTTTGGTTCAAGAAATTTACTAAAAATGACTTTTAGAATGAATTTTAGGAAAAATATCTATTGATATGTCCAAAAGTAGGTTGTTTTTTGCCTATTAGACGTGATGTTCACACATTTAAAACAAGAAAGAGGCAGTTACATTTATCAAGAGGTAGAATATTGAAGTTACAATTTGAGAATATATCAAGTAGAGTAGGATGAACATGTTAGAATTTTCCGTCAAGTGTGGAAGTCATTTTGACTAGATTGATTTGCTTCCCAAAGTTTGAATAGTTATTATTTCTGCAAAAGCATACATACACCATATACATTGTTTAGCCTATTCCTACACTTATTTTTGTCTGTAAGAGATGTTTTTGACTGTGTAGTTATTATCTGTTCAAAAACAATTGATTTATCTTTTCGTCCCCAATTCACTTTAATGGTTTTAATTTTACTAATCTTTGTTAATATTTGGCCCCAATTGAGAGTCACTTCAATCATTTTTCTATCATTCCAATGTATGTTTCTCTGTTTCTTGCTTCTTTTAACATTTGCATGTCTAATTATGATGATAAGAAGTTGTAGGATTTTTTTTTTAAAAATATTCAAAGGCATTATGGGTTTGGACAACAACCCTTTGCAGGAATTGACTTTTGGCTCTTTTACAACTTCTTTAAATAATACTCTGGTTTTCTGTTATTAGGTTTCCTTATTTGTTTACGATGAATCTATTCAAGGTTTAAAAGAAATCTTGTTTTGGACAACCTAATGCATTGTCAACTCCATTGAGTTTTTGTGCTTATTGACCACCATTTGAATGAACTGAGGTATTAAATAGATTCTTTTTATACTTTTATATAACTTCCAGGTATTAGTTTTCTCAAGTTTCATTTTACACTAAATTTTGAAGCTTCGTTTTTCCCTTTTTTTCACATGTCGATGATGTAATCCGCAGCAAAATTTTAGAGAATGAGCAAACACTTTTTTTCCAGTTATAAATAAGATATCAACAGGTGCCTTTGCACTATCCATAATTTTGGTGTTACTTTTGAATGCCAAACAGTTATGTGCTATTGTGGTAATATTTGAAACTTGTGATATTTCTGGTCTTCGTTGTGTGTTTTATTATTACCTTTATGGTGACTCATTCTCTCTTGACTTGCATAGGAAGAGAGGATCCACATCCTAACTAAGAGCGGTGGTAATTTGATAAAAGTTTTGAGAGAGTTGATTGTTTTGCAACGAAAAATAGCAAATTTGCAAGTGTAACTTCAGGTTCAAAAGGTAAAGCCATTATCTTCATGACTTGTTGCTCCTCATGTGTTACTATCAAGTAGTTACATGTGTCATTCACCAACTAAAATCCACGTTTGCTCATTGGCTCTGATTTTTCCCTGTCACAAGGATTTCATGTTTGGGAATGTATATGAACTTGAGTTTACAATTGCAATGCTTAATTTGTTCCTTCATGGTTACTGCCATTAGGTGTTGTGGTTATCTATACTCCTATAGTTTGCTAGTGAGCAAACCTCCACAGTGCCAAAGGGTATTTTTTTGAAACATATGTATTTACATGAAGCTATTCACTAGTCATTGCTTTTACTTTTGTCAGCTGATCCTTGCCATTATTTCTTTCCTTTTAGTTATGGAGCTTCATTTCCTATTCTATGTACGAATTAGGTAAGGGAGCATTGTGGTAGATGATGAAGGTGAAATGGAAGATGAAATGGAAGATGAAGATGAAGATGAAGAAAAAGATAGTGAAAATGTATATGGTGCTATACATTTTACAGGGTAACCAAATTTAAATAGTACAATACACCGGTGATTGGATATGATTTAAGGATACACTAACATGAGCAATGTTTGTTGATTATCAAACTAGACGGCTTGCTCGAAATTGAATTTTGACAAGATTTTTGAAATATTAATTTTAGCACTCAAATGTCCTTTTTTCGAATTTTTATAGCAATAGGTTCATTTTTAAAAAAATGATGTAATATTAATTTTATTATTCACGTCTTTTTATCGAATTTTAATAATAGTAATTTTTTCTAAATTTTTTTTTTTTAGTAGTAGCATTTATTTTTTTAAAAAAAAACTTTTTTAATGGTAGTAACTTTATATATATACATAAAAGCTTGTAAATTAATACACTTGATTTTTAGGGTTACAAAGCATTATAGTAAAAAGGTCACCATAAAAAATAAGTATTACCTTTTCGTTGTCGGTATTATGTAGTAACAATTGATCCCAGGGGATAAGCCTTTGCCGTTATTGCATACTCAAACTTTATTTTTCCTTTGTGTAGGTATTTTCTATTTTACCTCGAAAGGTTGCACTTATTAAAAGTGTTGTTTTTTCCCTTGAGATTTAAGCACTACTCTAGAGACCTGTCTCTTACAGTCCTTCACTTGGTGAAAACCATGGAGCTGCCCTCAGAAGGGTAAGTTCTATTCTGTGGAGTAAGTGTGACATAGATATTCGCTTTTGGAAGACCTGAAGCTGTCCCTGGAAGGGTAAGTTCTACTCCGGGGAGTAGGTGCAAAGTATGTACTTCACTTTTGGAAGACTTTAGAATTATCCCTCAAGGAGTGCAAGTTGCTCTAGAGAGTATATTTGGCAGTAATACTTCTCATTTGAAAGTCCTTAGTTCTGCCCATAGAAGGGTGTAACCTACATCGATATGTGTCTCTTATACACATCTAGATGTGTATAAGAGACAGGACTAGTTGTCCAAGATTGGTTGGATGGTGTTGTTCTTGTAAAGAATTAACTACTACAACTTTAAATTCCTAATACTTAGAAAATTTTATTCATTGACAACTGAGAAACTAATAAATTGCAGTCTTACTCTACCTCGGGAGGTGTTACTTGACTCTAGGAATTACAAATGAAACACTTAAACCAAAAACATTAAACATCATTTATAAATTTTTAAGATTTGCCAAGTAAGTGCAAGGCATTTACTGCACTATTCCATACTTCACTTTTCAAGGACCTTGAATAAATGCTTCAATGACTTCACAAAGGCCCTTCCCAATTTGGTAAAAGCTTTCCCCGGCACCTTTCTAGTGACCCAATCACCTACTTTGAACTTTCTACTGCGTTCTTGCCGATTGTAGTACTAAGCCACCTATTGCTTTTCTACTTGCATTTTGAAGTATGCTTTGTCATTTTCTTCTTCTGAAATGGATCAAGATTGGGCCTTAAGCAAAACTCATTTTCTGAGTATTGAAAACTCAAACTTGAAAATCGAGCATCGATCCACACCTGAAATAAGTGCCTTGGTTCCATTATAAGATTGAAAAGTTTTTCCAATTGAGACTTGAAAGTCGTGTGGAACAACCACAATGCATTAGGGAGTTCCTCCACCTAGTCCTCTTTAGTGCTTTTTAACTTTTCCTTGATTCCCTCTAGGATAGTGCAGTTTATGACTTTGACCAAGACATTACTGTGGGAATGATTTACTGAGAAGAAGCGTTGCTCAATTTCCAAGCCTTTGTAGAACTACTTGAAGGTTGTAGCTTGGAATTATAGCCCATTGTCAGCATAAGTACTTTAGGAATTCCAAAATAGCATATCACATTCTTCCAAAAGTAGTTGATGAATTGTTGAAGAATAATAGTTGCTAAGGCTTTAGCCTCAACTCATTTTGTGAAGTAATCAATTATGACTGCCACAAACTTCTTACCCTTGGCAAGAGCCAGTGGAAAAGGTCCCAAGGTACGAATATCCCATTGTGCAAAAGACTAAGGGGTAAGGATAGGAGTAAACTGCTCAACTGGGTGTCAAAGTTGGTTGGAATGGAGCTAACATTTTTTTGCATTTGTGCACCTAGTCCACAGTGTCTTTCAATATTCTCGGCCAATAGAACCTAACCTTTGGAATTTTTGAGCAAGAGCTCTGCCATTGACATGATGTCCGCAAACTTCTTATGCACCTCATCTAAAAAGTATTTGGCATATTTTAAACTTAGGCAGGCATTGAATAGGACCTCCTATATAGAGTCTCTCTGATGATCAAGTACTTTGTTGACCTTCTTTCAACCCTTTTCCCTTCCACCTTGTCCTTCTATAGTTTGCCTTCCTTACGATATTGAATGACCGGGGTAATCTAATTTGAAGTATTTTCAATATCCATGACTTTCACTTGTTAAAGACTCCTAGATAACTCTACTTTCTTTTTCTATCCATCAGAATGCTCCTTAATCTATCGATGATGGAGAGAAAGTTTTTGAGTTGCCTTTGCTCGGAGATCCCTCCTAAAGATGTTAGTCCTAGTAGTTTCATGTTATCGACAGTTAGCTTCCCAACATGAAGATTGGCGATCAGTCACTCTTTCCATCTAAAGGTCCTGCTCTACTTTTCTTCTGTATCATTTCAAGGAAAATCTCTTTTAAGATATTTGAGTGTATTGAGACAGCTAGTTTGGAAAGAGCATCCACCTCCTTATTCTAATCCCTTGTCATATGAATTATCTCAAACTTGTCAAACCGTGAGATTAAACTCTTCATATTGTTCAAGTAATACTACAATGGAGGCTCCCTAGTTTGAAACTCCCCTTGACTTATTGCAAATAGAAGAAATCAAACTCTATAATAAAAACAACAACTTCAACTCCTTAGCTACCCTAAATTTGGAGACTAAGACCTCATACTCTACTTTATTATTACTAACGTGAGATTTGAACCTTAGAGCTTAATATTTCAAATGAGAATAGTCCATTTGAGATGTATAAGCACCTTAATTCCTTCGTTTATTATCCTCTTTTTCACCTATTACCTTAGACATTGTTTCTTTTTAGAAGTTTTTTGATGCTATGGTGATAGAATTCGTTTATGAAGGGGGTTTTATATAAAGGAAGATGGTTGTTTTATTGATTGTACAAGAGGTCAAATGACTTCAAATTCTTTGTACATATTTTTTTTGCACTGTAGGAGGTGTAAGATTTTGAAATGCTTTTTGTGCTCAAAAGAACATCAAAGAGGAGGAAAAAGAAGCAAAGCAAAAAGAAAAAAATAGAAGGAAGTAAAAATAAAAGAACCTTAAAAAATATGCAAAAAAGCAAGAACAAAGTGCAAGAAAAGTGAAGTATGGAATAATGGAGCTTGTATATTGCTTTCAAGTGTATATAGTTAAATGATGTGCCTATGGATGCTATGAGATCATGGTCCAATTTTGGTTTAACGTGTCTAAGATGGTTTAAGTCACTTTTATATTTAAATTTATCCATTCTTATTACCTTAGTCTGATTTACAAGCATATAAAATTCAGAACAAAGACTCACTCATCAAATTTATCAGGTTAAAGACCGTATTTTCATGTTGATATGGGATCGGTTATCAAATTGTTCTATGAATTTCAATGAGTCTATTCTTTCTTTACTTTCTCATTGATTATTACTATGATTGTAATTTGTGAAGTCTCGTATGTATTATTAGTTTCTTTATTTGTGTGTTAGTTGTCTCGTTTTCTCATGACGAGCATGTGTATAGTTTACAGGGTAAGATAACTTATAATGATAGCGTTATTTTCCATTCATTTCGGTCTATATTTTTACTATAATTCGAGTACTTTTTATCGTTTATGTCTATGTTTTCGTACTTTTTTGTGTTTCAATGTTTTTATATGTTGTTGTAGTGCTTATGTGTTTTGTGGGTTGGTGGATGGTTTGGAGTTAAAATGAATGCCAGTAGATAGCAAAACAAAGCAAAAATTAGAGAATCTTTGCTAGCCGCTCAACTCTAGCCCAGTATTGTCTCGATTCAAAAGCTTTTGGGAGCCAGAGTCGATTGATTTCAAAGCTTTTGATAGCATCGCAGAGGATTATAGTTAGGGTTTCATTATTTGTTCTGGACTGGATTTGGTGGATTTCAAAACTGATATTGTGTCCTATACTTTTTACCTCTTATGATCTATAAAGAACGGTCTCAAAGCCAAAATATTCAATATCTGAGGGTTACATACCTTAGTGTTCTAAATTATGTTGAATCTTACTACTGTGGCACTTATCACTGAAAATCAGAACACCCAAGAGTAAAGTACTACAGCGCTATGTCCAAGGCAAGTGACAGATTGCGACATTATAGCCAAATCATGGATAGGTCAATTCATGAGTTTTACAACTCATGAGTCCAGTTTTGGGCCCATTGGAACCTAACTCAATGAAAAACCCTATGTTGACACCAAAGACAACTTATATCTATACATAGGACCCCTAAAGACCTATTTTAAGATGTGTTGTAGGAGTAGGAAAAGAGTATATTGGCTAAAATTATTTTAGTTAGTTTTACAACTCTAGAGGATTTTGGAGGATTGTCAAGAAGACACATCTATGTGTTCATCCACAAGAAGGCTCCAAGCAACATTTTCTTCTACGCATGATGAGGTGCATAAGAAGCTGTCTCTTATAATGTTGTAGTTTGTAGGGGTTGATCTCGCCTAACTACATAATTTATGAGTACTTTAATTCAACAAAGATTCAATCTCTTCATATTGTTTGTCCATAAGAGTTTGTGTTATTATTCTTATTTCCTTTTCTATCTATGACTTGTTGTGCAATCATATTTAGGAATTGATATTTGAATATTAGTCGAAGATAAGGGTTAATTACACTTTACCCCTTAAACTTCAGCGTCACTAACACTTTAGCCTCTAATATTGTCTTTTGAGCATTTTAGTTCTTTCGTTTTATCAACTAATTTTTTGACCATTTTACCCCCATTAAATTCTAGTCTTTGTTTTTGTTTATTTTTGTTTAATGAATCAAATTGTTATAAGGATTAGACTTAATTCATTAAGAAATTGATATGAATAGATGGTGAGAAGTATATGATTCAACATTTATGATTTTTTTAGCTGAGATAAATTAAAGAAGATGACAAAATTTGATCGATATCAATTTTAAGTACATATCTTTGTAACTAACAATCAATTATAATAGTTTCACGTCTCTTGTTTAGAATGACTTTTTTTAACTTAAAATTTGGTCAAATAGAAAGATAAACTCATATTTTTAGAAATTTTGAATTAATTTTTATTTTAAAATTGTTTAGGCCAATCAAATAAAAAGAAAAATTTTTAACAAAAGGAAAAAAAAAAACAAAATGATTTATTTTTTGTTGTTGTTTTTATTATAGAGTTGGAGAGCAAATGAAAATAAAAGAAAGAATAAAATGGTAAAACATTGAGTTGACATAAAGAGGGGATTAAGTGATCAAAACATAACATACATTACGGACTAAAGTGTTAGTGAGACTAAAGTTTAAGAGGTAAAATGTAATTCACCGAAGGATATATTTGTCTAATCAAAAAAAAAAATTCAGATGACATTATAGTTGACTATTAGTCCAGGGACTTTAGTGTTTAAAAGATAACGTTAGGGATTAAAGTGTTAGTGATGCTAAAGTTGAAGGGTGTAAAGTGTAATTATCCCTCGAAGATAATGCATTCCATAATTCATTTATGTGAGAGTTTGATCGTAAATTAATTGTGTGGTCCATATAATGCCTCGAAAGAGTACTAACAGAGAAGGGTTCCAAAGATCCTAAAGTTTTGATTATTTTAGCCTAGATTAACTTTGAGAAAACTTAGTCAAAAGTAGATCTAATTGGAATAGTTGTTGCTTGAGAAAATCTAATACACATTAGGAAATTCTGCTATCTTATGTTCAGTCTAGTTGATTCTTGTTTGATTTAGATCTCACGGTTATACCAGCTAAGTGAAGTCAATTCTCTAACATTTTTTATTTTTATTTGCTTGTCTTATTTATGCATTCGCTTATTTAATTGCTCTACTCTTTAGTTTAATTTAGATATATAATTTACTCTGATATTTGACTATTTTTTGTGATTTATTGTAGATTCTTTCATTGTTACTCGTGGGATCGACAATTTGTTTAATTACTTTAGTACTCGTTGGACTAGTATTCTTGCTGAAAAATTCTTTGCTACTTATTCCGTATTGCAGAGTGAGTATTCAAGATTAGTATCTGATTGAAAGTAATGGAATTCACCATCTTTTTAGTCATCTCAATGGCTCTAATACATACTCTGCATTGTAGAGTGAGTAATTAAGACTTACTCGCACTTACTAGTGTAAAAGAGCATAGTGATTATTAGTTACTGTCTCTTATACACATCTATATGTAGTATAGTGAGACCTATATTATTAATACATGATATTATAATATTATACGTAATTGTATTCATTATTATTGAATAATATTGCATGATATAGTTTTTTACTTGTTTTTTCTGGATCATTAATCAACAAAAGCCACATAAAAATATGAAATTGACATTGCCCAACAAACCCAAATTGAATTTAGTTAATCGAATTCAAAACTCTAACCGATTGCTGAATTCAAATTTAGATAACCAAATTTATACTAAATTGATTTTGAAAATCAAACTGGTTAAAAGATTTCGAATCATTTTTTGAATTTTGACTGATTTTTTTGATTCGATTAATTGATCAGTTAACCGATACTCACCTATATATCTCTTTAATTGAACTAACTCCAAACAATAAATAGAGATTTATGAGAAGTTGAGCTTTTGAAAAGTTTGAGAGTACTTAGTAATATTAAAGAGTACGAAATGGTAGGTATTCGAACCTGTCTCTTATACACATCTAGATGTGTAATGTCATTCCGGTGAACATTGTTAGTACTTTACTCTTGGGTGTTCTGATTTTCAGTGATAAGTGCCTGTCTCTTATACACATCTAGATCGATGGCTCCTCTTTTTGATGATGGACGTCATGGGATGGAGAGAAAGAACAACTGCCCAACCGACTTAGAATATGAGCTTGGCTTTTGTTAATTCTAAACTCAATTAATTTGGCTTCTTCAAAAGAGTGAAATATTGGATGCAAGTAAGCATCTGCCAATAAAGGTTTTAAATTGACATCAGATTCAGAAGACTGGTCTTCTGTGTCCTTATCCATTGCTTCCTGATAATAAGAAAAGCAAAAAAAAAACATGCTTTTATTAGTATAACGAGACAACAAATACAACAAATCTACCCTTGAGCAAACTTGACTAAAGACAATGAATATATATACATTTATATATATATATTATGTATGTATATATGTATGTACGTACGTATGTATGTATGCATGCATGCATCTTTGTATATTTTGTGAAGCTATGCAGGATATATGTAGGTCTTTTTTGAAATCTTTTCTTGGAAGTAGAATTTCGATCTATAAAATTCTAATAGGGTTTCAAGGTGCGTAGATTTTTAAAGTACTATACTATTGTAACAAAATTATGGATACTAAACAAGTTGATATCTATAAAAGTACAAATAAGAATATTAAAATTTATACATTTTTAAACCATGTGAGTTGTTAAGAACTTTTTTAACACGTCATAAACAATAGTGAAATCATGAGATGCAAAGGAACATTTACATCCAAAATCCTAGTTTGCATGTAATTCAGTTTTCAATAACAAACTAATAATGCAATATGTCAACCAAATGTAAAACACCATTTAAAAGTCTAGTGAATAATTTAGTTTTCAACAACAAACTCATGATACATAAATATGCGAACCAAATGCAAATACCATTAAAGAAAATTTTGGAAAAGAAAGTAATAACAAGAATGGTCTCATTTGCATTTGGTCCGATGGATGCATTCATACATGGCAGAAATGTGCATGAATCAAAGACAACCACATATACCCCAAAGCATAAACAAAATATCTGGCATGAGTTTAAATGGTTCTTAATCAAACTACTATTGGAAACTATCAAACATGGAACTCACCTCAAGGGGATAATTCCTGAATGCAGGTTCAAACCGATTCTTACAATACTTATGGAAGGCTATCGTCAATATTGGTAACACAAATAGAAAAGGAGTAGACTTTGCAGCCTTTTTGGTGCTCAGTAGACCCATCAGAAGAAGATGAGATATCAATAAACTTCCAATGATGCGCCCATGAACATGTGGCCAAAAAGCGCCAGCACTCTCATACTGTTGGTTGTATACATTGATTATCTGTGTGATAAAGCTAAGTAGGATAAGAAATCTAAATTTGTTGATAAAGAAATTTTGATGCCATTAAGGTAAAGTTGTTGATTCTAGAGAACTTCAAAACTCAAAGATTCAGTTACGCTTTGAAATGAGAGCATTCTGTAATTAATGGAAGTTAAAAGAGGATTGCATTTTCATATCATGTACACTTGATCAAAAAAGAATCCAAATTCAAATGAGATCTGGAACATTTAGTTTGAAATCACACATTTATTAAGAAACAAGTTTCTAATTTATTTTAACATAACAGATAACATTTATGTTTGATTTTCTAGATGCAAATCCCTTGTTCCATCCATGTCCGACTTAATGATCATTTTAAATCCTAAAATCAAGATAGAATATACAATTTTGTGGCACTTATCTTAAGTCTAAAGCTCTTTTGTTTTAGCGATATCATTTTTCCTAGGCCTCTAGCATAGTAAATTCAGCACAAGAGTCTCCATAAGTAGTCACCTAGTGTCCGTAAGCAAAGTTCCACAAGAAATTGGTACAAATGAGAAAACAAAAAGAAGTAGACCATATCAATTATGTAAGCTAACCTGATGACGATAGACAAAATATGCGAATGCAAAGAATACCAATACAAAAGGAAGAAGTATTGGAGTAATATTATAATATCATGTATTAATAATATAGAGATGTGTATAAGAGACAGTGTCTCTGGAAAATCTACACTCCCGGTCCATTGCCAACTCTCATGCCAGAGACAGGGGATATAACTGGAAGATGTTTTTAATTCCCTTTTGATTTCTCTAACTAACCGTAAAATCTCACTAGCAATCAAGCCCAACAAAGATGCAAGATGTGTATAATAAGACAAAATTATGTCTAGCAAAGAATACTGGAATGATATTTTGGAGGATTCCAAGAACAAGGTTTGTACATACTCTGTATTAATTTTGACGACATCTAAAGTTTTAAAATAGATAGACTAAAAGCAAATAAACTCTACGTTAAGTGAAAAAATTGACCAAAAATGTTTCAGGAATAACCGGTCTACAATTAATAAGATTTGTATAGAACTGTATTATTTCTAATATTCGGTTGTGAATTATACCACACAACAGCACAAATCTAATTTGAATCTTAGTTTTATTCTAATTCTCTTTATAATGCATATCATTTTTGAGTCCAATTATACACAGGAACAGAATCTAATTTGTAATTGAGTTTAGAATTAACAAAGTATGAGTTGCAGCATTATTTTTGCCATAGATCTCTATCCTAGTTGTTGTAATTGGAGATCTACCAAAACAATACCTGTCTCTTATACACATCTAGATGTGTATAAGAGATCATTCCAAGATTCTTTGCATGCCATAATTCAACAGGCCATAGTAGATGAATTTAGGCATGCAATATTATTATGAATTTATTTCATAGGATTATTGGTCCATTTGAACCACCATCCAATTTGATACCTTATTATGTAATATATAGGATGAAAATAGAAGGTAGTCATACTTGAGATGAATTGACCAACCAAGATTCTTTCCGTATAACTATGTCAAAATACCACAATGACAGAACTAATTAATGTGCTTCTATAACATGAGAACTAAATTTCTCTTGCTTTATGTCTCACACAATCCACAAATACCAAAACCATATTCAGAAGTTGTTAGGAGATGATTATTAATAAACATTCATGCCAAAGAAAGAAACAGAATAAGATTAGCAGGTAAGGAGAGTCAATTAAATGATAAGCTAGTGACTAAAGTTCACAAAAACAAATCAACAGCAAAAAACAAGGATTTCAGAGTAAAACTAATATCAAGACATCAAAGCATCAAATGCAACACCAAGCCTAAAACCAAGTGACCTAATACATGATATCAATCTAGTAATACATCTAAGAAGAAGTAAAGTAATTTTGGTAGTAATTTATGAAATGTATAACAATTATTTTACATAATAGATTTCATATTTATCCATCGGGAAAAAGAAAGCTATTTAATAATCTTCGAATATTTTAAACTAGTAAATCATCATACTCATATTTGGAATAAAAATTGAATGAAAATATATATAAGACACTTAGCTCTAGAGGATAGACCATTAATGTGCAGGTGATTGGTGAAGAAATGCATGAAGTTGCTGGAAAGCTTTTCCGGTAATTATGCTCCCTAAGAACACATTACCTGACTCTTATGAAGTAATAATACTTTGCTGATGTTTTAGCCTTTCTAATATTGATATTGCTACATAGCCCTCTACTTTTGACATTATCATCAAAATTCTTGGAAGAATTAACAAAAAGATTTTAAGTGCCAGACCCGGAAGGAAACCCTGAAGGAATTCCTTGATAAATTTCCTGCAAAACAATTCCAGAATCTCATACACATGGAATTTGATGTACATGTCAAGCGGAATAATCATATTAATATTTATTTGTATCTAGCTAAAATTTATTTGAACCTAATATAATGAGTTTTTGTTGAAAAACTAAATTATTCACTAGACTTTTAAATGGTGGACTCCTTTACCATTACAAGAGAATGAATCTTGGATATTGTAATCCGCTTTTCTTCTTAAATTCATAGAAATAAAATATGGCTCTTGAATGGAAATATTGAATATTTTTAATAGTTTGCAAATAAATTTTAGCATTTGTACAAGAACATAAAGTAGCCAAAGATCGAAAACATGTATGAAGGGATAAAATGGGGTATGCCATGATATATATATATATATATATCAACTTCTATTAAGAATTAATTACAAAGGAATAACTGTGAAGAAATGATAATGTAGAGGTACATATGTCATGTTGTTGATGTACTAGGATCATTTTATAAGTCCAATTTATGTATATTATTATACTGCAATAGAATTGGAAGTGCAATCTGATGGTTTAAAACAAATTCCTATCTGAAAATGTTGTCTACATCTGTCTCTTTATATAGATGTAACATAGAAGGGTGTGAATTAAAAACCAAAATATTTATTACTTAGAAACTAAAGTCAACTTTCTATGCAATAAATTCCATTTGATTTGCAAATAATAACACATTGCACAACCAAATTTCACCAAAAAATATCAAACAATGTGTAGTCTCTAGCAATGGATAAAGCCTTACAATTCAATCTGCTAGGAGGGTTTGGAAAAGGTTGCTCCATTCCTTAGGCCCTGTCTCTTATACACATCATGAATTAGGCTCCATTGTCAACTAACAAGCAATAAGAGTAAGGATTATTGCTACTAGTAAATAATCCTTGCTTGAATGTGACTATGATAATAGAAAGGAATGAGACCAATTAAATATTATACAAGAAAATGATGTTTTAAAGATTATGGTTGAAATCACTACGACTTACTTTTTTATCAAGCTCCTTTATTTGTTGTTTATAAAAGTCAATGGAGTCGACTATTTCACCACAAAGCCCAAGGAAGCCATTCTGTTTTGAAGAAACATACTAAGCTATTAATAAAATGTTCTGCATAGTATGTGCCCATCTATATCTTACTAGTCTAAATTCAAATCCAAAAAAACATCCACCTTTCTAGTCGGCTTCTTTTCTGGATGTCTTTCAAACTTTAACTGATTGTAGTCCAGCTAGTTTTGAAGTCTATTCCTCTCTTGAACAATTTTTTCAAATTTGTTAGCATCATAGACAGCCTGAAGAATGGTAATATGGATTAAAATATAGTATGGAACAAGGCATTTCGACAATGTAAAATCTTTCAACAATCAAATAAAATCTTGTACATATGATTTGAAAACTTCAAAGAAGTGGAAACGTTTAGGAATAATATTTGATGTAACTCTTTAAAGAAAAGGCATCTTGATGAAAGTGTAAAAGCAGTGAAAACACCATATCATTTACAACTTATTCACAATCTTCCTCTGTAGCAGAGAAGAAGCTCTACCACAATGTCTAGATGTAGAGTTGACTAGAAACATGCGGTGTATATTCCTAACAAGAACCTGAAATATATGTATAACTAAGAATGTAAGAAACAATTGAAATAAAATTTAGTCCAGAGCAAACTAGTAGGAGAAAAAGTTAGATATAAAAATTAGAGCTAATCCTTCTGTGGTTTAACTTACAAAAGAAGCATTCTTCGCAAATTAAGAGATGATTCATGTTCTTAAAACAAGTCAGTTAATTAACAATAAAATTAATATAGGAAAATATACAATCTAGATATGGCTATTAGAACAAGTCCATTGATTGCTACGGGTTACTCGTAACTTTGTAGTTTTCATTTGCATGCTACTGGCAACTTGGGCTTAAACAACTTGCCGAGTAGAAAGGCTAGAATCAATGGACTTGTTCTAATCTGTCTCTTATACACATTAGATTGGTATAAAGAAAACCTTATCTAGTCTCCAAAAGTGTGATATTGCACCAATAATCGAATTGTGATAGGGACATCTACATCTGTATAAGAGACAGACATAAGAGACAGATCCCATGTTTATTTGAAGGAGGCTTGTTCTTCCTTGACCTGAATGTTCAAGGGACCTTATTCGTAATCCACCTTTCTTTCCAAATTATACATTAATGTATTATAAAACAACTTGATACTTCTAAATAAAGTAGAAAGGATTTTAGACAAAAATAAAAATATGAAGTATTTTGAGAGTTCAAAGAGATAATGAAGTTTAACTCACCATGAATTGCTCAGCCCTTCTATCTTGGGAAGCCAAAAATCTTAACCTCATTGATGCTACCCTATCATATTCCTTGTAGAGCAAGTAACATGTCCAAAATGTGAAAAGGTATTGCATCAATATATGAAAAAAGAACCTGGATTTATTCACACAAGCTCCTTGATTTAATCACACCAAATAAAAGTTACAAAAGAACAATATGCCACATAATTTTTTCTATGTCATTCTTTTCTAATAACTTGAGAGCAAATAGTTTAAGGTAGGAAATAAAGACAATAAAGCATGCATATAACAAAAATTATCCATCTTTCTTCACAGTCAAAGTTTAGGGGAATGCATAGAGGTGTATAAGGATTTTCATCAATCATAGAAAATCGTGGAATTCTGGATTTTCCGAGTTGTTTGAGGTTTATTTTAATTCATTAATTGTAGTACCTTGAACTACTACGAATTTAGAGTTTCGAGGAGCCAAAGAGTTAAAAGTAAAAGTTGATGTTTTCCAAACCTTATTTTGATGATGACATAAACACTTAACTCGTAAACAAGTTTTTGCAGGTGCATTACTTGTTTTGCTAGAGACGGGTTTTCGATACACTTGCCTGTGTCGAACTATGTCAAGCTTCTCGGACGCATTCCACCGTCAACCAACGAAAGGATCTTACTTGCTCTTCCAAAGCGGACCACATAAGCTGTCCGAACAAAGTCTTGGACGAACATGACCATTCAAGCTTCTTTCGGACAAAATCCTTACTCTCTGTGCATTTAGACATTTATGCCGTTAAAGTAGTTGCAACCACCATTTATTGCTCTTATAAATATCTTACTTTGATATTCTATAAAATTCATCTAATACATTGAATACAACACTTAGAAAAGAGCAATTTTAGTACAAATTGGCTATAGTGCTTATAAGAATCTAGATGTGTATTAGAGACAGTTGACTGTCACTTTTAAACGAATAATCTTGTATTAAAGTATGGTTGTAAGTAAGATTCTTAACTCAACTAAAAGAGTTTTAGTGTGAGTAAGAATTTCCCTACTTTGTAAAGATTATTGGCTCACCAAGTGTGTGAAGCATTTTAGTGATTTGATACTTCAAGCTTGTTAGCTTGAAAGTATTGGCTGTTTAATTTTCTCTCTTTCTTACTTCACTATTTCTTTGATTCTATTATATCAAATTTTATTTGAAAAATCTTAATATTTCTAAAAGTATTTTTAGAAACCTAATTCACCCCCCTCTTAGGTTGCTTTGGGACCAACAATTGGTATCAGAGCTTGGTCTCATTTTATTGCTTATACACTGCTTTTGAGAAAAGAACTATTATGGCAACCAACAATGCTACAATTTTTTAGGGTCAATCCGTTAAGGCCCCCTATGTTTAATGGGGCAAATTTTATTAGTTGGAGAGATAGAATGTGTATATTTTTGCAATCTATTGACATTGAGATGTGGTATGTTGTCAATGAAGGTCCTTTTTGAGCTACTATCATTGATGATCATCAAATAGAAGAAGAGAAAAGACAAGACCTTGTCTTAAAGAAATCTGGAATAAATTGAAGAAAATCCATGAAGGAGCGACGATGTTCGTGAGCAAAGAGAAAAATACTTACTTGTGGCCAAGTATGAGTCCTTCAAGATGGAGACATTTTGTATATTGGCAAAATGTATTGTAGGTTCAATGACATCATTAAGGATCTTGAAGTCTTGGGTAAGGAGTATTCTTTGGGTGAAAAAATTTGAAAAATCCTAAATGCTCTATCCAAAGAATGGGATGCCAAAACAATTGCTATAGAGGAAGCCAAGAATTTAAATTCAATGCCTATTGAATCGCTAATACATTCTCTTACATCTTATGAATTGAAGTTGAAGGCCAAAGTGGTGGATGATGAAGAAGCAAGGCCAAGAAGGAGCATTGCTCTAAAGACCTCTTAAGAAGAGGATGAAAATAGCTCCATCAATCTAGAAGATGAAAATCTTGATGAAGGAGATCTTGCACTCATCACCAAAGGATATCTTAAACATTACATCAACAAACAGAAGAATAAGAAGAGGTGGAGCTACAAATTCAAATAATTTCAAAGGAAAGACAAGGATTGAAATGAAGAAGAAAAATGAAAACTGTTTTGAATGTGGTCAACTCGGACACTTTGCAAATGAGTGCCTTTCTAAGAAAAAGAAGGAAGGAAGAAAACCTAGATTCAATAACTTTCAAATCACATGGGATATTGCAACTCCGAAGTTTTGAAGTCGAAGAATTTCTTTTGGAGTCGGCACAAATGGCCTTTATGGCCATTGGAGATGATAAGGTAAATTCTAACTATGACTCTAATGATGAAAATGACGAAAGTGATCTTGAAGCTTTCATTTTGAAACCATATAAAGGCTTAGAAAGTTTGTGAGCCTCCTTGATGAAAAGATTGGATGATTTGGATGTTCTCTTGACTAGAAAGAAAGAAAATAAATTGATTTGAAAAGCGAAATGTATTAATCAACAAAAATTTTATCATGTTTAGAAGGGATGACTTATGTTTTGTAAAATCAAAATCATCTTTATATGGAAATAAAAACACTATTTGTAGATATTGCCAACAACATGGACATGTTAAGAATATGTGTTATGTCAAGAAGAATGAAAAACTTGGAATGAAAGTCGCATGGATTAATTGTAATTTCACTAACTCAAATGGACCCAAGAAAACGTGGGTACCAAAAGTTATCAATTGATTTATTGTGTAGGTACTTAACATCACCAACAATGCTAAGTGGTTCATACATAGTGGATGTTCAAGACACATGACGGGTGATACTTCTCTCTTCACAAATCTCATATCAAAAAGCAGTGAAAAAGTCACATTTGGAGACAACAATAAAGCAAAATGAATTGGCATTGGTGATGTCTTCAGGTAAAAATGGTGAAACCTTGATTAAGAATGTGCTTCTTGTTGATAATTTGAACTATAATTTATTAAGTGTAAGTCAACTTTGTGATAAAAATTTATATATATTTTTTACCAAGCATGAATGTCTTATCCTTGATAACAATCATGTTGTTTTATTCAAGGGCACTAGGCACAATGATGTTTATGTGATTCATCTTGATAAAATTAGCAATAGCAGTGTAAAATGTCTAACCGCTTCCATAGTTGATCCTTGGCTTTGGCATAGAAGACTTTGTACCAAATTCAACATGGATTTGATTGAAAGCAGTTATTTATAAGAGCAATAAATGGTGGTTGCAAGTAAGTAAGAATGGCAAAATGATGCATGCCAATTTGGTAAACAAGTCAAAATTTCTTTTAAACACAAAGAATTTTGTATAAGAGACACTCATAAACCTTTAGAATTGTTGCATTTAGACTTATTTGGTCTTCCTCAACATGCTAGTTTTGGTAGTTGCAAATATACACTCTTTGTTATTGTACATGACTATTCTAGGTACACTTGGGTACAAAAATCTTGTTCACAAAAATGAGGTTTTTCAAAAACTGCACACTAATACAACTGTTTTCCAAAATTCAAAATTTATTAAATTTAAAAATCATTCGTTTAAGAAGTGACAGTGATGTCGAATTTAAATTTGGAGGTTTTCCCGATTTTTGTGATCACAACGGTATTTTTCATGAATTTTCGGTTTGTTAGAGTCCCTCAACAAAATGGTGTTGTTGAAAGGAAAAATTTCACTCTTCAAGAAACCGCTAGAACTATGATTAGCAAATGCGACTTACCACAATACTTTTGGGCCGAAACTGTTAACACGGCTTGTTATGTCATGAATCGAGTTTTATTAAGATCATTTTTACACAAAACTCCTTAGGAACTCTTTTTTTGTAAAAAACCCGTTGTGAGCTATTTCAAAATTTTTGGTTGCAAATGTTTTATTTTAAAAATCAAAGAAAACCTAGAAAAATTTGACAAAAAATTGGGTATGAAGGAATTTTTCTAGAATATTCTAGTGACGAGAAAGCATACCGAGTTTACAATAGAAGAACGCTCTTGATTGAAGAAATTGTGTATGTTACATTTGATGAAACTAATGATGTTATCTCAAAGAATTTGTGGAAGATGAAGATGTAGGTATTCTAAAGGGATCGAAAAGCTCACTATTCATGAAGATTATCAAGAGATCACATCAAGCAATGATGTCAACGACCATCAAATAGATGGACTCAAAAGAAAAGAACGAGGATGCTCCAAAAGATCTTCGAAAGTTTGGAGATTCGTCTCTAGTCACCCGTGATCTATTCGATGGGGTAACTACTTGTTCTCATAAACCTTTGAATAGTAATTATGCATTACTTTCTAAGAGACAGGACATGTAGATGTTGCTTTGAATGATGAATCTTGGGTCAATGCCATGCAAGCTGAACTTAGTCAATTTGAGAAAAATAACGTATGGACTTTGGTTGAAAGAGACAGATCATACTCATCTTCCAATTCTGTCATGTCTTTATAAACATCTGGTTCCTGACTCAGAGAATTGATTAGCGATTCAATAGGCACTGTCTCTTATACACATCTAGATGTGTATAAGAGACAGGGTTTCATCAAACCTTTGCACCGTGGCTGTATAAGAGACAGTGGTGGGGGTTTCTTGCATTTGCATGTTTCAATGATTTAAAATTATTTCAAATGGATGTCAAAAGTGCATTTTTAAATGATTTTATCAATCAAGAAGTTTTTGTTGAACTACCTCCGGGCTTTGAAAATAAAAATCTTCCAAATCATGTTTTCAAACTTTCTAAACCTTTATATGGTTTGAAACAAACTCCAAGAGTTTGGTATGAAAGATTAAGTGGTTTCTTGATTGAAAATGGATTTAAAAGAGGTGTAGTTGACACCACTCTTTTTACAAAAATAGATTTAAATGGGTTGTTAATTGTTCAAATTTAGACATCCTAACTAACCTTGCAAGGATTTTTCATTATTTAATGCAAAAAGAGTTTGAGATCAGTATGATCCAAGTTACAATTTTTCCTCGGACTACATGTTCACCAAACAAAGGAAGGAACATTTATTACACAAATCAAGTATAAAAAGGAGCTACTCAAACGATTTGTAAAGAGAAGATTTGAAATGTCTCTTATACACATCTATGTGTATAAGAGACAGCCATTGGCAACATCTACAAATGTACATTTATTGATTTTAAATACCTTCATGTATGATAGAAAACATACTTTAGTCAACCCTTCTAAACAGATATTATATTTGCTGTTAATATTTATCTGCGTAGATTCAATCCTGTCTCTAAGAATCGCACTTGATAGCTGTTAAAAGAATTTTTAGATATCTAAAAGGTACAATAAATTTTGGTTTGTGGTATCCAAAATCCTCTACATTTGATTTAATTAGTTATTGAGCTGACTTTGTTGGGTGTAAAGTTGATAGAAAAAGTACCGTGGTATGTGTTATTTCTGAGAAATTATCTTGTGTCTTGGTTTAGCAAAAACAAAATTCTATTTCTTTTTCTACCGGCCGAATACATTGCTGTTGGAAATTGTTGTGCTCAAAGTTTTTCAATCAAACATGTCTCTAATACAGATTTACATGTGTATTTGATTGTGTGCCTCTAAAGTGTGACAACACTAGAGCAATTAATCTCACAAAAAATTATGTTATGCACTCTAGAACCAAACACATTGATGTTAAACATCATTTTATTAGAGATCTTGTTTGTAAAAAGGAAATTCATGTTGATTTCATGCCTACTTCAGATCAACTGGCTGATATTTTTACAAAACCCTTGGCTCTAGATCGTTTGAATCTCTCAGAAAATGTTTGGAGATTTTACAGATCAATTTGGCATAATCCGACACAGCGTCCGATCTCCATGCAGTTGGAACAACACTATCTTTCGGACGCTCTATATCGTCCGTAAACTTTCTCTCTGCCTTATCATCTGAACGATATACACATTCTTCATGTGTATAAGAGACAGCAAAAATCCTGTCTCTATAGTCGAAAGAGCGTCGGACGCCGCGATATAAGATGTGTATAAGAGACAGTTTCTAAGGTTTGTATTCAATGTATTAGATGGATTTTACAGAATATCAAAGCAGTCCCCCTGTTCGATTAAAACCGTCCATTTTTCCCATTCCGGACTCACCCTAACCCCCGAAACCCTCTCTGGCAAAATTTTCCTTTCAAAATCTCCTCCAAATTCCTTCATTCTATCCAAAAATTGATTGGAAAATTATCATCTGCAAAGTATTCCTCACCATTATTGTATCTAATTTCCCCCCATCTACCATCTCATTTCATCAAATTCTCACCAATCTTTCAAAAAAAAATTAAATTTTTTCTTCTCTTCCTTCCCTTCATTCACAGTGGTTAAATCTCGCGGAGGTTCAGGTACACAAGCTGTCTCTTATACAAATCTAGATGAAAGCTCCAGTGGGTGGAGAATCGTCTGCTAATCCTCAAGTCTCCTCAAATCCAACCGTGTTACCAAAATTCATAGATGCCAAGGCATCCGATACACATATATATCTCTTCTGAGCAAATCTATAATCGTTCACACGTCCTGTATCTCAAAGATTTGAGAACAAGATGAATATAATCTTCCCATTGTCAAATCATGCTTTGAAAAACAAAATTGGGGTCACCTAGTGCATATTGATTTACCGTGTATCATGACATGGTGCTTCAATTCACAGCCAATCTTCGGAAAGGCCCCACTATTCGTACATTAATTTCTCGTGTAAACAGCACCAATCTTGAGATTTCCTCCAACATCATCAACACTATTTTTGAATGTGAAGTCTCAAATCCGAATGATTTCTCTTATTTCTTTTCTTTAGATAAATGGCCCGCTATTGATACTCGATTTGACATTGATGAGGTCATAAAGATCTGGATATCGCATTGAGCCTGAAAAATGCAGCTTTACTTATTTTTTTGATGTTTTGAAGAGCATTCCTCTTGATTTTGGGTATCACTTCTGCTCCCTGTGGGAACTCTTTCTATATTTCCTTATGAGAAACACCTGTCTCTTATAAACTTCTAGATGTGTATTTTTGATTTCCTTGATGTTCCTTTCAGCGGCAACAAACAATTTCTCCCTTATTTCAACAAATCTTATATTGAATGAAAAGGCCTCGGTTTTTTCAACAATCAATGGTTAACTAAGGCAGCTTTTGATATTGAACGTTCAAAATCCTAGGCTTCTACCCGGTTTGGCTATTCCACATTCTTTTCCTCCTCAAACACCCCCACCATTCCATGATCCTTATCCATCTACCTCTGAATCCTCACTTTCTCATATCTGTGGCCTTCTCACTTCCTTGAGCACTCAAGTCAGTTCATTTCAACGTCGCACTAATCGTAAGTTAAATTAGTACGACTTGAAACTCGTCAGGTGATTCTCCAAGAGGCCCTTAGCCTATTCAGACAGGCATTTTCAATGATGAGAGGGAGGAAGATGTAATATAATCAACATAAATTTGAACAATTAACAACCCAGTTAAATCTATTTTTGTAAAAAGAGTGGTGTCAACTACACCTCTTTTAAATCCATTTTCAATCAAGAAACCACTTAATCTTTCATACCAAACTCTTTGACGACACGTTCAATTTCATCATGCAAAGCCGTCGAGAAGAGAAGACAGGAGTACTGATGAAGATGCTCCTTCCAAACGCCAAAAGATTGAAAAGCGCTCCAAGAAGAAAAATGACTCGAATTAGTTCCTTTAACAATCTGTTTTTAGTTGTTGGCATTTCTCTATTTTTTTTTGCTTAGTTAGGACTGCTCTCAGATTTACCATTCTATGTATTCCCTTGCACTAGTCCTTTGTTAATATTACTAGTTTGAGAACTGTTGAATAGTTTGGGCTTTTTATGCATTTTTGCGCTATTTCATTGAATATTTGCGTTCTCGGGGGAGTTTTCTTATACACATCTAGATGTGTATAAGAGACAGATATTGCAAAATGATTGGTCATCACTCATACCAATTGTTTTTACATAATTATTCCATGAATGTTTGTCATCATCAAAAAGGGGGAGATTGATGTTTTCCAAACCTTATTTTGATGATGACATAAACACTTAACTCTGTAAACAAGTTTTTGCAGGTCTATTACTTGTTTTGCTAGAGACAGGATTTTTGGACGCACTGTACCGTCAGAACTATGTCAAGCTTCTCGGACGTATTTCACCGTCCGAACCAACAGGCAGAAAGAAGGATCTTACTGCTTCTCCAAACGGACACACAACCGTCCGAACAAAGTCTTCTTCGGACGAACATGGTTTAAGAGAGCTAGTAATATCACTTAGTGTTTATAGTACATCATAGGACTTTCTAGAGAGTGAGTGAAGAAAGTGAATCTTATACATGAAGTGATGTGTAAGTAAGATTCTTGGCTCAACTAAAAGAGTTTTAGTGTGAGTAAAATTTTCCTACTTTGTAAAGATTATTGGCTCACCAAGTGTGTGAAGCATTTTAGTGATTGATACTTCAAGCTTGTTAGCTTGGAAGCATTGGCTGTTTAATTTTCTCTCTTTCTTACTTCACTATTTCTTTGATTCTATTATATCAGTTTTTATTTGAAAAATCTTAATATTTCTAAAAGTATTTTTAGAAACCTAATTCACCCCCCCTCTTAGGTTGCTTTGGGACCAACAAAAATCAAATTCGTTAGCTACTGGTAGGCTCCTAAGGTTATCAAATACAAATTAACTTCATGTTTTATATTTTAACTTTGTTAGATGCTAGGTTTGCTTAGCTACAAAGTGTCCTTAGTCCCTAAGAAGTCTTAACCTACCAGACTAGCTTTTTCTATATACATGTGTGGGTTGTAATAGTTTAGGAAGTGTTTTGTTGAGTTTATGTTGTGTTAGTGTGCTTTATTTTGATTTGAAGGCAACGACTTCTTAGGTGGTTTATCATAAGGAAATATAGGTAGAATTCCTAGTGCTTTTTGTTACTTCGCATTGTTTCTTACTCTCTTCCTTCCTTCTAAACTCCTTCAACACTTTTAAGCGTCAGACTTTTAGATCTAAAAGTTCTAAAATTATCTTCTAATTCTTAAAGGGTCTATCACTTGGTTTTGGAATCAAAACTAATCCTCACACACATCTTGTTATTGCATCAAGTGTACACAATAGTATGCATTGACTTGGAATATGGAAGGTTTACTCTTACTATAGTTTCCTAAAAATAGCTGTCAACCAAAAATGAATTTGCAAGAAGTTAGGACAAATATTTTAACCAAAAGTTAATTTAACAAAAATTATATGGAGTGGGAATCTTAAGGATGTCTCTCAATATATGGAAAGAAGTTTATTACTCCATATAATTTTTGTTAAATTAATCCAATAGTTATATTCCTTTCGTTACTAGAATGGAATTCAATTTTGACAGTTTCAAATAGGAATTTAGTCACTTTTATTTCTTATTATAGTGAAGAAAATGGAAGATTTGCATAATTTTTTTCAGAAAAGAAAAAAGGATTAAAAATAGTTGAGAGTATGTGTGAAGTGTAGATTATCTAGTTAAGTAAACATCTTATATTTCTTACTTTATGTTTTGATTTTAATTTTTAAAAGTAATAACATGATTAAAATTTTTTTTCTGAGTTAGGTGAAGTGATTTAGAGTTTCAAAATATTAAAATTGAGCTGTAATTAGAGAATGTCTAGCATTCAACAATTGAAATCTTCGTTCCTGGCATGTTTTTGGATAAGAGGATGTTGGACATGACAAAGCTAAAATACACCAACTATTGCAATCTATCTTATCAATAAAAGCCAATCTAAGCAATTAAGGCTCTCAAATAGTGAGTATTTTAGTATGATGTTGGAGAGGAGATAATAAACTAAATGACCATGGCATGACCATAGCTCATGCCTGTCCAAAAATTGAACTATAGAATTACAGTAAGCGCAACAATAAGGATACAAGATAGAATATTTGTTACATTTAGGAACATAAGAAGAGATAATATGAGAAGTTACTATAGATGACATACATAACAAATTGGCAACTTATGGTGTTCAAAATTAAAGGCTTTGTTGAGACACTAGCAAAATTAAATTGGGGTTGCTGATTCAAATAGTTAGGAAAAGGTTTTTACAACTTGTACTCAAGTTCACATAAAGAATTCCAAAATCTATAGATTACATGCTCGCCCTACATCATCAAAATTCATATAGAATATCACAGTTGACTATGTCTAACATCAACATGTTCATAATGGCTGTTTTTTTTCAACACCAAAACATGTACCTCCTAGATACAGCTTAAAGGATACCACACAACAATATCCATTTAACTTCAATACATTCAAAGTAACAACAATCATTTTATCATATGCATTTGATAAAAGAAAGGAAACCACTTACTTAATGGATTTAGAACGAACATTTGATATTGAAAGCTTATCAATGTTGCTTGCAACCAAATCTTTGTTGAGCGAAAATAATGTCCCATGTGATACATTCACTGGAATGAGAACCATGAGCGCCGCAACAGCCATGGGTACAAAAATCTTTAAACTATTAAAGATAATAAGGGTAATTAGTTTAAATTTTAACCAACATTATGTTATTTGATACGCCAAAACAACCTTTAAGCCACAGTAAGAGTTTTAACCAAGTTAAGAAAAAGAAACAAAAGGAGTAACAGGGAAGGAAGTTATTTTAGCATACAAATTTCATTGTCTTCAAAGGTAAAAGAATGAAGTCCTATTATGTACTTAACACAAAGTGATATTACTAGCTCTCTTAAACCAATCGTGATATATTGAGTTTAAGAAACATAGAATAGAACAAATAGAAAAGGTGAAAGACTCATGCAGGAAGAGGAGGGCTAGGAAAAAGAAAAATGAACTATAAAACTCTCCGCTAGTCCCTGGAAATCCTTGGGGAAAGTTTTGTAATATGTGAAAGGTTATAAATTAGCATTGCAGGGGACAAAAAATATAAAGGCACATATGATAAGCTAGTGAAATAGTAATTTTTAGTAGTAGGATAGGTCAAATTAAATACCGATGGAAGATCCTATAAACAACTCAGTATCACTAACCTTGGGTTGTTTGTTTTATGGTTATGAGATGAATAATGTTGTGAAGGAAACTGGGGAATTGATCAATGGCATAAGCCGAAGCCTAGGCAATTAGGTGAGGACTCTACTTTATTTGGGATCTGTAATAGAAGTAAACTTGACGATATTCATAAATTCTATCAAACTTTTCACGTTGGGGGTGCTAAGAATCTTAAGCTAAAGCTCTATATCAAGTATCTATATGATCAAACGACCACTATAAATCAAAAACAAATTTCTATTTGGAAGGCGATTGTACAATTGACATATGGTAGTTTAGCTAAATCCTAGACAATTTGGTCTATGACCACTTATTCTTCTAGAATAGATGGGATTAATCCAAAAGATTACATTGGTCTGATTCGGATTATCTAGGATTATCTAGGATTATTTGGAAGATTATTTGGATTTGAATAATATGATAACCTAGGCCGTTTAGCAGTTCAAAACAAAGTATACTACTAATAGAAATAAGTGAAAGAAAATTTTGAGAGAGAATAATAGTGTAATCTTGACAATAGGCCCAGACATTCTAGAAATGATAGAAGACGGTGAAAAACTTAGCTGCAACATTATTGTGAAGTGAAATTTTTTTACTTAATTGTGAAAAAGAAATCCACAACTAATGATAAAAATCCATTCAATATGCTAAATTCAATATGAATCTAGAAAAGCATTATCGCCATTATAACTAACCTTCAAAGAAACTATGAAACAGTCACAATCCAAATTTCCCCAAACATAGCCTTGAGTAACTTGGTTTTCCTAACTATACTGAAATAAAGATCATAGGGTTCCCTATTCACAATTTTAAAATGGCTAAGAAAAAATTGCGTAGGATTTATCAAGAGGATTATCACACACATGTGCATTCACAAATTAAAGATGCTAAGAAAAAATTGATCAATATTTATCTTCAAATGGATTATATAATGCCAAAATATAAGAGACTTGAGTACTAAGTCTAAAACACAACCAGATTTTTTTTTTTTTTAAATTTAGAAAAATAACTAGAATTCAGATGGTTCATCCTTTTCTTTGCTCAATCTTTACTATGAAATTATGAGAAATTCTAAAACAATGGAGACATACCAACAATCATGAGATGTTTTACAAAAGGTGTGAGACTTTAGAGCGGAATAATTTTCGAATAATCTTCGGGATTATGGCTAATCTAGATGTATGCATGAACAGTATACATCTTATGCACAATCTGGTTTTCTTGAACTGCCTTTCTATGAATGGCACACAAGCGTACTTTTGATGAGACAAGTTATAGGTTCTTGACATCCATATATTCCCATATGTCGCACAATGTTTCAAATTGAAAAGAGTTTTCATACTATCTTCTATACCTCTACCAATCCCTGTAATGTAGTTCCATCAACTTGCTTACATCTTAGTGCCACCTTCTAGAGTATACACAGGAGTATTCAAGAAGATTATATAGGTGCAACTACTTTGATAAACTTAGACCATTTGGCACACCGACAGGACCACAAATAAAAAAATCACCACAATACTTTGAATATTGTATTGTATTTCAAAAGTTCGATACTACAAATCAAGGTAAGGTGAGAAAAAATAGCTACATTATACACCAAAAAGCCCAAATAACTATACCAATAAATTGTAAAAGACCAAAGGCCTTAAATATGTGTGTGTGAGACAGAGAAAGAGTATTCTAGAAATGCTACTAACAAAGTTCTAGAAAATGGAAAGAAATATAGATCACGTGTAGTTCTTTGTATGCAAAACTAAGAATCTAGACAATGACAATAATCAACATTTCCTAGCACTTAATTATTTTGAAAACTATTTAGGATTGAAAAGTCAAAATATTGCTAAAACAAGTATGTGAGTATAAGAACTATTCCTGATAATTACTCTTCGCACGAAAATAAAAGCTTAAGTCTCAACTTTTCTTCTTATCTTATTTGTTTACCAAATTCAAATTTGTTAAGACCTTGGAACCCAAAAACACTAAAAATAAATGCGCGCTAAACAACAATTCTGGTCATTAGCTTAGTCAAAATGAAATCTATAAACTTGCAGCCCCCAACTGTTAAGTCTTGTAAGTCCAAAGATAAAATAATTACCAGACAAAAAACAGAATACAAGAAAATCAAATTTAGGAGTCTAAAATTCAAAATCTAGATTTACTTAGCCACCTAACATCTTTTCCATGCACTGACCAGTAAAATTATAGTAATATCCAAGAAAAAGTCCAAAGCTTAATGGTAAATCAAAGGCAACCTAGACGGCCAAAACCATCAAATTATTATTTACAAAATCAACAAAAGAATAAATTTTGAGAGTACCCCAGAAGGTAAATCCTCAAGAAAACAGCAGAATCAAGCCCGGCATGTTCAATAATCTGAGCCTCACTCATTTTCAAAGCTTGAGGCATCCAGTTAAGGAAAGTCAAATAAGTGTTTAAATTGAGATTCACAAATTTCCCAACAAAATCTCCATCAGCATGCCTTGGACTACTCCTTTTCCCAGTAATATACCATTTGGGAAAGTAAACTCTGTCATTGATTGGTTGAATTCTCAACAAAGCAAAAGCCAATAAGAATGCAAATGCACCAAGAATGTTGAATGCTGCAGACACCCCAATATCCTCCACAGTTGCCATAATGCTTATCACAATCCACAAGACACACTAATGGTGAAAACACGCACAAGAGAGAAAGATATGAAAAAATGAATGATGGGTTTTGAAGAAAATATTCTAATTCAACAATAACTCAAGGAAAGAAAAAAATTTTTTCAGCCAATGTGTTAAAAATAGACTTGTTAAAAATAACTGGTGGAGGCAACTTTTTCTTTTTTTAAAAAAATAGAAGAATGTGGATTTGTATTTTGTTCAAGTCTTTGAGGATGTGGATTGCAGATATTGTTGTATTCTGCAGTTTTTGGTATTTGGATTTTGGCTCTTGTTGTTAATTTCTTGCTTCTCTTTTAGTTTATAGTTTTGTGCAGAAAATAGTACCGGTGTTATTAGTACTTCAATTGTAAGCCAATAGATTACCGCGACAGTGGCACTATAATCGGTTAACTACCTGACTTGGTAAGTAGGAAACAATTCTTATAAACTAGTTTGGACAGAGAGAGTTGGGTGAACTTGGATTTGATGAAATTCAATTAAAATTTAAATTTAAGCTTCTAAATTATTCAAACAAGTTAAAGGGATTTGTTTAGAATTATGAATCAACCAAAAAATGAGAGTAAGATTTTAATCGTTAAGGTGGATATATTTCAAATTCACTCAAATTTTATGTTATTTAAAATCCACTTATTTCAAGCTCATTCGTTTCAAATCCATCCATCCGAACATAACCATATAACTCACCTTATGTTGACCAGAAATCTAAAAAACTATTTACTATAATTGTGACAATGTAAGTAGTAAAATAACAAATGTAGAAACTATCAGAAAAAAATTAAAAAAATAAAACTGTTACATATCATTATTTAGTAATATTATTCGTAATAATATTTGTAATAATACTTTAACTACTTTTAAAGATATCATATATGTGAGTAAAAAGTGAAAAAATATATTTAAGGAATGATTTTAAAATATTATTTTGAAAATATAACATAATGGTAGCAATCCAAACAAATATAACCTTCATGAACTACTCAATCATTGTTAGAATCCTCTTCCCAAATAAATCATAATTTCAATCGCTTTTATCATAATATAAAATTGCTATTTATGTGAAATAGTTAATATAAGAACTTTCCAATGAAAGTAGTGATCTACACCTCTTTGTGTTTGAAAAAATTAATGATTATTTTGATAAATTGTTTTGTGGGAAATTACTCATGTGAATGAGAGAAACTTCTATTTTATTTTGTTATAACTTCTATAAAATCAATGTCATAAAATTCTTGTTATGGAATGAAAGACCGTGTGATATTATTTGTTAGCATGAATAATATCATGGTATGCTTCGCATAGAAGAGATGCATGTATGTAACTCTATACTTTAAAGCAGTTTTCCAACGAAATTAACATGAATGAACACGAGTTACCATTTGAAAAGCTGCACTCATATTCAGTAGATTTTCTGGTTTTAATATCTTCCTAACGAAATTCTCATTAACTAATATAATTTTCCATTTGAAATAATCAGCTCATATTAAGTAGTTTTTCTGAATCAGAGTTAATCATTTCTCGATTTAATTTCATCTTAAAAATTAACATCGGTTACCTTATTAACAATTAATTTCTCATTTGTGAGTGAATAAGGAGACACCCAAAAGATAAACTCTATTTTTGATTAATTACCAAGCATGTTTCATTATAAGCTATTTGGATTTATATTCTGAAATCCTTTCTTAGTGACAAATTCTTTTATGAAAACAAAAGATGTGGGCCTTATTTGGATCTCATCCAACGGAGGACTATTGGGGGGCGGGGAGAGGCAACCTCCCTCCTGAAGATTTTTGAAAACCTTTGGTATAGGTGTGTTAATTACATATGAAAGACTAAAATTGGTTAAAAACTTGAATTCTTGCCTCTTCCCAAGCCCATTCTCTATTATTTTTTATTTAGACTGTATCTTGTCATCAACCATTTTGAATATTTATCTAAGAACTATTTAGGCTTTCCTAGTCTTAGATATCTTTCCCAAAATATTTCTATGGCTTTTTTTAAATATATTCTTTATATAAGTCAACATTTTGGTTAATTGATTCAACCGATTCAATTTTTAGATATGGGTTTTACTTATTTTTCTTATAAAAAACTGATTAATTTAGGTTAGATTATAATTTATCGAAACAGTAGACCTTCTCTTGATGTACATACATGGCCCTTATCTAAAATCTTTCTATTCACAATATAATTGTGTCTATTAGACTTCCATACCCGTCAATGTAATTCACTAATATCTGTTCATATTTGAAGTTAATTCTATAACATTGTTCAGTTTGAGTTTACTGATAGATTAGTCATTTATTTAAAATAATTAGTTGATATATTTTTTTTTTAAAAAAATGTTAGTTGTTATTTGAACTTTTAAACATTTTTGGAAAAAGATAAATGAAAAACGCAGTGAAAATTAAAACATGACAAATGCTATGCTCTCGATGCTCCTTGTTCACACTCCCTTTGCTATACTATATAGTATAGATATAGATATATATAGATATGAGACAAAAGATTTCTTAGAAGTATAATTTATGGCTAGCATTATTACTAGAACAATATGTACCAGCCAGAGTAATTTTACTCATTTGAATAAAAATGCCCTCAATAGTCAACCTCCCCATTGTTACTGTAAATGTTTTATCACCCACAATTTTCTCCAGAAGTCTCATTTTTTTCGCTTTTCCTTCCCGAGTCCATCTCCTCTGTATCTCTGATTCTCCCTCTCAAGTTTAGAGTCTATTTTTTCCAATATTTTATAAAAAAATGTAAAAGTCCTTGAAGACTAGCTAATGACGAAAGTATCTACTATATTTTTCATTTCTACTATAATAATTTCTTAATAGCATAATTGATATGCACCTTGAAGTTAGCAGTCTCATTAAACTGTTCCATTCTCAATGACTTCTATTTTTTGTAAGTCATTCTCGATGACTTCACTGGATTACAAACAAAAATTCGATGAATGGATACATTACAAATTAGGGTTAGCCATGAAGTTTGGGTGGGCTTTTAAACAACATAATGGCGGGCAACTTGATGGAGTAATTGTTGCCGCCTGCAATGCCATTTTTGCAGTCCCCTGCCTCCACCAGTAGGAAGTAAGTCATGCATAACACAATGGAATACAAAATTTTTTACTTGCTAACAAGGATTACCTTGATCAATTTATTATAGTAAGGGCAGAGTAAAGAGATTATACCTAAAAAATGTGGTAAAACTCTAATCTTTCAAGGAATGTCGAACCACAAGATGCACAAATGTCCAGTCTCTAATGGTATCCACACAGATGATTATCTTGATGTCATCACAGGATTGATTTACCCAAATCACGGAGTGCTACCTCCTTTTTTTTTTCTTTTCTTTTCATTTTTTATGTATTTTTCTCCTTACATTTAAAGCTTGGGTTAAGTATATATATATATATATATATATATATCATTATAAAAATCTAAGAGCTTTATGATATTACATATTAGCCCTTAAGAGTATGTCTTATTATAATTGAGCCCCAAAAGTAAAGTCTATCTTATAAATTAACTCATAAGTTTTCTATATTTAACAAAAATCAATTTAATCATAAATTAATCATCTTAAAGTATGTGACCATTTAGGGTCTCACTCATATTGACAATAAGTATAAATTATAATCTTAAATTAATTAGGATTAGATTCACTAATTCACACTTATAAATCAAGATTGGCTTCTAGCAAAGCATCATGATCATCTAAGTATTGAGACGTGTCAATTAGTTCAACTTCACCTATCGGTGATTTAGTTACCGTATAATTATTACCCTTCCACATTAGTTCAAGAGTACAGATATTATGCTAACTCTTATTGAACTAATCAATTTACTTTTTTGAGAAACACAACTCACTTGAAATAGAACTTGACACACTCTCAAATCTATTTTCACTTTGCGCAAAGATTTTTGAGTCATATTTTAAGAAATGACCACACTGGGACATACTTTTCTATTATAAGGAGTGGTGTATCCTATATAGGTCATATCTTATCTTTCCACGGTATTTCATAATACACCCAATCTCTACGGTATGTGCAACTCTTTAAAAGCAACAACTAATAGAGTTAAAGTATAGTAATCCATAATCAAGACAAACTCATGACCTCAATTTCGAGGATCATTACACTATTATCACAATGAGATTAATCTACTGGCATTTGAATAATAATCCGTAAATACTCTTTGGGAAGAGGCAAGAATTCAAGTTTTCAACCAATTAGGAAGCATTTGTAATTAATACAATTATGTGCTAATCAATCCGTGTAAAACACTATGATTTGGGATATTTACGAATAAAATATAACTGTGTAGAGAATCTCATCATCATAATTATTTACGATTTTTTCTCATACAGTTTCATTCAAAGGAATTATCATATGAAATAGATAAAGTATGCCACATTACAAAATATGGATAAATATGAAAGTGTAATTTGTCTTTAAGATAAATTGACCTTAGGGCACACTAACGGTCTCTCACTTATACTAAAGCCAATCAATCATGTGTTTAAGGTACTGAATAAGTTAACATGATTTTCATATTTCTTCTGGGACAAGACTTTAATGAACTGATCAGCAATATTATTGATAGTAAGGACTTTCTCTATCTTTACTTCATTTGTATCAATGATTTCTCTGATCAAAGATAGTTCATTATACACAAATGGATTGATGATGAGACCTGAGTTCCTTTATTGTACAATAGCTTCATTATTATCACAATACGAGCATATAGGATCATTAATGGAGGGAACCGCACCAAATTCAACTACAAACTTCTTAATCCAAATCATTTTTTTTGCTACTTCTGAAACTACAATATATTAGGCTTCTGTTGTAGAATCAGCCATGGTATCTTGCTCAAAGCTCTTCTAACTAACTACACAATCATTGAGAGTAAATATGTATCCAGATTGCGATTTGCTATCATCCTTGTCAGATTGAAAGTTAGCATCGGTATATCCATGAACTGTCAAATATTGCCCACCATAAATCAAGAATAAATCTTTAGTCGTTCAGTAACATACTTAAAAATATTCTAGACTGGTATCCAGTGGCCATTCCCTGGATTAGATTGAAACTTGCTTGTAATACTTAGAGCATAGGAGATATCAGATCTAGTACATAATATAACGTTCATTAGAGAGCCTATAGCCAAAGCATAAGGGATTCTTTTCTTGCTATCTCTTTCGACATCTATTTTAGGACATGTCTTTGGAACGGTACACACCATGAGACGTTGGCAAGTAACCCTTCTTTGACTAATCCATGCTAAATCTGTTTAACATCTTGTCTATGTATGTTGATTGAGTAAGACCAAACAACCTCTTAGATCTATCTTTATATATCCTCATTCCTGGAATATAGGTCATCTCTCCTAATTTTCTAATGGAAAATTTTCTGCACAACCATACCTTTACACTTTGAAGTATAGGTATGTCATTTCCTATCAACAATATGCCATCCACATAAAGTATTAAGAAAACAATGGTGTTCCCACTAACCTTCTTGTATACACAAGGTTCATATGCCTCATTTTTGAAAAAATAAAACTCTTTGATTGTCTCACGAAAATGAATGTTCGAACTCCTAGAAGCTTGCTTTAGTCCATAAATAGACCTTTGTAGCTTGCTTACTTTGTTAGGATCTGTGGATATAAACCCTTCATGCTGTATCATATACACTTCTTCCTGTAGATTACCATTAAGAAATGCTATTTTTACATCCATTTACCAAATCTCATAATCATAATATGCAGTCATAGCAAGTAAATTTTGAATGGAAGTCAACTCCTTGTCTTTCTGTGTAACACTTTGCCACCAATCGCACCTTATAGGTTATCACATTACCTTCCATGTCGGTCTTTCTCTTAAAGACCCACTGCACCCTATGAGTTTAATCCCTTCAGGTGGATCGACTAAGGTCCAAACCTTATTGTTATATACAGAATTCATCTCAGACTTCATGGCTTGTAGCTTAGAATCCTTATTAGATAATATTTTTTCATAAGATGTAGGTTCATTATTTGTAATGAGATTATTAATACATTATTATGCTTACTAACAAGAAATTCATATCTCTTTGGGGTACGATGTATCCTAGTAGTCCTACGAAGAGCTTGTGTATCATTAACTTCATTTTCTATCACATCACCATGTGATTAAAAATCTTGTTCCAATTGTTGATCAATGCCAAATTATTTTTCTTCAACTTCTTCAAAATCTATTTTGCTCTTACTTGCCCTTTCAAGAATAAACTTTTTTTCAAGAAAGATGGTATGTTTTGAGACAAACACTTTGTCGCTAAATGGTATTATAGAAATAGTATCCATATATCTCCTTTAGATACTCCACAAATAGGCATTTATCTGACTTAGTTTCAATTTTGTCAGATCTACCCTCCTCACATAAGCAGGACATTTATACACAATAAGATGTTATACATATCTAGATGTGTATATAGTTTGGACGTTAGGGAGTCCGGACAATTTGGGAAGTTCTGCAAGACTCCTCATCGATCGAATCATATCTAATAGAGTTTGATTACATCTATCAAATACACCATTAGTTGTGGTGTATAAGGAGGAGTCCATTGAAGTATAATCCCATTCTATTTAAGATAATTTTGAAATTCTTGATTTAAGTATTCCCCACCTCAATCAGTTTGAAGTATTTTAATGATTTTACTAAGTTATTGCTATAAGAGACATTGGCTACATACCTTGAACTTTGGGTGCTGTCGAATTTATACTTCATCAAGTATACATAACCATATCTAGAATGGTTATCAGTAAAGATATGAAGTCTAAAAAATCTCCTCTAACATGGATTGATATAGGACTACAAACGTCAGTATGTATGAGCCCTAGCAATTCACTAGATCTATCACTCTTTCTAGTAAAAGGTAATTTGGTTATTTTACTAAGTAAACAAGACTCATATTCATCATATGATTCATAATCATATGATCCCAAATTACCATTATTGTGCTAATTTGGTAATGCATTTCTCATTTATATGACCAACTCTACAATGCCAAAGGAAAGATTGTTTCATATTATTAATTTTAGGCCTTTTAAAATTTATGTTGAGAATTGAATTTTTCATGTCTAAAATATAAAGACCATTAATCATAACAACGATTCTATACAAAATGCCATCCGTCATACATACCAATGCTTATTCTTTTGCATAATGGCAAAATCATCAGTGTCTAAACACGAAATAGAAACAGATAGAACACAATAACATTCTTTAAGTTATAAAACAAGACCACTAGGCAAAGAAAGATAATAAGTTCCCATGGCTAAAGTAGGATCATTTGCTTCATTTCTCACACACAGGTCCACTTGTCCATTAGCCAACCTTTTACTTCTCTTAGACCCTGCATATTTTTATAAATATGATATGCAAATTCGGTATCTAATATCCAACAATCTAATTTGGAGGTAAAAATATTGATTTCAATTATAAACATACTTGAATTAGAAGCTTCACCAAACCTCTTCTGTTTCAAGGTATCTAGGTAATCCTTGCAGTTTCTCTTCCAGTGTTCATCATTTTCACAATACAAACAAGTGCCTTTAGCCTTGTCCTTGTTAATCACAGGTATTGGCTTAACCCTATTCTTGGCTTTCTTAAAGCCTACCTTGGATTTTTTTTTTTCCTATTGGAAGAATCAATAACTAACACTTGTCTTCATTCCTTTTTAATCGTTGTCTCAGTAGTTTTAAACATATTCAACAGTTTAGAAAGAGTTGTTTTCAACTTATTCATGTTATAGTTCATCATAACAGTATGAAGAATCATAGAAGGAGCATCCGTATTTTCATATTGTTTCTACAATTCAAGATTTATGGCAGCCAACATAATACAAGTGGCAGTATCATTGTCTTCCATGTGCTTACAATAAGCATTTTAAACCACTGTGATTAGTATTGCTGCAGGCTTATTAGGAATAGGCTAATCATGGGATATAACCAATTTTCTCATACTTGAGAATAAATCTCAAGCTGCATTGCCGGTCTAGAAAATTCGGCCCAATGAGTTTGTTATCATTTAAAATGGGACGCAGATTGACGTCATTACTCATATTCTTTATGTAAATAAAGTAGAATATGAGTAGTGACGCTGTCTCTTATACACATGTAGATGTGTATAATGATAAGATTTAATGCAATATCTCTTATACCACTCATTATAATGTGTATAAGAGACAGAGGTTCCATAAAAACTCCCTAATCAATATGTGACCTCTAGTGGACTAGGATCCCATCTAAGGTATTTTTATTACCCAACAAACCAAAGATAATTTCGAGAGGTAGGTAACTCTTATAATTACAACACTTTATAATTCCTAAATTGTTAGGTATCAACTCTTGATAGCACATCTTACGTGACTCCTAACCTTTGTGTCAAAGATATGAGACAAGAGTAGTACCCATAAAATTATATGTTGTCGTATAATGAGATAGTCATACTAGATGTGCTATCAACTCATAATTTAAATATGTTCAACGTAGGGTAACCTTGGATTAACCCAACAAGTTAACATCTAAGAAGAACTCTCGTTTCTTGCTATAATAATGGAAGGCAACTCATTTATTGACTCAATATTGATTTGAAGGATTTTTCTTTCAGTTATTTATTAGGTCTCGTCAAATTGCATGCAATATTATCATATCAACATAGAACAAATAAAACATGCACTAAACCATCGATGATTATGGACTTTTACTAAACTAGTTTTCTTGAGTCACAAAGGAAACTAGATGGGCATATACTAAGGGTAATCATCAACTCTTAAAAATATTTCCTCCGTGGTTGCACCTTAGCGCCATCTCTATCTTCTTGTATATTATAAACGCAATTCTGTCTAAACATTTTAGATATTCCATGCTATCCCTAACCTACCTATATGTACATCACATAATTGATCAAGAAACCTTGAGTTATATTCAAGGGGATTGAGATGAGAAAATAATTACATCTAGAATAATAGAGTGTATATAACTTCTTTTGGCCCTATTTAAAATTTACAACCATTGAATTTGAACAAAATAAACCATAAACAATCACATTAGCCTTAAGTTCATAATCATCTATCATGCTATTATATAATTCAATAATTAAATAAAAGCACAAAAAATCACATTCAGTATCAAATCTTGAATCACTATGCATTATAATTCCAATCTCATTGAAATTATCATTCTTGAATTGTTTATGAAAAAATTTATGGAGAAATATTATTTTTCAATCTCATTAGAAAATAAATAGTTTAAATAACATAATTTCAAAAATTATGTTAGACTGACAATTTTCAAATATTTTTGAACATTTATTAAATTCCAATCTTATTGAAAAATAATAAAATTCTAAAAGTTAAACAAATTATCTAATTCTTTATTAGAATCAAATAAATATTTTCAAAGGTTTTAAACTTTCTAAATTTTAATCAAATTAAAATAGATGAGGTTTCTAAATATTAACAATTAATTTTAACAAAACTTATCAAAATTTAATTGGTGGTTTCAAAAACCAAATTTAGAAAAACCTTTTATTTGAAAATGTAAAATTAAGTATCGCTAAAAAAATTTAACTCACATTACTTTTATCGGACATAACTAGTTCCTGTCTCTTAAAAGTTTTAACCCATAAACTTACTTTTAGCGACAAAAATAAAACTGTCACTAAAAGTGACATATTGGAGGATGACGTCCTGATGACGTCACCATTGATGTCACCATCTTCATCACATGGTCGTGAAATCAAATTTCAACAGTAGTGAAGGGGACGCTGGCCTCGGTTTGGTCTCGATATGAGCTTGGTCTCAGTCCAATTAGTCTAACCCTAAATCTAATAATTAGAATCAAGTATGATCATATTCCACAGTCCAAAATAGTCCAGAATCAATACAAAAATTGAAAAAAATTTCAAAAGGCTTTAAGAAAGCCAAGAATAGGGTCCTGTCTCTTATACACATCTAGTCCTGTATAAGAGACATGTCCATGATAACTAAATACATTTAAATGGCAAATTAGTCATCGGTGGCTGAGAAATGTATTAAAGTTGCATTAGAGTGCATTGCACTGTGGAAGATAAGCATTTTTACTTTTTACCAATTGATCATCTGTGTATCTTTATACCTTATCCCAAGCTTTAAGAGGAGAGAGAGATTATACCTCAAAACGTGGTAAAACTCTAATCATCAAGGGATATCGATCCACAAGCCGCACAGATGTTCGACCTCTAATGGTATCTACATAGATGATTACCCCAGGATTCTCACAAGATTGATTCACCCAAACCACAGAGTTCTAGTTTCTTTTTTTGCTTTTAATGGAAGATATTGATATTAGAACATGTAGATTTATGCCTTATTATAATTGAGCTCTAAAAGTTAATTTATCATATAAATTAATATATAATGTATATTATACTTATCAAAAATTAATTGGTTATATCCCGAATTAATCATCTTAAAGTCTGTGACCCTTTAATTTCTCACTCACATTGGCAATAATTATAAATTATAATGTTAAATTAATTAGGATTAGATAAATTAAATAACTTTAATTTATCATTACATCACTAATTAATTAATTCACACTTATAAATCAAGATTGGCTTCTAGCAATAAGCATCATGACCACCCAAGTATTGAGACATGTATAAGTGATTCAATTTCACCTATCAGTGATTTAGTTACCTGTAATTATTACCTTTTCATTACACTATATCTTAATTAGTTCAAGAGTACTCATATATAATGTCAACTCTTATTGAACTAATCAATCTACATTTTTCCCGAAACGCAACCACTTGAAATCGAACTTGAGACACTCTAAATTCTATTTTCACTTTGTGCAAATACTTCTTAATTGTATTTCAACAAATGGCCATACTGGGATATACTTTCTTATTATAATGAGTGGTGTATCCTATATTGGTCATATCTTATCTTTCCATATTTCACACACTCTTAATCTCTACAGTATGTGCGATTCTTTAAGAGTAACAACTAATAGAGTCAAAGTACAATAATCCACAATCAAGACAAACTCATGACCTCAAGTCCGAGGATCATAGTACTACTATCACAAAGAGACTAATCCATTGACATTTGAATAATAATCCGCGTGGAATACTTTTAGCGGGTCAATCCGATGCACTTATTCTCAATAAGCATACACATACACTTATGTACTGATCTATTCATGTAAAATACTACGATAAGGGATATTTATGAATAAAATACAACTAGGTACATGAGAATCTCATCATCATAACTATTTATGATTGTTCCTCATACAATTTCATTCAAAGGAATTTATCATATCAAATAGATAATGATTGCCACATTACAAAATATGAAAAAATATAAAAGTGTAATTTGTCTCTAAAACAAATTGGTTTTAAGTCATACACTAATAATGTTAACCGGAATTCATAGCATAGCAGTAGGATTACCTATGAGGCTTGTGTTATGAGTTATTGTTGTTGCCACTACTACTTTCATGGGAAAAAATAGAAAGTCGACTGCCAATGATGATCAATCGCTCAAGATGAAATGATATGTATGGGGAAGTATTTGAAGTTCTTCCTGAGATAGAGGATGGTGGCAGACAGGAAGGAAAGTTATGTAACCGATAGCAAGGAATTCTGGCCATGGATGACACCGAGAGAAGGAGGCAATGAATTTTTGAATCAATCTAGAAGTGACGTTAATACCTGTGATTGGGATGGTTGTTAGGTGGTGAAGGTGGAGAAGGTGATACTACAATCAAGGGTGATAACTGGGATGATGGATGAGGATGAGGTTTTGGGGAAAGAAAAGCTAAGAAAATGGAATTTTTGAAGAATATTGTGGGTGATAAAACATTTATAGTAAAAATGGGGAGGATTGACTATCAGGAAATTTTTCTCCAACTGAGTAAAATTGGTCTGGTTGGATACAAATTTCTCTGGAATAGCTAACCACAATTTATGGCATTTCTTTCTTTGCAATAACATCTGAACTAGCTTAAAATCCTATGCTATGCATAGAAAGATGAATATTTTTAATTTTTGTATTAAAATAATGTTAATGTGATAATGGCATTTCGTGAAACTTTTAATAATTAAATCAAATAAATGACAAAAGCTATTTTTCATTTTATTATAAATTTATTTTTCTATGCACTGTCTCATACACTGTCTCTTATACACATCTAGATGTGTATAAGAGACATAACTAAGGGGCATAATTGATGCCCCAACTTAAGTAATAATAAATGTAGTTAATTACATTTTAATTACTTAAGTTGGATTGTGATATTTGTACGAAAACAATTATATTATCCCTAGTTTGAATATATATTTCATTTTTAAAAAATCATATATGACAAGTTAAGTATAATGGACCAATTAAGAAGTATTTTGTCTAAATTGCTAATTAGTGTGTATTTATTTTTAATCAAATACTATTTGGTAGTTATCAAGATAAAGAATTATCTAGTTTGTTTGGTGTTAAAAGGTACTATATTTTAATTAATTAGTTATCCATAGATAAAATTTAATATCTATAGATATTTTGCTACACTATATAGTATAAATATAAATAGATACAAATAAAAATATATAATAAAAAGTTTAAAAAATTGAAAAATATGTTGTTATCTAAAGTGTTTTAAAAATATTTTTTAAAAATTTGATTTAATATGATAAAAGAAGAATGGTATCATGACACATAATATCATATCAAAAAAATTAAAAGAAAAATATAATTAACTAGATTTAGAGATTGCTTTCTCAATTGATAGTACTGTTTAGCAAGATTAGCACGACTCATGCACCTCTTAAGCGAAATATTGTTTTTTCAATTTATGGAACTTAAATGTAACTTAGTTGACAATTATTGTGAAAATTACTATCAACCTGACCAATAAATAAATCTTTTACTCCTATTTTTATATTAAGTTTTCATTTAATATAATTTCAATATAATTTAACATCATCACGGCTCATTGAAAAATTTTATCCTTGCAGATTATTGAAAAAAATTTATCATTGCTCACATTCCATTGACACTTTAAATCCTTCCTTACTTATATTTGGTAGATAAAGTTTCTATATCCCCTGGGTCCCATGCCCATCCCACACACTTGGGATCTTGCACTTTCATATATCATTATCCCAATTTAGACATTGGTACTGAATAATATACCAACCAAAAAATAATAATGAGCCAATGCATGTAGGTGTACGTAAGTAGAGTTTTATCTACGTGCATATAGTGGAGAGTATTAATTTGTAAACCCAAAAGAACAAACAGTTGTTAACTTAAAGACTCGCACCTGTCTCTTATACACATCTAGATGTGTATAAGAGACAGCTGCAATAATGTTGGTAGTCACTTATCTACCTTTCTTCAGTTCCCCCCTTTCTCCTGTAAAAATGATAACACTAGCTTTTGAATATTTATTTCTACCTAGAATATTTTATATATAAATGTGATTATGTCATATGTAGTGTCTTGTAGCATTATCCATTTTTTAAAAGGAGGAAATGAGGAAAGCTAGCATTATCTAGTTTTTATAGGAGAAAGGGGGGAAATGAAGAAAGGTAGTTAAGTGCAGCATGATTATTGTCACATTCCATGATTGAAATTTACTGAAAAAAAGATTGAACTGTTACATATTTGCACGAGTTGTATTATTGCAACAAAGTCTTTTAAGATTGAACTGTTGGATTGCATTGGTTGAACAAAAAATTAAAAATACTGTGAAACATGGTATTTCCTGACTAGTTTTTCATGAGAACATCTTTTGCTATGAATTACTCGGTTTGTGTATTTGTATATATTGAATTATATATACACATGAGTTAAGTGTATGCCTTCAGGTTATACAAAAAAAAAAAAAAAGCTCAAAATAGAGAAAGAAAAAAGGATAAACTTGATAATTATGTGATCAAATATTTAAAATGGATATCATTTAAAAAGGATAAACTTGATAATTATGTGATCGAATATTTAAAATGGATATTATTTACCTCTTCGTATTTTAAAATGGGGTAGTAGAAAAAAATAGAAAAAAAAAAAGGATAGATGTGATGAGTTTAGTAATTGAATTTTATTCATAGATACAGGTAATCGTAAATCTAACGTGTTGCATTTTTTTTAAAGGACTTAATAAAAGAATAGAGAAAAAAATAAAAATAGTGGCATACTGCACACATGCATTATCTTTCTTTTTAGAGAAATTTTTAACTGAAGTAACTAAATATAGCGGGAGAAAGAAAAGGATGAATTTTATAGATAGTCAGATCCTCCCCATTTTATACTATAAATGTTTTATCACCCATTACTACTGTCTCTTAGTACAAGTCTAATGTGTATAAAGACAGATAATTAAATCAGAATATGATGAAATAATATAGAAGTTAAAATTTAAATATATATGAGCAATGCTCAAACTAACTTTTGGTAATCATATATATATATATATCTAATAAAGTCCAGCACTAAAACTTATCTCACATTCTCTATCTTACCCTACGTGGAACCGCAACGAAGTGCGTACATGCATTCAAGACTTTCTCAAGCCCCATGCGCTCTCTCATCTCTCATTTTTTTTCCTCTGCAGTACCGGCCCTCCTTCTCACTCGATCATCCTCTTCTCCATAATATCCAAGACTCCTCTTTTCAACTGATCATATCTTTCAATTTTCAAATAAAATTTTGGAAACAACACAATCATCCTTATCGATGGATTCCCCTTTCATGGATTCTTATCAAATACTAAAATTGAATTTTTAAATAAAGCCTAACCTTATCAAAGCTTTTCTTCTACCGATAATTGTGGACAAAATGCATGTTTAAATACCATTGCTTTTACTCAGTTTATTCACACTATCAACTTCCGAAGTCAAGAGGTATCTCTGATACCACTGTAATTTTATTTTTCGGTTGTAGGTTAGTCTTCTGTTTCATGCTTTTCATTGCAAATTCTTCTTAAAGGCTAATAGTTGTTTATGAGATTACAGTTGCATATTGATTTTATAATACTGTTTGGTGGTATTAATTCACTGTAATGGTTGGCTGGTTGTATATAGAATTTATGTTCCAGGTGCTTGATTACATTTCCCCATTACACAAGAAAATAATAGTCACACAAAATCCATAAAAATTTATAGACTTTGTGATTCCTAAGCTCTAACTCCTATATACTCCTAAAACAATTCACCTCTTCTCTCTTTTTACTCCAAAATCCACAATCAAATTTTAATTTGGCTATTAAAAGTGATGGAGGACAAAATGTTGAGGATATTAATACCTTCATCTTATAAGAGAATTGGCGAATTGTTCTGTGGAAGAAAAGAAATATTATATGGAGCTACACTCAAATTATTTTCCTTTCTTTTTTATTTTCTCTTAAGCATATCTGGATTGATGCATAAAGTGTGATTTAATTCATGTAGTTGAAATCACTCTCATATTTGTCTTGATGTTTCAATCATATACTCAGGGTACATTGTTCAAGAATCAGTTTTTCTTTGCAATCATGGAGTACCATTTTTGTCTTTACTTCAGTCTGTCTTTTGGATATTTTTAATTTTTTCTTATTGATCAGATCATTTCCTGATCATATGGGCATCCATAGGCCGTGAATTATACACCTACTTAGGGATAAGAGATCACTTTTGAGATGAGAAAAGAATTACATTCAGAATAATAACGAATAAAATATTTATATATATAAATCATAAGGGTTATGATGTAATTATATTTTATTTGTGTATATCCCTAATCGTAGTGTATGACACTAGTATATTAGCACATAAGAGTATGTGGATGCTTATTAAGAATAAGTGCATCGGATTGATCCGCTAAGAGTATTCCACACGGATTATTATTTAAATGCCAGTGGATTAATTTCTTTGTGATAGTAGTGTAATGGTCCTTTGACTTGAGGTCATGAGTTTATCTAGTAAAATAACTATTATCGAATAAATGACATGCTCTTATTCTTAATCAAAATACATCATCTTATTCTTAATAGACAATGTCTCTTATACACATCTCAGATTTGTTTATTTCTTTCTGATAACTTAGAAATACCTGTCTACTAGTCACGGATGGGTGATGTCGAACCACTTGACATATCTCAACACTTGGGTGGTCATGATGCTTTGCTAGAAGCCAATCTTGATCTATAAGTGTAAATTAATTAATTGGAGAATTAATGATAAATTAAAGGTGTTTAATTTATCTAATCCTAATTAATTTAGGATTATAATTTATACTTATTACCAACGTGATTGGGAACCTAAAGGGTCACACACTTAAGGATATTAATTCCTAATTATAATTATTAATATACCCATGACCCAAACTGATTAAAATTTATAATTCCCTAAACCCAATATGATTGGGATTCTATATTATTATATATATATATGATATATTATAATATATATATAAAGGAAGTAGTACTAGTAAAGGACTAGTACATTAACGGCTTGGTCAAAAAGGCAATAGAAAAATATATGCTAGTACTTGTACGGCTTACATAATATATATGAGATATATATAAATGTCTAGTACTAGTACTTACGGTTTTGAGGAAAAAAAAGCCAACAAAATTCCTTTTAAATCGTGAGGTCACGATTGAGAAATAAGGAGAGATAATTTAGGAGCTAGCACTCCGTGGTTGGGGTTAATCAATCTTGTGAAGATTCCTGATTTAATTATCTGTGTGGATACCATTAGAGGCCGGACACCTGTGCGGCTTGTGGATCGACGTCCCAAACATATTGGAGATTTTACTATAATTTAAGGTATGATCTCTATACTTTTCTTGTACTACACGTATAAATTAATCAAGGTGATCCGTGATAGGAAAGTAAAAATTTTAAATTCCGCTGCGTTATATCTGATTTACTTTCTTACAGTGGTATCAGAGCCACCCTTGATTTAATTTATGATGTAGTTGTATTTAGTTGTCATGAATATTTCAAATTATTCAAGCTATATGACCTTTTCGAATTTATGTTGAGAATTGGAAAATTTCTAGAATATAAAGAAAATTATAAAAAAGCTTTCTCCTTTGGCCAACACCACTTGAATTTATGACTTAGCCCCATCAATTCACTAGATCTATCACTCCTGTGTTCTATGACATCATCTTGAATTGAAGGATAGCGTGAAAACGATTCACGGGTATTCAAGTCAAGGAAACAGCTGTAGTAACTTTTAGTAACACTTATGATTTTGTCGCTAAAAGTATTTAACAAGTTAAATTATTTTTAGTGACAGTTATTTAATATTCCCAAATAACAGGTTGTAATGTAATTTGGAAATGTGACCCTCACGATTTAACAATTGTTGTTTAAAATTAATTGACAAGATTAGAAACTTTCTTTGTTTGAATTTGAGGAAATTTTAGAATGATCTAAAACTTTTACCAATAGCCGTATTTAATTTCTAATCCTGATTCAAATTAGGTAATTTGTTTAAATATTAGAAATTTATTATTTTTCAATGAGATTGGAATTTAATAAATGTTCAAAAATTGTTTAGAAATTGTTTCTAACATAATTTTTGAAATTCTATTATTTAAAGGATTATTTTCTAATGTGATTAGAAAATAATAATTATTCTCCAGAAAATATTTTATAAATAATTCAAAATTGATAATTTCAATTAGATTGAAATTATGAATATAGTGATTCATGATTAGATACTAAATACGGATTTATGCTTTTATTTAATTAATGAATTATTTAATAGCATGATGGATGATTATGGACTTAAGACCAATTTGATTGTGTTTGATTTATTTGGTTCAAATTAGATACTTGTAAATTTTAAAATATCAAAAATTATGTCCTCAATTTCTCTATTATTCTGAATGTAATTCTTTTCTCATTCCAATCCCCTCGAATGTAACTCGAGATTTCTTAACCAATCATGTATTGTACATAGATGTAGGTTAGGGATAGGATTGAATATTCAAAATGTTTAGATAGAATTACATTTGTAATGTACAAGATGATGGAGACGGCGGAAAAGTGCAACCTAGAAGGAAATTTTCAAGAGTTGAAGATTACCCTTAGAATTTGACCACTTAGTTTCCTTTGTGACTCAAGGAAACTAGTTTAGTAAAAGTTCATAATCATCCATGGTTTTATGCATGTTTATTTATTATATGTTGATATGATAATATTGCATGCAATTTGATGAGACCTAATAAAATAAATAAAAGAAAATCCCTCAAATTAATATTAAGTCAAAAATAAGTTGCCTTCCATTACGGTAGCAAGAAGCGAGTCACTTACAGGTGGATTTAATGTGTATAAGAGACAGGCTGTCTAGATGTCCAACGTAGAGTAACTTGAGCTATGAGATATGTCAAGTGGGTATGACTTAACGGAGGCATATAATTTGTTGGGTAAACTCAAGGTTATATGTTTTTGAGGCAAAGGTTAGGAGTCACATATGATGTGTTATCAAAGAGTTGATACCTAACTATCTAGGAATTACAAAGAGTTGTAATTGGTAAGAGTTACCTATAAGAAATTATTTTTGGTTTGTTGGGTAAACCCAAGATCAAAATAATTAGATGGGATCCTAGCCCACTAGGGGTTAGTTAATAGCTCCCGAATCAATATGCGAGGGTTATTGATTTGAATTAAAATAGTGGGAGCAAAACCAAATTAAAAGAAAGTCCATATTATATTTTGGTTTTGTCTATGCATAAATAACAAATACTTATACTATCTTTATTTATGTGTTGTAGAATATGAGTAATAACGTCAATTTACGTCCCATTTTATATGATAACAAACTCACTGGGCCAAATTTTTGGACTGGCATCGTAACTTGTGTTAATTTGTATCATGTTGGCCTTTATGAGTTCTGAATTGCAGAAACAGCATGACAATATGGATGCTCACTCTATGATTATTCATCTCAAGGAGTTGTTTGATGAAGAATCTAGGAATGAGAGGTATGAGACCTCTAAAGAGCTATTCCGTTGTAAGATGGCAGAGGGTTCTTCAGTAGCAATTCATGTATTGAAGATTATCGGACTAATTGAAAAATTAGAACGATTGGGATTTAAGCAAAATCATGAGTTAAATGTTGACTTAATTTTTCCTTTCGCTGATAGCTTTTCACGATTCGTGATGAATTACAATATGAATAAATTATCCACAGCTCTCACTGAACTATTGAATATGCTAAAAATCCTTAACGTGTGTTATTATGAAAGGAAACAAGTGATGGTTGTTGATTCTTCTAATAAGAAGAAAAAGAAATCCAAGATTGGTTTTATACAAGCCAAGTCTAGGTTACATCATAACTCCTTAATTTTTATCTTTTCAAAGCTTATACTTATATTAAATGATATATTGTGGAAACGAAGGGACCTTGAAAAAGGATCGTAAGGCTTATATTGATAATTTGAAACAATCTTTCCTTTGGCATCGTAGATTTCATCATATAAATGAGAAACGCATTTCCAAATTACATTATCTGGTTATTTGGGATCATTTGATTATAAAATCATATGACATATGTGAATCTTGTTTACTTGGTAAAATGACCGAAAGTATTGAGACTTTTAAACAAGCTATCACATTGTACATGTGTATAAGAGACAGGCTGATGTTTGTGGTCCTATGTCAATTCATGCTAGAGGAGGTTTTCATACTTCATTACTTTTACGGATGATCACTCTAGATATGGTTATGTATACTTATTGAAGTATAAGTCTATACTGAAGCCTTTGAAAAGTTCAAAGAATTCAGGAATGAAGTTGAAAAACAACTTGGTAAAAGTATTAAAATACTTCGATAAGATCGAGGTGGGGAATACTTGAACCAAGAGTTTCAAGATTATCTTAAGGAGAATGGGATTCTACCTCAATGGACTCCTCCTTATACACCACAGCTGAATGGTGTATCTGAGAGACGTAATCGAACTCTATTAGATATGGTTCGATCAATGATGAGTTTTGCAGACCTCCCAAAATCGTTTTGGGGCTACACTCTTAATACCTCCCATTTACTAAATCATGTTCCATCAAAAGTTGTTGATTCCACTTCGTATGAGATATGGTTTGGAAAGAAACCTAAACTTTCATACTTGAAGGTTTGGTGTTGCCCTACTTATGTGAAGAGGGTAGAATATGATAAAATTGAACTTAAATCAGATAAATGCCTATTTGTGGGATATCCAAAGGAGACGTTTGGATATTATTTCTATAATCCCATTGAGCAAATTAACAAGGTGTTTGTCTCAAAACATGCCGTCTTTCTAGAAAAAGAGTTTATTCTTGAAAGGGCAAGTGGGAGCAAAATAGATCTTGAAGAAGTTCAAGAAACACAATATGGTATTGATCAACAAATGGAACAAGAGTTTCAATCACATGATGATGTAATTGAGGATGAAGCTATTGATACACAAACTCTTCGTAGGACTACTAGGATACGTCGTGCTCCAAAGAAATTTGAGTTTCTTATAAGTGGGTACAATGATGTATTAATCATTACGAATGATGAACCTATATCTTACGAAGAAGCATTATCTGATAAGGACTCTCAGAAGTGGCTAGAAGCCATGAAATCTGAAATGGATTCCATGTATGACAATAAGGTATGGACCTTAGTCGATCCACCTGAAGGGATTAAACCCATAGGGTGCAAGTGGGTCTTTAAGAGAAAGACCGACATGGATGGTAATGTGATTACCTATAAGGCGCGATTGGTTGTAAAAGGTTATACACAAAGGACAAGGAGTTGACTTTGATGAAACTTTTTCACCAGTTGCAATGCTGAAATCTATTCGAATTTTACTTGCGATAGTTGCATATTATGATTATGAGATTTGGCAAATGGATGTAAAAACTGCTTTCCTTAATGGAAATTTGCAGGAAGGGGTGTATATGATACAACCTGAATGTCTTACAACTCTTATACACATCTAGATGTGTGCAAGTTACAAAGGTCTATTTATGGACTAAAGCAGGCTTCTAGGAGTTGGAACATCCGTTTTGATGAGATAATCAAAGTGTTTGATTTTATCAAAAATGAGGATGAACCATGTGTATACAAGAAGGTGAGTGGGAGCGCCATTATTTTCTTGATACTTTATGTGGATGACATATTGTTGATAGGAAATGACATACCTATGCTTCAAAGTGTAAAGGTATGGTTGTCCAAAAATTTTTCTATGAAAGATTTAGGAGAGGCAACTTATATTCTGGGAATGAGGATCTATAGAGATAGATCTAAGAGGTTGCTTGGTCTTACTCAATCAACGTACATAGATAAGATGCTAAAGAGGTTTAGCATGGATCAATGAAGAAGGGTTACTTGCCAATGTCTCATGGTGTGTACCTTTTTTAAAGACATGTGTCCTAAGACAGATGTCGAAAGAGATAGCATGAAAAAGATCCCATATGCTTCGGTTATAGGTTCTATAATGTATGCTATGCTATGTACAAGACCCGATGTCTCCTATGCTCTAAGTGTTACGAACAAGTTTCAATCCAAGCCAGGGAGTGGTCATTGGATGACAGTCAAAAATATTCTTAAGTACTTAAGAAGGACTAAAGATATATTCTTGATCTATGGTGGGCAAAAATTGACAGTTTATGGATATACAGATGCTAGCTTTCAATCTGACAAGGATGATAGCAAGTCACAATCTGGATATGTATTTACTCTTAATGGTGGTGTGATTAGTTGGAAAAGTTCCAAAGCTTATTGTAGTAAAGCAGCATAGTTAGGTTGTTTGGATCAAGTAGTTTGTGGTTGAACTAGGAGTGGTTCCTTCCATTAGTGATCCTATACTCTTGTATTGTGATAACAATGGAACTATTGCACAAGCAAAGGAACCCAGGTCTCATCAGTGATCTAAACATGTATTACGGCGTTATCATTTGATTAGAGAAATCATTGATAGAAATGAAGTAAAGATAGAAAAGTTATCAGGTAAAGATTACAAAATTGAAGTTCAATAAAGCCTTGTCCCAGAAGAAACATGAGAGTCATGTTAACTCATTCGGTCTTAAGCACATGAATGATTGGCTTTAGTGCAAGTGGGAGTTTGTTAGTGTATGCCCTAAAGCCAATTAATTTTAGGGATAAATTACACTTTTATATTTATGTATATTTTGTAATATGGCATTTAACGAATAAAATATTTATATATATAAAATCATAAGGGGTTACAATGTAATTAATATTTTATTTAAATAACCTAATCGTAGTGTATGACACTAGTATATTAGCACATAAGAGTATGTGGATGCTTATTAAGAATAAGTGCATCGGATTGATCCGCTAAGAGTATTCCACACGGATTATTATTTAAATGCCAGTGGATTAATTTCTTTGTGATAGTAGTGTAATGGTCCTTTGACTTGAGGTCATGAGTTTATCTTGACTGTGGATTATTATTCTTTGGCTCTATTAGTCGTTACTCTTAATGAGTCGCACATACTGTAGAGTTCGGGTATAATATGAATCATGAGAAGATAAGATATGACCAATAGAGGATTCACCACTCCTTATAATAGGAGAGTATATCCCAGTCTCATACATGTATACATTTATATAAATTTTATACTCATGTCCTCAAGTCAAAGGACCTGTCTCTTAGTCACGGATGGGTGATGTCGAACCACTTGACATATCTCAACACTTGGGTGGTCATGATGCTTTGCTAGAAGCCAATCTTGATCTATAAGTGTAAATTAATTAATTGGAGAATTAATGATAAATTAAAGGTGTTTAATTTATCTAATCCTAATTAATTTAGGATTATAATTTATACTTATTACCAACGTGATTGGGAACCTAAAGGGTCACACACTTAAGGATAATTAATTCAGGATGTAAAATGATTTGATAAGTATGAGATACTTATGGGTTAATTTATGAGATAAATTAATTTTTGGGTTTAATTATAATAAGTTATAAATATTAGGAGTTAATATGTAAGACATATTAAGAGTTCTAATGGTTTTATAATTATTAATATACCCATGACCCAAACTGATTAAAATTTATAATTATATAAACCCAATATGATTGGGATTCTATATTATTATATATATATATGATATATATGTGGATATTATAATATATATATAAAAGGAAGTAGTACTAGTAAAGGACTAGTACATTAACGGCTTGGTCAAAAAGGCAATAGAAAAATATATGCTAGTACTTGTACGGCTTACATAATATATATGAGATATATATAAATGTCTAGTACTAGTACTTACGGTTTTTTGAGGAAAAAAAAAAAGCCAACAAAATTCCTTTTTAAATCGTGAGAGTCACGATTGTCTCTTATACACATCTAGATGTGCTAGTTTCAGTGGTTTGGGTTAATCAATCTTGTGAAGATTCCGATAGCGAAGCATATGAGATCATTTTCATGATATCTCTTTCGACATCTGTCTTAGGACACATGTCTTTAGATTTTACACAACCTCTAAGGTATGATCTCTATACTTTTCTTGTACTACGTATAAATTAATCAAGGTGATCCGTGATAGGAAAGTAAAAATTTTAAATTCCGCTGCGTTATATCTGATTTACTTTCTTACACATCCGTAGGCCGTGAATTAGTTTCAGCACCTACTTACAGTAGTACCGGTGGTTGGTTTATAAACCGGATTTGAAGACTTCAAGCCCGTGCTGAATGCTGACGAAGTTGATGCCATTTTTGATGTTCCCTTGGAAATGTTTATGAAGGAGGGTGGATATATGTATCCGGAGAAACAATGCGAAGGCTACAGGAATGTTAGTCATCTTTTCTATTTCACGTCGTTGTCGGAACCAAATCAAGAACATTTCCTTATAGGAGGTTTGACTACCAACATCCTAATTGCAGCTACCTCCATCATCTACCAACCTTCCCGTCTTGCACCAAAATTCTACCAGACTTCACTCAGTTGCAGCAGTCCTTGAATCATCTAGTATTGTTGCTCTACTACGCCCAGTTTTCATGCTGGAGTATTTTGTAATATTAGCTGATTCTTTCAAATGATGAGCTCCAACTACTTGAGAAATTCTATTGATGCAAACAGGCTTTTGAATATTTATTATGTACATCTAGATGTGTATAAGAGACAGGTTTCTTTATTGAAGTTTTAATGGTAAGCCACTACCCCTATTATTCATCAGGAAGTGCTAAGTCTTCAACGAAGTTCAAGCGAGGAAGATATGGACAAAATGTGTAGGCAGGAGAAAGGGTGATGGTTTAGATTCAGCACAAGTTTAAACTAAAAAACAAGGTTAAATGTCTCAATGTCGAACTAAAGGCTCGACATTCTTAGATTTCTGTTATGAAGGAAATATACCAGATGTAACTTCAAGTAAATAGATTTTGCACGATCAAAGATCTAAGGCCGTCATCTACTTTTGTTTTGCAAGGTTCTTGAAGTTGAAGTACATATGAATAACTTTATGTTGCGTTTGGATTGAAAGAATTGAAATAGACTTATTTGTTGGAGGGATTTGTAAGATCAAAATAGATAAATTTTTAATTCATTTAAATTAGTAAGTTGTTTGAAATTGTACATTTCACACTTTTTAATTTAATCCATTCCAATCTTACAAATCATTTTAACATAAATAAGTGTATTTCAAATTTTACTTCAAATTTATCAAACACAAAGTTATTGACTCGAAAACAACATAAGAACACAGAACTCAAATCAACTCTCTCCTACGACTGCAAAGAGGAAGTACTACAAGGTCTCCCAAGTTACTATGATATTGTTTGGAAAGGAAAATAAATTTTTACATTTATAAAAACCTGATTGTCATTACAAAATCAATATATTTGTCTAGATTTCCCTCATTTAGAAAAAAAAAAAAAAAAAATCATTAGTTTGGCTCAATCCACTTTCTAAGGGGCGAAAAAGGAAAGAGAAAAGAATAAAATTCTTCTACGTAAACACCAAATAAAGAAAAATCATGGTGTAATTTATACATGCAACAGAAAGTTAAAGCAATAGCATATTTAAACAACGCTTCTCGAATATTGCTTGGCATTATGTTCTGCACTCCCGCAAACAAAGCAAGAATTCCTGCGGTTTGCTGAGGTACCATTGACAGTCGTATAATATAAAATGAAATTTGAAAAAAATTTAATTAGATTATACTTTCTAAGTCAGATGACAATAAATGTAATTAGATTAAAATTTACAAACTACAATGTGTCATTACTGTTGTATTGACTATGAAATTTTGTTAGTTGAACTAATATTATTTCAAGCATGAGGACGTTAATTTTTTGAACCTCTTTTATACCCAACTTTTCCTTGTGTTTCAATATAGTGAAAATGGGGAGCAAATTCATGTTGATATGCATGCAGTGTTTATTTAAAGAGTTAGAAAATGTATAAGAGAGAGGGAAAAGATTCCTCAAGCAGATTATTTTTCTCAATATTATCTACTATATGTTACTATCTAATTTATGATTAGATACAAGATTCGACTTTTCCTTACATTAGCCGATATTTCAATAACTAATATATTTCTAATTTTTACAACAAACAACGGAATTTAGAAGTTTGAACATAAAAAATAAATAGTAAATAAAGTTAGAATACTTTTTCGAAATATGAATAAAGTTGTATATAAAATACCTTCTTCTTTTTTTAAATTTAACAATGAAAGGCTTTCATTTATATTTATTGCCGTTCAATGAACGGGTTAAAAACTATTTAAATCAAATAAAGATAAGAAAGTTATATAACAATCTTGTTTAAGTTTACAGTACCAAATAAAAATACGAAGATAATTAAAGATTGTTAAATATGCTTTTAAAATATAAACTCAATTTTTTTAAAAAAAAATATGGACTAAACTTTTTCACGGATATAAATGAGTGAACAATATAAAAATTAATAATTACTTGTTATACTTCATACTAGTTTGTATTCATTTATCCTTATAAACACTATTTCTTAGGTATTAAATATGCATTTAAAATCTATTTTTTATGATCGTAAGCTCATTTTTTTTAATGGACTAAACTCTTTTCCATATATAAATGGTTGGACAATATAGAAATTAATAATTATTTGTTAGACTCCATAATTAGTTTGTACTCATTTTCATAATAAAAAAAATTTGATATATGAGTAGTAGGATAAAGTTATTTGAATATTTAAACTTATATTAGTTTTTTAAGTTAATTAGTGATAGGTTAAAAAAATGACCAATAGTACGATGCCACTTATCATACTCTAGTAGCTCCTCACTAAAGGACCCCTTTGCTATACTATATATACTAGTTGAATATCCTGCTATGCACGGGAGGACGAATCAATGCCTATATTTAATGTCAATAATTAGTAAAATAATGACCAAGGTATAACATTTTTATAATGTTAAAATCGTTAATTAATGTCTAATCTATTTTTTCTAATTTAAAGATTATTGATAATATGAAGAAAATAAAGTCCTTATTCTATACCCTATCATCCTCTTTCCCTTCTTTCAACAAAAATAATAAACATCAACGAGAAACTAAAAATTGACAATCCACTTTTAATATCTTCATATAGAGAGATAATATATTTATAAAAGAAAAAGAAATAATATAACAACCAAAATAAGAAAAAACTAAAATAAAGAACCTAAATATAACTGCAATGAGTAAAATAAAATAATTTTTCTTGTTAGAAAAAGAAAAAAATGGTACAATAAATTCTTGTAGAGAAGATTATCCCATAAGATTAGGTATTGCTTGTAGAAAGATATCTCAATGACATAATGAATGCTATAGATGTTTATGTAGAAACCGAAGAAGATCAAAGTTCAACTTCTCGAACATTATGAATCTACCTATAAAAAGACAGGAATATTTTGAATTTTTATAGATTTACACAAATGCAGGATTGAGTTCCATTGTGTTCTAACGTATGTCCTTTACATAGACATCAAGAAAATATAATTTACACTAGTTTTAATAAATTTGCATGACCTAAAGACTGGTAAATGATGATACGATTCTTTATTTTGTTTAAGAATACTAACAATTCTTTCACACTGATCTAGTATCAATTGATTAAGTATGTTTTCGTCAGTAATTTTGTGGCTTAAAAGCACTTATATATTCCTTCCTCTCTATTGACTTGTATTTTGCTCCATTTTCTTTAATAAGATCCAGTAGAGGTTGATTTTTTGTTCTCAGATTCGGACCTGAAATATAGCAATTTCATTACGGAGAAAAATGCCAGCAAAATTAAAAAATTTGCCTATCAATACTGAAATACTAATTTTATAGGTTATTTCTCACTTTTCAACAATGCATCAAATCAACATCCAAAATAAGAAGAATAAATTTTTATACGGACGTAAATTGCATGCACAATTGCATCCCATGTGCAAAAGCCTACAAAAATAGAAACTATTAGCAATAAAAATAATGTAGAGAATAAAGGAAAAAAGTAACAAAAAAATTACAATTTTAGTAGTCCTTGCCTCACTAATTTTAATTAAGATATTCAATAGTATAAAAAGTAAATCTCGTTTCCATCACAATTAACCAACCAAAAAATAATATCTAAAAAAAACAAGCATTTCTAGACCAAAAAAAAAAAAGATAAAAATTGAAAGTTGAAACTCAAAAATGCAAAAAAAAAAAAAAAAAAAAAAAATTTCTTGCCCGTCTTGGGGTCATTGGCAACCAAAAAAAAAAAAATTTAAATAAATACACGCGTTGCCTATTAATTATTCACTTCTAGATGTGTATAAGAGACAATTATGTCACATCTAGATACATACTAAGACCTGACATATCAAGAGTTGTTCATGTATTAGTGATTTAGTGGTGTGAGATAATTTGCTCCCCATTTTATCAGTTCTCTAAACAATGGGGTTTAGAGGACAAATTCAGGATAAATCCATTTTAATGTACTTAGCCTTTTGTCTCTTAAAACATAGGGTAAATTAAAAAAGAGAAATTGATCCTTGGAAAGTTAATCTATTCTAGAAAAAGCTCTCATTGATATTTAATAGAATACCAAACTAAAAATAAAAATTTACCCTCAATATTTGAAGAAGAAAGGGAAGTATATTACGATCAATCAAGCTCTCAGCAATCTAATATTGCAAAATCATAATTTGCCATCATAGATGAAAAAGATAAGAAAGTATATTACGATCTCGATCCACTTGAGCAATCTATAAAAAAAACTTATTTTTTACGACTGTAGATTGTACAAGTGGATATACACATCTCTTATATACATCTACAGTTTTTTTTTTTTTTAGGGAAGTAGATTATGATTTTGCAATATCATGTGTATAGAACTGAGCTTATACAAAACCACTTAACACATCTAAATATTTACTCAAAAAACCAAGAGAAAATATATAGAAGTGAGGAAAATGAGAGTGATGGGAGAATTTAATCTTTGATAGAAAATCTTTTAAATTTGAAAAAAGATAAATGGATGAGTAGATTGAGAAACGATAAATTGAGATTTTTTTTTGAATGTTGAACTCTTATCTAGTTTGTTATATAACAATAAAATTATTAATTTTTTTAATTAATTAGTGGTAGATTAAAAGGAAAAACTAAGAATAGCATGACAAATGTCATCCTCTTGTGATCTCACAAAAGAGGTTTTCCTATAATATATGTATAGATATAGATATAAATAATCTATAAAGTTCTTACGATTAGTTGTACGCTCTCCTCGTCCTATCCACCACTACCCACAAGCATGATCTAAATATTGGATACAAAAAGTTTTTGTTGATAGGGTTGATAAATTAAAACCATTGGATTCTTAAAATGTCTGTTATACACATCTAATTGGTAGGATTTGAAATTTTTTGTAATTTAAAAAATCTCTAAAATTTGTAGAATTTGAAAATACATCCTAAAATAGTATGGTTTCTAATTTACGAATATTGTTGTAATACTCAATGCACAATCTTGTTTGGTAGATCAATGGAATTTATAGTCTTTGATTTCTATTTTCTCTTTAAATTTTAATTCTTGCAACCGTAACAAACTTGTGATTCGCTTATCCGGAAAGAAAAACATCCATATTATTATGAAACTAAGTCAAATTATTAAACTTGGCTATTAATTAAAGTAGATGATTAGTAAGTGTAGAAAATAATAGAAATATTAGAGAAATTCTCAAATGCTCAATTATTACTTGCTTTGATTAAAATCCAAAATAGGTATTTGATAGTACATATGTTTATCTATCACAAGATAGATCATTTATAAATGTGATATTGAATCAGGGGAATCAGTAAGCCTTCACGGGAATCAGTAAGCCTTCACAAAATTCAAGGGGATGAATATCACATTAACCGATGTGTTTAGGGGGATGAATGGACATCCATATTTCTAGAATTCATAAGAATTCATAACACTCCCCCTTGGATGTCCATTACATAGAGAATAGGCCTCATTAAAAAACCTTAATAGGAAAAAACCTAGTGGGAAAAAAAACCCTAGTGAAAGTAAAAGAGTATACTATTCAAAGTGTTAGCAATGTACTTACTCCCCCTGCTGAGAACTTTTATTGAGATTTTAAAACCGATATATACCAATTCTTTTAACCAACTTTTCAAATGTAGTAGTTGGTAGTGCCTTGGTAAATAAATCTGCCAATTTGTTTCACTTGAGCGGATTTGCTGCACATCAATTTCACCATTATTTTGAAGATCATGTGTAAAGAAGAATTTGGTGAATTATGCTTAGTTCTATCTCCCTTTATATATCCTCCCTTTAATTGAGCAATGCAGGCAGTGTTGTCTTAGAACAATACTGTAGGAATTTCTTCCTTGAAAGATAACCCACAATTCTTCTGGATATTGCGAGTAATAGACCTTAGCCAGACACATTCTCGGCTTGCTTCATGAATTGCTATAACCTTAGCATGACTTGAAAAAGTGGCAGTTATAGATTGCTTTGTAGAACGCCATGATATAGAAATACCACCACATGTGAATAAGTATCCAGTTTGAGATCGTGCTTTATGTGGATAAGATAAATATCCAGCATCTACGTATCCAATTAGTTTTGGAGTAGATGTATTGGAATAAAACAAGCCAAGATCAAGTGTCCTTGGAGATATTGAAAAATATGTTTGACTCCATTCCAATGTCGTCGTGTAGGAGAAGAACTAAATCTTGCTAATACATTAACAACAAATGATATATCAGGTCTTGTATTATTAGCATGATACATAAGAGCCCCTATTGCACTAAGATATGGTACTTCAGGACCAAGAAGTTCTTCATTTTTCTCTTGTGGTCAGAAAGGATCTTTGTCAATATCAAGTGATCGAACAACCATTGGAGTACTCATTGGATGCCTTTATCCATATAGAACCGCTTTATATCTTATTAGTAGTACAATTTGATTGATGAATAAATATCCCATCTTCTAGATGTCCAATTTGTAAATGAAGGCAAAATTTTGTTTTTCCAAAATCCTTGATCTCAAATTCGCTTTTTAGATATTCAACTAATCTTGAAATCTCTTTAGGAGTTCTAATAAAATTCAAATCATCGACATAAACAACAATGTCCATTTTTCTTGATAAAAACACATGGACATATTGGATCATTTGTATAGCCTTCTTTAATCAAACTTTCGCTTAGACAATTGTACCACATTCAGTCCAGATTGTTTTGAACCATACAAAGATCTTTGCAATTTGATGGAGTAAATTTCTCAAGAATTTGAATCACATTACTTTAGGTAATTTAAACCCTTCAGGAATTTTCATGTAAATATCATTGAGAATGGATTCATGTATGTCTGCAGTGACTACATCTATCCAATATTTAAATTGCCTTTATGTGAATTCAAATTCACAAGATATTTAATGTGATTGATTGCATAAGATCTATATGTATCATCATAATCAAGACCAGGTCTTTGAGAAAACCCTTGTGTTACAATTCGCGCTTTGTATCTCACAATCTCATTTTTCTCATTTCATTTTTGCACAAAAACCATTTATATCCAACGGGTTTTACACATTCAGGTGTTCGGACTACAGGTCCAAAAACTTCACGTTTAGCAAGTGAATCCAATTCAGATTGAATTGCATAAGAGACGTTTGGCCAATCAATTCTATACTGACATTCTTCAACCGATTTTGGTTCAAGATCCTCAATTTCTTCCATAAATCGAGTGCTATATTATATGCAAAAGTACTATCAACAATCATTTCAACTCAATCCCAATATTTCATTGTAGTAACAAACTTTATAGAAGTTTCATTTACATGCTTTTCTGGAGTATGAAACTTGTAATTTGGGAGTTAGAATTTGTTCTTCAAGAGCTTGAATTTTGTCACTAGTGATTTCTTGGAATTCTGTATTAATGTTTAAAGAGAAAAGTAGAACATTTTGATTCCTTGATCCACTTTTTCTACAGAATTTTAGATTTGGATAAGAGGTCGACCACGTTTTAGGCGTTCTTTAAGCTCATTTGCTATAGCACTTGTAGATTGTCCTACTGGGACATCTAATTTAATTGGTGCATTTTCTGTAGGAATATGCGATTTCGTAACTCTTTTAGAGTCAGCAAATGCATCAAGTAATTGATTTGGAATCGCTTGCAAATGTATTATCCTTTGAACTTCTAGTTCACAAGTTTTTGTACGAGGATCAAATCCTAGAAAATTTAAGGACGATGTATTCCACGTGATTTCCTTTTTCGGTTGTTCATTTCCTCCTAATGTTGGGAAATAAGTTTCATCAAAATGACAATCTATAAATCTTGCAATAAATACATCACCTGTCAAAGGTTCAAGGTATCTAATGATAGAGAGTGAATCATACCCAATATATATTCCCAACCTTCTTTGGGGTCCCATCTTAGTGCGTTGTGGTGTCACTACAGGGACATATACTGCACATCCAAAAATTCTCAGATGGAAAATATTTGGCTCATAACCAAAAGCCAATTGAAAAAGGAAGTATTTATGATAACTTGTCAGCCTTAAACATTGTGTGCAAAATAGCATGTCCCCAAGCAGATATAGGGAGTTTTGTTCTCATTGACAATGGTCTAGCAATTAATTGCAATCGTTTGATAAATGATTCGGCTAAACCATTTTGTGTATGAACATAAGCTACAGGATGTTCAACACTAATGCAAATTGACATACAATAGTCATCAATAAAGCACGAGACGAATATTCACTAGCATTGTCTAATCAAATTTTCTTTATTGGATAATCAGGAAACTGTGCTCCCAACTTGATAATTTGAGCAAGTAGTCTTGCAAACGCCAGGTTGCGAGTTGATAACAAACATGTGACCATCTTGTAGATGCATCAATTAGCACCATAAAATACTTAAATGGTCCGCATGGTGGATGAATTTGTCCACATATACACCATGGATTCTTTGCAAAAATGCAGGGGATTCAGTCCCTACTTTATCTGGTGAAGGTCTCGTAAGAAATTTCCTTGAGAACAAGCAACACGTGTAAATTTAGAATTTAACACCTTTTGATTTTTCAATGAATGGCCAAGCAAATTTTTTATTATTTTTCTCATCATTATCGACCCAGGATGCCATAGTCGATCATGCCAAATGACAAAATCTTTGGGTTCAGTAAACTTCTGGTTTACTAAATGGTGCATTTCAATTGCACTAATTTTAGTGTAATATAGGCCAAAAGATATAAGAGAAGGGAATTTTTCTACAACACATTTCTTTCCACAAATAAAAGTGGTAATATGCAAATATTCAACATTTGAATCCTCCATAGTCTCAATATGATATCCATTTTGGCAGATATCCTTAAAACTTAAAAATTTCTTCAAGACTTAGTAGAGAATAGTGTATTGTTTATAACCAATTTTGTTTCTTCAGGGAGACATATATTTGCTCTACCGAAGCCTTCAATAAATTTTGCACTACCACTTATGGTATTATCATTTGTTTCTCCCAACTTCAGGTAGGAAAAATAATTCTTATTTTTAAGTATTGTATGAGTTATAGCACTATCAATAAGACATACATATCCTTTGCCTTTCATTGATCCCAAATGTTTGTCAATATCCATACCTTCTTCAGGTAAGAAAAATATAAAAAGGTAATTAATTTAATAGAACAAAAGTACATTTCATAACAAAAATACTAATTAACTAGGAAATGTAGAACAAAGTTTAAACTAATCTCATTGGCATTTTAACATGGATTCACTTTCTTTGGACATTTCCATCACCAATCAAATGATCAATTCTTCCTTCTGGATGTTTAAAGAAATCAACCACATCAAGATGCGTTACATCAATATTAGCATCATCATCATTGCCAAAATCACCAATTGGCTTGGTGAAGTTCACCTCAGCACTTTTGTCTTTCTTTTTCAATGATGTTTGATACAGTTCAACTAAATATTTTGGAGCTCTACATGTTCAAGCCCAATTCCCCTTGTCACCGCACCGATAGCATAAATTATCAGAATCTTTCTCTTGTCTTTTTTCATTATTATTATCCCACTTCTGGTGAGAATGTTTGCCCTTAAGACTTGATGAGCCATGATTACGAGTATCATATTATGATAATCATATCGGCCACGGCTACTGTCACGGCCATGACCACGGCCGCGATCTCTTCCATGTTCATAATTGGAAAACTTAATCACATTCGCTTCAGGGAATAGATTGGAACCAGTTGGTCAAGTTTACATGATTTTTCATTAATAATTCATTATTTTGTTCATGTACAAGAAGACATGAGATCAATTCAGAATACTTTTTGAATCCCTTCTCTCGATATTGCTGCTGCAGGAGCAAATTCAAGGCATGAAAAGTAGAGAGTTTTTTCTAACATATCCTCATTAGTAATAATTTCTCCACATAATTTCAATTGTGATGTGAGCTTAAACATTGAATCTGTCTCTTATACACATCTAATGATTTGAAATCTTGTAGCCTCAAATGTGTCCAATCATATCGAGCTTTAGGAAGAACAACCAACTTCAAGTGGTTGTACCTTTCCTTTAAATTATTCCATAGATCAAGAGGATCTTTAACAGTAAGATATTCAGCTTTCAAACTTTCATCAATATGATGACGAAGAAAAATCATTGCTTGGCATGGTTGCTTCCATAATGATGTCTCAAAGACCCATTGCATCAAAAATACATTTTAGCATCTAACTCATGATAAATAATTCTTTCCAGAAATGCCAAGAATTGAGGTACAAATTCAAATTTAGTAAGGTAAGCCATAAGAAAAGAAATTGATAAATAAACTTACCTAAATATCACTTGAACAATAATATCTTTGATTCCACTATAATTTGCAAAGGTAGAGTCGTGATGATAACATATTATGAAACTAAGTCAAATTATTAAACTTGGCTATTAACTGCAGTAGAAATGTAGTAAGTATAGAAAACTAGAAATACTAGGCAAATTCTCAAATGCTCATATATTACTTTATTTCATTAGCTCATCCGAAATAGGTACGAAAGGCCCCCTATTTATAGGGTTACAAGATAAGGGATTCATAAATGTGCTACATGAATCACGGGAATCGATAAGCCTTCACAAAATTCAAAGATATGAATATCACATTAATTGACGTGTTTAGGGAAATGAATGGACATCCATATTCCTAAAATTCATAAGAATTCATAACACATATTAGATTGTTATACAGAGCTGAGGATATTAGCTTATTTCGTAATGTCAGAGATTTATTTTTTACAAAATGACTAATATACCCCAAGTTAATTACAACAGTTTCCATTTTTTGGACCCTACCAACTGCTTCCATTCCAACTTTCCATTTTCTCTATCTCTTTCGTTCATCTTTCTTCACTCCTTCCAAAAGCTACATAAGTCTCAAGAAGACTGAAAAAAAATAACAACAGAAGCAATGGGGTGAAGATGTGTATATTGCTTGTCCAGGACCAATTCATTTGATTTGAGTCGTTGGTCAATTTCCAGACAAGTAAGAGATAAGTGTTGGATTCAAAACAAAAAAGAAAGTGATTTTAAACTATGTATGAAAAGAGATTTCCCAGAGAACTGATATGATTTATTCCACTAACATTAGGTGTTTATAAGAATGCAACAACTTCCGTTCCTACTTTTAGTGCCCAACTAGTGGACCGTTACAATTGAAAAATAATAAAATCAAAATAAAAACTATTACCAACTTATTTTGTGATTCTCTACTAGACTTCATGTTGAATTTCAGAATAGCTGCGGACTAAAATGCATGCTTTTTAACACTCTTCCTTGACCATTTTGTGACAAACGCTTATCTTTTGTATGAGGATTTAAAACCTTTCTTCAGGTAATACCTTGGTAGGGAAATCTGCAAGTTAATCTTCAAATGAGCAATGAATAAGAATCACTTCATTGGATTGTTGCCTTACTCCACTTGACACCCACTAACCTAAAGTTGACTACGACTTTGCATTGCATACTTATTTTTTTGGACATGTTGCACTCCAAACTTTCACATTTGTCCCACTTTAGTCAAATTTTAATACCTTCATTACAATTGACGGATACTAGGTGTGTGCATATCACAACTAGAAGTAGCCATAATTAATTTCACTTTGCACTTACTTATGATCAATTCTTATTTTACGCCACTAATTCAAAACTTTGTACACATTGCACCCTAAACTCTTAGGTCCATCCCACATTGGTCCAATTTTTAGTGATATTAAAATATGAGTTGAGGGCACGGTGTCCACGTATTGGAACATTTGTTAATTTTGTTAACGATATTAAGCATTGGATTGAAATGGGCTAAATATGAGATGTCCGGGTTTATGTCCAAAATGTAAGTATGGGATGCAAAGTAAGAATCGAGAACAAGTTAAGGAATGTAAAGTGGAGTATGCCCTTGGATTGTTGAACTTCTCGAATGAAATGAAACTTGACCTTGATGTGTTTTTTCCTTCCATGGAACACAGTATTCTTTGAGACGGTACTACAGAAAGATATCACATTTGATTTCAATTGGACCTTTTTGTTGAAAACCAAGATATATTAAATGCTTTCTTAACCAGATTACTTGAGTCACAATAGAGGCAGCGGCAATATATTTAGCTTTCTTTGTGGATAGTGTTGTTGTTTCTTGCTTCTTTGCATTCAATGTTAAATATCATAACCCGAAGAAACTCAATTTTGTGAAATGCTTTTGAAATCGCCTAGACAGCCTCCCCAACATTGTTAAAATAACCCAAGAACTCTATCTGTAACATTCTTCATTTTCTATACTATTAAACATAACACCATCGTCTACAGTAACTTTCAAGTACATGAGTATTTTTTTTCCAACTAAAAAATATTTCTTAGGGGAATGCATGAACTTGGATAACACACACTCTACAATATATAACAGACTACATATATGACTTCTGAATACACCTTCATCAAATTTCTTTGCATTAGAATCTTTACTCAAATTTTCAAATGTTGGCATTAGAGCGCTCACAAGCTTGCAATATTTCTTGTGAAACATTTGTAGTATATCTACTGTATATTTTTTTGGCATATGAATATGCCATTTCTTGATTTCTTTACCCCATGCCAAGAATACTACATTATTTCAAAAACTTTCTTCATTTCAATTTTAAAGGATTAAAATTGGGATCCTCCCCTGTTATTAACATGTCATCAACATACAAGATGAGTATTACCACAATTCTGTCAGCTTGAGTTTTGATATACAAGGTTGCTTCACTATTGCTTCTTTTGAAACCAATTTGCAATAAATGATTATTATCTATTCTTCTATACTATACTCTTGGAGCTTGTTTAAGGCCATAGAGAGCCTTCTTCAAAAAAAAAAAAAAAAACATAATCTTTCTTTCCAACATACAAGGAGACAACCAGAATTCTGTCTGCTTCTCTTTTGATATTCTAGGTTGCTTCACTATTGCTTCTTTTGAAACCAATTTGCAATAAATGACTATCTATTCTTCTATACTATACTCTTGGAGCTTGTTTAAATCCATAGAGAGCCTTCTTAAAAAAACAATCTCTTTCTACAAAAGAAGATGTGTATAATCATGAATGCTCAATATAAATATTTTTTTTGTGATCACTTATGATAATATGAGTTCTGAGTTCTTGTTGTCATGAGTATAATTGGGGGAAGAAGAGGGATGAAATTAAGAACAGAAATCTAGTAACCCAAACAAGATGTCCAAATAAGAACTTCCATGCCCATACCTTCAAAAGGAAAGAAGCCTGCCAAAATGAAAGGGAGGCATCAATAAATCCATTAAATTAATGCAAATTCGATATCAAGTTGGTTAATTTCCCTTTTTTTGGCTATGTAAAGGCAATAATTAATTTGATAGCGTCATATCTAGGAAATAGTACAAATGTTTCTCGATAATCTAGTCTTTGTTGTTGTGCATATCCCTTTACCACAAAACATATTGAGCCATCGGGATTAAGTTTGGTTTTGATTCCAATCACCTTTTGCATTTCAGATCTTTCAGCAAGTTGCCAAGTGTCATTTTTGTTGGTCACATCAATCTCCTCCAGCATTACTTTCCTCCAAATTGATGAAGTTTTTGCCTCAGAAAAGTTCTTATGTTGTAAGACAACAAGATTGCATATCTAGTATATATCCTCGAAAATTCTCATACCTCTAACAAGTTGTCACCTTCTACAGTTTGTGACTGATTTGGTTTGTCATGAAAGATGTTAGATTGCACATACTCAAGACTGTCCCAGGTCCAAGCTACTACGTCATTAAATTTGATACTATTGCTCACATGAGTTTTTGATAGTTTTCAAGCAATAAATTCTGAATCCCTTCTTAACAAGGCTGTAACTAACAAAAATTCCTTTTTTTTGCTCCACTATCAAACTTGTCTCTATTCTTCCTAGGAATTTGATAGAAGAAGATGCATCCAATTACTTTGAGATATTGTACAGATGGCTTCATAACATGCCAAGCTTCATATGAAGTTTTATTCATAAGAGCCTTGGTCAGTAGCCTTTTTAATTAGATGTACTGAAGTGTTGACAACTTCAGCCGAAGAACATTTCAGTAAATTTTTCTCAAAGAATAGACACCTAGCCATCTTCATGACACACGTATTCTTTCTTTCAATTTCACATTTTTGTTGAGATGTGTAAGCAACAATTAATTGGTGTATAATTCCATCAATATTGCATAACTTGTTAAACTACCTAGAGTTTTACTCATTGCCAATATTAGATCTCAAAATTTTAATCTTCAAATTGCTTTTCTTTTAAATGTAGTTTTTAAATTTCTGGAAAAAATTTTGTAAATCTCATTTTCGTCCTTAAGAAAATAATCCCAACACATTTTTCTGATACATGGAATAAACTTCATTTTCGTCCTTAAGAAAATAATCCCAACACATTCTGGAAAAATCATCAATGAAGAAAAAGAAGTATCTATTATCGCTCAATGATGTAACTTTCATGGGCCCACACATAAGAGTGTGTACAAGTTGCAGCCTTTCAGTGGCCCTCCAAGCTTGATCTTTCGCAAATGGAAGTTTTAGTTGTTTTCCCTACCGACAAGCATCAAAGTCATAACGTTCTGAAGTGATTTTTGGCATATTTTGATCAAGAACTTGCCTTCTCACATTGGCTAAACTCATGTGGTTGAAGTAACAAAATCGTTTATTCCATATAATTGAATCACTCACTCAAGTCTGCACTTGTATAAGCTTTAGCCTCATTCATTGCAAAACATTTTCTTTTCATTCTTACATAGTAATTAGTTCCTGCCGTATCAAAAAGAGTGCAATTATCATAGCTATGTATTTGAATTCATGAGAATACCCCTTTTCCAACACTTACCTAACACTCAGCAAATTTTGATGGAGTTTAGGAACATATGATATATCTCGAATGAGTTTGGTACCTAGGAAAGTCTTTGCTTCAACTGTACCTCTATGTTTCACATCCATAAGGTCTCCATTTCCAATCATCACTGCAAATCTGAGCCTTTATCAAGGTCTTTGAACATTACTAAATTAAATGTCATATGGTTTATGCATCTACAGTCGATGAGCCACTGTCTATGAGCCATGTGTTGATAGTGTCCATGCTATGAAAATTGAGCAAAAAAGAAATATTCATCCTGAACCTTTGATACAAATAATGGTTCTTGCTAGTATGTGGGGCTTGTAATTGAATTTGCATACCTTTGCAATATGACCTAATTGCTTGTAATTTCCACATACAACATCAGTTCTCCACCTACAGTATTTCTTCAAGTGTGTACACTTCTTTCAATACTTGCAAGTTGAGTATTTTGTTTCTTACATGATACTTCTTAACTACCACAACCTTCACTTTTGTCTTTGGTCTTCTAGTTAAAGTATCCTTTTCAATTTGTCTCCTTGCTCGTTTTATGCATGAAAGGCACTCTCAACGATTTTGTCTTGCCTTAAGGCTTTTCTTTGCTCTTGTTCCTGGAGAGCATTCAATAATTCAACAAGTGAAATCTATGAGGATCATTGGATTCTTCCAAAGAGAAATTCTTGGACTCAATAATTCACAATTTTTCATTCCATTGGTAATTCCGTCATCAATTGTGATTGAAATTTTTGGTCCATAAGTTTTGTTGAAAATTATTGTTTTTCTAGTAGTTGTTACAAGGACCTTTCAACTATTATTTTATCATAAAACTATTCTCCAAAAGTGACCTAATTTTGTTAGCAATTAAAGAGATTCTAATAGATAAATTGATAATTGTTTCATCTTCTTGCATGTTGAGAGACTGAAGTACCTTTTCAAGTTTAAAACTTGCCTTTGTCTCGGTTCTATCAGTCCTTGATATTCCAATTGTGCTTGTCCCAAGCTTTTTTGGCTGTCTTACTTCCATAATTCTTAGAAACACAGGTCAGCTACTGAATTATAGATGAGAGTCATGGCTTTAAACCTATTTGTCTTTTTTTCGGAATGAGCCTTGATTTCTGCCAAGATGGGATCTCTGGAAAGTTGAACTATTGGACTATCTTCAATTAAAACTTTGCAAAGATCATATGCTTCTAAATATGTTTGCATGTTTACTAAGAAAATTTGATAATTTTCACTAGTAAAAGATTTGTGCGGCTATCAAGGAAATGTTATTAGTTGTCATATTGAAATATGGTTCAAAATAAGTGATAAGTAAAACTTTCTTCGAGTGTTAGAATTCCAGATCCTTTAAGACTAACTATGGCTCTTAATACCACTTGTTCGATTCAAAACAAGAAAGGGCAATTTCAGGCTGTGTATCTTAAGAGATTTGCTAGAGAACTCATGTGATTTTTCACTAAATAATAATAGGTATTTATATAGAGAATAATATCTTCCATTCCTATTTCTAATGCCCAGCTAGTGATTGTTACAATTGAAAAAAATAAAATCAAAATAACAACCACTGCCAACTTATTTCGTGATTGTCTGTTGGTCTTCATGTTGAATGTGTAGAACTAAAATGTCTGCTTTTCAACAAGAAGTAATTCTCTAAAGCTAGGGCCATCAAGCCAAAGTCTCCTCTAGTTATTCAACTGCATGACTCAATTATTTCAATCTCAACCATATGATATAGAGAAAAGAGGGTTGCGGTTGAAGCAAAGAGATGAGTAGATTTGATAGGTGTTTGTCATTGCTTTTTCTAGATCAAATAACCAAATTTAATTCTTTTTTAACCTATTTGGGTCTAATTTGGTTGTTATTTGTTTATTTTTTTGATCAATATCAGTTAAAAACTTCAGGGTTGTAATGAAGTTTTGGGGCCATGTTTGGTGATGAGAGATATCACTGGCGCAGATGAAGAGTTTAAGGTTTTTATTGAAAATGGTAGACTTTAACTTTGGGGGTAAACTTTTTATTTCATGGGTTTTGCTCTGTTGTTAAGATATTAGCCCTAGAAATATCATTTGTCATCATATAGTCCTTTACTTCATTTCTTTGCTAGTGGACTATTTGTAATAAAAAATTGTTTACTTAGCATTTGTAATTAAAAAAAAAAGACCTGGGCTTCAATCTTTATTTCTAGATGCTAAGATCTTCAACTTTGACTTCTATTTAGTTTTCTTAAATGTCCACTTGATACTAAAATTCAAAGCTTCTCTTGATTTCTTAGATTACTTTCTACACACCCAACCTATTATCATTCCCATATTGCACTCTAATTTTTTTTTTCTAAAAACTTGTACTCTATTATTTTCTTTTTTGTCACTTGAATCAAGCTGTTAAAGGACTACATCTTATACATTGGCTTCCTTTAATGACAGATTGAAATATCATAAAAGAAAATATTTATACTCAAAAATATGTAGGTCATTATGAGAAAATTTCCCTCAAAGAAGATTTAACTCAAATTCTAATAGAAGAAGAATTTGCAGAATTTTGATTATATAAGAAAGAGTTTAGGGACCATTAATTGGCATCCATCATGGTAATGAGAATTATTCTATTAGAATTTGGTGACTGAAAATGAGGGAAAATAATAACTTCGAGGAAAAAATGCATGCGAATGGTATTTCCTGAATGGGATCAAATCTTGTGCTCAAAAAATTGTATTTGTTGTTTAAATCTCTTGAATGAGGCATATTGCTTAATTTATGATTGGCATGGTGTTTCTATGGTTACATATAATGTTGAATATTTTCAGAGATTATGGTTAACTCGTCATCAGTTCCCTCTTGCATCCCGAACTTTTTTTTGAGTATTTAGCACCACATTATTCCTTTATTTGACAGTTTAGTCCAACTATTAATGCAAGCCACTTAATGGATGAAACTTTTTAGTGGTTGGGTTGAAATGTTGAGAAAAGAAAAAATGTTAGGGTGCAAAGTCGAAAAAAATGTTAGATATATAATTGGAGAAATGATGTCAAATTGTTGGTGCATAAGATTATAATAGTGCACAAGAATTTTTCAAATTGAGAGAAATATTTAACCTATCAAAGCTAATTATTTAAGAGAGAAAAGGATAAGGTAAATAATTTAAGCACTGCACAATACACAAAAGGAATATGCAAGAGCAAAGTGCCTAAAGCTTTTTTTAGAGTGTCAAAATCATTGGCCAAGAATAATGCTAATTCTTGTTAGTTTGAGAAATTCTTACATAGAGCAGGTTGATAGCATAGTGCCACAGATTTCTCAGTTCAGAAATCTTCATATCAACACACATCACATTACCTCAGCCCAAGTGAGTGATGTAGAATTTTTTTGGATTAAGCAATCCATGGCATCGGTCCATGGAAATTTCCCCTAATTTTTCCTTTAAGTTTAGTCTTTAAATACAAACTGGTAAGAAAACAGTCACAGTTTGCTAGTGTTAGCTTAATTAGTTGAACCGGTTCCAACCAATCGAGTTAAAAGTTGTATACAGTAAATTATATAAAATGATTAAGCAGATGTTCGGTTCGTCTTCGAGAATCGAAATTGGAATGGGAATAATAAACTCCGCTATTAGTATGGGTAACATCATTTTCCCTTGTTTTTGGTTTGAGCAAGGAATGAGTTTCATCATGCCCATAACTTAATCAATTTGAAACTCAAGTGGGAATGAAAGTAGACATTTTTTTATCACTTTCATTCTTGTAGAATGATTCCATAGTGATTAACCAAATACTATCTATAAATATTATTAACCTTAATTCTCATCCAGTCCTTTCATACCCATAATTAACTAAACACCATCTAAGAAAATTCAATGTGTCTAGCTGATCAAATGCTTTGGCCCAAAACTAAAAGGTCATAAGTTTTAACCATCTTATCTACAACTTAACCACTTTTTTTTTTTTCATTTTAGTTTTTAAACCCTTTGTAACAAACTATAATTTTCTCTTCCTTCTCCCTATACCCTAAAATGTCCTCTTATTGGTTCCTTCTTTGCCCTCATTTTTCTCTCGCCTCTACCCTTCACCTCCATCTCTTGCCCTTCATCCATTCTCTCTCAGCTCACATCTGCCCTCTCTATGTGAAACCGAATTTTATTTGATCTATTTGTTTCTACTTGATTGTTTATTTATTTATGTCAATGAAATATCTAATTAAATATTTTTTATTAATTACATTTAGAATATTATTAATGAAAATATTAAGTAAATTAGTACAACTAGATAAAAATAAGGGAATAAATATCCCATTAAATTAGGAAATTAGTTTATCAATTAAGAAACCCTAACGAATTAGGATTTAACTTAAGTTAATCCTATAAATATTAGGTTAGGAATAAAATAGCGAGAGATCAGTAAGAGAAAAATATAAGAACACATATTTCTCGACTCTTATACACAAAGAAGTGGAAAAAAAGAGACAGACAGAGAGAGAGAGAAAGAGAGAGAGAAACAAGTGAAGAGAGAAAGAAGCAGTAGAGAGAAATAACAAAGAAAATTTCTATCAAATTATTTACCATCTCAAAGGTAATTTTTTTCTATTCGTATAATAGGTCTTCCTTGGGTAGAACATGCATCATAGGGATTAATTGTAGATGATTGTTTATCAATATGTCTTTTACGTGTAACCAATAATTCCTCAAACTAGGGATCTATATGATTCTGGATCTTTCCTTGTTAAATATGTGTAAAAAAATTGGAAATTGATATAATACCCAAATTATATATGATATATAGGTAGTTATGAATGATTTACATGATGATTAGATCCTTTAAATAGGAGAAATTAATGATAAAAACTATGTAAACTCATAACTAAAGCGATAGCAGACAGCATTGCACACTTGTAGTAAAATGCCTATAGATTATTATAAAAAATTCAGATTAGAGTGCCGTCTGTTTTAAATGAAAATAGACTTATAGGGATTTCTTTCTATATAAAAAAATCACATTGTGGCACTTGTATATTAATAACAGGAAGTCTTAGAATTGGACTCAAAATCTGTTACGAAAATTTATATGTTCTGTATTTTTTACAATTTTTGAGTATGTTGTGTTATATACTGAATTTGATTAGAAAGATAAGAATTATAGTCCTATGGGAATCTAGTTTCTAGAAATATAAAAAACATACTAATCTAATCTTTGTAACCTGATATATGTTAATTTTATGAAACTAGTTTCTAGAAAGTAGTGTTTGCTTAACTTGATTAATATGTTCAAGGCTAATTTTGTGTAAATTAAATAGTAATCTGAGCAAACTTTCTCACATAATTTGTATAATATTAAAAGATATTTCTGACGGTTTAAAGTATGCATTTTTCTGATTTATATATGATGAAATATAGTAGTTTTCCTAAATTCTACCCATCTGGAAATCTAAATCTTATTTTTGAAATTTTATCACTAAATTAAGATGTCTTAAAGAATTAATTTGGAAAAAATTCCTGAAAGAAATTTTCAGCATTCTGAACATATTTTTGACGGTATAAAGATCACACTTATACGATTTATACATCTCGACATATACTAATTTTACTACACAGTCTAGATGTGTATAAAGACAGATTCAAACTATGCTTATGACTTGTTCAATTATTCATTTTATGCTAATCAATGAAAACTAGTTGCTACAATTTTCTATGTGAATTGTTTTACTTTAATAATGGAATGTGTTTTATAGTTTGGTTTAGTTAAAGGGTTTTGAAGTTAGAATTATTTGTCAGATGTTTTGTGTAATTATGACATTTTGATATGTTAGTGACATTTAGAATAAGATTTAGATGTTATCCAACTTTTCACTTATTTGTTAAACTGTGAGTATATCATTTAGGAAGGGAAAAACATGATATTTCGTTAACTTATTGCATCCTTTAGATTGAGAAATTATGATTTGTGTTTAGAGGAAGGAAGATGATAGGAGATATATAACTATGGACTACGGTAAGTAGTTCATGTCTCTTTTCATTAGTGTGAAAATGTTTTACAACTATTTTTGCAACTCAAAATCTACCTGTATGTTATTATGTAAAATGGATTGAGCATGTAATACATGTGCTTTCTGGATATGTTATATATATATATGTCTGGTGAATACATGTAATCTGTTATATTGCATGTGACGTATGACTGTATTCTGTATGTTTAGCTCATGGTAAACTCTGGTAATTCAGTGAGAACATGTTCTCATTTCTGTCCTGTTTATACAGTCCAAGGGACTGGTTCTGTATGGCCATTGATTAGTAGGTATAATAGTTAATCTTGGATCCAGTAGCCGATAAGCCCTCGAAACCTCTGAGCTATCTATTCCATTATATGTCTATGATATATGATCTGTTCTGTATGATTTTTTTTGTACATTATGTCACATGTGAAGAATGTGTGCATGTTCCATTAGTATTATATATAACCTGCTCAATCTGGTGAAAAGATATATGAGCCACTTACTAAGCTCGTGTTTTGCTCATCCATTAATTTAATATTTTATAGTTTTTGAGAATAAGTACGACTTCAATGAGGGTTCTCAAATCTATTGTCAAGCCAGGTTTTGACCTAGATAGTGTCTAGATTCTGGTGGTTCCAAACTTGTAGTTGGTTCAATTTGTGGCTTGCATGCCAGATAAATATTTTGTATTATTTTTTTATGTTACCATTTATTACAATTAGAAGGTTCCTATAGTCTTTTATGCCTTGGTTGACCCATGCGTACTACATGTCATGGTCCTAGGATTTGGTGCATGACATTTAGTGGTATAAGAGCTTAAGTTATGTTTTCTGTTGTGTGTTCCGGATTAGGTCTTAGCATGTTGCACTGTAAAATAATTTTTAAAAGTATACTTTTTGAGTGTTTGGTTTTGAGTTTAACCGAGTAGTTTGATCATTGGGGTTTCGTGGGATCTATAGTTTGGAAATGGCCAATCCAAAACTATGGATTATTATAAACTCTACTGATTGTATTGCTTAGTTATTTGGGTAAGATTATAGCTTTAGAGTTGGATTGGCTGTGATAATAAGAGTGCGCACTAAAATAGCTAGCTAGTAAAGCTTTGGATCAAAACTTTTGTTAAGAAGAGTAATTCGTGAAATTTGTCTTTTTCTTAGTAGCTATTAATTGATTATTTGCTTGATTTTTCACTAATTATAGATTTAAGTGATCATTTGGTTGAACACATGTTAAATATATGTCAATTATTTGTTTTGATGTTTATTACTAGTGTATAGATTATTTGTTTAGAATTCGGTCAATTGATATTTAAGTCACTATTTGTTGGGTACAAGTCACTTATATATATTGAACAATTTTTTGGTATTGATGTCTATTGGTTACAAAGAGATTATTTGTTTGATTTATTCTAATGTGCATATAAATGATTACTTTATTTGAATTATGATACCCATATGTTTAGTTGTTATTTTGTATTGATGGTTATTACTAAAATATGAAAATTTGTTTTAAAATTTTTGGAAATTACACATTTAACTAATTGATGGTACAGATTTGGTAGTTTTATGTTCAAATGATAATTTGTTTTGGACATTCTTTAATCATGTAAGAATAATAGTTAGTTACAAAATCAAAATAACTTCTTACTCATTGCAAATTTAGTTTGATAAATAGTTTGGATGTGTACAAATTTAAGTCTCATTAATTAATTGCTTAATGTTTATTAATTGTTTTGATTTATACTAAATCCATAATTAATTGACTAATTATTGGATTTATATCAGAGACAAATAATTGTTACTTATTTTGATTTGTCTCTAATACAAAAGTTACATGTATAAAACGTTATATGTGATAATTATATGTCAAGTTATATGTTTTGATGTTTATTGGCTATACAAATAAATTTTTCAAAATTTATATTAACAAAATATTTAGTCACTTTATTTGTTGGGATGAACTTTAAATTATATTTGCATTTGTCACGAGGTATAATAATAACAAATAGATTAGTCATTTTCAATTTATAGTAATTGCGTATTTAGTTGATTACTTGATCAATTTATGCCACATAGATGGCTAGTTCATTATTTGCTTTGATATTTAATGATATTATATGGATTACATGTTTAATTGATGGTAATTTAATACCTAATTGATTAATTTTGTGATATATAGTAGTTTTATGTCCAATTGATTATTTTTTGGTATTCACTTATTGTGCATGGATGACAACTAATTATTAAAATTTAATAATTTGGTTAATATAAGAATCATATTGAATTAAAACATGAGTAAATAAGGACCATATTTGTAAGATGACAGAAAAAGCTAAGAGAATCATGTGCCGAACCGATCTTTAATGAATATAAAGTGTGAATTCGATGTGTACATGAAATCGATTTTATTTCATTGTTAGTGTTTAAATGAAATGTCACTTACTTGTAATAATCAAATATTTTCACTTAAATTGCTTCATTATATGTGCATACTATATTTGAATAAGGAATGAATGCCTGAAAAAAAATTGTTTTCTTCTGTTCTCCAAATTCAAATTTTGTTCATTGGAATATTTAGTAGTAGTACAAGATTAGTTTAGATGCATAATCATGTAAGTATCTTTCTGTATTTTAAATGGTCGCTGTCTGTCCTTTATTTTGCTACAAATTGAGGTGAAAGTTTGTCATATCCTTTTAGTGCTTTTTAAGTGTCTCTTTCTAAATGATAGTGAAGTTTCGAGAACGAAACTTTTTGTAAGGTCAGTAGAATATGAAACCTAATTTAGTTTGACCTATTGGCTTTTAATAGATTATTTATTTATTTATGTCAATAGAATATCTAATTGAATATTTTTTTAATTAATTGCATTTTATAATCTTATTAATGGAAATATTAAGTAAATTAGTAAACTTATAAAAATAAGGGAATAAATATCCCATTAAATTAGGAAATTAGTTTGTCAATTAAGAAACTCTAACCAATTAGGATTTAACTTAAGTTAATCCTATAACTATTAGGTTACAAATAAAATAGCGAGAGATCAGTGAGAGAAAATGTAAGAGAGGGAGAGAGTCAACAGAATAGTTGACAAAGACAAGGGAAAAAAGAGAGATAGAAAGAGAGAGAGAAGTGAAGAGAGGAAGAAGAAGAAATAGAGAGAATAACAAAGAAAATTTCTATCAAATTATTTATCATCTCAAAGGTAATTTTTTCTATTCATATAATAGGGCATCTTTGGATAAAGCATGCATCATAGGAATAAATAGTACATGATTGTTTGTTAATATGTCTTTTATGTATAACTAATAATTGCTCGAACTAGGGTTCTATATGATTCTTGATCTTTCCTTGTTTGTTAATTGGTATAAAAATACTTGAAACCGATATAATACCCAAAATATATACGATATATATATGGTTATGAAAGATTTATATGATGAATAGATATTTAAATAAATGATAAAAAGTATGTAAACTCGTAACTAAAGTGATAGCACACAACACTGTGCACTTATAGTCAAACGACTACAGATTATTAAAGAAAATTTGGATCGGATGCCATCTATTGTAAATGAAACTAAACTTCTAGGGCTTTTTTTTTATATAACAATCACGTTGTAGGAACTTGTATATTAATAATGGGAAGTCTTGGAAGTTGACTAAAAATCTGTCCCGAAAGTTTATATATTCTGTTCTTTTTATAATTTTTGAGTATGTTGTGTTCTGAATCTGAAATTGACATCTTCATAGATTTATAATCCTTCAAATCTAGTTTTTAGAACTATAACTAACATAGTAATCCAATCTTTATAATCTAATATATGTTAATATTTGTGAAAATGGTTTAATCTAGAAAACAGTGTTTGCTTAACGTAATTAATATGTTTATAACTAATTTTGTATATATTACATTAATAATTTGAGTAAAATGTATGCATATAATTTGTAGAGGATTAAAAGGTCTTTCTAACGGTATAAAGTACACATTTTTTTGATTTATATATGATTAAATACAACAATTTTTCTAAACTCTACCTATCTGGAAATCTAAAACATAGTTTTGAAATTTTATCACTAAATTAAGATGCCTTAAAGAATTAATAATTGGGAAAAATTCCTAAATTAAAATTTTAGCATTCTGAATAGATTTTTTAATGGTGTAAAGATCAAACTTATACGATTCATACGTCTCAAAATATACTAATTTTACTAAATAGTGTCAAATTTTGAAATTTATTCAAACTATGGTTGGGAATTGTTCAATTATTTATTTGATGCTAATCAATGACAACTAGTTGTTAGAATTTTCTATGTTAATTGTTTTACTTTAACAATAGAATGCTTTTAATAGTTTGGTTTAGTTAAAGGGTTTTGATGTTGGAATTATTTGTGAGATGTTTTGTGTATATGTTAGTGACATGTGGAATAAGATTTGGATGTTATCCAACTTGTCATTTATTCATTAGACTAGGAGTAGGTCATCTAGGAAGGGGAAAAACATGATATTTTGTTAACTTATTGCCTCATTTAGATTGAAAAGTTATGGTTTGTGTTTAGGAGAATGAAAATGATAAGAAAGGTATAACTATGAACTGTGTTAAGTGGATTCATGTCTCCTTTCATTATTGTGTAAATGTTTTACAACTCTTTTACAACTAAAATATATGTTATTATATAAAATAGATTGAGCATCTAATACATGTTCTTTCTAGATATGTTATAAATATATACACACACACACATATATGTCTGGTGAATGCATGTAATCTGTTATGTTGCATGTGACGTATCACTGTATTCTATATGCATAGCTCATGGTGAACTCTGGTACTCGGTGAGAACATGTTTTCATTTCTGTCTCTGTTTCTGCAGTCCAAGGGATTGGTTTTGTATGGCCCTTGATTAGTAGGTATAACAGTTAATCCTGGATCTAGTAGCCCATAAATCCTGGGAACTTATGTGCTATATATTTCTTTGTATGTCTATGATATATGATCTGTTCTGTATGAATTTTTTTGGTATATTATATTGCACATGAAGAATGTGTACATGTTCGACTAGTATTATATATAACCTGTGAAAAGAGATATGAAAAGCTTACTAAGCTCAACTTTTCGTTTTACTTGCCCTATTAATTTAACATTTTGTAGTTTTTTGAGAACAAGTGTGACTTCAGTGAGGGGCTCAAGTCTACTGTCGAGCAAGGTTTTGACCTTAATCGTGTCTAGCTTTTGGTATGTCCAAACTTGTAGTTGGTTCGCCTTTGTGATTTGCGTGCAAATAGATATTTACGTACTATTTTTTTTATGTTACTGTTTATTATAGTTGGAAAGTTCTATTACAGTAGTCTTGTATGCCTTAGCCTACGCAATGATACTGCGTTTCATGGTTCTAGAATTTGGGCCGTGACACATTCCCTCTCTATATCCTCTACATCTTTCACTTCCCTTCCCCTTCCCCTTCACGCATTCTTCCCGCCTCTATCCCTCTCTGCCTTCTCTTCCCTTCCTTTCCTCCTCTCCTCCTCCACCACCACTTTTGCCTTCTCCTGTCACCAATTTCTATCGCCTCTTCCCCTGTGCTCCCTCTTATCCTTCCCCCATCCCTCTTTCGTATCTCTCCATCCAACTCCTTCCTGCTTCATTTTGAAAACACTGCTTTTAACACCTCAAACTCTAAAATACCCCCTAAGATCCTTTTGAGGTATTTGGTTGGTAATTAATTGTTTCGTATATTCCACAATGATCTGTGACGGGCATTAGGAGTATAGCATGTGACTTATCTAAATTCTACTATATTGTTAGTTATATTTATTTGTTGTTTGATTATTTACAATTCTGATGTAGACATGCATATAGTACGTATAATAAATTAACAATAAGAAGACATTATTTACTTTATTATTTACTCAAACCCAATGCTATACCTTAGCATTATAAAGGCAATATTAAAAATTCATAATTCTAATGATATTTGTTCTAAAATACCCCAGAACATGTTGAATTAATTCAACATGACATTATCTTATGAGTTAACTAGTTGATATCTTGTGCTATATGCATGTGTAGGGTGATTTGATTCGAACTATGGTAAAATAATATTAGTGGAATAATAATTAATTAAAATAACTTTTATCAATTTACTAAATAAAAGAAAAACAAAATTAAGTAACTATATTATTAAATTCTATAATACCATAAATTATTAAAAAATCAATTAAGGAACATGATTTTTTATGTGGAATTGAAATTTTTATGTTGTTGTCTTATATAAATTGATTATTGAATATTAATTAATACCCACTAAATTATAATACTTAATCAAAAATGCTAATTTTGTCTTTATGTCAATCTTTTTGAAATTTATGTTTCTTTAATAAAATGATTTTTAAAAGATCACATTCTATTTCAAGAAAATAAAATTTTAGTTGAGATTTTCTGATCACAATGTCAATCTTTATCTAATTAGAATAGTTATTGATTTATTAATTATTAAACATATTTAAAGATACATATTTTAATTAATAAATTCTGTAATTCGTTTACGTATTCAAAAAGCAACATACTCATGTTATTAACATTTCATTGCTATTGATCATTTGTAAAAATAAAGAACTCTTAAAACCTTGACCAAGTCTCAATCTATTTATTTTTGTACATTAGTATATCTAAAATGACCAACATAAATCTTAAAAAAACACAAAACTAAGATCACTCACGTTTTTTTCAAAAAGTATCAAGAAGCAATTATGTAGTATATAACCATTTTGAAGCCAAGAACGAAAAAAGCACATATTTCATTATTTAGTGAATAAATACAAAATTGATATTAGAAGCACACAAATTCAGGAATTGTTAACAGTCAAGATATAAACAATTGAAGCCTAATGAAGAAAAATCATCTAGGAATTACAACGCTAACAACCAAAGCAATATGAAATCAAAAATTATATACATATATATATATATATATATTATTAAAAAGGATCCATAATCAAAGATGTTGAGTGAAAGATTATTATATGTTTGCTAGAATGAAGGAAAGAGTAAGAAAAATTTTTCTCTAAAAAAAAAAAGAAGTTGAAAGAAGCAATCTAGATATAAATGAAGATATGTAGGCTTTATGGATTAATAGTTAACCTTAAGAGATGTAACTTTTATGTACAAAATTGAAAAAATAATAGTTTATCAAGATAAATTTTAGGCCAATTTCCACTGACAATCCTTGTGATTTGGTTGTTTCCTCATTACCCTCAAATAGTTTAAAAACATACAAATACTCTCCTCTGGTTTAGGTTTAGATGTTTAATAAATGGAAATGCATTTACTAATGGATTTATTAAAATGGTAATTTATGTCCTTGTGTCTTTTCTTCTCTTTTAAATATCTTATATATATATATTATAAAAAAGGAAAAAAATCATAAAAAAAAAAAATAAAAGAACAAAAAGGAAAGAGAGACAATTCATAGAAAGGCAAGAAAAAATAAAATAAAAAATAAAAGAAAAATTAAAATTAGAATAAAAAAGAAAAGAATCAGAAAAAATACAATTACATGGTATAAAAAATTAAAGAAACATTAGAATAAAGGTAAGAATAATCACAAAAATTATTTTTTAGGTGGAATGAAAAAAAAAAGATACTATAACATTAGATGGAATATATATATATATATATATATAGAAAAAAAATTTGAAAAATAAATTTCTTAGGTAGAGGATCGGGGATCGGGAAGGGATTAGATGACAGATAAGGGTTGGGGAAAGTAGATCTATGGTTGGCAATAGTGAGATTAGTAGTGGGAGGCTAGGGTAAGGCAAATTATGGAAGAGATGGGTGGTGGAATTTGGGAAGGAGGAGATAAGAGAGGTAGATTTAAGTAATAGGCGGGGGCAAATGTTGGCTAGAAGGGGTGGGGTTGGTGAGGTTCAAGAAGAAGGCTATTTTCTTATTTTTACTTTAACCCCTAAGATTTTTTTATTATTTTATTTTTATTGTGTTCCAAAAGTAATTTACTATAATTCAATTAAGATCTATTATGAAGTAATTTGGGAAAAGGTTTGAATGATGCAAAAATAATTTAGGATTAATTAAATTTCTCTACACATGTTTGTCAAATTTCCATTACTATAGACATTTTCCAGATGTTGACATAGAGAAATTTTAAGAATTAGAGGTATTTGTATGTTTTTTTGACCGTCTTCTATGAGAAAAATGGTTAGCCACAGGAGGTGTAAGTGGAATTTGCCTAAAAAATATCTTGAACCAAAAATTTAGAGTGAAGGATTATTAGATGTTTGATTTAGTGAAGCAGAAAGATTTTTCTTTTAAAAAATTTGAAAAAAACTATCCATATGTAAATGAAGATACGTAGGCTTTATAGAGCAATAGTTAACCTAAGAGACATAACTTTTATACAAAATTAAATGAATAATACTAGATAAAGATAAATTTTAGAGTTAATTTCACTTTACCTCTTTAACGTTTAGATCACTATTACTTTATTCCCTTACATTATATTTTAGGTACTAAAGTTCCTGGACTAATAGCCAAATAAAATGGTGTTTGGCTTTTGAATAAAATGATTTTTTACCCCTCAAATTATTGATGTGTGGATAAATTTTCCATGACACCCAAAAAATTTATTTCTTTGCATTTCGGTATTCAATATAGGGTGATGAATTTTGAGATTGAAAACACAAATTTCGAGTCAATTTAATAACAAAGAAAAATTAAGAAACAAATTAATTTTTTTTTGATAATCAGCAAAATGAATACAATTTCTTTTTATAATTTTCTTGACAGAGAGAAACCTATCTTGCTTATTATCTTCAAATAGATTAATTTAATCCAAGTTAATCCAGTTTTGATCTTAATTAACGAGATTTTAAATCTTCAACTGGTTTGAAGATTGAAAAATAATTTTTTTGTGACTTGAAAACATGCTCTCCAATTAAAAGATTTTTTTTATCTTTTAAAAGAAGGAGAAAACACAATTTAATGAGTTTTTGGAAAGATGTTTTTCAATTAAAAGATTTTTGATCCTTTAAAAGAAAGGAAACACAATTTAATGTGTTTTCTGGAAGGATGTTCTTCAATTAAAAGATTTTGGTCCTTTTAAAAGAAGGGAAAACACAATTCAATGTGTTTTCGAAAAGGATGTTCTTCAATTAAAAGATGCTTTTGATCTTTTAAAAGAAGGAAAAACACAATTTAATGTGTTTTTGAAGGATGTTCTTCAATTAAAAGATTTTTATCCTTTATGTGGATTGGAGAACTTATTTAATGTGTCAAGTCTAAGATGTAAATCTTCATTTAAATTTTTTTTGACCTTTTAAAAGAAGGGAAAACACAATTTCATGTTTTTTCTAGAAGGATGCCTAGAAAGATTTTTATTAGATCTCTATAGCGTTTGTTTCTGGCTATTTGTATTTTTGAAGGATGAATGCCATTATTTATAGGCTACTCGTGGGCATATTGGATGATTTTAAACTTGTTTTAACCAATAAAAATTTACCTTGTGTCAAGGACTATGACAACTGTTAAGCATTTAATTTAACCACAAAGACACAATACTTATCACAGTTGTAGGATAATTGTTTAATTACTTATGAGATTTATCATTGTAATTGTACACTTCCTTTCAGCCAATGAGAATGTCACCATGCACGAAAGATGACAGCAACAGCTTGAGTGCTATAGTCAAACACCAAATCCATAAGATTTATTTGTAATAATTATCCATGACAATAATTTAGTCAATTAATAATTATGAAAATTATCTACTAATTATTTAGTGGCAAATTAAATATAAATTATAATTAATAACACAACCAATTTTTGTAGACCATTATTTCAATTAAAATTTGTATTTTTATTAGAAAAAACTTTAATGTTTATGAAAATATATAAGGCGATGAAAGATTAAATATTGCTAAATAATGTTAACAAAATGAAAGAAAAAGGAAAAAAAAATGAATCAGGTAAAAACGTTTAGAAAAAATAGAGAACTAAATTTACAGAAGATAATATTTTATTTAAAAAAAGTTATAAGGGTATTTTTGTCAAAAGGAACATCAATGTTGAGTTGGATTTAATGAAAGAATTTAAGTGTCTAAAAAATAATATTAGTAATTAAATTGATAGTGATTGTAAATGTTAAGGGAATAAAGTGAAATTAACTCTAAATTTTAAGTTGTTCTTTAAATTTTGAGTAGAAAAATTGAATCTGATATAATAAAGGGATTTGATAGGATTAGAAGAGATATATTGTCCTCTTTTGAGTTTGTTTTAAATAATTTTTAAATTATATTTTATAAAATAAAAGAAAGAGAAAAAGACCTATTGTTGTAGACTCTGTTTAAGAATTCTTGTTTAACTGATAAAAGTGATACAATTAGCTCTAGATAAATTTTAAATAAATAAAAATAATAGGAGAATAACTATGGAAAAAGGAGAATAGAGAGGGGATTGTAACAGGTAAGTGATAAAAATGGCAATTTTGAGTTATGTGAAAGGGAGTTAGGGGAAAAGAGGGAAGGTGTGGGAAAGAATTTTGCGCGAGGAATTGAGGGAATCCGTGACATGCAGGAAACATGAATATATTAAATTTATAATTCTAAATAAAGTTAGTAAAATATTTAGTGTTACTTTCACTTTACCTCCTTAAGATTTATGGTCATTATCACTTTAGTCCCTGCTATATTATTTTTTATACACCAAAGTCCCTTGATTGACGATCAAATCTAACGGTATTTGATTTTTTGGCTAAAATTATATTTTACCTACAAATTGTTGGTACGTGGACAAAATTTTCCTTGACTCTCAAATATCTTCTTTTCTTCTTAAAATAGAGCTTGATGAATTTTGAGATATATTGATGATAAAAGATGAAAAATTGTTAAATACAAAATGAGAGAAAAAGGACAAAAAATAAATTAGGCAAAAATTTGAAGAAGAAAGAAAAAATGAGATTTCTTTAAAGATAACCTTTTATTTAGACAAATTTATATGGTTATTTTTGTTAAAAGAAATAACAATATTCAATTGAATTTAACGAAAGGACTTAATGGCTATTAAATAAGGTTAAGAACTAATGTAAAAGTGACTTTAAATATAATAAGGGGCTAAAATTAATTAACCCAAATATTAATGATGTAACTTTCAGTAATTAAATCAACAAATATAAAAAATTGAAGTAACAATATTTTTAAAGTTTTGCAATACCAAAAATAAAAATAAGATGATAGTTAATAATATTATTGTTCATGATACGAGATTAAAATATTTATTTGTGATCATAAACTCTTTTTTTTATTTAAAAAATAGACTAAACTTTTTTCACGGATATAAATGACTAGACAATATAGAAATAAAAAATTACTTGTTAGAATCCATAATTAGTTTGTATTCATTTTCTAATAAAAAACTACTTCATATGTGAAAAAAAAATTAGGTAAAAATGAGAGGAAGAAAGAGAGAATAAGATTTGTAGAAAGATAATATTTAATTCAGACAAAGTTATAAGGGCATTTTTGTCATAAGGAACAATAATGTTGAGTTGAATTTAATAAAAGAACTTCAATGGCTAAAAAAATATTAGAGACTACAATATTAGTGACTCTATACATTAAGGGGTAAAGTGAAATTAACTAAATATTGATAAAACATGTAACATTTAGTAATTAAATCAAACAAATATAAAAAAAAGATTAAGTAACAATATATTTTTTTAAGTTTTACAGTACCAAAAATAAAAAATAAGATGATAATTAATGAATATTATTGTTAAATGAGCAAAATAAATATTTATTTTATTATCGCAGACTCTCATTTTCTTTAAAAATATATAATAAATATTTTTTATGGATATAAATGCCGGGACAATATAGAAATTAAAAATTATTCATTAGAATCCATAATTAGTTTATATTCATTTTTTCTAATGACAAACTCCTTCATAGGTGTTAAATATGCATTTAAAATATTTATTTCATTATTACAAACTCAATTTTTATTTTTTTAATGGACTAATTTTTTTCTAGATATAATTGGCTGGATAATATAGAAATTTCAAAATTATGTGTTATATTACATAATTAATTTGTATTTATTTTCCTAATAAAAATTACTTGATATATGTGAAGATATATTTTTTTGGACGTAAACCAAAACCTCATATAAAAAGTTACAGAAATGAAAACTCAAAAGAAATTAAGGCCTAGACTTGTGACATTGAATTACAAACACGAATCGTCGGAGCATCCCTGAGCATCCAAGTTGCAAGGTCATTGATCTATCAGGGAAGATTTGTGGGAGAATAAACCAAGCTTAACTGTCTAGAACTTCCAAGTTTGGAAAGAGCATCCACTACAGTATTGGCCTCCCTATTGGCTTGCTTTTAGCTAAAGGGCTTGAGCTCTTAAGATTTTAGTGGTTTTCCTGCACAAAACATCTAATTTTCAAGGACACGAAATCATACAAGAGAGAATATCGATTACTATCTTTGAATCCATCTCAGCAATTAGGGAAAGGAAATTCCAATCAATACAAACTTGCAACCTTGCTAAGAAGTCCTCATTTCTGCTTCTAGACTTGTAACATGGCCGAAAGACGTGACAAAACCAAGCAATAAATGACTAGTTGAGTTGTGACATACTCCCTTTCTCTCGAAAGTCTAGGGTTTCCAAGGGATGATCCATCGACAATTAATTTGAAAAAATCTGTTGGGGGATTGGTCCATTTATTGGCTACAAAGTTCTAGTACTATGCTTCGAGGTTGAAACATTGAATACATGAAAAGCTAGACCAATCAATGCATCTGAGTGCTTACCAAAGGGCTTCCTAAGTGAAGCCTCATGCATAAAACTGTCGACGTTATGTTGTAGCTACATTTTTGAGGTATAATTAGAATAATTGATTGCTGCATTGTGAGCCTTCCACAACTCCCATGAGATTGCAATTAGGAAAAGATGCTACACCTCATTGCTTGATTGATACTCCTAGAATTGAAGCATGTGCATTAACGTTTCAACATGCAACATTTGAAAACTGCACAAATTAGGAAAATGAGACCAAGCTGTCCTTGCATAGGTGCAACAAATTAGTACATGATCTAGGTTTCAATGCTATAACAAAATGAACATTTAGTGACCATATTGAACCTATGCACATAAATATTTCCATAAATGGTAGCATATTGTTCATCAACCTCCACATAAAAGTAGAAACCCTTAGATGTACTTTTCTAGTTTACTCCATATATAAGCTCTAGATACAAGTTTTGGCCGAGCATTTCAAATTAATTCATAGGCTCCCGATGTGGGAAAATAACCACTAGATGAAAGCTATATATAACCTTATCTGGTCCAGAAGATAGAAAGAAAGGTTGCTGCTTAATGTGATGTAAATCAACTCTATCAAGATTAGCCTCAACAAAATTGAGAGACAAGCTCACATTATTTGCAAACAAATCCTTAATTGTAATATTAGGGCAAGTGATATTGGATATATTAACTACCAAAGCACCTGATCCCAACCAATTTGTGTTCTAACAAAAGTACGAGCCCTTCTATACCATTTAGTGCTGGAAAGACTTTTATGAACCATGAGCTCAGTGATTGTTATTTGCACCATGATTATTGTTAATGTCTTGTAAATTGCACCCTGCACTGATCATATATTATATGTTCTCTATAATTGGGTTTAAACGTTAATTACTAAACATTATATGCTTACCCCATTATTGTTTCCCTTATTTTGTTTGCAGTCGATGACCAATAGGAAGAGGTAGTAGGTCCTAAGTTGAGTACATATTTGGGAGGAGATTACGGTATGGATCCTTGCTACTGGAGTTAAGGTTGTAGTTGACTTTTAGTGTGAGGTTTTCCTTTTTGGTTAGGTCTTTGTGCCTAAGGGTTTGCTTTGGCTTGTTTATATATATTAAACGCTTGATTGTTGCTTTGGTTTGTGGTTTGGTGCCTGCATATAGGCATGATTCAGTTATGTCGTGGATTTCTATGGTTATGATTATTGTATATACCTCTTATGAATTTGTTTGGGTTGATTTTGAAGACAAATGGCATGTATTTTTGTTGTTAGTTGCTCCTGTACTCTACCTTGCATACTTGGGGTAATTCCAAGGTGCAGCGTGTCATTGTCCTGTTTTGGAGGCGTGACAATATTTATCCTTCCAAAAAAATTCAGATTTTATTAACCGAGTTAGAGTAGTAGAATTTAAAACCCAATCTATCCTGCACAAATTCTTTCTTGATTCACATCTACTAGGGGCTCCAAAATTACCAGGAATGATATACTGTGAACATTTATGAGTTTTTTGATACGCCTATTGGTTGATTCCCAACAATTGCCCTCATATTCCAAACTAGTACATTATTCATTAGGGAATGATAGAGGAAGAAGTAGATGATTCCCTAGAAGCCCGTCGGGTTAAAATTGTCTTTGTAACTGAAAAATTCTTTTTCTTCTTTTCACTCTTTGAAATGTGTTCTTGATCTCGGGACTGGTCCTGATCGAGGGGCTCCCAATTCAACTTCCTATCCATCAATTATGCAAAAGATAGAAATTTAGCCAATAAGGTCTCATTGTCCTTCACCGTATTACATTGAATATCCTCATTAACAAGAGACCCAATTATCAAATGCTTGTCAACCAATTTAGGCAAATGGTCTGGTGATAATCACAAAGCAAAAAGTGTAACATGTTAGTCAGTAGAAGATTCAATTCTGCATTCACGACATCATCTACTTCTGATAATTTGAATAGGAAGCGAAAAATTACCTTGCTCCACATGTGATTGAACCTTGTTACTATTGAGTATGGGAATATTTTGTTTTTGCTGCTTATTGAGGCCTGACAAACTTCCTTCAACAACCACATCATGAATCACCTTGTCTTGGCTTCACTCCAGTGATGGACTTGGTGCAATTACATCTTGAAGTCTAGAATCTTGAGTGGTATGATCAGGGGAAACTAGGGTTTGCATGGATGCATGACTAGGATTTTGATCAGTCTTCTTAGTAGCCTCTTGAATACTACCAGCTATGGATTTTTTGGTTACCACACTTTTCCTTCTTGTTGTGGTGTCGCACTTGTGATTTGTCTAGACTCCATGTTTGACCCACAATTATGACTACTAAGCCCCAATTTATGATATTCCAAGCAATACAAGGGCACAACTTCATAAGTAAAGGGATGCCAAAAACCATCATTATCTTGGCCTATCCAAAATCTTTTTTGTATTTGCTTTGATGTGTTTAAACATGCTCAAACACAAATTCAAGCAACACTCTACCTGGATAAGGCTGTTGCAGCATCTAGATTTAAAGGCTCTCCGATGATCTTTCCAATAGGAAAAAGTGGTTTCTTATGATAGAGATGGAATGGCAGTTGCTCCAGAGATCCATATAGGAACAACTGGAGATCCACAATCCACACAAAAATCTAGAGTCCACTTTAGAACCCTCATTCCAAAACCATTAAACAAACAAAAAACCTATAGCCAATAGCATTGATAGTCCTCCTCCAGGTCAAAATGAATTAGGACAAGTCTATAGTCGATTAACCCTGGATTGAAAGAACCCATGAATCCCACAGCTAAAAAATCTTTCCTTAGATCAGCCATGCTGGGTTTTTCTTTTGAGAATTCCATATTATTGCATGCTTGAGAGGTTTAGCAAGGGTTTCGATTTTAACTTTGGTAAAAAATTATGGTAGGCTCTCCACGATATTGGCTTGGCATTTTAAGAGGAATCGAAGCAATTGGTTCCAACAATAGCACCAGCGAAGGACTTCGTAGCCAATAGTTGCCCTTCAGCTGCAAACTAAAGGCCACCATAGTAGAAGGATCACTAGAAAACCCTAGCACAAAAAAGAGATTAAAAGGCGAGAATGGTTCCCAATATGTGCGAGGATAAAGTTAAGATTTTGAATATTTAATTTCATATTAGTTTTTTGGTTAATAACTAATAGGTAGAAAATAATCAATAGTATGGTGCCACTTGTCTTCCTCTAGTAGGTTCTCATTAAACATCCCTTTTCTATATTATATAGTATAAATACTTAAATGTGTTGTAAAGCTTGATTTTTAGAATCAGGTTTATTTTATTTTAAGCAGTGCTTCTTCCCTACCCCAGCTCTTTCAGAAACTCATAATCCTGTTTGATAAAAGTAAAGTTTAAATTATGGATTTTGAAACTTATATTTGTTTGGTAATCAAGTAAGTTTAAACATTGAGATGAAATATTTCATTTTACAAAAATATACTTAAAACAAAAAAAAAGGAATTAGACCTTATAGATGTTTGGTAATTTATAAATTATCAAAACTTTAGTAGGTAAAAGTAAAAAATTTAAATTCTTTTCTACTTAGTGGATCAAACTATAATTTCTCAAAAATTCACTATACCAAAGTGGATTTTCAAATTGTATCTTCTTTTGCCTTACCCTTCCCACCATTCCTTCCTGTAGTTCCTCTACCTTTCATCTCCCTCTCGCCTCTTCTTCTAGCCTCTTTGCCATCCCTTTCTCTTTTCCCTCTACCTCTTCATCTTTCTCTTCCTTCTCCACTTCATCAATGTTTCCCCATGTCCACTCCCTTTACCTCCTACTCCTCCACTTCTCAGTCATCCTTGCCTCAAGTCTGTTTGCCTCTTCCTCTTCCACTCCTTCCACCAATCCTTTCTCCAATTTTTCCACCAACTTCCGCCCTTTTTTCTAGTCTCTTCATCTCTTCATTCTTAAACTTCTCCGCTATGATTTTTTTAGACCTAATCATCATATTGAGTGGGGATCTAACCCAATTGCAATTTTTCATATGTTGATCCCATAGTCCTACATTTTAAGCTCCTTACAAACAAGAAAGAACAAAATAATCAAGTTAATCATTGAATGAAATAAATGAAACTAACACCAAAAGCGGTAATTTCTCCAAAATTGAACGTCTTATACTTATTTTGCCTTTTTGAACTAGTGACATATACTAAATCAAAAGGAAGATGGAAAGGTATTGGATTGATGATTATACAGAACAAAATAGGATAAAGCAAAAAGAGATCATGATGATAGATTAGGGAATCCGATAGGAGAATTGAGAAGAGATGAGAGAAAAGAGATCATAATGATAGATTAGGGAATCTGATACGAGAATTGAGAAGTGATGAAAGAGGTAGAGGTTTTAGGAGAAGAAAAGAAAGAAGAGAAAGAGAACGGAAAAAGAAAAGTGAAGAGACAAAAAAAAGGAAAAAATCTAAAAAAATTCATTATCATTTAATATTTTTGCCCTAATTGTAAGATTTCATGTCTCTCATAATTTGGAGATAACACCGACTTAACTGCTCAAATGGATGGGAGGGGTTGGCTGATATTTTTATGAATTATGTGACTATTTTTGACATAAAAAAATAGTGGATGAACTCAAAAAACTTCTAAAAGTTTAATTTATGGTACAACCATTTGCTTTAACATTAATGATATCTTATATCATAGTCAATGCTAATCACCGATCAAAACATGAATGATATCTTATGCCACAATCATTGCTAATCACTTATCATTGAGGATTCCACCACTATTCGGCTACGTATGCCAAAAAAAAAAAAAGACTCTCCTCATACTTTGTCCCTCATTTCATTTTCCTTTTCTCTTATGCCTCTATTTGATTGGAATAATCTTGCGATTCCCGACTATAAGGTTTTTATTTCTTTGTTATCTCAGGACCTGAAACTAACTATTTGACTTGGAACCTATGTGTGGTATAAGTAAATTTTTTTTAGATAGATTGGATTTACAAAATGTATCCATGCACCCTTGTTCCAATATCAGCCACATGTTTATAAACAAAAAATTGAATACCACTATATTGATGCGGTTGATGTTAGATTAGTGTATTCGAGGCATCTAACAAGATCTAGTCGATATAAAAATTTCTTAAAATTTTAAAATATTTTAAAATAGAAAGTATGATACCTCTCATAAGACTGAGGGTCTTGACGAGATATACAATGATAAAACAAAAAACTAGAGCAGTATGCATTTTCATAATATCACTATCGTGGGTTTTTAACTTTGACAAAATTTTCAGAGTATAGTTATCTAGTAGTGCTCGCAGATCCGGTATTATAATATTAATCTTCAACAGGTCTGCCTACTAATGCGTGGACTTCACTTACACCAGAATCGTAAGAATACTTCAAATCGGCGAATACAACACCATTACTCCATCCATATACCACTTAAATATCATCCCATATTCTCATGATTCCTTCTTGGGCACCTATAGACTACACACGAGAAGTCGACGCTTAAGTGCATTAAATCTATAGTAAGTACTACAAATTTATTGGTCTAAAATCAACCATGTCGATATGGTGAGGTTTAATTTTTTTTAGTATATAAAGATGTGGCTGATCTCTTTTCCAATGTTCCATGCGGCCCTCTACTCTTGAGGAATAATGTTATTCCAAATTCAAAATTTTGTTGGAGGATAAAATTAGAAATAATATTACATAATCAAAACATTATTAATTTAGAAAGTTAGATTCTTAAAAAGTGGCTAAGAAAAAGAATTGAGACGAATGGAGTATTTTTTTTCTCTTAGAAATGCTTTTGTATACTTGCACTAACTACTTAACATTGAATTTCTTTCACAATCTTTTACTTCACGAATTATATGACCCTTTAACTTTTAAGTTAATCTTGATGTTGTAAATTATAAGCTACAATGAATATGACCTTGGATGCATTTTTACATGTAAATTCCACTTTATTTATTGTGATATACAAATCTAAGTCAATACTGTAAAACATAAAGTAAATGAAAATGTTTAGATAGATCCAATGTTAAGTCTCATTGTAAATTTTGTACGTAGTTAAAATTAAATATTATAAATTTTTTTTACATTAACTACTATTATTTATTCGGTAAAATTTATTTTACACTATAAAATATATAACTAAAGTCATAGATTGAATTTATCTAAATATTTCAGTAAACTAAAAGCTTTAGTGCATTGTCTTTCGACTTTCGAGACGATGAATAATTTGGAATTGACTTTCATTTCTTCACCCTTAAGAAAGTACATCAACTTTACTCTTATCACAATTTCTAGAATTCATATGCCTTGAGATTCATCTCTTTTATGTTTGTGTCCAGACTCTAGCTTCCGACTCCACATTTCTCGAAAATCGTCTTCTAAAAAATTGCTATTAGAAAGAATAGGGATAAATCCACTTTGTACATCTCAAATTGTCACTAATTTTCAAATTATACCTTGAACTTTTATTTTTAACCACTTTACATTTTAATAATTCTCTTTTCTAACATCTTTAGTCCAACCGTAAAAACTTCCATCAATTTAATAACATCAGTTAACTATTCGACTGCAATAGATAAACAAAAAGAACATTAAGGTGTAAATTGACCAAAAAAAAGTTCAGGCTATAATGTGACTTATAACGTGTCTATTTTAAAACTTTTAACTTTTTCCTTCCTTCTGACCATCAATTTCAAATGCAATAGTAAGAACAACATTGCAAGTATAAATTAAACATTTATCCTCATCCTAGAGATTTAAACAAAATGTGCAAGCTACATATACAATATTGAAGCTCATTTATAAAAAAAAAAAATCATTTGTGTACATAATTCTTCCATCAAATTGTCATTTTTTTTCTCATTTCCAACCGCTATATTCAACTAGAGTAAGCCTAATTTTCTTGATGGATACCCAACTTTCTTTTCGTCTAATTCACTTGTTTCTCTAAATTGATATTTTATTTTGAGTTACTTCCTCATTATACCCCAAATTGTGTATTACCATCTACTATAGAGCATCTCAAACTTTTTTCTTAATTACTTTGCATTATAATATTTTCTTTTTTATTGCCTCTTTATTATAACAAGCAACTGAATTGATGAAATTTATTTAGCGGTTAAACTGGAGTGGCAAGAAACAAAATTTGGGTGCAATGTTGTCAAAAAAAATAAAAATAAAGTGCAATGTAGATAATAGTAACAAGTTAAGGGATTCAAAGTAAAGTCTAAGAGTATCCGTCTATTGGTGCACTTCTACTAATTGCCAACTTGGCAATTTGATGTATGTTTGAAGGAAAGGCTGCGAAGTGCTATCTGAATGTATTTTAGTAAATCTTCCATTCTGTAACAAATTACTATAATCTTGTTCTTTCAATATGATGTGCGTAGCTCCTTTTTATCATACCACCTACTTAATCTCATAATATGTTTTCCTTTAAAAATTTTAATGTATTATATAAAAACCTAAAATAAAACAAAACAAAACAAAAAAAAATCATAGCACCTACTTTTCATTCACGAGTTGTCAAATTAAAGTTTTAGGGAAAAAAATTAGAAGATTTTATATTGTCATTTGTGATCATATATTTGTCAATCGTTAAATATCAAAAGTATAATTTACTTGTTAAAAAAGTACTACTTAAACTCTTACAGTTTAAAGATACAATTGATCTAAAGATGATCCAATAATAGGTAAATATATTTTTTTATAATTTAAAAGGACAGGATTTTTTAACATATATAAATATGAAAAGAATATATTTAATTTTTGTACATATGTTAAGTATATATTTAAGTCGTTAATCTTGGGATTTTGATTAGCAAGAATTCACAAGTTCCCTTATTTGTGTAGTTATCAACCCTATATAATGGCTTGTTTTGTATCTTCACAAACACACAATACATATACATTTTTTTCATTAATTTTGTTATGGTATTAGAGTCCTAACTTACTTCTCGCTCAGTTTCATTCTTCAGCCATTATCATTTTTTTTATACACAGTTAGATGTTCTGACTATTTTAGAGAGCATACTTTTACCAGGATTTTTTTCTCGCCACCATCAAATACAAATCTCTTCCCAAGAGCATTAAGTTTGTTCATGTCCAAATTTCTTCACCAGATTTTTTTTAATGTGCTCTCACCTGCCTCCGACCCGTAGTCCAACCCGTCTGCCAGACAAGTCTGTCCTTAAGGTTGAAGATGATAAAAAGTATGCTTCAAAAACACGCCTATAGTCTTCTCTACAAAAGCGTATTTCAAAAACACGTTTTCTCTCCTGGTAAGAGTTCTTCTAGCCACGTCATCCACCACGCAAAGTCTAGTGGCACCCATATCAGCATCTGATTGGACATATCAGCAGGCCACATTATCGCCATGTCATCAGACATATTAGCGTCGCGTGTCCTCAACGTCATCACTTGTGACCTACTTTTGTGACATGTTATCTGCCACGTGTTCGACACGTCAAACATCTGCTACACGTGTTTCCACATCAGCTTCTCTTGTGACCTGGCTCAACCTAGTTCTAGATGTGGTCTGGTTCAATTTACTGATTAAACACATTTTTTCATCCAGTTTGGTCATTTTCAGTCCAATTTTTTTCTAGTTCAACTCAGTTCTCCACTATTTTCGACATTTTGAATCTGTCTATGCCCTTGATTTTCTAAAATCTACTTCTAAGGTTCTATTTTTTCACATTTCTTGACTATGTACTCTGGTTTTGTCTTTTATTCTTATTCTAATGACTTCGTATAGTTCTATAACAGTTCATAATTCTCTCCAAAATTCCTATAACATCCGATAATCTTGAATTGATCATCAAGTACATGCTCTCTAAACTTCTCCCATCCTCTAATAATGCACACTATGTTATCTCAAGTTCTTGTTGGTATCTAGACTATGCATGTTCAAATCACATGATATCTGATTTTGCTATTTTTTCCAAACAAGATTTTTATACCGCATCTATTCAAACTGCTGATGGATCCATAATGTATGTTAATCACATAGGCACTATATCCACACCTCACTCTCTCTGTATCACCAAAACTTATCATGTCCCTAATACACTCTAAATCTCATTTTCTTTGATCAATTGGTTGAACTTGGCATTGATGTTCTTGAAAAGCATTATTGGTTGTAGAAAAGGATTGTCAAACTAGACAACTTCTCTAAACGAGTTGTAGTCTCTTTAAAATAGATAACTGAAGCTTAAGTTGATCATTTAGTGTTCATTCTACTGCTTTTACATTAATATTAATCCCTTAAGTCTCTGGCACTCTTGTTTAGGTCTTGACTCGTTAGGTCGTGTTAAAATGTAAGTCATTAGTGGTCAATTAGGACCTATATAAAATGGCTTTGTTGATTGTGTCCCTTGTCAACTATTATAAGGATCATGCTTTACCACATCCTATTAGTGATTCTATTTCAACTACACCTTTGAAAGGTGTAGTTTTCTCATGAAAAATAAGTCGATTTACTTGACATTTATTGTGATTTTGGTACTATAGTCAAAACTCAATTTTCCAAGATCATCATAATTCTCGAACTAATAACGTTGTGGAATACTAGAAAACTTCCCTTCTCCATTTTCTTTGCCAATAGGGTACCATTTTTCATTGTTTTGTCCAGTATTTCCCATAAGATGGCCGTGTGACCATAAATACCAACACATTTTTACACAACTCGTGCTATTTTACTTTCCTCTTCTGTCTAGAGCATTTTTAGGGTAAACTCGCCTTACTACTGTCTACACTATCAATCGAGTCCCTTCCCCTAGTTGGCTTATGAGTGTTTATATGACTCCTCTCCAAACTATAAAAATCTAAGAGTATTTGGTTGTACTTGTTTTGTTCTTCTACAATCCCATGAACATACCAAATTAGAACCTCGGGCGAGGTAACATTGTTTTATCAGATATGACATTGAGCAAGGGTTACGTTGTCGGGTTCCCCGAAAATCTGAACAGTTACGTGTTTTCCATCATGTTATCTTATAGGAACACAAGATGTTCACTACAATGTCCAACTTTAATATGTCATCGTCCTCTTCTCCACTCCCATTTACCTCTCCCACACTCGATCTTTTTCTAGATACTGTCCCTGTATATAGTTTTAAAGAAGTAGAAGCACCTTTCCAAGAATAAACCAAATATCTTTACCTTTTAGCATTCAGGATGAGGAGTCAAGAGTTTAACACAAGCACTAGAACGAATACAGACACTTCTCTTATACCTTAAGTCATTGGTTAATAACAGTAGATGAACTGTCTCTTATACACATCTAGATGTGTATAAGAGACAGATAATTTTCATTATTTCTCTACTGAACTTTCCTTAGATGAACTTGCATCCTATAGAAAAGCCAGTCTTTATCCTAGACTACACTAAGCTATCTGAGATGAGTTGCAGGTTCTTGACAAAACTCACACATGAGACTTAGTTGACCTTCCGCCAAATAAATCTCTTGTTGGTTATGTAAGTGGATTTACAAAATTAAAACTCACTCAGATGGTAGTGTAGTCTACTATAAAGATGGTCTTGTTACCAAGGGTTTTGCTCAAGAATATGGTATTGATTATGAGAAAACTTTTGCACGTTTTGCACGGCTTATCTCTGTTAAAAGTTTACTTGCTATTGTTGTTGTGTGACATTGGGAGTTGTTTCAAATGGATGTGAAAATGCCTTTTTCAATGTAAACCTTTAAAAAGAAGTCTATATGCAGCCACCACTAGGATACATTAATGAGTTTGGAAAGGTTTGTAAATTTCACAAAGTTCTCTATGGTTTCAAACAAACTCTAAGATCCTAATTCTCTAAATTTAGTTACATGGTTGAATAGTTTTATTTCAAGTTCAGTTCTTATGATTTTGCTATATTTGTTTGCCGTTCTAATCAAGGTATCATTCTTCTGCTTCTATATGTTGATGATATGATCATCACTTGAAATGATCTCACTGGCATTACAGAATTCAAAAACAATATTTGAATCGTTGTTTTGAAATGTAAGATCTTTATTTTCTTAATTACTTTCTAGGTCTCTAGGTTTCTTCTACATCTAATGGTTACTATCTTACATAGGCCAAATATACGTCTGATCTTCTTACTCGTGTTAGGTTAACTGATAATAAGATCACATCTACTCCTATTGAGGCCAATACTCATTTCACCCCTGATGATAGTTCACTTCTTTCTGATCTAACTTTTATCTGTAGTTGGTCAGTAACTTGGAATATCTTACTATTACTCGTCCAAATATTGCTTATGCTATTCATATTGTTAGTCAGTCGAAGGCTGGTGTTAGGAGTTCTCACTTTGCAACTGTTCCTCGTATTCTGCGCTATATCAAGGGCATTTTGTATCACAATCTTCTCTTTTTTTCTTGATCTTCTCGTATATTACATGCCTATTCTGATATTGATTGGGCAGCAGATCCTATTGATAGGCGTTCCACCAGAGGTTTCTATTTCCTTTTAGGTGATTCTCTTATATCATGGTGCAGTAAGAAGCAAACTGTTGTATCTCGATCCAGTATTGAATACGAATATCGTGCTATTACTGATGCTACTCAAGATTTTATTTGGCTTTGTTGGTTACTTTCTGCTATGGGTATTTCACATGTTTCGCCCACTATTCTTCACGTTGACAATCAAAGTGCTATCCAAATTACCCACAATGATATTTTTCATGAGCGAACCAAGTACATTAAAACTGATTATCATTTCATTCGCCACCACATTTTGAAAGGGATTATCAAACTTTTCTCTATCCCATCTTTTGAACAGACAGCTGATATCTTTATCAAGGTACATCCTCCTGGACGTTTCTTTTATTTAGTTTCTAAAATCAAGTTGGTTTGTGCTAAACCACACTGACTTTGAGGAGATATTAAAATATGTAAATATGGAGATAATATATTTAGTTTTTATACATATGTTAAGTATATATTTAAGTCGTCAATCTTGGAACTTGATTAACAAGAATCCATTTAAGTTTTTATTTATTCACTAAGTTGCTCTATATACATTTATACATTCTTAGTAAGTTTATAAACACAGAATATATATAAGTTTTCTCCATTAATTCTGTCAAGATTAAAGGAAGGAAGAAGAGACCGAAGGGGTCGAATTCATTAAAACCCATCTAAATGTGTATAAGAGACACATACTTGATCCACGTAGAAATTTGATTGATTTAGACATATTTAGATGCGTTAAGATACAAACAAGAAAAACTTCACCTGCAGTGTTATAAATTTATTAGAAAATTTTATGTGATGTATGTGTATATTTCGGTATTTATCTAATTACAAATAATAATTTTAATGTTGTCCAAAAAATTACAAGTGTATTTCCGTGCTATATAAAAATTTGAGAATCCATCATTTATTTAATTAATGCTTTAGTTATATGAAACTCAACCTTATTTTTTTTTATTGTGAATTTTTATCTATTTTTTGATGACTTTAACTCATGACTTAAGTTATAAGAGAAGTGTTTAATCTTCGTTCTCACCATATTTAAACTTATTTGACTTATCATGCCTGAATGCTTAAACCAAGAAATTTGCAGATTCTTGGAGGCGTGCTAATCTTCTTAGTAAAAATATTATCCAATTTGGTCTGCAAGTTGAACCGAAGCACTGTATAAACAGTTTAATCTCCAAGACTCCGACATTCAGGGTAACAAAACAGATGAAATAATCTCTCGTCTTGAAAATACTAATTAAGGGAATATATAAAAAATGAGTTCTGAAACCCCAAAGCTTCCCATCATAGATTTCTCAAACCAAGAGCTTAAACAGTTAAACCAGGAAGTTCATCGTGGAATTCCTTGAAAATTCAAGTTCAAAAAGCCCTTGAAGAATATGGTTGTTTTGAAGCATCATTTGACAAAATCCCTCTTCAACTTAGAAAAGGTATTTTTTATGATTTAGAAGAGCTTTTTGATCTTTCATTGCAGGTAAAAATGAGAAACTCCTCCAAGAAGCCTTTCCATAGTTTGCGTCGGACAATATCCTAATGTCCCACTGTTTGCATCGATGACGCAAACATTCCTAAAAAGGTTGAAAGCTTCACTAAAATTCTGTGGCCTGAAGGGAACTCTCAGTTTATGTACACAACTTTCCGTAGAAAACAACATGGAATCATTGATTAGAATTTTTGCAGTAAATGAATGCGGAGAATAAAGTTTGGACTTTGGAGTTTGGATATATATCCATAAAAATAGATGTCATCGAGTCATCATTATGATGATTATTATTACAAACTGAAAATTACAATTAACACACAAATAATAGGATGTATATACAAATACCATCTCTAAAATTTAGTCTCATAATTGTCTGTCTTCCATGAACTTTACAAATCTGGAGCCTCGTCTCTTATAACTTCTGTGTTAAAGACAGGCTAATTAGTAATTAGTCAATATTTTAACAGTCATAATTAATATTTTAAATTTCAATTTCATTAAACTGATCTTATTGTAGATCATCTACGAGGAAAGGGCTTCTTTTTCATTATTAAGGTAAAACTAGCGAAGAGTGAGTTTATGGCTGGGACTAAATACTAGATATATATGGTAGGATTGAGACATTATGGTTAAGTACAAAAACCATTTTGGATCCACTAATTCTATTCAATATTTAGCTATATCATTTTTTTTTACCGAATATGACTTTAATAATTTCTCACGTTTTACATTTATATTCTTTTAATCCCTCACATTTAAAATGATACATTTTAGTCCTTACAAATTTAAAATACACCATTTTGGTCCCTAGATACATACATGCATATTTTATGGTTGCGAAATACTCCATGTGTAGTAAATATAATAGATTTAAGTACAAGAATTGACATGTAAATAATTTTGAATGCTAAATTGTCTATAAAACACAGGATCTAGATGTGTATTGATGTAGCTATGATTAAATGATGTGTATAAAGACAGTGATGGTATATGATATTTTTGGGGTGGTAACATAATTATCACCTACCATCACTTGAATTCAGTTAATATTTAAAATTTTGTGTTGCTAATATTTTGCCCATGAAAAATGTAACATTCGATACGCATGTAAGTATTTCAAGTCAAAATATGCTTGTAATTGTGTCGAAAGACCATAAATGGTGTATAATTTGAATTTAGGAGGAATTAAAATGTGTCATTTTAAATGTGAAAAACTAAAAAATTATAATAATAAAATGCGAGGATTAGAGTTGTTTTCCTATTTATTTATTTATTTATTATTATTTTAATACATACCACATCAAAATTTTAAAATAGACTGAATTCAAGGCATAAACCTTGAATCCGGTCCAAGCAAAAATGGCCCATACCACATGCACGTACGCGGTGGATTTAATACAGTTGAAGCCCAAAGATCGATAAATATTACTGGGATAGTACCTATTAACTTCAATGAAAGTCACATTTAGTGAAACATACTCTTCCGTCTTATTATTATTTTTTCTCATGGTTTTGCTTTTTTGCAACACAGCAATTTTTTGATGAGGAATTCGTATAGATTCTATGTGATTTTTAGTGAAAATTTTTTAACAAAAATAAAATTTATATCAAACATTAATACTCGTAAATTTAAAATTAATTTTAAAAAAAGGTAAGAAATCTATATAAAATTAAATTTTGAAAACTTAATTAATTGATTAAAAATGACTAACAGTGACAATGTAGATGTGACGGAGAGTATAACGCTGTACACATTAAATTTCATCTATATTCTACATTCGGGGCTTATTCCACTTTACACTCGTAGCTTGTACTCCATTTTCCTTTTACATTTTGTGCTTATTTTTTAAATATATTACACCCTTAACTCTCAGATTTAATCTATTTATTCCAATTTTCAATACCGCTATAGAAGTTAATAAATGTTGCAACATCACATATCTAAAGTAGAACATTCGTTAAATTTTTTAACACTATCAGAAATTGGACCAAAGTGAGACTAGTCTAAAAGTGAGGGGTACAATGTGTCCAAAATTTAGAATTGGATGTGTGAAGTGAAAATTGATCATAAGTTAAGGGATAAAAAGTAGAATTAGTTTTGATTATTTATATTGGTGTAATATGTCCTTAAACAAGCGCGTTGTATGTATTTAATTAACATCCGTTAACTTTGATAGCAAAGTTAAAAATTAGATTGAAATGTGATAATTCTGAGAGTTCAAGATGTAATATGTCCAAAAAAAATATAAAGTGTAAAGTGAAAATTAGATACTAGATGTGAGATACAAAGTGGAGTAAGGCCGTACATATTGCTGGAACACACGAGGGACTTGAACCCAATGAATTGTTAGTTTAGCTATGGGGACAGTAGATAGGAAAACGATGATTAATTAGCAGCTTTCAATTACACAGATGCATAACTCACTAGTTTACACTTTTACCAGGAAAACAATACAAAATTATTCAGAGCAACTTAGTGAATTGGATCAGATGGTGAGGAAAATGGTTTTGGAGAGTTTGTGCGTCGAACAATACGTGGATGAGCACTTGGAGTCTACAAACTACCTTATTCTTCTTGTAATGAAATATGAAGGTCCTCAAACAAATGAAACCAAACTTGGACTGGCACACAGATAAAAACATAGTAACTATAAATTATACCAAAATCAAGTACCAGGATTGTAAGTGCAGACAAAGGATGGGCTGTGGATTGATTTAAAACCCTCAACGAATGCTTTCATCGTCGAGATAAGAGATTCTTTTCGTGTAAGTTTACTAAGCCAATTTGTTTTGTTTTCTTTAATTATTCAATTGAAAGAATTAATTGACTAGCTAGGTCAATTTTTTGAGACATTTAGAGTACCTAATTTGTTTCAAATAATCAGAAATTATATGTTTTCTACGGAAAGTTGTGTACATAAACTGAGAGTTCCCTTCCTGTCTCTTAATGTACCATGTATAGATGATCTAAAATATTCTCTTGTAAACCTCTATATGGCTCTTTATACACCAATTGTATTAAAATCTGATTTATACATATTGCATTGGTAATTTTTGGCCCTAACGTGGTATCAGAGCTTCTGCCTATAAATATATTTAAACTTCCTCTTTAAATATACTTTGCTCCGATTCTTGGGTTTCAGCCCTTCGAGTTCTCCTAGTTTTAACCTCTGGATTTTTTGGTTTCTAATCTTGGTTCTCCTAAATTTAACCTTCTGGTCTCTGGTTTCAATTTTGAATTTTCTCAATTTTCAACTTTCGAGTTTTTCGGTATTGGATCTTGAATTCTCTCAATTTTGACCTTCGAAATTATTAAAGTTTTATTTCACATTCTCTTGGTTTCAGTTTTTGGGTTTTCGATTTTGGTTATTGGTTCTTTTGTCTATTCGGTCTTGATTTTCTATTCTCACGTTTTGTTCCAAACGTAATTTGACTTTCCATAACTATATTGAGTTTGAGGGGATGTCAAAAATATGAAATTGTTAAATTGTGATATATAAAAATGTGATTGATGTAATTTCCCTAATTATTCCCCTAAATTAGGTAATTACTTTCCTACTCTAATTGTCTTGATTAGTAAGATTTACCATATATAGATGATCTAGAATATTATCTTCTAAATTTATATAAAGGCTCCCTATATATCAATTATATTAAAACCTGATTTATATATATTGCAATATACTCTCTAAGCAAAACACCGGACAACAAACCGAACTGTACAGACAATTTTTTGATCTATATTTCAAACCACACTAAGTTCCCAATTTTCCTTTGTTTTAGCTACTTTTCTCCATCCAGCAGCAGCACAAAATGAAAACTTAGTTTGAAATACATCCCAGGAGGATTTAAGCAAGCAATTGCTTCTTACTCAGAAATTATTAATAACAATTTGAGAACTATTATCTTACAAATAATTAGGGAAGCTAAAATTTTTAGTTTTCAAAACCAAACGAAATCACAAAAAATGGAATTCCCTGAATTTTCTGTTTACTAGTGTTGTAGTATTATATAAAACCTAGGGTCTGTTTGGTTCAATGTGAAATGTTTTCCTTAGTAAAACATTTTTGGAAAATCTTTACGTGAAAAAGTCTATTTTCATGCAACTTTTTAATGTTTAGATAACAAAATAAAATATTTTGAGAATGCAATTTTTTGACGTTTTCATCTTAGATTTTATCATTATGAGTTAAAAAGATTAATAACAATTGTAATAAATAATTCACAAGTAATTATAGTTAACAAAGTATTAATTTTGTTTAGAATTAAATTATAAGACAATGTAGTTGTAAATTATACTGAATGATAATAATACATTGTGGGACCTACATAAAAAAGACAAATGAATAATAATTGAAAACAAAAATAAGTTTAGTAATTAATGTTATAAAAATAGTTATTTGCTTTGTAATACTATTAGATGTCTATTCGAGAAATAATTTATGATCAATTATTTCGAAACTCAAAGGGCATTTTAGTTTTAAGTCAAGAATATTTTACACAAAAATATTTTACTTTGTTTGGCGCTAAGAAAACTGTATTATCATCCCAACCAAACTGTGAGGATCTTCTTCCAACACTTCTTTTTGTATCATTGTCCTTTATTCCGACTTATGATTTACAGAAAATTGTTCGATTCACCTAAATTATATCTTGTTTTATTTAATGTTTCAGTTTTGACATTTAAATCATACTCTATCAACCAAGATAGGCACAATTTGCTCTATTACTCAAATTTGAGACTATTACAATATACTAATTAAACCAAATTTTTATTTCCGCAATATAGTGTATTCAAACAATCAATTTGTCTTAATGGCCGCTATGAATTATTTACATCTATGCAGTCAAATTTTCATTCCTAGGAAGTTCCAAAAACATATTAGTTAATTAATATACCTATCATATTGTATGTTAGGTTACTTCCACTTGTGGCTTCATCATGAAGCACAACTTGACTTAAAACGTTTGTCGGACGTTTGGTTGGTGTTAATTAGTATTAATAAAATCTCTATTGTTATATATATATACATATATAGAGTGCTTGATAATTTGAATGTATCTATCATCACTGGTTGTTTACATACTTTCGTAGTGAACTACTGTCTCTTATACAGATCTAATTGAAAAGAACAACTGTAGGGAGTTTATTAAAACCATTGAATTCAGAATATGGTAAATAAAGAAAGATTTTTCAAATTTAAATTCAATTTTTGTTCTATATTAAACTCACCGGCTTAAAGTACTAAAATCGCCCTTTGGAGGGAAATGATGGATTGTTAGTGTAGAGAATTTATAAGATCGTGAGTCGTTTTTATAATAATAAGTTAAGTCAAGAATAATAATCAAACTGGAAGAGTGAAAATCGGACCTTACTTACGCCCACCTCCTTGGGCATATAACCTAGTAATTCTACGATACCAGTGGAAACTCAGGTCCCTCCGATTTAGCTAGGATAAAATACCAGTTGCTTTAGATGGTCACGTCAAAGGCTGACTTCCTTCTCCTTGGTTTACCATCGCGGGCTTAAATTCAAGCGATCTTTTCGTTGGCGTAAATATATATATATATATACCCGTGTGTCTGATGAGATGCTCAAAATTAGATAGATGGCACAAATGTTTAGTGGCGTATTTACTGCAATGTTCAGAATTGCGGATGCCATGATCATTTTATTCATTAAGATAATTTTTGCAGGCATGGACGAATGGTCGCTTATATTCTGCTTCTCATCGGGTCATGATGACCGGAAATGATGCAAGATATTCTGTTGGTTTGTTTTCAATTCCGAAAAAAGGCTACACGGTGAAACCTCCTGAAGAGTTTGTAGATGAGGCTCATCCTTTACTTTTCAAGCCCTTAGATCATGTGGAGTACCTTGCGTTCTTTTACACGGAGGGCCAAAAATTCGAGTCCCCCCTTAAAGCTTATTGTGGTGCTTAAACGTTGCCTATTAAGTAATAGGAGAGATGAAACTTAACTCGTTTTTTTTCTATAATTTATACTTTTAATATGCCGAGCAACTTTCTTTTGGTGTATGACCTCTTTACTTTTTAATAATTTCCTTATTAAGTAATAAACTTTCCCAGGTTTTATTGGTCACTAGAGATTCTTTTCTTTCAATTTTTTTCTTCTATTTACATACATGTAAGTGTGTCATTTTTGCTAGTTTCAATAATTGATATGACCTAACACTTTTGCTATCTTGATTTTATCTCAATTAATTTTATATTGCCTTTGCTTTAGTTAAAGTTTCTTTCTAGTTCTTAGTTCTTATTCATTTAATTGAATAACTTCCATGCTTCGCTTTTCAAATAGTAGTGAGACTAATAATTTGGTACATTAAGGGTGTGTTTGTTTGGATTGAAAATATTTTCAGGAAAATATTTTCCATAAATTTTTTTTGTGCCAAACACAGGAAAATATTTTCCGGTGTAAAATATTTTCCAATTTTCCTTCTTCTGGCTGAAAATAACTTACGAAATTTAATGTTGAGTGTAAGTTATTTTCCAGATAATTCAAGAGTGACATTAAACCTCAAATACTTACTTTTATAATTTCGTTTGCTAAACTTATTTTCGTTTTTAATTCTTTTTCATTCGTTTTTCTCTCAATTATGGATCCCACACTAATATAACTAGCATTATTGTCTATTTTACTACTATATAGTACTATATATTTAGACAGATATAAAATAAGTTTTTATTAATCACAATTACTTGTAAGGTATTTATTACCATTATTATAAGTTTTTTTAACTTGTATCCATAAAATTAAAGATAAAACCGTTAAAATTTTTTATTTCAAAATATTTTCATTTTGTCAACCGAACACCGGAAAAATGTATGGAAAATGGATTTTTTCATGTAAAATATTTTCCAAGGAAAACATTTTCCTCAAGAAAATATTTTCAGTCCAAACGAACACACCCTAAAAACCAACTTCTGTGTTATACATTCTATATTGTATCGTAGGGTGCAAGTAAAATGTTAATTATAAATTCTTTTTTTCATTCAAGTTCAACAATTTTAATAGACATTGTGCATTTATAACCAATATGCATTCAAAAAGTAATGATTTTTTATAATATTTAAATTATATGACAAAATGCCCTTTGAGTTAAAAGCAAAAAGACTTTCGAACTTTCACAAGAGTTGCCAAATACACCCTAATAATTTTAATAGGCAAATGCTCGAATTTAAAAATAATAACAATGGCTAAAATGGGTCAATATAATTTATGGTCTGGATCGAATGAAAATGGCAATTCAAGCGGAGAAACTAGTCTTCCTGCCCTGGGGTCGCCATGGAATCCTTGGCTACACATATACTGCTAAATAATTTTACTACTTTTAATTATATATTAGTTACAAACTCTAATTTTTATATATCTAGATAATTTAATTTATAAAATAAATATATATTATATTAAAAATCATTGATTTCATCTTGCCTTCATTAGACGCAATATTTTGTCTTTTTGATTGTGCCCTCAAGACACAGACATATAATATAAATGGATTTTAACAAGCCAAAATCCAAAATAGATAATTCTTTCTCATTATTGCAAGGTCGTAAATTCAACTTTGGTTTGATTTGAAATGATTCAAACAATAATCAACATAAATTCTAATAATACTATGATGGAACAACTAAAAAAATATAAAAATAAAAAGGTCGTAATAGAGATTAGTCAATATATTTAAATCATACATTGGCTATGATAATTTAAAGTTTATGTACCTTCGTTGTATTGAAAGTTCTATACATTTGTGTTGTGTTGATAGTTTTACATACCTTCATTTTATTTGATAGTTCAACAAACTTTCATTGTGTTAATTTAAAATCTACTCTAGTTGGTCAAAGTCTCGTGCTAATAGCGTATTATGAAAATAATTTAGAAGAGATAAGAATACTGAGGGAGAAGTAGAGCTATTATCTTATTCTTTTCAATTGTATCCAACATGAATTACAATACCTCTATTTATAGGCATACATGAGCTACATGTAAGCCGAGACTTGATAGATTAATAAATACTCATGGATAGATACATTGATATGGTACATTGATCTTATATGTAGATACATCGAAGGTTCATTGATCCATAAATTAGATTAGGATATATGTGAGTTCAGAATGCAAATGGACATCTGCATCTAATGTATTCATAACAATAGTAATTTTTTGCATTTTTTTGAAAAATCTAAGTAAACCTAATCTATTAGTCGGGCAAGTTAGGTGTTCGAGTTATTTGGGTTAAAAATTCAAACTAATAAACAAGTTATGAAAATCCATTATTGTAAGATCATCCATCTAAAATATATGTTTAGTCAAAATAAAATGATTACGTCAAGAATTAAAGGGAAAAAATATACAAGATGATAAATTATATGGTATTTCAAGGATGAATAGAAAAACAAGTATAATTAGATGAAATAATTAGGGCAAAAATAAAATTAGAAAGTATAAATACTTTATTGGGTTATTCGGTTGGGTTAGGTTTAAAAAATAATACACCCAACCCAGCCCAACCAAATTCGAGTAACCCAACTCAAATAACTGAAACCCGATAACCTAACCCATTTAGTCACAGATTAATTTGGATTGGATTGAATTTTCGAGTTGGGTTGGGTTTGAACACCCCTATATATAAGTGTTTTTAGGGTAAGAGTTAGTGGGTATAGTGGGTCAAAAGTAGGGCCGTAATAACATGTATCACTTAACATATCGCTGAGAGTTATGTACACTGTAATCAACTTTAAATATTGGTGCTAATTATTATGAATAAATTCTTTTTGATCTTTTTATGAAGTGATACTTTAGCTTAAGTAGGTTTGCATTTTTTTTTTTTTTTTTTTTTGGAAGGGGGGAGGCATTTGACATTTAAAACTCTAAGTTTGATGATTTTCAAAACAGGGACTTTCATGGTCACTGTCCTTTAACTTGGATGCCAAGTTTGTTATGCAGAAATCTGCTTTCAAGTTAGTCACTTGGGTAGTATTATGATTATAGATATAATATTCTATTCTTTAACTGGTATAAGAAAGAAATATTTCCAATTGAATATTTCATGGGTGCTTTTACAAAATTCCGTGATGTCAAAATATAGATAGTTAAAATGAACAATTTGATTGTACATATATTTTTTTCTGTGTGCTCCTAATGCAATTGTTGCAGTAAAACTGTCTATTATAAACAGAGAGATTTGTATAAGAGACAGCCAGGCGACCTCGCATTCCCCGAATGCGAGGTCAGTCGGACTTTTTCAACAAAAGTGAAATTTAATCAATTATTAACACCTACAAATTTTAAAATTTACAAAAGTTAAATAAATCTATATAAAATTAAGTGATGAAAACTTAATATCTTAGTCAAAAAAGTCAAACAGTGACAAATTTAGTGGGACAGATGTAGTACTATTCTTTACCTATATTGGAGTTTAATAAGTATATAATAGTAGCCTAGACACTAAATTTTAATTTATAGCATCAAAGATACCTGTATTGACTAAAAGTTGCACCACACTGGCACGCTCATAACGCAAAGTGTGAGTACAAAAACTAGTTATATGAAAAGAAGAAAGACAAGATGAGAAATTGATGAATAAGGATGTAGGAGATGAACGGCAAGAGTATAAACTAGACCTACCTTGTACCTACCAGCAGATGTTTTCATCATTATACATCTTGGATCTGTCGATTATGTTATGGAGTATTCTACAACTTCACCATCCAAGGAAAAAGAGTAGGATCATTAATTTTCATAATCCAAAACATAAGAATAACAAAAAAAGGGATCACGTGAGTAGCACATAACAACAACAACAAAAAAACTCAAGTACTCACTGGCTCTTTATACTACATCTTTATAAATCTCACATTCTCTACAAATGTCAAAAATATCACAATTCATAGAAATAATTAAACAGTTAGATTCAAAGGTCAAATTGACTACATCAGTATGTGAGATTGTAACATCAATCAAAATTTTGCTTAAAAGAAAACTCTCTCGTCAAGTTGAAAGATTCAAAATGAGGATGTTTTATAATGCTCACATTCCCGAGGAAGAGTTTGTTGCCACTACTTTGGGGGCATACGAAACTTGGAACTGGATAAGCATTTTGAAGGAAAGATGTTCAAGGATTCATTCGAGTTAGCTGAAAGACTGAAAAACTTTGAAAAGATTCAGCTGAGGAAAGTCGGAATAAGGGATAATTAGTGGAAAAACTTGTTATATAAAGACACAAATCATGAGGTCTAGATGTGTATAAGAGACAGGTTATGATGGAATCCAAACTTTGGAGCAAGGCAGCAAAGATAATCAATAAGATACCATTTACATGTAACGCATTGATTTAGCCAAAAATGTAGCAACTGGTAATTCAATCTACCATGGATGCTTTGAAGAAAAAGCCTAGTGAGTGAAACAAAAGATGCAGTTTTGACATTACCCAACTTGATTATGTTTTTGAATATTTAAGGGCTAATGGTTAGGTAAAGTTTCCAAAATATTACAAACATCCATCAGCCCAGGAGTTCGCCGAATAGTATATGATTTTACAAGTTCCATCACAGTTGGACTCATTCCACTAATAATTGAGTGATATTTAGAAATTAAGTTCAAAATTCCATCGAGAAAGGAATTTTCTAGTTTCCAGAAGAGGTGAAAGAACCAGGTAAAGTAGAGAGGAACCCATTCCAACATATGGTGGAGATTAACATGGTGAACATTGGTGCAACAGTAGGTTGTAAGGACAACGCAACCTCTAGCAGCAAAATGGGATTTGAAGCAGAGTAGCATTCAAGGCATTGATGTCCAAAAGAACACATATGTGATCTATGTTAGGTTTATCTAGAACAGGTATTTCTCTCTATTTCTCGTCACTTATTGAAATAATGATGTGATTATGTCGGAATCTAAGGAGACCAATAATAATGAATTGGTCACTTGATGGTAGATGGAATGCCTCAAACCTAGATCAGGCAAAAATATTTAAAATATCAGCCCTTTGGGGGACAGAGTAGGTTGTAATGACAAAGGTTAGATTCAGCTGTAATCCTGGTGTTGCAAGATGCGGCATATCAGTTGATACGATTATTAGAAATCGATTATTCGAAAAGGCCCAGTGTTTATGAAAGATGGCTAGAGAACTCAGAGGTCAGCAAAGAGGTACCATATTAACAAAGACAAACTCCTTCTAGGAGATATTATGGTACATAGGAACGAAAACATGGGGTATTCAATAGATGTGAAAGAGACAGATGACTAGTAATTATATGGATAGCAAGAGGCACAAAACATATGATATAAGCCGATTATTACAAAGTTAGGGATACATTGATGACAGGAGAAGCAGGGGTTAGTCCATTGCAAATTCAAAGATGGTCTCGAGCGCTAGATCGGTATTCACAAATTTGTAATTTTGGACCCATGAAATATACAATCTGGATGTATTTCACAGATCAGGATAATTTTCGGAAGTTGATCCAAAGAATATGACTAATATGTCAAAAGCACTGTTGATAACAGTTTTCTGCATACAAAATTGGAGAGAAGTTAAAATCGGTAACTCGCATTCACCGAATGCGAGGTTTTCTTAATTTAAAAAAAAAATTGACCTCCCATTCTCAGAATGCGAGGTCAATTTGACTGACCTTTTTTTTTTTTATATATGTTTAAAAAATGCGAGGTAATTGTTGTTGCATTTTTTAAATGCGAGGTTAAAAAAAAAAAAGGTCAGTCAAATTGCCCTCGCATTCTGAAAATGTGTTGTAATGAAATTTTTTTTTATAAGACAGCTCAAATTTAGCTAATTTGACTATGTATATTGCGAAGGGAAATTGTGCACTATTAAAAAAATAGAAAATGAAGGATTTAGCAAATTTGACTATGTATATTGCGAATGGAAATTGTGCACTATTACAAAAATAGAAAGATGAAGGATTTGACTTGTAAGATAAAATGGAAAAAAAAAAAAAGCCTTTTAAGCACAGAGACTACGAGAAGCTAAAGTATCACCTGTCTCTTATACACATCTAGATATTGAAGCTCAAATCTCTGTCTCTTATACACATCTCGCATTCGAATGCGAGGTCGATCATGACCTCGCATTCGAGAATCGAGTCGGTCGGCGATTCTTTAAAAATTAAGAAGACCTCGCATTCGGTATGCGAGGTCTTCCAAATTTATTTATTTATTTTTAAAAAAAATATTTCTGGAACTCGCATTCTCCAAATGCGAGTTCCACTGGTCCAGAATTACATTTTGGAATAGGTATAAAAAAAGAATAATTTTGAAAAGAAGCACGATTTTAGAAATTTCTCCAAAATAAGAGCACTAAGGAATTAACAAAGAATGCACGATATAAGTAGGTGTAGATGTGTTCCCAAATAAATTGCACACAGGAGAAAAATATGATAAGTTGACTAAAGGGTTAGAGAAAAGAATGGTGAGGAAGTCGATGGAAAATCAAGGACACTGATAAAGATTGATAGCCTGGAACAATGAAAGTAAATATGCAGTGTCTCTTCTAAGGAGTTTCATGTCTAAAGACAAACAACCATGTTATGTGATTGAACAAGATGAAGGAAATATATCTAACGTGGCTGAAATTGATAAGGAAAGCAAATAGAAAAGGGCTATCGAAACTTCAGAGGTAGTAGGTCTTGGAGTGGATGTCCAAATTATAAAGGGTCAAAACATAGCTAATAAGGTAATCTTAACCAAACCAAACTATTATACGTCTTGTCCCTTGAAACCATTGTTGGTATAAGGACATATCTACAACATTCCACTGTCAAGGATAATGATTGGCAATAGAGCGGTCGTGAATATATTACCAACTACTATGATAAAAAAGCTATGCAAGGTGGCCAATAATTTAGTACACTTATATTGTGTAAAAACATACATCAGGGCTATGGGTATTTGAAGCATTTTGTCAATTGTATGTTTCGATTGGGTCATAACTGACAATAGCAGCATTTTTCGTGATTTAAACTTCAACTCCATCCTATAATGTCTTATTAGGAAGGGACTTGATCCTTGCGGTAGCATGCATTCCCTCATAACTACGCCAAATGCTATTTTTTGGAATGATGATGATACAGGGATGGTTCGAGAGAATTGTACACCCTTTACAATAGAGGTGAATGCAGTTGAAGCCATGTACTACTACTATACTAATATCGGTCCACACTGAATTGTTAATAATAATATGGATGGTAAATTAGGTGGCAAGGATTATGTGCTTTCATAAGAATCTCAAGATGGAAAACTGTAAACAGAGAACTATTTCACAGGCCTTACAGTGTAGGTCAAAAAGTGGAGGACCTAATAGGGGCCTCACTTAATGAGTAGAATGACAATAAAAGAAATCAAAGAGTTCATGTTGAAGCAAAATCAAGATGAAGCTCAACATACCATATCTAAGTATGTACGAGGCTTTGGTATTCTTGGCATCCAAGAGGAGAGAAGAATATGAAAAGTCTCCAGTGAATTGGGCCAATATAGTATATGAAGCTAATGAAGAAGACATGTGCGTCTTCGAGCATAATGAATTGTCAACACAGTCACCTAAATAAGAAGACATTAGTGCTTAGACAAAAGATGCTATAATTGAAGTCAACCTTGGTGATGATAACAAAAATTAAGCCAACATTTATCAACGACAAGCTTGGTGCCAATCAGAAGAAAGAGCTAATATAGTTGATAAAAGAATTTATTTAGATTTCTAGATGCTATATAAAGTCTTCTTGCATTCCTATCGGGCTAGGATAAACCTTACAAACAATGACCCAAGCAATTCTTGGATGAAATGGCAGTCAAAATTAAAGAGGAAGTGCAAAGGTTGTTAAGTGCTAATTTTATTGAAATGGCCATTTATATAAAAGGATATCTACTGTGGTACTTGTGGTAAAAAAGGAATTGAAGACTAGCGTATGTGCTGATTTTTAAACTTTAACATGGCTTCACCCAAAGATGAATTATCCTATGCTGGTTGCAAATTGTTGGTGATGCATCAGCTAGCAGAGATTTTGACCTTTATACATGTAAATGTTAGTTACAATCAAATCTTCATTGCAAACATCTAGATGTACATAAAACAGCATTGAGATATCCAGGAGCATTGTGCATATGTTAATAGAAGGTAATACCGATTGAAAAAAGTAGGTGTAGCATATCAGCTGGTAATGAGTTATATATTCCATGATTGCATTGGAGACATTTTATAAGTGTCCTTTGATAATGTGGTCATTATGTCCGACAGTTTCGAATCAACATTGGGAACACCTACACCAAGTATTCTAGAGGATATACCGAGATAAACTCAAGTTGAATTCTTTAAAGTGTGCATTTGTTGTGACGATTGGGCATTTCTTGGGGTTCTTGGTACATTAGAAGAAGATTGAGATAAATTAAAACAAGATGAAAGCAAAACGTGAAACCTAACCCCTAATGAGTAAGAAGGAATTGAAATAGTTCCTTAGGAAAGTAAACTTTCTTCGATGTTTCATATCAGGCTGAGTCAAAGTCTTCTCTCCTTTGCTCATGTTAAAGGAGACAGCAATTTATGTGGAAGGAAGATGCACCAACACACATTTGATAAGTTAAAGAAGTACCTGACTAATCCACCTATGATGATGCCTCCCTACCGGTCAAAGCCACTAAAATTATATTTATCAACTTCAGAAAATACAATTGGTTGCTTCTAGGCACAAGTTAATGAGACGTCCATGGGACGTGCAGTTTATTATCTAAGAGGGGTATTGACACTCTCTAGAATAGAGCAAAGATGCAAGCCTATTGAGAAGTTGTGTTTAGCTTTTGAATTTTGCTGCTCATAAATTACGACACTATATGTTATGACACTATATTTTATCGGCCGACACTTAGTGGCCGGCTTGGTAAATGGGCTTTGTTCCTAATAGAATATCATTCTTCCATGTATCAGAAACTACAGTTAAGTGGTAATTATTGCCTGATTTCTTGCCAAAACACCCCAAACCTATGAAGAAATAATTTTTGATTTAGAAATTAATCAAATCGGTAGAGTCTTATATGGGAAATGGAATTTGATGGATCAAGAACCAAATTAATAGTAGTGCTAGCATTATGATAACCAATATTCAAGGTGTTGGTAGGAGATATTCCTTCAAATTTATGTTTTGACATTCAAATAACCGAACCGATTATGAGGCCTCAATAATTAGCTTAGAAATATTAGTTGAAATCAGAGCATAAGAGGTGATAGTTCATGGAGACTTACAAATGATAATCAACTAGAGTCAGTAATGCATGCCAACAGTGTAAACATCTGATTTTATTAAAGTATTTAATGGTTGTGTGTAAATTGGAAGAAATTTTAAATATTATTAAATATGTTCCTCACGAGAAAAATAGCCAAGTCAATGAGTTGGCATAAACTATGGCGAGGTTATTCGTGACTGTGTGGCAATCTTTTGCCGATCTCATAATAGTCAAGAGAGTGATGCTATCATATTTACATTGGCAAGAAAAATATGAAATCGGTATGATTAAAATAGATATAGAAATTGGTTGGAGGACTCCTATTATAAAATATTTACAGAATCTAACTAGAGGTGCTTGCCAAAGTATACATAAGCAGGCCAATGATGTGTACTAAGAATGGTAGGAAATAAGCTCGATCAAGTAACAAAAATCTTTCAACACCTAACTACCATCTACACACTCTCAAGTATAAGGGGAAGATAAATAGTAAGTGATGAGAGGATCGTTATAGGCTAAAATTTTACACACTGTTTAGACTAATTAATTGGATAGATTGTAATAAACTGCAATTGAAGGGATTTAAAGCAAGTAGTGACAATAACAACCAAATTTAACCAGCAACAGGAAATAAAGGTGAGTTGGGTTAGGAAAATACTCTCTCCAAAAGGACGGTCATGTTAACTAGTTGTTCAATTAGTGGTTCTAATTTGGGATTCACTTCCATTGATGAATCAATCATTTGGCCGGCTCTTGAGTCTAATCTAGTCATTCCATGAAGCTATATGAACCAACTAACAAAAATGGCATCTTGGTCCAACTATCACTTTTCCTAATCTAGTAAATGATTGGTCTAAGATTTAGTGCTCAAATTCCGTATTTTTCACCAAACTCAAAAAATACGTTAGAGAATTGGCCACCTTCCTTTACATAGCTATCAAAATTGAAATACTACCCATTATTCTCTACTTCATGCACATCCAAACAGAATTTCCCACTCATAGATAGATATTACATCTCCTTAGCCGAACCCGAAACGAAATTAGGTACTCATATTAAGAGATATAGACATAAAGAAAAGAGACAAACACATTCAAAGCAACAACTAATAGTAAGTGAAGAGAAAAAATCATGCAGGTTATATTTATACAACTAAATAAATCAAAATAAAAATGTAAGATTTTATATAGATAGAAAGCTAAACAAAAGCCCAATAATTTAATCTAGGAAAGATTGAAATTTGCAAAGAAATTAAACCACTGCTAAAGAAGATTAAGTACTAAAATTATAGTTCAAACTTGCTTACAAAAATAAAACTAAAAATACCTACTATACTACTATGTGTCCCATTTATGGCTAATAATACTACTTTATCCACAAGTTAACTAAATTCAGCTAAAATTAATTTACATTTTAGATTCAGGCTTCGTGACTGCAATTAGAAATTTACCTCCATGATATCTGCGATCGCTAGGGGTGAGTACAAATTTGCTTAATCGAATTCGCAACTATTTCACTTCCAAATTGAAATTTCAAAACTTATTAATGCAATCTCGGAATTCAATTAATTAATCGATCTTCTTAATTGCATAGAACAAGGCTAAGCACATCTTCTCGATAGGGGAATACCTGTTCTCATTCTCGGTTAGTGAATGACGTAGATAATACAATGCTTTTTCCTTTCCTTCTTCATTCTCTTGTGCCAACAGTGCACTTAAGGACTTTTCATATGCCAAAATATATAGGATTAAAGGTTTTCCTGGAATAGGAGCTGCAAGTACAGGTGGGTTCAAAAGGTACTTCTTGATGCTCTAAAAGGCATTTTGGCAAGACTTGTCCCATCTAAACTCGGCATCTTTTCTTAACAAATGATTGAATGGTTGACAACGACCAACGAGATTAGAGATAAATTTTCGAATGAATGCTAGATTCCCTTGAAGGCTCCTTAGTTCTTGCAAGTTTCTCAGTGTAGACATCCGCTGTATAACACTAATCTTGCCTGGATCCACCTCTATACCACAGTGTCGAATAATAAATCCAAGAAATTTGCCAGATCGACATACCAAATGCACATTTGAGAGGATTCATCTTTAAATTGTACCTCCGTAACCACTCAAACACAATTCGAAGATCCTTTAAATGATTTGACTTTTTCTTGGATTTGAAAACCAAGTCATCTACATAATACTTGACCTTCTTGTGTAACATTTCATCAAAGATATTCTGCACGGCCCTTTGGTATGTGGCATTTGCATTTTTTAAACCAAAGGGCATCACCTTATAACAGTATATCCCTTTAGGAGTGCGAAAAGGAATACATTCTTCATCCTTTGGTGTCATTCTGATTTGATTATACCCAAACGATCCATCCATGAAAGACAAGACTATATACTCAGTGGTAGCGTCAACCATGAGCTCAATGATATAAAGATGAAGAATGTATTATACTTTTCGCAGATGTGTTTATATACTGTTATAATGCTGTCAAACATATACACAGCTATACATATGTATAAGAGACAGATCTATGTGTTATAAGAGACAGTTACCCCTTTCTCTTATACACATCTGACATATAAAGAAATGTCCATGCAAAACATCTCTGATTCGAAAAGTCGTCCAAGTCTTTATTAGTGCACTTGGAATTCCAATGAAGAGAAATAAAGATTTGAGATGGGTCATCTGGACAGGCAAAATCTAATTCTTTGAGATCAACAACTGTTGCTTGCTCCATGATTAGAAGTGGTGCATCTTCAATCTCATCTCTTTGACTGACAATAGGATCTTCTTCCACTGAGATATGCTGTAAGGTTATCACTTAGATTCTTTATCATCTTCACCAATAGGGCCAATATGAACAATTGTTCGCTGCTTGAATATCAAAGAACCTTTAGTGAGAATTTCCCATGTTTGTTGGCGCTTCATGCATACACGGGACAGCACTTCGATTACTCTATATTATTACTCTTTATCCTTTAGAAAACTTAGCCTATCAGAGATCCATGACATCTTTTCCCTAGTAACATGGACTTTCTTGCTCCCAGTCGATCAAATACAGAACCTAGTCTGTTAAAAATTGACTTGTGAGAGCCATTACTACTACCACTTTGAAGTTGTGAATGAGGCCCCAATCTTTTAAATATCGAAAAATGTGAAGACGGTTCTCCAATGTGATCAAAGGCAAATACTCAAGCTCGTGACTTCTTTTGCACATTAGCGTCCACAACAATGTGTTGAGTATTGGCTGCATTTTGTCTTCTTCATAGATATCCTTACAGGCTCATTTGGCATAAATCCCACTCTCTATCTAGGAGTGTCAACATGGTATCCTTGTTCTCTCAATTTTTTTTGGGTTTCATTGAGTCCATAAATCCTTTCACCGATCACCTCCGTTACAAAGTTCACCTAACTGCAGGGGCTCAAGAAATCATATCAGAAATTCTCAAGTAATTTGTAAGACCTAATTTCGTTTCGGGTTCGGCTAAGGACTTACACAATTCCTGTTCGATCACTTGACAAGCTTTCTTCAAGAAAGGAGATTATCCCTTCTTCATTTGTGATCGAGAGTACAGATACCAAACAGTACATGAGGAACTATTGTAGATTTGACTTTCTCTTTTCCTTTTTGAGGTGTTGAGGCAATTCCAATGCCTGCAAGTTTCTCCACACATCTTTCCAAGGTTAGGTAACTTAAAAGGATCTAAAGTAGTATTGTGTCTTATACACAATCTAGAATGTGTTGAAGCACAGGCCTTTTGTGTATTGTTGTAGTCGACATACAATTTTGCATCAACAAAATGTGACTCTACTTCCGTGAATGGTTTGATGTCAGCACAAAGCTTCTCCACAATTTCATTTCTCATGTATTTAAAACATTGGTGAAGAGTCGATGGTACCACCCTATTTTCATACACCCAAGGCCTCCTACTAGCAATAAATTGTAGGACATTCTCACATCTATCACATGGAAGAGAGTACAAGCCTTTAATTCACCAATTATCAAGTCTAGACGAATCATCCCAATTGCTCGTTAGCCTTTTGACTTTCGTCCTGGAGTAAAAGATAAGCAACTTGCAGACAAGTCATCAAATGAAACACCTAGCTTTTTCATAGTTGACTTCGGCATGATGTTGACAGCAGAACCACCATCGATTGGTATTCTATTTATCTTTTACTCCTTGACGAAAGCCAAAATGAAAAGAGGACAATTATGTGACATCAGTTCTAGCAAAAGGTTTTTGTCGGTGAAAGTAATGGTTGTACAATTCACTTTTGGACAACTACTCTTTGGAATAGGTTCTTCAAAAGTACTATCTTTACCGTCACATTCTTGAAGAACATCTATGAGCAAGCGCCTAGCCTCTTGAAAATGTAGAACAAGCTATGAATAATTGATTCTGGTGAAGATAAATCCAATTACACAGAAGAGCCATTATCTTTTGTCAGCTTTGCCAGAATCTCAACTTCTTCGGTCACATCCTTGTCCTCAATTTTTATTGAAGACGTCATATTGACATTTTCTACTTGGTCCTCCCTCAAGAACCCTTTTGGAAAATATTCTCCAAGTGTGATTTGCATACTCCCTCTTTGAGTATTCTAATCACCTTTCTTCAAAGAGGTCTTAGTACGAACCATGAATGTATCGAATTTCGAAATCAAAAATTGGTTATGAAATTGGAATTGAATTTTGAATTAACTAATATATATATATATATATATATATATATACATATGTATGTATGTATATGTGTGTGTGTGTGTGTGTGTATATATATAAAGTTTCGAACTCAAACATTTTAAGAAAAATCTTTAGTACTTGCTACCAAAGCAAGTTGAAAGCTCACAACATTACTTCTTCTTTTTAAGTAAATATATTTTTTATATAATACAGTTTTACAAACTAATACTATAATTTACTAATAAAATTATACATAGTCACAAATGATATTTATAATATTTACATTCGAACACAAACACACGTTCGTATGTGTCTAATATATATATATATATATGTATATGTATGTATATAAAAAAAGAAAACATTACATCTCTTCAAGTGTGTATGTATATATCCACTTATATGTATATAGTGATAACACTTTCGCAACTCAAGGAGTCAAAACGCAAAGAAAGATCATATACATTCCAATTCAAAAGTCTAAAAAATAGTCCCGTAGAAATATTTTAAAACTATTGATACCTAGTCAAAAGAGTTTTAATACACAAAAACTACTAAGACATAGAAATTGGATATATACATTTAATTGCTTTTGATAGAATTCTAGTACATTTTAGACTGTCTCTTGATAGACTAGGTTAAGAGACATAAAAAATTAATCCTATATACATCTAAGCTGTATTTCTACACATACTAATGAAAACCTAACTAATTCTTTTAATTCCTATACAATACATTAGGCAAAGAAGGCATAGAAATCCTAAAGATTGTCGGTCGGTAGTTAGGGAGTTTTTTAAATAAGAGTTTATCAAGTCCTCAAGATTGATAAAATAAAAAGACACACACAAAACAAAAAGTTGTTTTGAATTTTTGAAATTTTTTTTAATTTTTTTCCATAGGCTAACCCTAGTGAACCACCTGTAACTATACTTTAAGTAACTAAAAAGTGTAATAGATGATGAGTAGAATGTTAGTACAAGTGAATCTGAATGCCAGCCAATAAACAAATTCTAACTTTAAAACCTTGTTTCACTTCTAATCATGGAATTCATCAACAATGTACTCCTAACATTACTAAGCACATGAGCAAGTTCAAACGAACCAGACAAATGCAAGGTCCAATTAAGTACAAGATTCTTTGAAACTGATTTTCCTCTTTCAACCAACATGGCTACACTAGATAGGGGTAATTGGGGCTTCAAGGGGTTCAAATAAATAAAAGACAGTATACAAACAGAGGGGTTACATGGTCTAAAAATATACAACTATCATTTAGGTGCCCAATTCATCCCCTTGACCTTTGCTTTGCAAATAAGTTTAGCTTAAAAAAATAATCAACAACCAAGACTAATCCAAATTTGTAACAAACATTCATATAACTTCTTATCAAACTACTCAAACATAGAAAATATAATGTACCAAAACTAAAAATTCCATCATCTAATAGCAATGACAAGTTCAAATCCAATTGTGAATTCCATGACAAGCACAATTCATCCGGTAAGAATATAGTCCATAATCATTATTGTCATTGGTTAAATCCAAATTCAAAGCACAATTAAAAGTAGTTGACAACATAAAATATATAAATATAACAGTCATAAGGCTTAAAGCCTTTATTACCCCATCGGGTTCTTAAACTAAAGCATATAAAGCATATACTAAAGCATAACTAAAAGAAACACTCACCTAGTAAAACAAAGGCAGCTTGACAAGATATTGTAGTCCTTGCTAAATGTGCTCCAACGCTTAGTGCATTTGGAGTTCCTAAGAATTGGTAAAACTCCGGTATATGTATTCATCGTCTTCTCTCTAACTCTATGTAGAAAGTATCCTTCTTCATCTTCTTCTACCCTATGAGCTGGCTCTTTATTCACCAACACACCAAATGGCATCTCTTTGATGAGCACCCGGATCACTTCACACTCATGCCTAAGATAGCTCGATAGTTCTTCCAAACAAGTGTTGAATGGCACAGTCATTGAAAATTCTGCTCCAAGAGGTTCTTCTTCATTATTCACGCCCAATGACCCAGTCATCTCGAATTTTCCTTCTAAGTGGACCTATTTCTCTTCAACTATGTACTGTGTAGGATTCACTTGGGTTTCATCTACCATCTTACTTATGAACTCGAAAAATTGGTCTTCTGGTTTCTTCATGGATTTGGTTTGAATCTCTGTTTCAAGAAAAAAAAATGACTAATCTTAACTTGTCATGAAATTTTTCTGTGTAAAGCTGACAGAGCCAATCATGGTCTAGATGTGTATAAGAGACATGAAACTTTCTCCAAGAGGTTCTTCATAGTTGGCTTGAGCACATTCACAATCAACTAAGAAACACAAATGATCCTCCAGATAGCCATACTTCCCTCCTCCCAAACTTGCATTCATTCATAGGAATAGGTGAATATTGATTGACTTCACCATACCATTCTACTATATTTGGTTGGATCATATGAGTATCTTGAGTAGTTCTTACTACCATTTGTGCTATTTCATCAAGTTGAGTTTAAATGCAATCTAGACAGTTAGTTGATTGCTCCATGACGGTCAGCATCATCATCTCCAATCTTGCATTTGTTTCTCTTTTAGTTGATGGTAGTTGAGTGTAGTCACAACCATATTGCATGTTCTTATGAGACCAATACAAAAATATCCTTGGCATGAGTCATTCTAATTCATTCATTGCAGGAGTCATTCTAATTCATTCATTGGATGTTCTTATAAAACCAACACAAGGATGATAATATTTTTGGCATAAGTCATTCCAAGAATGATAATATCCATAATCACAAGGATGATAACATTCTTGGCATGAGCCATTCCTATTCATTCATTGGTATGTTCTTATAAGACCATCTAAAAATGTACAAAAACAAGTAGTAACACAAAAGCACACAAATAGGAAACTGATAGAATTTATATAGTAGTTACGCTAAACTATCTACTAAAAAGAGAAAATCTTTTTAGATTTTTCAATAAAAGAGACACAAACCATAAAAGAGAAAATATTTTTGGTTTTTTAAATATTGAAAACATACAATGAAACTAAGATAAATAAAAAACAAGTTATACTTCAAAGCAGTATTCTTTTCAAATTATACCATTATTGCCAAAGACCCAATCCCCAACAACGGTGTCAGAAACTTGATACGTAAAATATCTAGTTGTAAAATCTATAATCACCTAATCTTAATAATAACTAGATAATGCAATGCACAAGTACTTACAATTTAAGGGTTAAAACTAGAATTAATCTATGAAAGCAATTAAAATACTCTAGCCATTAATCTACAAAAGTAATTAAAGAAAGTATTAGATTGAAGGCATGAGTGAACAATTGTAAACCGTACAAAGCATTTAATTAATCACCAAAATAAGGAAATAAATGAAATTCAAGAATGCTTGAAGCATGAACAATGATAAAAACTAGAATTAAATAGCATGATAAAGATTTAACAAGTTATGTCTCTTATACACAAGTTCTCGGTCTAAGATTAGTGTGTCTAAGAGACAGGGTTCAACTCTTCTTATGTCCAAAGAAAATCCTAGTTTAGTATTTCAGCAACGATGAAAAGCAACAAATGTCAAAACATTTGGTTTGTCTTGGCACAAAGTGTAAGAAAGTAAATCAGATATGACGCAGCGGAATTTAAAATTTTTACTTTCCTATCACGGATCACCTTGATTAATTTATACGTAGTACAAGAAAAGTATAGAGATCTAGATGTGTAAAATAGACAGGAAACATCTCCAATAAGCAATAGAGGATGCAAACTGAATTATAAATTCTAATCAGTTTCTATTAGATGGTTCGATCAATGATGAGTAAAACCATTAGGACTCTTAATATGTCTTACATATTAACTCCTAATAGTTATAACTTATTATAATTAAACCCAAAAGTTAATTTATCTCATAAATTAATCCATAAGTATCTCATACTTATCAAATCATTTTAATCCTGAATTAATTATCCTCAAGTGTGTGACCCTTTAGGTTCCCAATCACGTTGGTAATAAGTATAAATTATAATCCTAAATTAATTAGGATTAGATACATTAAACACCTTTAATTTATCATTAATTCTCCAATTAATTAATTTACACCTATAGATCAAGATTGGCTTCTAGCAAAGCATCATGACCACCCAAGTGTTGAGATATGTCAAGTGGTTCGACATCACCCATCCGTAACTAGTTCTCCCGTAATTAATATCCTTTCACCAACCTATATCCCGATTAATTCGTGATTGGGATATAATGCCAATTCTTATCGAATTGAATCAAATTTTACTTCTTTCCAAAATACAACTCACTTGAAACAAAATTTAAGACACTCTTAATTCTATTTCCACTTTGCGCAAAGATTTCTGAATCGTATTTCAAGAAATGGCCATACTGGGATATACTCTCCTATTATAAGGAGTGGTGAATCCTCTATTGGTCATATCTTATCTTCTCATGATTCATATTATACCCGAACTCTACAGTATGTGCGACTCATTAAGAGTAACGACTAATAGAGCCAAAGAATAATCCACATCAAGATAAACTTATGACCTCAAGTCAAAGGACCATTACACTACTATCACAAAGAGATTAATCCACCGGCATTTAAATAATAATCGTGTGGAATACTCTTAGCGGGTCAATCCGATGCACTTATTCTTAATAAGCATCCACATACTCTTATGTGCTAATATACTAGTGTCATACACTACGATTAGGGATATACACGAATAAAATATAATTACATCATAACTCCTTATGATTTTACATATAAATATTTTATTCGTTAAATGCCATATTAAAAATATACATAAATATAAAAGTGTAATTTATCCCTAAAATTAATTGGCTTTAGGGCATACACTAACAAACTCCCACTTGCACTAAAGCCAATCATTCAAGTGCTTAAGACCGAATGAGTTAACATGACTCTCATGTTTCTTCTGGGACAAGGCTTTAGTGAACGGATCAGCAATGTTATCATCCGTGGGGATCTTCTCTATCTTTACTTCATTTTTCTATCAATGATCTCTCTAATCAAATGATAGCGCCGTAATACATGTTTAGATCGCTGATGAGACCTGGGTTCCTTTGCTTGTGCAATAGCTCCATTGTTATCACAATACAAGAGTATAGGATCACTAATGGAAGGAACCACTCCTAGTTCAGCCACAAACTACCTGATCCAAACAACCTCTTTTGCTGCTTCTAAAGCTGCAATGTATTCGGCTTCAAGAAGATATATACTCGCACCACCATTAAGAGTAAATACATATCCAGATTGTGACTTGCTATCATCTTTGTCAGATCGAAAGCTAGCATCTGTATATCCATAAACTGTCAAATTTTGCCCACCATAGATCAAGAATATATCTTTAGTCCTTCTTAAGTACTTAAGAATATTCTTGACTGTCATCCAATGACCACTCCCTGGCTTAGATTGAAACTTGCTCGTAACACTTAGAGCATAGAAGACATCGGGTCTTGTACATAGCATAGCATACGTTATAGAACCTATAGCTGAAGCATATGGGATCCTTTTCATGCTATCTCTTTCGACATCTGTCCTAGGACATATGTCTTTAGAAAGGCACACACCATGAGACATTGGTAAGTAACCCTTCTTTGATTGATCCATGCTAAACCTCTTTAGCATCATAAGAGATGTGTACGTTGATTAAGTAAGACCAAGCAACCTCTTAATCTATCTCTATATAGTGGTCATTGGATGATAGTCAAGAATCTGTACTCTTATACACATCTAATCGACAACCATACCTCGGACTAATTGAAAAATTAGAACGATTGGGATTTAAGCAAAATCATGAGTTAAATGTATCTTAATTTTGTGTTGTAGAATGATGAGATTTTAACACATCTGATGATCCTCATTTTTGATAAAATCAAACACTTTGATTATCTCATCAAAACGGATGTTCCAACTCCTAGAAGCTTGCTTTAGTCTATAAATAGACCTTTGTAACTTGCACACTTTGTTAGGATCTCAGGATGTAAACCCTTCAAAGTTGTGTCATATACACCTCTTCCAAATTTCCATTAAGGAAAGCAGTTTTACATCCATTTGCCAAATCTCATAATCATAATATGGCTATCGCAATAAAATTCGAATAGATTTCAAAGCATTGCAACCGGTGAAAAGTTTCATCAAAGTCAACTCCTTGTCTTTGTGTATAAACTTTTGCGACAATCGCGCCTTACCAGGTAATCACAGAAGCAAAAAAAAAGGTCTTTCTCTTAAAGACCCACTTGCACCCTATGGGTTTAATCCCTTCAGGTGGATCGACTAAGGTCCATACCTTATTGTCATACATGGAATCCATTTCAGATTTCATGGCTTCTAGCCACTTCTGAGAGTCCTTATCAGATAATGCTTCTTCATAAGATATAGGTTCATCATTCGTAATGATTAATACATCATTGTACCCACTTACAAGAAACTCAAATTTCTTTGGAGCACGACGTATCCTAGTAGTCCTACGAAGAGTTTGTGTATCAATAGCTTCATCCTCAATTACATCATCATGTTATTGAAGCTCTTGTTCCATTTGTTGATCAATATCATATTATGTTTCTTGAACTTCTTCAAGATCTATTTTGCTCCCACTTGCCCTTTCAAGAATAAACTCTTTTTCTAGAAAGACGGCATGTTTTGAGACAAACACCTTTTGCTCAATGGGATTATAGAAATAATATCCAAACGTTTCCTTTGGATACCCCACAAATAGGTTATTTAATGCATTTATCTGACTTAGGTTCAATTTTGTCAGATTCTACCCTCTTCACATAAGTAGATTAGCACCAAACCTTCAAGTATGAAAGTTTAGGTTTCTTTCCAAACCATATCTATACGGAGTGGAATCAACAATTTTGATAGAACATGATTTAGTAATATCTTATACACATTAAGATGTGTATAAGAGACAGGAATATAATTGCGGAAATTCCAAAATCGTTTT